>CM070020.1:19617418-20217418 GCA_036247105.1 Cirrhinus mrigala
ATGAAGTTGTGACAGTTCTGTTTTTGCTTTGTCATTATGGTGCAGCGAGTGTAGATTGACCTGGGAAAAAAAATTAATTTACATTTTTAAAAATTATTTTCAATTAAAATGATTTTTTTTTACAGCATGTGCAGCACCAGGAGGAAGAACACTGTAAGAACACTGCACACTTGCTCACACATTCCATGACCACCACACTATGTTAAGTTTAGCATGCTTGGAATAAAAATGTCCACTGTCTGCTAACTTTGACCATTACCACTAGGCACAGACCTGACCTCTGCCTGCAACCCTCTTTCAGTAAATGCCAGAAGAGACGTAAAGGTCTCGACGAGTGTAAAAGTCGGTATAATGAATCTGATAATGGTGTCCCACCTCCCTACTGAGTCTTCTCATGCATCACGCTGTGCGGGGGGACAGATTATCTCGTTATCAGTGACTGGCGCTGTGCGGTCAGCCCTCAAAGTCTTTCACAGTCAACATGGAAATCAGAAGGAAGGAAAAATGGCTCTCACACACAACAAAGAGTGAGAGATTAGCAATAAAGTGCAAGTTTGTGTTTACCGTTTAATCATTTCCTAGAATATGGTGTGCCTATATCTCATTTAGAAGCATCCTCATCCTCTAGATTGACTGGCGGTCTCATGATAGTGGTAAAAATAGCATCAGCCCACTCCGACTTGATTTAATTTACGAGCCTGGTGTCTCACTGCGAGAAGAGTGTGATGAGAATAGGGAAATGGAGTGTAACTATATGCACACTCTCTTAAGCTGAAATTGAAATCTGTGGATTTTGACTTATTGGATCAGAATGAAAGTGAAACGCAGGGGAATGCAATTAGGTACTAAAGTGAATTAAAAAAGAATGTTGCAGATGTAAAGAAAAAAATAAAGTGATATGTCGGCTGTTACAGACCCCGTGAAATTGCTGGACGTGATCTGTTTGCCATCTTGCCTTGATGTGTTTCCTACTGAAAGCATGTGATTTGAAATCTGTCAGTTTGCTTGTGAGAAACTGTTTTTGAGTCAATCACGAGTCATAACCAAATGTCATGTGACTAATCACTCTTAAGCTTATACCATTTGCATATTGGACTACAATAACTTATGGATAACCTCCAAGTACATGAACTTAGTCAGGGTTTTCAATGTTTTGATGCTAAATGCCTATAAATAGGATGATCCCCTTACAAGAGACTCCTTTTTTTAAAATATAAAGGCAGCTATTTACATTTAAATGTATAAAGACTCAATTCTACAATGGCAAAAAAAAAAAATGGTAAATGTGTAAAATATAATATGTATAATTAAGGCTGAAAAATCTAAGGCCGAAGACAAATATAAATCTGTAGTTTTTACTTATTATTATTATTATTATTATTTTACTTTTTTTGTGGACCCACAGCCCCCCTTGTGGCCCCCAGGGTTATCAGATGTGATGCTTTAAGGAGATTTAAAAAGATATACTTCCAATATGCAGTTTAAATGCGGCTTCAAACGATCCCAAATGCGGTTGTAAATGATCCCAGCTGAGGAAGAAGGGTCTTATCTAGCGAAACGATCGGTCGTTTTCATTTAAAAAAATACAATTTAAATACTTTTTAATCTCAAATGCTCATCTTGTCTTACTCTCCCTAAACTCTGTGTATTCTAGCTCAAGACAGTTAGGGTATGTCGAAAAACTCCAATCGCATTTTCTCCCTTCAAAAATCATTTCAAAATCATCCTACATCGCTGCAGAAGTTCTGACCCAGTCTTTGCAAAGTGAACATGCAAAGAAGATCAAACACCCTTAACAAAAAGGTAAAACAGCGATATAGGGCAATTTTGAAGTTGAGGGAGAAAATACGGTCAGAGTTTTTTGACAGACCCTAACTGTCTTGAGTTAGAATACACAGAGTTCAGGGAGAGTAAGACCAGACGAGCGTTTGACATTAAAAAGTATATACATTGTATTATTTTTATGAAAATAACCGATCGTTTCCCTAGATAAGACCTTTCTTCCTCGGTTTGAACTGCATTTAACCCTTTCACACGTGAGTTTAAAATATTCTAGCTGAGCCCCCAGAGTGAGTTTTTTTAGGCGACCGTTATTTAGAACGTATAGCCTTATTGTTTCCATGGCGACGCGTCGTGTTTGTCACGTGACACAACGCAGCCACAATAGCGCTGTATGACACGTATCACTTTTATATAGTTTTTCCCTTTTTATTATTAATATTCACAAACGTGCCGACTGTATTATGAAATATCTGATATTCCGATTCTGAAATATGTGCAAGTAAATGTATTTGGAGGTTTAAACACTTTTATAATGAGCGTGTTAGTTGATCCATGCCGAGTGATGGGCGCCGCCATGTTAGTTCGCGCTGAATCCGAGCTGTGGGATTTACAAAACGCAAATTCACCCTCTCCTCCCGAAAAGCATTAAAGTAAGACTCTGGTGAGCTTGGAGAAGAGCAGAGTAAACTTTATAGTTACCTACACAATATGTATATGATATCAATAAAACATGTCGTCAGCTAACATTTGTAAGGATCATTATTGCCGCTGCCATAGACATTGGCGTGTATTTTACTAACTATAAATGCATCGTTTTACTAGGACGTATGTGTATGTAAATGTCTGGAACCTAAAATAAGCATTATATGGTTGAAAACACGGAATAGTTGCGATAATATGACAAGCGCTCAGCGCGTCCGATCTGGCTCAGCGCCAGCCAAAGCGCCAAAGCAGATTTGAATTCAGCAGTTGATCACGTGACGCGCTGAACGTTCGAATCACACCGGTGTGATCGTATGCTCCAGGGACCAGCCAAGAATAATCACACTGGTGTGATCGTACGCGTGAAAGGGTTAAACTGCATTTTGGAACTTCAAACTCGGGGCACCATGTCAGTCCGTTATATGGAGAAAAATCCTGAAATGTTTTCCTCAAAAAACATAATTTCTTTATGACTGAAGAAAGAAAGACACGATCATCTTGGATGACAAGGGGGTGAGTACATTATCTGTAAATTGTTGTTCTGGAAGTGGACTTCTCCTTTAATGTTAAAGAAACACTCCACTTTTTTTGAAAATAGGCTCATTTTCCAACTCCCCTAGAGTTAAACAGTTGAGTTTTACTGTTTTCGAATCCATTCAGCCGATCGCCAGGTCAGGCGGTAGCACTTTTATCATAGCTTAGCACAGAATCCGATTAGACCGTTAGCATCTCGCTCAAAAATGACCAAAGATTTTCAGTATTTTTCCTATTTAAAACTTGACTCTTCTGTAGTTATGTCATGTACAAAGATGGATGAAAAATGAAAAGTTGCGATTTTCTAGGTCGATATGGCTTAGGACCTATAGTCTCATTTTGGCGTAAAAATCAAGGAACTTTGCTGCTGTACCATGGGTGCAGGAGGTGCAATGATATTAAGCAGCCGTCAACTCTGCATCTACGCAAACTTAGTGCCGGTCACTTTCAAACGCTGTGTAATATCATTGCGCCTCTTGCACCCATGGTACGGCAGCAAAGTTCCTTGATTATTACACCGGAATGAGAGTATAGTTCCTAGTCATATCAGCCTAGAAAATCACAACTTTTCATTTTCCGTCAGTCTTAGTACACAATGTAACTACAGAAGAGTCAAGTTTTAAATAGGAAAAATATTTTCATTATATATGGTCATTTTTGAGCGAGATGCTAACGGTCTAATCAGATTCAATGATCTATACTAAGCTATGCTAAAAGTGCTACCGCCAGACCCGGAGATCAGCTGAATGGATTCGAAAACGGTAAAACTCAACTGTTTAACTCTAGGGGAGTTGGACAGTGAGCCTATTTTCAGAAAGAGTGGAGTGTTCCTTTTAACTGACAGCCCTAATATACATATACACATATATATATATATATATATATATATATATATATATATATATATATAACTATTTCATTTTTACTTTTTTTATTGAATAAATTATAAGCATGTTTATAAGGACTTTTTAATCTTGGAATGTTTTTTTTCCCACTTAGCTTGTCACAATGCCTTTTTTTCTAGGTTGCCTTCTCAGCGAAGGATTCATGCTGTGCTGCCTTAGAATTTGGCCAAGAGAAGATATCTTATTAGGCTGCATAATTAATATGCCAGCATCTTAAAACTCAATAGGAGATCGCCTAAGATGTCTTAAGATGCAGCCTACGGTACCAGCTCACTAGGTTTTGGAACAGAACTACAGGGTCTTTAAGGAGCGAAATGCGCTCCACGAAGGCACATATGTGCATCTGTGTGTGGCATGTGGCTCAATAGGGAATATTAGATGTGATGATTTCAAAGAGAAAGAGTGACTGAAAGAGATGGTATGCTAGAATGCTGATGGGGCCTGGGAGTAAACCGCCATATAAGCCTTTAATCTGCAGGTAGCTCATTGCACTCCTGGGCGCATCAGAGGAGCGTAAGTAGCTGTGTGAATTACGGGACGCCGACCATGGGGGGTAGCGTGCGTTAGGAGAATGAAGAGAAAGATATGCGCGAACTGATTAATAATGAAGAGTTATAACAGCATGGCAAAGCTTGGGCAAACATCTCTGCAGACTGTCACGCCACATAGAGCAGAACTGCTGCCTCCATCTGCTGAAGCTCATGTCCAGTAGCACCAGCATGCTGATGTGAGCGGTAATGGAGATGATGATGGTGTCTGAAATCACCGAGATGGGATGGCTGGCATCTCTCTGGAGGACATTAGTGAACTGGCGTATTTGTGCGGGACCCTGTCTGTGCCTGCGTGAGGTGTGTAGGAGGGTGGGAGAGGACACACGGCGAGAGGGGAGGAAATCATTTATTTTGTGACCTGTGTGTTCGGTTATGGAGAGACCTTGAGCACTATGTGTGTGTGTTTCTACCTGTTAGAAAACAGGTTTTAAATGTGAGGCTGTGATGAATCAGAGGTGAAAAGGGAAACCAATAATAACGGTCAAAACAACATGATAACAGATTACGGTGAAACAGCCTCGTGATGCGGTAGATGGGAAGACCTGTTCCCCTTTCTGCCTTTTTATGAGAACAGATGTGTATGTTTGTCCAGCGTTCCATTTGCTGTAGTAAGTAAATATTGTACAATAATGGAGCTCTTGTAACAAAGAGCCGGCCCTTGAAATGGGGAAAGAGAGGGAGAAAGTGATTTCTTTTGTACGATTGTTTTTTTATTTGAAGTGAAGTGTGCCATTCAGGATCACCAAACATCTGACTTCTATTTGATTTTAAACAGACAGCCCTGCCTCCAAACTCATGCCATTGGTTAAGGCAGTGTGTCAGAATGGTTGAGGTGCACAAACAAAGCTATGGTTTGATAGCACCACACACACACAGTTTACAATCTTTTTGCGAAAATAAACCCAAATGGCGTTCTTATAGTCATTTCTGCATGTTAGATTTAAAAGTATTTTACCGTAAAATACTTACATTCTTTAGCTTCATGAAATCTACATTTGTTTTGTCACTTTTAGTTCATCTGTTCCAAAGGTGCCCAAACTTTTAACTACAAAGGGACAAATATTACAATATAACCCAAAAAAGTCTGTAAAATTTACAGTAAAAAACTGGCAGTAGTGACATTTTAGGTTTTACCGATTTAACTTAAATTTACATTTAAATACCGGAATTTCATTAACTGATAATGTTAATATACCAACCTACTGAAGTATTGAAATCTGTTTTGTACCTTTGTGATAAACACCAAAAGGAGGTGGTGAGGAGAAAGTCACATGACGAACCAAAGGTGCACAGTCAGTGTTATTCACACAAACACTAAAAACCATCATGGAAACACACATGAAACTGAAATAATGCAATAAACATTCATTTAACAACATTAGATGTAATAGTCTGTCACCAATTTGGGGTAATACAATGTTTGTGCCTGGGAGAAATGATGGGGGATTTAAAAATTGGATGTACAAGGGAGCAAAACAAATAAAAGATTTATATAAGGATGGTATAATGAAGTCGTTCCAACAATTGATGAGAGAATACGATATTCCTCAGAAACACTTCTTCAAATATCTACAGATAAGAAGTTTTATACACTCTGAAATTAAAACTTGTTCAGTGCCTTCTTTGTCAACTATAGAAGAACATACTTTGAAACATTTAAGGGATAAAGGCAATCTATCTTTTTTTTATAATACACTTTTAGAGGGTTCAAAAGAAAGTTCTATGTCCTATTTAACTACATGGAAAAATGACCTTCAGGAAGATATTTCTAAAGATGAATGGATGGATTCTTGTTTGTTTGTGCAAACATGTAGTGTTAATACTAGATGCAGATTACTGCAATATAAATGGCTCATGCGGACATATATTACCCCGGTCAAATTACATAAATTGAATCCAAATATTCCTGACAGTTGTTTAAAATGTAAACAAGATATTGGAACCCTTTACCATTGTATGTGGGAGTGTATTGAGATTCAAACATTTTGGAAGAATATTCTGGTTATGATTGGTAAACTAACTGAAGAAAATATTCCTTGTGATCCCAAACTTTGTTTATTTCATATATATCCAGTAAATTTTGTGGTGAACACTAATAAACGTAAACTAATTGACTTTAGTTTGCTTCAGGCCAAACGGGCTATTGCTTTAAAATGGAAGGAGATACAAGGTCCTTCCTCTATCCTTTGGATTAAAGAAATGACTAACAACCTCGCCATGGAAAAGCTGACTTATGCAGTTAAAGGGAAACTTAAAGACTTTTACAATATTTGGACTCCATTTTTATGTTACTGTAACCAAGAGGACTTGACAGCAGGAGACGACTGATATTCAACATTCATCTCTTTGTACTGGGTATCTCCATTACATAATGTGATTTCTGTTAAAAATAACTAAATACTCCGAAAAGGTAAAAGTTAAATTGTTAAATGGATGGCTGTGAATGCTGGTGTACGGAAAGTAGTTGAGATGTGGTTTTTTTTTTTTTCTCTCTCTCTTCCCTCTTTTTGTGGGGGAGGGGATTCATGTTTTGCTGTTCTGTAAGGTTCTCTGATGTATGTTTTTATTATTATTATTATTATTATTATTATTATTTCTCTCTTTTATTTTAATGTATTGTTCTGTATTTAAAACAAATGCAAATAAATACATTTGGGAAAAAAAATAAATAAAATTAGATGTAATACACAACCCTAATTTACACAACTGATAAGAAAAAACGAAGAAACATCGTTATTTTAACGGAAAACATCAAAAGTGAAATGTAACGCGGTGTATTTTGGGAATGTCAGTTTACGGTTATTCACTGTAAACTATACGTTGTTTTTCCACTTTCAAAAACTGTATACCACCATAAAATGACATGTAATGTCAATACAGTTTTTCACCATATTTAGTAGAGGAACTTCCCATTAACCAATTAATAGGTTTTTATTTTATCATGTTTACAGTCTTTTACCGTTAAAATCACAGTCATTTTTTACAGAGTAAACTTAATTGTTTGCCAAAAGTAGATGTTACATTATAACCAACTATATTAAATAAAATGTACATTTAAAAAAAATAAAAATAAATGCACTTATATTCTCTATATTTTAATGCAAAAAAAAAAAAAAAGGAAAAGGAAATCAGAAATGAAGATATGCTTCAATGGCATTATTATTATTATTTTCGTTTATTTATTTATTTTGCCTATTTTGGTGGGCCACATTTTGACCCGCTAGCCCTAATTTGGACTTCTTTGGTTTATTTGCTTTGATGTCATTTGTTTACTATCCTATTAATCATTTAAAAATGGTATCAAAAGGAAAAATGTCAACACAGAAGAAATGCACTTTTTTTTCCTATTCTGTTTTATATAGTTTTATACTATATTTACTGTAATTTTTTCAGGAGGGGAAATAAATACTTTTATCTAGCAAGGATGCATTAAATTGATCAAATTTGACAGTTTACACTGTTACAATTTGAAAAATCATGTGACATTAAAGACTGGAATAATGATTTGCCACCACAGGAATAAATTACATTTTAAAATATATATACATAGAAACAACTATTTTAAATTGTAATAATATTTCACAATATTACTATTTTACTCTGTTGTTTAGAGATATAAAATTTCTCAGCTGATACGATAGCCAGTTATTCAGAATATCTGCCGATGCTGATGAAATCTCTCCTAACTACTGCAGTAATCTAACCCTCTCATTTGATACATTAAAGGTTAAAATGAACAACACTATTATATGCAATGCTATTTTTTTTTATCATATATAATAATCACACTCAAAAATGTTCATGTACAACTCAGTTGCACATAGGCATAACATAGTTTTCATTAAACTTGTCTTCATGACAGATTTATTCAAACATATATATATAATCAACTGTAATTAAGCTCTCTGTTATGTTTTTTCAGCCTGGTCTCATTGTTATACGTAGGTATTTATACGTAATGTTTAGAGGCACAAAACATACATTTTTGTATGTTTTTATTGATGCTAAAACGTACAGTTTAGACGTATTTCAAAGTTTAAACTGTACACATCACTGCGTATTTTTAGCTAAAAAACGTAAAAATATTTACGTATCTTTTATATTATTAAGATATTTTTATCAGTGCCTTTTTATCGTTTTATTAACAAGCGATTTAGATTTTAGCCCCCTCAGCCTACCCCCAAACCTAAACCTACCTATTTTATAGCAAATATGCATTTTTATAATTTTATTAATAAGCAATTTAGATTTTTAGCAACCTTAACCCACCCTCAAACCAAAACCCAATTACCCATTACGTAGCGAGAATAAAAGGATATAAAATGTAGCTGACCAAAATATTCAAAACACACCTCACGAGAAACACGGCATGTCGTAACCTGTGATGAATGCAGGCGCGAGCCAACGAGCTTTCGATTTTCCTGCCTTAAAACCTGTAGTTTCTTGATGCTGCACTATTTGAATTTGTAAAATGCACTTCAGCGCGGGTTTATTGCTGTTGCTGCTGGACTCGCTGCTCAGGATGGAGATGAAGATCTCCGGATAAAGGCTCCGTTCCTCACAGTCTTATGGATTCTCAAGATCTGGATTACAGCACACAAATAAAAATGTTTCATTTTGTAATTATGATAAGTTTTCGGTGCATTTTATGGTTCTATTGCTAGTCACAACATGTCGGAGAAAACGCCTTTTGTGTCCCATCACGTTAATATTACATGAATGTTTAAACGATTGCAGAAATGTTATTCATTTTAAGGGTTTGAAGTGTAGTCTTGTTTAACATTATGTAGGCCTATTCTTGGAAACGAGCGGCAGGAGAAATCACACAGAACAGAATGAAATGCTATAATTTCATATTAAAGGGGTCATCGGATGCCCATTTTCCACAAGTTGATATGATTCTTTAGAGTCTTAATGAAAAGTCTATAATATACTTTGGTTAAAAATTCTCAGTGGTACTGTAAAACAACACCCTTTTTACCTTGCCAAAATCGGATCTGCAAAAATCATCTTGTTCTGGTCGAGGTTGCTTTAAATGTTAATGAGCTCTGCTCGCCCCGCCCCTCTCTTCTCTCTGTGGAGTGACGAGCCTGTTTACTTTAGCCACGTTTAGCCGCTAAACTTGCTAACTAGCACGTTATTAGGAAAGGCAATCGCAAAGATTCATAAAAAAACCCTTATACTCACTTCTGCTTTAAGTGAAGCTGGATCACGAATGATTTGTGCGAACATAGACGGAAATATGTAGATCGGGAGGCGCATTCCCTTCACAAACAAATGTAATCCACTGCATCTTCAGTGGTTCAGATGTTGGGAGTAAATGACGACCACCATGTTTATTATTACATCCAGCAACACGACACCTCAATCGCTCAATCAGAGATATTCTTGTCTAACTTACATCCCTGCTCCAGCATCGAAACAATGGAGGTCGGACTGTTACAGCTGATTTAAGGCTGCTCTGAGGTAAGACGCTCATGTCAATGAACTATTGTGGGAGTGGCCTCTGTCGGTGTGACACCACACCGACAGGCATCTGAGAACGGCTCGATTTGAAAAAGGGGATATTATTTTTACAGATTAATTAAAAACCACTGCATGGATTTTTATCATTATAGGGGTAGATGTGTACATACACTGCCAACACACATTAATGTTCAAACAGCATGTAAAAGTGAACTTTGCATCCGATGACCCCTTTAAATAAATGATTAACAATTTAATAATGCAATTGAAAACAACAACAATAATGAAATCAATGCTGCGATTTCAGTATTCGTAAGGATTCGTTTTAAGGTGTCCTCAATGCGTAAATATTGTATGTTTAAATGCTGAAAATACATAAGTATTTGTACGTTTAGATGCTGTAAAAACGTCAGTATTGTACGTTTTGTAGAACCACATTTTACGTAAAATGCATACGAATTGTAATGAGATCACGTTGGGTTTTTTAATGCTACCTAACAATCTGTAAACTCTGGATAACTTTCCTAAGGTAAATGTGATGTTAAGTTTTTATTTGACATCTTTCTTTCAGTTAAACACTGATTACGTGATTATATGAGACATAATACATTTCGGTAAGTTGTACTGTATCTTTCAACATACCTTCTGATGTTCATTCATGTTTATTTTGTGCTATAACTTGTATTAAAGTGGAAGAGACTCATGCTCTGCTCTGCAGAATTTAACTGAGCATCAAAACTGTTTGAATTTTGTGATAAAATGGACAGGATTTGAAAGCTGAGACCTTGTTTTTTATTAGCAGTAGGAAAGCACAAAGCAGTTTATGATTATTGGATAGGAGGCACATTACAAATAATGTTTTATAAAGGGAAAACCGCAGACCTGGCAATCTTGGCTTGAACTACGGGTTGTTCATAGGGTTCAATACAACCTGTGTTAATGCATTATTACTGCTTTAACCTGGACAGCCCTACAATTTACCACAAGAAAACTATTCTTCAGGCAAACTGCTGTCTGAGACTCCTTTTGATTGACAGGAAATAATCGTCTTTGATCATCAGCTGTTTTCAAGCAATCGGCCAACGGTCGATAGTGCAGATAATTGCTATACCAGTTATTGGCTGATACAATGGTGCATCCCTAGTATTTTTTATCAAATAAATGCAGCTTTGGTGACCTAAAAGCATTAAATATGTTTGGAATGGTAGTACATACAGTATATATAAGAGAGAGAGAGAGAGAGAGAGAGAAATACACAGGTACAAGACATCACAATCAATGCTACCAGAAATGATTTTAAATTTGTTTGGCATGGTGTTCACTGACCGCATGGCCAACTTTAATGCCCCAGTGGTCACATTTCCCATTTCAATTGCTTCATTTATGCCATTCTTTGGAGTGGTGGTGCATGACTAGTTTTAGCTGCCGCAAACCTCAGTTTGTCTTCAGCAAAGTGACGTGAGATGTGAAAAAATACACAAGGCCATACATCTTTTATTCCTTGTTTCCGTTTCTAGCGCAAACACTTTGACCTTCGACATAATTCAGGTAATTTTTCTGACCCATTTCAGTGGATGAATATACAGACCACTTGTGAGTGATAAAAACACAATAACCTTGGAATATGTGACCCATTTTTCTGCTGTCAGCCAATCAAATGCAGAGCTGCAGCACAGAGACATAGCAGCAAAGGAGAAACTGACAGGCAGCCCCTTTATGCTGTGTCACTGTGCATGTTACACCGAGTTTGAGTGGCATATAGATCTGGATTGCTGATATGCTCTACTCTCGTTTTTTTTTCTTATTCCCGGGGACATTTAGGGCCCTGATATCTGTGGCTGGAGGATGGCTGGCTAAATGCTGCCAGTCCCTGGTGCTTTATGATGTGACTAGTGCAAGACAGTTACCCATATTTCTTTGCAGAGCTGCAACCAATTACAGAGCCCAGTCACAGTAGACAGTAGGACAAATGCCAAGAGCGCAAAAGCTGTTGACTGGCCTCCATGCGGCCTCCCTTTACACAATCAGTGCATGACCCCCTTTCGAATAGAGACGTTTCAGGAGCCGGTGTCAAAACACTGTTCATTTGTCGATGTGTACATTTGTTCTACATGTATTCAACAGCATCACATAAAGCCTGATTCAATCCACGCCGTTCAGTTCGAATGCCTGCACACCTTTTGAGGGATGCAAACCTAAACATCTGTTTGCATCAATATTTTATATCAGTGCTTCTCTCATGTGCATGTTACCTGAAACAGTATATGAAATATTTACCGTGGAAAAAAAAGCCAAAGCATTCGCAGTGAGAAATAGGCCACAGGAAAAGACCCGGGATTCATACTATAGCAGGCCGGCTCTCTTAAATTCATAAGCTAAAGGCTCTCAACGGCTATTATGATATGCCCTTACATCTCACTGCCCTCATGTCTCACCCCTGTGTGTCCCTTTTTACTTTACTCGGTAGAAGGACCATGAAAAATGAACATAGTAATGAACATTACATTAATAATGAACATTGTTTTTCTGCATCTGCTTCTGTGTGTATGGGAAAAGGCATTTCTTGATTCAGTAACAAGAAAGACATAGAAGAAAATGAAATGTGACAGAAAAAAAATATATTTTTGATTTGTATTGGAGTTGCATGGCGCTCAGATGGTGTACCTACATGCCCTAATAGCCACTGAAAAGCCCCCGGCTGTGTTTCTTGATGTTTATTGTGGATTAGATATAAATTTCAGCCCGCTAAACAAGAACAGACATTTGAATCAACAATCCATAATCATTTCCCATAATTGCGTGTATGCAAATAAGAATAAATGTCTTTGTGATCATGTAGAATTTAATGAAAGCGTGCTGTCTGAGTTGCGCTTCATAATTGCACAAATTGATCCCTGTATCAAAATGGGAAGAGTCGGGTGAATCAGACAGTTCAGAGCAAATGTGTTTTCAAATATTCCAATATTTGAGAGAGCAGCAGGGAAGAATGAAATGGCAATGTGTTCTGTGAGAAGGTTAAAATGTTTTCTTACCCATTAGAATTGTACTTAATAACCACCGAGCAGTCTGAACTACAGCACATGGCATCAGTTCTCGGAAAATTGTGTTTTCCTGTCAATTAGGGAATGCGGGGTGAAAATGCAACATCATGCAATTTAGATTTTGGCCTTCTTAAAATGCCAAACACTCAGCAGTATACAGACTTTCAGACAATCAGTTTATATGTGTGTAATAATTACAGAGAACTAATTAATAATGGGGTCCGTGATTAGTGTTGTTGATGCTGGCACGGTGCGACAGAGCAGTTTCTTATTCTATGGAAGTCTTAGCAGTTTATTAGTCTGTCAGAAGTGGAGAGTTTCTCCCATCTTGTGGCGTGTCTGAAAATAGAAGCACAACTTTTTGGCTAAATATGATCCATTATGTTTTTAGTCAGTTTTCTCTCTTACATGCCATTGCTACTGGCAATAAATGCCAGGGAAGTTACAGTATTAACCATCTGTTTCCTCTTATTTGGGTGCATTGACAGGGTAAAATAAAACAGGATAAACTGCACTTGACAGTGCATTAAGGTAGTCATTTTGCCACGATTGAAGATATGCCCAACTGTCAAAGAGTCATGGGTTGTTTACAGTACAGTGCAGTGCAGCGCCAATGACTGGACGTTTATTGCCATCCGCTCGGGTTGTATTTCACCATTGTACCTCAATCCACTGAGCTGTCAGTGCAGCCAGAGATTTCCCAGAAGCCTCTGCTCTTGATATGTCTCATTGCAGACTGTAGTAATATAAAGTTGTTTAACCACACCTGAAAATCATCAACTTAAAACGTACCTATTGAATTGCTGAATAGTCAGTAAGGTTAAGTGAGTGTTTTTGGCTTTTCTCTTTATGGTTTGTTATCTAATACTCTGAATGGATTCTGCCCATAAATCACATACTGTATAAAGCAGTACCTGTGGGCCACATTTGGCTAACCAATGTGGGTACTAAACAAAAACAGCTTTTATGTTCTGTACTCTAAAGAGGACAATAGATATTGTATTATAATTTGTTTGTTTAGGCAAGCCATTTCTAGGGATGAGAAGATCATAGAAATGTGAGCTTGAGCTCTTCTGAATTGGGCAGGTGAGAAAAGCAACCACATAATATACCCTAGCAACACCCAAATAATTTAATCACGTGGCAACATGCTATAACCACTCAGAACACCAGGTTACTGCATAGCAATGTGCTAAAATTAAAGAGGTCATGTGCTATGTTGCTAAAAAGAACATTATTTTGTGTATTTTGTGTAATGCAATTGGCCTCATTCATGAAACTTGTGTAAATATATGAGTAAATTGTGCGTAAAATAGACCTTCCGAAAACTCTTCTCCGGATTAACAAAGGCTTCGTAAACATCCGATTTGATAGTTAAACGTGTATGATAATGAATTCCAGTTATTCCTAAATAGGGCACTAGTGCACACTCATTCACAATTAGCATAATCCCCAGCTATGAATTACAGCTATGCAAATTGCATGTCCAGGAATGTAGTGCCCTGGTGAAAAAAACAGCATATGCAGGTAGGTATGTTTTGATGCTGGGATGCTGGTTAGGTATGTTTTGATACTGGTTTAAGCTGGTTCTTAGCTGGTTTATGCTGGTCCTTTGCTGGTTTAAGCTGGTCCTTGACCAGCAACATGACCAGCATAAACCAGCAAAGGACCAGCATGAACCAGCAAAGGACCAGCTTAAACCAGCAATGGACCAGCTTAAACCAGCATCAAAACATACCTAATCAGCATCCCAGCATCAAAAAATATAATTATATGATCCCACTTTATATTAATTGGCCTTAACTACTAAGTACTTACATTGCAATTAATAATTTGATACAATGCACTTATTGTGTACATACATGTATTTACATTGTACATTGACCCATCTCTTACACCTTAACCCACCCTTAAACGTACCCATACCACCAAACCTATCCCTAACCTTACCCATATCCCACCTCAATAGCAGCAAAACTGTTTTGCAATATGACGACATTAAGTACATTGTACTTATTTTTTGATGTAAGTACATAGTAGTTAAGGCCACTTAATATAAAGTGGGACCAATTATATAATTAAATATGAATATGTACAGAAGTGCCAGACTGTTCTTACAAAGTTGGAACTGCCTTGCTTTATAGTGTCCACAGCCGGCATTTTAGGCTACTCTCCCAGGTTCAGGAAATAGTCCTCCGTAAAATGCACTGCACATACTCGAATATTTGTGTTGCACATTTCTAGAACAGTGTTGTAAATATAACTTAACCACTGATTTCTAGTTGTGTACTCATTTGGAAGGCCAAACAAAGTACTTTGCTTTCGCAATGAAACACACAGCGTCTCCACAACATGGCGGCAGCTGCAACAATACTACAGCGAGAATAAAAGTTATGCTATATGCTGTTATATTTTACATTTGGGCGGTGTTATGCAAATCTTCCCACACAGTGATGTAGATGTGTGGGGGCGTGTTTGAATGAGACATTTTAGGAAGGCGTGGCTGAGTCTAAACTTTTATAAAGCACATCTCTTTCGGTTTGAGACTTTCATCTTTGCAACTTTACAGATCTTATATATGCACAAACAGCTTGTAGCACTCCAAAGACAAAGGAAAACGTGAAATCGTATCATATGACCCCTTTAACTGTCTTAGCAACTGCTTATATGTCTTAGCAACTTCTTAGCAATGCACTAAATCACTCAGAACACCTCCCAGAATACCCAAGCAACTGCATTGCAATGGCCTTGTAACATTCCAGAACACGCCAGAAACCACATGCTAAAACTACTCATCAAGGAACAATAGCATCCCTCCACAGCACCATAACAACTGCATAGCAACATTCTAAAACCATTTAGAATTCTATAACAACCATATAGCATTCTCTCAAACCACTCAGAACCTTAAGGCCCTATTTACACTAGTCATTTTCATTTTAAAATGGCAGTTTAAAAGGAACACAATCCTCGTCTACACTGGTGTTTTCACTGCATTTCAGAAACAATCTTCATCCACACTATAGTGTTGGGCGATATGCTCAATTTTCATATCGTCCTATCGTCAGCCTATGAGATCAAGATACACGATATTATCATGCTAATTTATTTATTTACTTAGTTTCATTGCTTGTGTTTCATTTTGCTTGTGTTTATAGCAGCCGCGCATCAGCATGTGTTTTGACCCCCTATACTGCACACGTCTGTGGCGCGTTACGGCTCCGACTCGGCCACCAGAGCTGATTGCGGAGCTGTTTATATCAGCCACCCCACTGTAGGTTTCTGAAGTGTCCCAGAAGCGGCTCTCCACGCTGCATCACAAAAGTTAGGCGCCTAGCTGCTTTTTGACTGATGATAATAATAATAATAATAACAATAATAATCGCCTTGCTATCGTCAAAGGCATCAGCAACAGGCGATATCTCTGACTATCGTCGATACACAATACAATAATCTCTGTCGGCACAACCCTACCACACTACACAACTGAAAACACGTCACATGACCATTCAGCATGATGAATGCGAAGCCACATCATTGTTTTTAATAGTCTACGTTTTGGTCCACTTACAGTGAAACGCAATTCTGGAGTTTTCAAATTAAAACAGGGTCTGCAGCATTTTCGAAAGTATCCGTTTTCGAGGGTCGAATCAGAAAGCATTGTCTATTAACTGAAATCATAAAACTTACATAATTTAACAGCAATGTATTAAAAGTTGACATTTTTTAGGTCTTAGGAAATCCATTTTCTCTGAAATTCAGTTTTATTTGTACCAAATTCTGCGTTTTCAATTTATTTTCTGGATTCTTATTTGATGGTTTCAATAAAATGTAATAACCAAAAGCATCTCTAATTAATTTTGATTTAATAAAAAAATATATTATTTTATTTATTTTTCTTTTTTTAGCAATACTGTGTTGTTATTTACGTTTTTCTGGTAAATATTTCTTATAAGTAATGTAATTAATAATATTTTTATTAGTAGCAGTAGTACTATCATTACATTAAGTAATTATTTCTGTCACATTTTCTTCAAGTTAAACAGGACTTTTATTTTGACGGATTGCTGTAAAGACCCCTAAGTTTCTGTTTGTATGTGATATATCGGTATTTTATTTCTAAAATAAATAAATAAATAAATAAATAAAATAATGGTAAAATGCTCATGAAGTGATTCATAGATTCAAGGATTCATATTTAATAAATAGTATTCTTGCAGCTTAATATTCACATATACTAGTCCATATGACGTTTTGTTTTAAGTATGCTTCTTAAGTATAATACTCATTAGTTGGCAAATTCATTACGCGTTATACAGTAAAATCCATTTTTATGACTGGATTCTTCGATTTCGTCTACGTTTTCCGCATAGCGGAAATCATAGGTCCCTAATCTAGCAACACTGTAACAACACCCTAGCAACCATCCATAACACCAAAGAAACCACACAGCAACAAAATTCCTTAGCAACTGATTAACAATGCAGAACTGCATAGCAACATGCTAAAATTACTCAAGCAACACCTTAGCAACCATCCATAACACCATAGCAACCACAGAGCAACATGAAACCACTCAGAATTCCATAGCAACTGATTAACTGCAGAACTGCATAGCAACATGCTTAAACTACTCAGAACACCTTAGAAACTGAAAAGCAACAGTCTTGCAACTTCCCAAACACCATAGCAACTGGATAGCAACATGCTTAAATTGTTCAGAACACCTTAGAAACTGCATAGCAGTGACCTTGAAACCTCCCTGAACACTCTAGCATACTGATAGTTTCGAATTTGGCAAGCACACCTTACTTTTTTCTTCAGAAAATGTAAAAATCAGTGGGTTTGTGACGATAGTAACATACTGACATTTTAAAAGAAGAATTATAAAGGAAAGACAGAATTTCATAGTTTACTTGTTACCTGTGACTGAAGCTTCGCATTTGACTTCTGCCGTTCTGCACCGAGATTCTATTTTAGCCACCGAAGTCTGGTTTTAAAAATCACCTTTTCTTATAGTGTGAAAATCTGCCTCTTAGTACCTGACATTCGTCTATGCTCTGCTACCCATTTTTATCTCTTGTGACTCGCTGAACTTCACGCTGTTATGCACCGGTGTGATATATTGACACATCGACAGTAACAACAACTCTTGATATTTACAGAAGCCAAAAACAAACCACTGGCAAGCAGAGCTGCGCTGTACTTCTCCATTATATGAGGTTTCCTCATCGGAAAGCATGTGTCAAAGTAATGAGGCAGA
This sequence comes from Cirrhinus mrigala, assembly GCA_036247105.1. Taxonomy (NCBI): domain Eukaryota; kingdom Metazoa; phylum Chordata; class Actinopteri; order Cypriniformes; family Cyprinidae; genus Cirrhinus; species Cirrhinus mrigala. The sequence continues at coordinate 19,635,663 of CM070020.1, forward strand.
AATTCAACACTGCATCTCCTCACTGTGGTCCGGGAAAGCTGTGACATTGTGCGGTTCCTTCTGACCTATGATTCACAACGTATCTGTGCATTCAACATGGATGACTGAATAGTGGAAGGAGAAAAACAGGTGGTTCTCTTGCCTCACATCCTCTACTGAACATGGGAAATTCAAAGACTTTGTGATAGAAATGATAAGATAGTTAGGTGACTCAAAATGTATGAATAAGCTTGTTTAGAATCACAATATTGCTTTATTGTATTTAAATAGTGCTGGGTGGTTTGACCAAAAATATGTAGCACGTTTTTTCTTAGGATTTTGGCAGTTTCACTTTTTTTCCCCCTGACTGTGACTTTATATGGATCAAAATGCATGAAACAGATGCAGACTTACTACATTTTAATCAGGATCCAAACAAACATGTTACTTGTAGCATGAATAGTTTTTTAATGTAAATTAGATTGCATAATTAAAAAATATAAAACAAAAACAGACATTAACTTTGTAAAATTATTATGTGTAAAACAGAACTGCATCGAACAAAAACAACAGGTGGACTGAATGAAAATGCAAATTTACTTTTCTGACAGCAGGTGGCGCTTATGGAACAGCGGTAATACGGTGTTTCCTTGGTTACCGCTGTAAACAAAGCAGTGCAACGCTTTTAAATTCTACACTTATATGCCTTATACGGAGGTAAGATAAAAAGAAAATATCATCTAAACTTTTCTAAAGACAGTCAGTTCTCCTCAAAGATGCATTCATATAAACCCACCACCCCCAGTTCAGTATTTTGGATTTTCTTCCAATATTACTCACATTGTGAACCGTAAACTAGTTAATATATTGTTCCGTCAACTCATATTCTTTAAAGTGCAGACCAAAAAGGAAAAAAAAACATGCAACTTCCTATCATACACACTACTATTCAAATGCAATACGTTTATTCAGACATTAAACTGATTAAAAGTGACAGGACAGATGTTATAATGTTACAGAAGATTGAATGAATCCTGAACGAAATGTATTTTAGTTTCCACATAACTTATAAGCAGCACAACTGTTTTCAACATTAATAATAAGAAAAAATATTTCTCGAGCATCAAATCAATAGAATGCTTTCTGAGGAATCATGTGACACTGGATTAATGCTGAAAATTCAACTTTTCCATCTCTGGGATAAATTACATTTTTAAATATAATAAAATAAAGTACAATCATTTTAAATTGTAATAATATTTCACAATTCTTTTTACTGTATTTTGGTCAAATAAATGCAGTCTTGGTGTGCATAAAAGACTTGCAACTGCAGTGGGTAAATAAATAAATAATAAATAAATAAATAAGTGGCAGAAATGACCTATTTATACGTCTACATTTTCTCATTTAGTCCAAATGAGGTGCAACTTCTGCAAATGAGGTGCAACTTCTGCAAATGAAACATTGTCGTAATTTACCCACTTCATGTCACTTGAATTTTGCATGACACTTTCCCTTTGGAAAACAAAAAGAGTTAGAACCACAGTGGAAAAGCCACTCTTTTCCATAAAATGAATATGCATGGGATTCACTGGTTGTCAAATTTCTAACTTTGGCTGGTTAATAAAAAAATGTGTTTTAGGTCAGAACCCAGGATCTCTTTGCATAAACAGCGCCTCCTGCTGGTATTTTTTTGGCCATGCCTTATCTCACCCGGAACGCCGTGTGAGCTAAACCATTTAAACCCAGCAAGCAATATTTCAGTCTAATAGAGCTTTCAGAGTCACAACATGCCCAGCCCTTAGATTTGTGAAATGCTTTCTAATCCTATATTTTACAGCAAAATCGTGGCTTTTGTCTTGAGGTGACTTACAGCCTCATAATGGCCCTATTATTCAAATAATGAACCTTAGAAGTCATCATCATCATCACCAGGCTTCTAACAAGCCTGCTTTTGTATTGATACTCATTGTCATGAAAAATACGCATGACATCATGCTATCGTAATTACAGCGTTCTTTGATCCTGTTCAATATTTCTCTGCAGTTCGCATCAATAATAGGTTGAAGGAAGCAGAAGCCCGTGGAGTGGGTTTGATAGATCTTGATCACACTGGGCCAGTGAGACCCTAAATGAACTCGAACTTCAATATATTCACAGCCGCTGTATTAATCCGCACTGACTCACCGGGAGCCCGTCAGAAAACTTGCATTGACCCAGCTCAACAGGAAATGAGTGTCTCTCTCTCCAAGTCCAATCTTTTTTTCTCTAAGCCACTTGACTTCTAAATAGCAGAATGCTTTGAATGACACTTTCCGCAGCAGCCTAGCATGGAATGCGGAAATGTGCAGAAATTTATGACAGGGACATGTCGTCATTTAAATCAGTCCACTTCCTACGCAAGTCAATGAGAAGCTCTAGTTCTTATTATTGGAAAATCAGCAACGACTAGGTCTAGTATTAATTGCTTCATGCTCTGTTTGCCTCTGTTTGCTTGCGACAGAGAAAATGGTACCTGTAACCAATCAAAGACACTTTCTTATCAGGAACGCTGACAAGGGGACATGGAAAATATGACAAGTCAAAAGCCTCAATGCATGTGACCCCTCCATAAATAGCTCATTAACTCCATCCTTATAAGTCAGAAGGGATATTAAATAACCTATAAGATCATTTTCTAGCATACAGTCTCTCACTGCACACCAGTCAATGCAAAATACAATTAAAAATCTGCAGCACTGAGCACGAGTCAATCCGGAATCCTATAATAAACTAAGCAGGGGAAACGCTATTACCCTCTAGGGGCCTGTAGGAGGCGCCACACAGAAATCGCGATGATGGTTTATTTCAAGTTTCATCACAGTGTTTTAAACTCTCTCGCTCACCTACTTCTCAATCTAGCTCCCATGTGGATCTTATAGTAAAATGGAACAGCTCCCAAGTGACGGGCTTACAAAATAGGGCTGCGCGACAGATGAACCTAATAGCGGAGAGTGCCGGAGGCACGTTAGCGAAGAGCAGGCCACAGTTGATAAGTCATTGAGTGACAGTCTTATCCATGCATGAGAAATTATGTCAAATATTACATTTATCTCACAGACCCTAGAACAGACCGGCCTAACTTCTATTAAATGTCACAGCTTAAATTGCTCATCACAACATGGTAGAACGGTATTTAAAGAGCATTTAGTTTAGTTCTTGTGAATGGATGACTTAAGTTACTGGGAAAAGAGCTGAAAAGTTGACATTTCAACGCTTTAGGTTTAAGTGCGCATAATTTCTCATGTTGATTTTGCTTGGAAATGACATTTGTGCTTTCTGAAAAATCTGGCCGGTATATGTGCGCCACAAGGTGGCGCTCACTGGACCCCTATCAAAGATTTCCGACATCAGAAGCTTGATTCAGAAATGTCAGTTAGATGGTAAATAATGCAAAAGCATGTCAACATCGTTCCCAAAGGTTTGATTGAACTGCCGAAAAAACACCCAAGCATCGCGTTTGCAGAATAGACCCTCTCCAGGGCTGTGTTTATCAGTCCACAATTGGCCTCATTATGAGAAACATCAAATCTCAGTGCGGACAGGATCACTTTATTATAATCATTAATTCTATAGTACTCTGTGTGCTAGTACTCCCAAGTTTCATTTGTGTTTGTGTGTATGTTTGGGATGAAGCCCAGATTTTCTAAGGCTCTTGTTAGTGTGAAAGGCAGCGCTGATCCATGGCTTCAGGGCTGGCTGTGAGTGATGTTCCCCCGAACATGGCCGCAAACGTTACTAATAACATAGCAGAGGAATGCGGTGACCATGGAAATGACTGTGCCGTACTGATAAGGGCTCCCACTGATGACATCATGTGAGACTGCAGGATGACTCAGTAGGGTGTGGCGAAGTCGTCATTACCAACCTTCTTGCACAAAAAACCCTTCCTGGGAAGAATTCTTCAGAGCCCCCATGAGGAACATGGCGTCTTTAAACAGTTCATTGCAACAGAGATAATTTATTATTCATTCAGAGTGACACACATGTAGATTTCTTCAGTATAACGAGGAATAATTTATCACAAGCTGTGGAACCCATGGATACCTATAACACATATGACGCTTATAGCCTCTTTATGCATATACTTCTTATTTTGCATAATAAGATTTGTCATTTAACCTATGCAGTTTGGATGAATCTGTAAAAGCCAATGGCAGTGAGTCTCAACTGGAAAAAGTGTCTATCCTACAGCATTAAGGAATTGTTTATCAAATCAAACACTAAAATGTATTAATACATTATGAACTGCATAGGCCCAGCAATATGCAAAACGATTAACATGACATGCTGAAAAGGAAGCAGACATTTTTGGTTTCTAAAGGTCTCATGAATTTTGATGGTTTCATGCTCTCGGCAGCCAATAATTCATTGCACAAATCACATTGTTGCTGGCACAAACCGTGTTTATCCTAGCTGCAGGTGAACCCGTATTTAATGTAATCTGGGTTTTTTTTCTTAGCTTATGGAGTTTTGTGCATGATTTTTGATGATGAGGGATCTCAAGCAGCCTGTCCATGTTGGCATCTTCTTTATTTGGCTAGCTTTAACCAAGTAACTGTTGATTTGGTGCCAAAATACTGTTTAAATGCATGCACAGCCTGTGATATCAACAACAAAAAATATGGGAAACTATGCTTCTTTATTTTGCTGTTCTAACTAGGCATGATTACATTTGCATCGTTAGCATTGCTTTTCCTTGAAGTCTGTGATTGTGGGATTGTATAAGAACAGACCTGCAACCCAACACCTGAGAACAGCTACACTCTTAAAAATGAAGGTGCTTGAAAAGGTTCTTCACAGCGATGCCATAGAACAGGGGTGCCCAACCCTGTTCCTGGAGATCTACCTTCCCGCAGAGTTTAGCTCCAACCCTGATCAAACACACCTGTCTGTAGTCATCAAGTGCTCCTTCAGATCCTAATTAGTTGGTTCAGGTGTGTTTGATCAGAGTTGAACTCTGAAGGAAGGTATATCTCCAGGAACAGGGTTGAGCACCCCCTGCCATAGAAGAACCATTTTTGGTTCCAAAAACAACCATTCAGTCAAGGATTCTTTAAAGAACCATCTCTTTCTTCCTTTTTATAATCTGAAAAACCTTCTTTCGCCACAAAGAACCTTTTGTAAAGGTTATACATATACATAAAGGTTCTTCAGATTTTAAAGGTTCTTTATTAGAGTTGAAAAGCACTATACATACAAAGAAAGTAAAAGGATAAATTATCCAATGGAAGAAGAGGAGCTCATGGCTAAAAATGGCCAATTTTGTTAACTTAAAAGAGAAGTCCACTTCCAAAACAAAGATTCACATATAATGTACTCACCCCCTTGTCATCCAAGATGTTCATGTCTTTCTTCAATCGTAAAAAAATTATGTTTTTTAAGGAAAACATTTCAGGATTTTTCTCCATATAATGGACTGATATGGTGCCCCGATTTTGAACTTCCAAAATGCAGTTTAAATGCGGCTTCAAACAATCCCAAATGCGGTTGTAAACGATCCCAGCCATGGAAGAAGGGTCTTATCTAGCGAAACGATTGGTTATTTTCATTTATAAAATACAATTTAAATACTTTTTAATTTCAAACGCTCGTCTTGCCTTGCTCTGCCTTGCTCTGTGTATTCTGGCTCAAGACAGTTAGAGTATGTTGAAAAACTCCAATCATTTTCTCCCTCAACTTCAAAAATCATTTCAAAATCATCCTACATCGCTGGAGAAGTACCGACACAGTCTTTACAAAGTGAACATGCAAAGAAGATCACACACCCTTAATAAAAAAGGTAAAACAGCGATTGGATGATTTTGAAGTTGAGGGAGAACATGAGATGGGAGTTTTTCGACATACCCTAACTGTCATGAACCGAAAAAAACAGTCCAGGCGGAGTAAGACAAGACGAGCGTTTCACATTAAAAAGTATATAAACTATTATTTTTATGAAAATAACCGATCGTTTTGCTAGATAAGACCCTTCTTTCTCGGCTGGGTTTGTTTACAACCACATTTGGGATCGTTTGAAGCCACATTTAAACTGAGTATATTATATGTAAATCTTTGTTTTGGAAGTGGACTTTTCCTTTAAGAGCGAGGGACATTACAAAAAAAAAAATTCCAAAGAGGTTCTGGAAGTTCTTAATTAATGTCTAGTCCAACCAACTAATTTAGTGGGCTTTTTCTTCCTCCAGTGCCTGAAGAACAAGAAGTCATTGTTGTTAATGCACTCTACCATCCTTAGCCACTGAGTTTAGATTATTGTCTGTGCTCTACCTCTAAAGCAATTTCCTCTGCATATCTAATTGGTATTACGACCACTTGGCTTCTCCTGATTTGTAAGAGAGGTCTTTATTTATTTTCATTCCAGGGAACCGCAGCGGTTTCCCAATGGGCAACAACCGTGAGATGCGTAACCTGCGGAAAATATGAATTTCTAAGGGCTAAATTAACACAGCTGTCAATTACTCCAATGCTGTTTTATGTTCCCATAAAGAGAAAATTAGAAAATGCCATATGACACAGTAAAAAACAGACAGACTAGATGCAAAAAGAACATATTGAAGAGAATAAAACATCCGCTTTCATGCACCGTCATCTTTTTTCATACGGCCATTATGGGTGAGATGTGCATGTTTATTTTTTAATACATCTGGCCCCATCCAATAACCTGCTTATTGCTCTTCCACTTCATTAAGCTCCAAGAAAAAGAAAAAAAAGCACACACACACACACACACACACACACACACACACACTTGGGTCTGGCAGATTTGCTCATTATATTTCACAATGGTATTCAGGCTTGTGAAGACAAAGTACTTGTCATCCACATTGCAGTCCCCTCCTCTACCAAAATTGCTTAGCAGTGCATATAGTCTATGTCATATTCTCACACATCGGTTCACTTACCCTCCCCCAAATGGACTATCAAGCACATGAACACAGTCTTATATGACACATAGTCAGCGGAAGTATATCATCCATAGATGTAATCATTTCCACTAGAGGTTAAGGTATGATTTTCATGATAGTTGTATTACTTCTTCACCAGAGTAGTCCCTCTCTCCCTCTGTTGACTGATGGAGAGGATAACTTGAGACCACCGTTCAAATAGAATATGAGATCCATTCTGCTCCAAAGATGAATATGACAGTCTTGCATAAAATATAACTTCATTACAACCCCAGCTAAAATATAAAATTCAAGGCAGCATTCTATTATGAATTCTTAGAAAATACAAAATAAATTAAATGACTATCATCCGCTTGCCTCTATTGTGGAGCACTGTGCCCTCTCCATATAAACTGCTGAAAATGTAAGATTATTACTATTCATGCTACAACTCGCCTGGGACTCACATCTCAATAACTTCCTATATGAGTCAGACCCACTTGCGCTGCACTCTGCACTGTGTTCTGAGGAAAAAAAAAAAATCTCATACCAGCTGCTCATATATTCACTGCATTTCCTACTCCCACTTTTTCATATATAGATTCATAAATAGGATGAATTTAACCGTGATATTAAGTATCATCATTAATAATAAGCAGAGCTGGGTAGTAATTGATTACATGTAATCTGAATGTAATCAGATACCAAAAATTAAGTACCTGTTCCTAATTAGATTAAATTACATTTTAAAACACTCGTAATCAGACTACAGTTACTTTTTTTATGGAGTACATGGTTACATATTATTTACACAATAGCAATAAATTATTCTTAATTTATTGATTCTTTCTAAAATTGCCTACTGCTTTTATATTCAGAAAGTCTTCATTCACACAAAGATCAGTCATTAGTCAGGTGGTGACACAGCATTTAACTAGTGATTCACAAAAATCATTTCAAATTTAAGAAGTGTTTCAAAATTGCATCAGCTACTGATGAACACATTTTTATGTGAATTATCACTCAGCACGTTATTTAACCATGTATTTCTATGTCTTTGAAACACATTAAAATGCAGATTCACAAATAACGTTTTTACCTAATATACCTCCTAATATATTTACTTGAAGTACCCCTGAGATTTTAAAATAAATATTTTAATAATTAAGTATCACATTTGCATGTTCATTAGGTCTTTGACACCGGTTACAGTTACATGACATGCAAGTAAACAAATAAAATACTTTGTACGTTTTTTTTATTTTGATCAATTTTAAAATTATATATTTGAATTTTTTAGTTAAATATTTGCATTTCCTTAAACTCATAAACCCCCTGCAATTGCTTCAAAAACACCAGTTTGGGAAACCTTGGTATAATATAAGGTTTAATGCACTTCATGTTGTTAATAACAACAGATGTAATACATTTTCTTATTCTAAACATTTTTATGTCAATATGGTACACGATTATTCTTATCATTATTTAAATCAATGTGATAAACAAATCTAAAAGTAATCTGAATAATCACCTAAAGTAATATGTAATGGATTATGTCACTAACTACAATTTTTGTCATGTTATTTGGAATCAGTGACAGATTACAATTTGTAACTACCCAGCTCTGATAAGTAATTAAACACAAAATGAGTTACTTACAAGGTATTTTAAAATAATCTGAGATGGTTTGTTGGTCTTAGCTTGTCTCCCAGCCTTTCCAAGCTGGTGTACAACTGGTCAGCAAATGGTCTCTCAGCCTGACCAAACTGGCGTTCAGTTGGTTGGCAAATTGGCCACCCAGCCTGACCAGCTAAAGTGACCAAAAAACCAGCCCGGATGACCAGTTAGACCAGCAAACCAGGCTGGTCAGATAGATAGTCTGCCTCCTTTTATCACAAACATTAGCTATTGCTCATTCTTTGCTTTTGTATTTTAAAAGTAATCCTTAATTATGCATTTGTCTTCTTAATACATTATTATAAATCTCTACTTGCTTAGCTTATGAAGCTATGATGTAAAACAAATTTAACCTACTGTTACGCCAATAAATTAAGTACGTGAACTAAGCTGAACCGAAACTACATAGAAAGAGAAAAAAAAGAAAGCGAGAAAGAGAAAGAATATGCACATTTCCTTTTAAAACTGAGTCAACAACATGTAAAAAAAAAAAATCCGTTCACAAATTTCGCCACATTTTAATCTCTTTTCACACCTTTTAATCTGACACCATTGTGCTTAATATCCCCCACTGCGCTCTCAGCTGAACTTTAACCGAGTTGCCGAGCCACTCCCAAACACACCTGATAACACTGACCGACTGCTGGGAATCCGCCATCATCCTCTACTTTCAACTCACGGGAAAAACCGAAACTCCTTCTAAATACTTGACGAACTCTTACGTTTATCACTCAAACGGGCTCTTTTAGTTAGGTTTTGGTGGATTATATCTTTTGGCTTTTGTTTAGCCGCTGGGAGGGATTATAACACGCGGAAAAACTTTACCACAGTATTTTAAAAGTCTCATCCCTCCATTTTGAATCTGACAGGAATTTCAACAGTTTGGTGAGTATGTTTTGCTTTTGTCTGGATGGTTTAAACGGCATTATTTTCTTTATTAACAAATACACAAGTGAATTTGCCTCAGAATTGTTTCATTTTATGTCTATATTGTGAACACAGGATAGACAGAAAGGCGGAATTTGTGTTTGTGGCTACATTGTTAGCTCGTTCCCTAACTTCATGGAATGTTTGGGATATTTCTGTCTGTCGTTTCATATTACACTAAATAAACACAGGTTTGTTTCTTGTAAACGCCTTGTTAGTCCTCTTTTGACGAGGTTAGAAGCGTCATGAAAGAACAAAGGCGTTGAGAACTACTGAAGAGTATTAAACAGAAACTATCCTGGAAAGTTTTGTGGGGAATGCTAGTTAGCCGTTAGCTGCATGTTTCGTATCAGGACAAATGTGTCGGGAGTTTTTATTCTCAAACGTGCTTTTATTATCAAAACAGGCCACTTTAATAATGTCGTATGTGATGATGTGGATCTATTCATTTTTGAAGTCGACTATGATGATGGTGTAAGGCTTTTGAGAGAATAAAATCCATTCGAGGAGTTCAGGGCTCCGCCTAAACCACAAACTATGGATCAGGCCCTTCCTGTGAGCTCTGGCTTTAGCAGTGTATAATAATACAGGATGCAGACAGTCACTAAGATAACAATGTGTTGTCTATCTAAAGTAACAATGAAGATAATAGCATTTCCCTCTTTACCTGTTGATATGTAAGAGATAATGACATTTTTACAAAATAAACCCTCATTGGCTTTATTTTGTGGCAACTGGTTGTGCAATACCCCGTTTTACAAGCGATTTATCATACTATATTATGTATTTATCAGATATTTCACGGGTACATGCCAAATAAATAATTACGTAACGTTATTATAAATTCTTTTATTAAATGACCTATATATTTACTCAAAGAGTGCTTTACAAAGTATAAAACAACCGTTAATCGATAACTGAGACGCAAGATGACGCCAGTTGCATTTGTGTGTCACAAGAGTGAGCAAGTCTGCCTTGTGACGCCAGACATTAAAGTAAAGAAGCACAGTTGCCCAGGTGACTCGATTCTGATTCACTCTTTGAGGGAACAGTCATTTGTTGTTCCCACTGTTAAACATGATTATTTAAAAAATAAACTGAAATAATCTGGGTTGATGGGTTTAGCAAAAGTACATACTGTCGGTTAACAAACGTAAGTTATTGTTAGAAATAAGTTTACTTATTGAGAAAATTAATGAGATATTTACCTCTGGAACCCAATTCTTGCACTCCATTGGAATGTGAAGAATTCTTTTCCATTTTTTAAAATACACAAGCATGTGTTCGTTCTTGTGTTCTACAAAATTGTTAATGCTAATCAACCAATTCTAACTAAGTAGCAATGTTTTCCACCCAGATGAGCCTGTATATATGGAAATTACTCGTTCGTTTAGTTTTACTTCATGTAGTTTTTCTAAAAATACTTGTTATTCAGTTTTCTTGGGCCAAAGTTGAATGTCCTAGCTTTTTGTAGGACGCATTTGAATTTAGAGGTTTTATTCCCAGTGTGTTGGTCATGCAACACTGACCTCGCCCACTTTGTCTGCATTCCCTGACCTATATAGCAAACAATGTCTATTTAGTCTGGCTGTCTAGTACAGACAGACCCCTGCAACAACAACAGAGCCCTCGGGGTAGGCTGATTATCCCTGTCCTTCAGTGCAAGATTGCTGATCAATACAACTGCGGTCACTGTTTGAATGGAAAATAGCAGAGTGGGCAACAGAGCTACTCAGATGGCATAAGTATGGGTTAGTTTTGGTTAGCGGTGTGGATTGTTTACATCATTAGTGATTGCTTGCCCTAAATATGAATCGGTCATGTGACATTACATTTGATAAAAGTCACAGCCCTAGGTCTTACCACCCCTCTTAATCCATTGATCGCTTTTTCTCTCCTCAGAAACATGACGAGCATTAACACGGCAAACATCAACTTCAAATGGGATCCCAAGAGCCTGGAGATCCGCACGCTGGCTGTGGAAAGACTGCTGGAGCCCTTGGTTACACAGGTCAGACTACTTTTCCAGTTTTCACCCTCAGTCATTGTATTAATCACCAAAAGTCACTGTTTTCCTTAAATATTTGTGCCATTTGCAGGTCACCACACTTGTGAACTCTAGCAACAAAGGACCATCCAACAAGAAGAAGGGCCGCTCCAAGAAGGCTCATGTTCTGGCAGCCTCTGTGGAGACAGCCACCCAGAACTTCCTGGAGAAAGGCGAAAAGATTGCTAAAGAAAGTCAGTTTTTAAAGGATGAGCTGACCGCAGCAGTGGAGGATGTCCGCAAGCAAGGTATGTAAAAAAAAAAAAAAAGAGCAGTGTTAATTAGGGCTGGGTTGCCAGTATTGATTCAGTTTGATGAACTGATATCAGCTCTTTATTTCCAAGATCTGTCTGCTGCTTTGCCATTTTTGTTTTATGTGTGAACAAATCTTCATTAAACATTACTTTAACTTGCTGTCTATCCAATAATCATCTTTTTTGATGTACTGCTAGTTATAGCTTGAAATAAATATGAATGAACATCCGAAAGTATGTTCAAAGAAATGGTACGTACTGAAATGTAGCATGTCTCATGTAATCGCTCAATCAGTGCTACGGCCTCAGCAAGACGTCAGTGCAGCATCTTGTATAATAACGTGAAACATGGTGTTACATTTACCGCAAGAAAGGTCCATAGCTCATTAGTTACCTAGAACAAATTGCTCTATAGTGCATATTTTACTAAATATGCAATATGTGATATTTTCTATATTTTGACCTGTTAATGATGTCTTCATTACAGAGCATGTTAGTGTATAACGTACATGATTAATGTATGTTTGAATGAATCTTTTACAAGTTTTTAGGACAGCCGCTGTTTAAATAAGCCCAAAGCTTACCCAAAATCAAAAGGTATGAAAACTAGCCCAAGTTTTGCCCTGTCCAATCACAGCTGACAGCTGCTTTATTCTATTAATGCCCTTTAAAATAAACAGTTTATTTTGTTTATATGTATTATGTGCATATTAAATTTAGTCTGTATTTTATTTAAAAAAAAAATTTTTATCCTTTCTTTCATTTTAATTTTCAGCACTCTTCATGATAAAATTTTAAATTGGGGCTGGGGAATATAGCCAGAAATATTATGACAAAATATATATTTTTTTCCATATCATATTAATATTTATCACAGTATTCAATTACCATTATTATGGAAGAAAATGCTTTCCACTTTTTTTGTTAAATTTTTTTTTTGTAAGTTCTTTAAAGCCAACTTTTAATTAAGGGCCCCAGGAAATTCACTTAAATTCCCTAAATTCTGTGTTTTCCATTTTATTTATTTTGTGTTTTATGATTTAATATAAATGTATCATCAAAACTCTTCTCTAAATCTTTAACAATTTAATCAGACTTTTATAATATAATATATAATATATAATATAATATATATATATATAATATATATATATATATATATATATATATATATATATATATATATATATATATATATATATATATATATAAAAACATAATATAACAATGTAATACAGTATATAACAATTAATTTACAACAACAGCAAAAAAATGATGCACAACAAAAATGTTTGATTATTAAAACATGGATGAAAAATATTTGGGTTATATGATATTCCTTACAAGTAAAAGTAATAGTATTGTTTTTAGAAGGGCATTTTACTACGGCATAGTAATATATTTCTGTTAAAGCTTCTGAATGTTTCTTGTGAAGTTTTTCAAATGATACGGTGAAAAGCTCTCAAAGAAGCTCTGGAGATAAAATTCACAAAGTGTGATACAGTGCTGAAAGCACCGTGAGCTTCACGCATGTTTGAGTTTGTGTAGTACACAAAACTATGCAATTCATTTAAACGGAGACATGCAGACTTATAAGTGACATGCTCTGACTAGCTGTTGTCGTGTTTATTTCTGCTGTGTAAAAGCTTTAACATTCTGGAATTTTTTTTTTCTGCCACTGCATTTTCAAAATAGCCCAATTGTGCGGGAAAACCACGACCCTGGGAACACTGACTGACTGATCTTAAAATATATTAATTAATTGTTTTGTCTTAAGATGCACACCAGTAATGTTTTTTTTTTTCCTAAGCACGTTTATAAAAATAACTTAAATGTCCTAATTAAACTGTTGCTAAATCCTGGCTTAGTCTATGCACTCTCTCTTAAACCGGGTCGTAAAAAGTGATATAAAAATGTGCAATTTAAATCTTTGTGTATAACTCAGTTTTAAGGGGTTTTTGTTTTTTTTGTTTTTATAGTCATTTCTCATATCTCATTAAGTCGACTGAAAGTTGACTTAAAAAAAAAAAAACGTCCTGTACCTGATATGACCAAATGAATCAATATCGTACCAGACTAAGAGTTTTTGTATCTGAAACAAACTGATTGTTCAAATCTGTGTCAATACACAGCCAAAGTGTTACCTCTGCGATAACTGCAAAAGTGTCTGGAGCCATTGAAACTATTACAAGAAACGGCTGAATATCCTAATTCGGGTAATGGCTTTAATCAGTGGTTTCATTTCCTGTTTTCATTATCTGTCTGTGCTTATCTGCATGTGCGGATGGATTTTTGAATTAAGAGGGCTTGGCTTGTGCTATCGGAGTTGCTGCTATCGTGCAATGGAGTGTGTACTTCCCCCAAGACTGTTGTCCTGTATATCCCCTCACTCAATCTCATGTTGTTCATTTTCATTTCAGAACATCACTGGTATCTCTGCCATGCCTTCTTACGGAAAGAGGATAGAGAAGACAGGTTAATAGAAGGGTTTAACCCTGTCAAATTGCAAACTCCTCATTTCTTCGTGCCTTGTTTGCCATGCGTTTTTGATTAAAATATCGATACACGATAACTGCGACCACTCTAGTTAGCACACATTTTCATTTGACTCATTTAAATAAGATGCAGTAGCCTCATCATATCAGCATGAGTTTAAAAGCGTTCAGTTTATGATGTAAATTTGCATGGCATTTTTGACACCGGTTGCTAACTAATCCTAGTTATATGGCTATGCTTTTCCCTGCTAAGCAGGGATTGTCACATTCATTAGCGAACAGCTTGCCTTGACTTGCTGCGCTGATCCATCAAGATATTTTTATTTATGCTCTGTTGCCAAGAATGAGAAAACAAGCGCAAAACAACTTGCGTATGTACGTGGAGTCTGCCAGTTGTCAAAGGTGATGTCAGATACGGAGAAGGGTGATGCTTCACTTATGCAAGACTTCAGGGCAAGTCTTGTGACGGAAATAACCTGTAGCCATAAAGTTGTTATCATACGTTCTCAGTCTAAGTGAGTGGCTGACGTAAGCTTCCTGGGTCGGAATGCCCCTTCTTCTGGAATTAGTGTGGCATTTCGCACTTCTGAGATGCAGAGTGCAGGCTCAACCCACTTACCACTTGTTGGAATAACATCTTTGTCAGTTTCAGACTCAGCACTCAGTGTTTATTGGCTTAGTTTGGGCTGTAAAATCTGTCAAGCGCCGGCCAGCACGCTGCTGTGATGCCGAGGAATGTCACATTGGTTTTGCTATGCTGTCATTGGCTGTGGAATCCAGACGCTGTTGCCCGCTGGTGCCGGAGACTGTCAGCTATGCAGTTTTGTTCGACCACGCGTGGTTCGACTGATAATGCCACCATTGAGTGGGGTTAAAGCTTCCCTAGATTGAAAAGAGATCCCGGTACCCAGCTGTGGCTTACCAGCTGTTCTGAGAGTTGGGCAAATGTAATCGTTGCGTAATGCATGTTAGAAACCACCGAATCCTTGAACGTTTTTTTTTTTTTTTTCCCTAACAGCTCCAGAATTGTCAGCTGCATGCATACGTGCAACATTAGCATGTCTCCTGGGTGGAATGTGTCTTATTTACCGTAGAAACCGATTTTGATTGCTTCGCACCTTTCAATGGCACAGATGAAGGATGCTGGGAATGATAATGCTGTCTGCCTTCCCTCCAAGGTATCTGGATGTTCATTGTGCCTTCTTTAGACATCTGCTTTCAACATTTCGTCACAAGCCTCTGTGGTCCTCTTGTGAGCGTTACCTTAGAAGTGATAGATGTGAGTTTATTATGGGTGCACTGATCACTATCAGACCTGTGAAAATGGTCTTATTGATTGCACCCTCAGGAGGGAATGACAGTCCCAGAGACCTTAGTTCTTTTTGTGTGGTCTATGGTGGGGTGAATATACTTTTAAGTGATGGGTAAAAATAGAAGGGTTCTTAGAGATGCCATTCAGTGCGTGTTTGGCAACCACCGCTTGTGCAATAACCCAGAAAATCTAGTTGCCGTCATTCTGAGAGACTCGCTTCCTGTTACCAGGGAACACTGTGCACATTATTCCAAACATCAACAAAGAAAAGAATGAGACCCCCTCCCGAGCACAAAGCTCTTACTCACTGCCCCCTCAAATTGATTTTTCTCTCTTTTCATTGAGTCAATTTCAGTTCAGTCTAGTTATGAACTCGGCCATTACTTGCACTCTGGGCTGCTTTCATTGCAGCCTTTTTTTATTTTTATGTATGGCTCGAGTGGGATGCCGAGATCTCCAGTTCATTTGCCCGACACGTTTGTCAAAACAACCCGAAACTGTGTCGAATGTGAGGTTTGTGGTCATGCGGGTGCCCTTATTCATTTCGGTATTTGAAGCTGCTGTTAAAATGCTCTACTTTGTCACATTGAAAATATTTCAACTTGAGCCAACTGGGATGTGAAGGCAAGTGATGACACCCTTTCGCAGGCACATCAGATAAGACGTCAGTGTTATCCCAGGGACTCGACCTTCAATGAAAGGACTCGTTTGGTGTGCTAGCATGTGTCACAGAGCTCTGGCTATGAGTAGAGATGAATCGAGCCTTGCTTTCACTGCTTCTGACTTTCCTCTCCATCTAGCATTTGGCAAAATGACATCCTAATGCAATTAACCCGTCACCCCCCTAACCACTGGCATTTATCCTTGAACATGAACACCCGCTGCCCTAGTGATTAGCTCTATATTTCACCTTGTAGTTGTTCTTGTGTGTAGTGGTTGGCTGTGCTCTTATGACAGACTGCAGGGTGGCTGAATCAGTCCAACCGCCTGAATAGTTGGGTTAAGTTTCACAGCTCACCATGTAGCTCTTTGTTGCAGGGAATTGTTGTTTACTTGGGTTTGTGAGGCCACTAAAAGAACCTCCTGTGCGTTCGTGTTCCTATGTGTTTGTGTTATTTCGCAAGTGACCTTGGACGTTGTTATCGTTGTCAATTAACAGAAGCGGATTTTAATCAAATAACGGCCAATAATTAGGTCCCAGTCTTTAGCATTTCAAAAGGCCTCTTTGGAAGTAATTGCATCGTCAGATGTTGAATTATCTGTTATGTCGGCCTCCACGTTGTGAAATGATCATTTCCTTGACCTTGCTTCTCTTGCATCATGAAGGCTATAAAAGAACAAATTAAAACTAATAATGAGACTTTGTATGAATAATTTTTTTTCTGTAGGAGAATCTATGAAGTTGGCCTCAGGAGAGTTTGCAGAGGATCCCTGTTCTTCAGTGAAGAGAGGCAACATGGTGCGTGCTGCACGTGCCCTTCTTTCTGCCGTCACTCATCTGCTTGTACTGGCGGACATGGCTGATGTGTACCAGCTTCTGCTTCAGCTCAAACTGGTGAGACACATGCACACACATTTTTGCTCTTTGAAAAGCTGGTTGACCAAAAAGTGAAAATTGTTGTTTGCTCAACTTCTCATACACTACAGTTAAAAGGTTTAGTCTGTAAGATTAATATTTTATATTAATTTTATATATTATATATTGATATTTTTTTTGAGGCATCAAATGACTCAAAAATGAGTCACGACATTTATGATATTACAATAGATTGGTGTTTCAAATAAAAGCTGTCCTTTTAAACACGTCCTGAAAAATGTGTATTGGTTTCCACAATAATAAGAAATGGTTCTTGAGCAGTAATTTAGAAAGATTTGTGAATAATATGCAAATAAAGTTTCAATGGCTGCTAAAGCTTCAGCTTTGCCATTGGAGGAATAAATTCTATTTTAAAATACAACTCATTTTAAATTGTAATACCTCAGACTGTTTTTGAGTGAGCATAAGAGACTTCTTTCAGAAACATAAATCTTTCAGACCCCAAACTTTTGAACACTTGTGTAGTTCTAGATGTTTATGGATTTCAATGGAGATCAATTAAACGTCAGAGATGCTGTTTTCCATAATATACAGTAACCATGGGCTTTCGGTCTTAAAGGGAAAGTTCATCCAAAAATGAAATTTTTTGTAATTACTCGCCATCATGTTGTTGCAAACCCGTAAGACCTTCGTTCATCTTTGAAACCCAAATGAAGATGTTTTTGATGAAATCCAGGACCTTTCTGACCCTGCATAGACAGCAAGGGTCCTTCCACGTTCAAGGCCCAGAAAGGTACCAAGAAATAGAGGTCGACCGATATTAGATTTTACTGAAAACTAGGATGGACCACACTGGCCGATACAATTAAAATGAATGCTGAACGGAAAATAAATAGTGCTTTACTATTTAAAAAAAAAAAAAAAGGTAGCCTGCTGAACCATACTTTGTAAATGAATAAAAATATTAATATTAATTATATATTGATCATTACAGTTAGTTCATTGTTCATTAATGTTAACAAAAGCAACTAAGAATTTTAAAATATATAAGTAAATGCTGAAATTAACACGCTCCAACAAGGAACAAGACTTCTATTCTACAGCTTTTATCAATCTCAGTGTTACAAATGGACTTGTATTGTAAAGTGTTACCATTACATCAACAATGAAGCTAAAGATGACCATCTTTAAATATCCACACAAAGGCCACAGTATTGAAATAGCATACATATGGATATTGTGTACTTTCACAATTTAACTGCTTCTTTTCTAGAGCATGTGTGGTTATCTAATAAAATATAAAAATATGTTAGTCACACAATGGGCAAAAGTGCAGCACCTCGTCTAGAAGAACTCACAGCTATCACACATACTGGACGTGTCGCGTTCAATTCAAGCAGCGGTCTACAAGACTTTATTTGATCACCAAACAGGGCAAAAGTATACTGCTGTCCTTTCAACACTAATGCAGCATCTAGTCAACAAATTTATCGCTTAGTAATGACATGACATCATGCACTACAGTATACTGTACACACCGTTTCGTTGTCGATGTTTTGTATCTGCCTTTGAAGTGAGACCGCTCTATGCAGCGCGCAGGTCAGTTACTTCCGCAATTAGAGGCTGCTCTCGTGCTGTATAACAAAGACTATGGGGACTTTGCTGTATAATGATAACTTTCTCAGCCACTCCAGCAACGGACCCAACCCGGAAAAAACTATCGGCATGGATTTTTGCAGATAACCGATAGTTCCGCCAATCAGCTATCGGTGCCGATTAATCTGCAAAACCGATACATCGGTCGACCTCTACCAAGAACATCAACAAAATAGTCCATGTGACATCTGTGGTTCAGCTGTAATTTTACGAAGCTATGAGAATACTTTTTGTGCGCAAAAAAGCGACATTCTTGGTACCTTTTTGTGCCTTGAACTTGGAACGACTCTTGCTGTCTATGGAGAGTCAGAAAGCTCTCGGATTTCATCAAAAATATCTTCATTTGTGTTCCGAAGATGAACGAAGGTCTTAGAGGTTTGGAACGACATGAGGGTAAGTAATTAATGACAGAATTTTCATTTTTGGGTTAACTATCCCTTTAAAACCGTAGCTGTAAAAGTGGTCTGATTCTCACCCTATAGTACAAGTTTACTGAAGCCATGCATTAGCTTTCTCTTAGTTTAAGTTATTATATTCACTATTAATTTTCCTGTCTGCTGTAGCTCTTAAATCTCTTTCATGTGCATGCCTATTCATTTGCATGTCACGTTTCACTTATGAGAAATGCAAGAAACGTTGGTGTCTGTCGAGAGTAAATGATGACACAATTTTCGTTTTTAGGTGAATGATTCTTTTAACATTTTGATCACTCTAGACATGCCTGGAGGGGTTATGTGAAAATGGGCAGAGTATGTGCCCAGCAATTTCCATTTCATTTTGGAGTAGCTCATATCATGCCAACTGGCAGAAACTCTCTGACAAAGTATCAGGCTGGTCTTTTTAAATATGACACTTGTTGGAACTCAAGTTTTAAGATGGAAATTAGCCAAAATGTGTTGTGCGTATAACTGGCGCTAACATTTACATTTGTAGCTGGCTGATAGCGAGGTTATTTTGAACCGTCATATCTTGCTGTATCACTTAGACTCAGTCCATCACTGATTTTGGATTTCTTTTTATAACCCCCTTCATTATCTCTATCCCTCATCACTCTTTGGATCTGAGAAAAAGCTAAAGCCGAAGGGAGTACCACAGGGAATTGGCTTTGGTCCAGAAGGCTGGGTAAAGCACACAGAAAGATGCCTGAGTTTAGTCCTATTTACCCCCTTCATCATCTGCACTGGTGTCAGTGCTTTTATTGCCCTCTGGGTTTTATTGCCCAACTCTTCTTGAACTTCCTCCAACAGTAATTATATGCACAGCAA
Source organism: Cirrhinus mrigala (assembly GCA_036247105.1). Lineage (NCBI taxonomy): Eukaryota > Metazoa > Chordata > Actinopteri > Cypriniformes > Cyprinidae > Cirrhinus > Cirrhinus mrigala. The sequence continues at coordinate 19,655,735 of CM070020.1, forward strand.
ATCCAGTTACTGTGTGAATATTAACACTTCACATATAAAAAGAAAACCCTGGATTTGAAGCTGGGTGTTGCAAGCATTCCTGTAGCCCTCAATTTGTATTTTACATGCATCTATGTTTTATATTAGATTTGTTTGCATTTATTCCATGAGTCGTTGGTACAAACAAGATTACCTCTACTCTCTGTTTCTGCAAGCAACATGCTATTGAATCACATTTTGTGTAGTCCCTGATGCAGCGTAGAGAGGTCTTGTCACGTTTGTGCACAAAATGATTTCACCATGTTGCCAGAGCTCTGAAAAGCTTACCTCCGAGAGATTTCATTGAAAATGTATGATACAGGTGGATTATTTTTTTCAGTGTTACAATTATATTTTTATGCCAGTGCTTTTCGCTTGGTTTATGATGGACGTTCGTGCAAGTGGAAGCAGGAGCTTTCTTGTGGAAGAGCAGGCGCTGTTTTTCTTGCTTTTTTTTTTTTTTTCTTCTGGGAGCTCAGCTTGAATGATCAAATGAGAAGCTTTTTAAGTATGCTTGTGTGACCATGAAATATTTCTCTTGTCTGATTTGGACTAATATACTAATGATTTGGCTAATGCGTTTGTTGAATTAATTAGAATAAACTATGAAAGGGGAAATCATGATAGAGTTGGACATTATTATCATTATTTATTTCTTTTTTTTTTATTTTTACAACAATGGTTGAATGAAGTGCACTGATTACAGCTTGAAATGTAGGTGGCAGATTTTCTGTCTCACTGGTTATGTCACTAATCATTTTTCAGTACAATAATTTCATATTGATACCTTTTCACTTGTACATCTTTGTTTTCTCTTCATTACAGTGCAGTGATTTCTTCCTCTCTCCAGTTCTTTCTTATCATTATTTAAAAATGGAAAAGCTCACAATATGTTCTAAATACTAATATATCCCAGAAGGGCCTTTTTTAATAGTTTTATGGTAATTAAAAAATACAAAGCCAGCAGGATAAACACATGAATGATTTTTAGATGTTGTGCTTAATGTCCATAGGCCATAGATTTAAGATTTTTTTTCTTTAATGCTTTACTGTACTTGTCCCACAGGTTGAGGAGAGCCTGGTGAAGGTGCGTAATGCTGGCACTGAGCAGGACCTGGGCATTCAATACAAAGCTCTGAAACCGGAAGTGGACAAACTGAACATGATGGCAGCCAAGAGGCAGCAGGTAAAATGCAACCGCTCTTCATACCCAATTTGGGAATGTACTGAATAGCATTACATCCTATGCCCACATGTAGCTCTGACTGAAGATTTGATGCGCATAAGCAAGAACAATCATCTTTGTACCAGCCGGGGAGGGGAAAAGCAAGACTAGGCTGGAGCAGCTAGAGTGACAAAATCCATTTAAATGATATGAAAATTGGGTCTTTGGGATTTTTTTTTTTGGGCTTATCGGGTTAAGCGGTAGTCAGCAGTGATGGATTTCAGGATGAATTTTCCAGGTGAGCTCACTGATTAATAGAATGAACGTTGTCTTGCAATGGAGAGAGATTATAGTATCTTGACAATGCTAATTATTTCTCTGTTCGAATATGGAGTAGAGCTGTTCATTTTATTTATTCAGCGTGAATCCCCCCCCCCCCATGCTACACTGGGCCCTTCTAAGTTTATAATTTCGTGAATCAGTCGGCACACGCCATAGCCTCACTCCCAAGGTGCAAATTGCTCTGGTATTAAATTCTCGAAACTTTTTCTGCTTCCGTCACTGAGGAGTTATGCCTTTTTCCACTGAGAGCAGAAGTCACTTTTAGTGAGGGCTAGTCCACACTTGGGAGATCTCAGATTTGACAGCAAGGATCGATCGTGAAAGCACAAAAATTGACCTTCTTACCCCCCCCCCCCCCCCCCCTTTTTTGACTATCTTCAAAACATTTCACATATATCAAAATCCTGTGTCAACTATACTCAAACTGCCTCAAAGTGTGTGTTTTTTTTTTTTGGCTGTAACCTGTGTTCTGACAGACAGCAATTTGTGTCAACGCTGTACACTGACTTTAAGTATGGGGCAGCAACAGCAACACTTCAGAGATTAGAGGGCGTTCACATAGGACGCATTCCCTCTTTCAGGCAGCTAGTACAGAGAAGGCCGTTGATGATCAACTTGACACGTCTTAAAAATGCGGCATCTTATGCCGTGGAAGGAAAAAAAATGATGCGCGTCTGACTCATTTTTATGTATGCTTGCAATAAAAAAAAAAATAAAGTGTTCATTTAACAGAATTGATCATGTTTACTTTGGTTCCGCATGCCATTTGTTTTTCTGTGGCAGATTTGCCAGGCTGTACGGTCATGATCTGATTATGAGCATGTGTGGGCCCTTGAGGGATGCTCTTTAATGTCCTTATTATGACAGGCCTATAACATCACACCTGAATTCTCTCTCTTCACATGACAGGAACTTAAGGACGTCCATCACAAAGACCAAATGGCGGCAGCTCGCGGTGTCCTTCAGAGGAACGTTCCCATGCTGTACACGGCTTCGCGTGCCTGCCTGCAGCACCCAGACGTGGCTGCGTACAAGGCCAACCGGGACCTCATCTACAAGCAGCTGCAGCACGCCGTCTCTGGCATTTCTAATGCAGCCCAGGCTACCAGCAGTGAGGACTCCAGCTTCTCCCAGTCTGCAGGTGGAGGAGAGCTGGCCTACGCCCTCAACAACTTTGATGTAAGTCCGTGGGGTATTGGATGTCAGTGTTTCTCTGATCCAGATAGAAATAGCAAGCTAATAAGCTGTGTCAGTGAAGAATTGGCATTCAGCAACATGACCGAGACTAAACTGAGGATTGGCCTCCCTTTAATTGAAGGGAGTGTGCTCTGTGAGCATTGTCATTTAGTGAATGGATGCTTTTTTTTGCCAGTTGCTTTGGGACAGACGCCATATTGCGCCCTGCGTTGAAGTGCTAATCTTGAGGGCTAAAAGGGTAGAACACAGGGCTCTACGCTTGCTTTTCTTTTTAGGAGCACTTGTGAAAATTTAGGAGCACAGTCAAAATTTTAGGAGCACCTTCTAATCAGTAATCAAAAAAAAAATCTGATCAAAAATTAGCCTTACCAATACAAGGTGATATTTGACTCAAAGTAAAATAGAGGGGATTTTTTTTTTTTTTTTTACCTTTGTAATGGCATTTATTATGTCTCAATTTTTTTTTTTTTAATTGTATGTTATAAGCTTTTAAAAATTTCTAATTAAAACAGAATAGGAATAAATTACCAATCAAATGAATTGTGTTAATTAATTTGTACTACAGAAGTGGCACAGAAGAACACAAAAGTGGCTTGTAGATGTATTTTCATGTTTCATGAGGATCAGAGGTGGTGTGCAATCAAATTCTTAAATTCATGTTAAGATTAATGTTTTAGATCTACAATTTTGAATATAGAAGTTTCAAATGATTTGAATAACTAAGAAGGATACTTGGTGGCTGCAAGTCACTGGTTTAATTACGGAGTCATTCATTCGGTTCGTTTGAACGGCTGATTCATCCAGGAACAAAGCAAGTGACTCTTTATGAATGGGAAATTGAGTCATTGACTAACTAGATTTGTTTAAAAACATATGTTCATTCACAAACGAAACACTGATGTGTTTGGATGCGGAGTGGCTCAGTTGTGACTTGTTTCAAACTATTTTTGAAGACGAAATACAGCAAAATCAGGCAATAGTTTTATAGTTGGACAATGTAAACTTAATATTAACTACTTGTTTATTTAACTTGTATTAAATCAATATCTTGTTTACAAACTCTCTTAAAAATCATTAAAAGCTGTTACTCATCTTAGTTCATCGCAAACTCACAAAGTTCCATTATAATCATCAAAGCTTTTTACACTTCACAGTGAATCTCTTATTTACACACTCTTTACACTTTATGAATGGATTTGTGAGATGTCTGTGATACGTTACTTAACGTTGCAAAAACACGTAGCCTTTGAAATTCCCCTTAGCGGAAACACAATTATGCTGATGGGGTTAGTCGCACTGGTACTCCTACATATTTTTTCATAGTTGCATGCAGCAGTTTTATAGACATGGTCGCACTGTAGACCCCTGGAACATTAGGGGAGCTTATGCACTTTTGGTGAGGGTGTGAAATGGCTTGATCCGGCTCTAGGTATTGGATATAGATCGTAAAATATTCAGAGTTCATGCAAAAGGTTGCATATGAATTATGCAGCTCCTTGCAGACCTTCGGCATGGCTTAACGGGTTAAAAATTCTTTAATTGCTAAATCAATAATTCTTCACCAGTGTTTGCCACTGTCTCAGCTGCAAAAAGATTAGGCTTTGGCTAAAGGCTTGATTTTAGAACTTCTTTGCTTTGGGATTTGTGAAAAGGGCACCAAGTTGTTTTGCAGTCAGTGATGAAGATGAGCATATTGTGTGTAGGATCTAACAGCAGTTGCATCACCCTCTGCAACTGCTCTGCACAATTTTATCAACAAAGAGCGTTAGAGCAGCGAGTTGTTGACAAATCCGGTGTGTGATTGAACGTGTCGTGGAGACGGTAATCCAGGATTGGATCAGATTAAATTTGTTTGTCCAAACAAAGCTGAGCTACTGACCTCAGAGAGTCTTTCACAAGTTTGAACTTTTGTTGCAGGGTTGAGTCAGGTCAGCCTCAAAAACTTATGGGAAGTAACATGACAATTTGAGTGTCTAAGCAATATATTTATGTCATGATTGTGACTTGTTTTAAATAGTTCAGATCAGAGTCTCTAAATTTAATTTGAGGTCAAGGGTAGCAAGGGATCATTAGCTATCCTTCATTTATTTGCACTTAAACAGTTAGTCTCCTTCTGGAATAGGATGTGAGCCATTAGTCTAACTGTTTTTGGTCTGTTGCACTCTCAACATTTTAAACAATCAGTTAGTGAAATAATAAATTCAAATGATATGCATGAACTGCAATGTTGCCATAGAGATCTTATAAAAGGAAAAAAGTGGGTTATAATGGCACCAGCTGTGTTTTTGAGCACAAGGTGTTTGCACATATTACTTTTGCATATGTTGGTCTAGCAAATGCAACTTATACCTTTAAGTAACAGATATTGTTGAAGTGGTTTGTTCCTGATGGACAGGATGCGAAATGCAGGGCCTTATGACTTCTGTGGTGCGGAAAACGCTGACATAATTGCAGAATCCAGTCATAAAAATGGAATTCATAGTATAATGTGGAATGTCATGGAATTTGCCCAATTTGGGATGGATAAATCAAAAGCAGGACAGTACACTTAAATCAAGATGCAGACGCACAGTTTCAGTTACTACACGCATACTGAAGGGAGCGTGACGCTCGCAGTGTTTTCAGCCTTTGCTGCCTGAATATGAGTACATAAGCACATAAACAATCTCTAGAACTGCTCTGAGAGTCACTTCATGAGCATTTTACCATTTATTTTGAGAAACTATAGTCATGTCATGTAAAAACAGAAATTTAAAGGTCTTCACAGAAACCTGTCAAAATAAAAGTTGGGTTTAACTTGAAGAATAATACTACTACTAGTAAAATTATTAAAATATTTTTTAAGGGATATTTAACAAAAAAATGATTTACCAGAATTTATTTACCAGAAAAATGTAAGTACACAACATAGTATTTCTGGGGGGAAAAAAAAGTAAATAAATTAAATAATAAATACATTCTTTATAAAATTATTAATTAGACATTAATTTGATTATTACAAATTAATGAAACCATTAAAATGAAATTTAGGAGATTGATGGAAAACATACTCATTTGATAAAAATAAAACTTGTTTCATAGGGCCTTAAAAATCTATTTTTTGTTAAGCTTTTAATAAATTGCTGTTAAATTGTGTAAGTTTCATAATTGCAATTAATCAGACAGGCTTTTTGATTATTTTTGTAATTTAACCATTAAAAAAGAAAAAAATTAAAAGGAAAATACAGAATCCTGTATAATTAAAACAGAAAAAAGAATTTTGAAAAAATGAAACTGGATTTGGGGAAAAAAATAAAACTGTTTTTTAGGGCCCTATAAATGAACCTTTTTCCCAGTAGTCACAGTGACTGCTAAATGCAGTATTTTACCAGCTTTTTGTCTTTTAAAAATTCAATTCTAGTTCATTATGTATGTTAAATTGAACTACTAGCATTAAATCTTGACTGCTGCAAGTAGCAATTATTTTTTATTTTTTTCATTGGTTAGGATATTTTCTAAAGCTGTTTTCGGGTTTCTTTTTAATATGTTGAAAGAAATGTCAAAAGTGAAGTGATCATTTTTATATATATTTTTCTCCAATACTTGAAGTTCACTTTCAAAACAAAAATGTACAGATGATTTACTCACTCCATTAATAATCCATGTCTGTCTGTCTTCAGTCGTAAAGAAATTGTTTTTTGAGGAAAACATTTCAGAATTTCTCTCCATATAGTGGACTTTGAGTTTGAGCTTCCAAAATGCAGTTCAAATGCAGCTTCAAAGGGCTCTAAACATTTCCAGCTGCGGAAGAAGGGTTTTATCTAGTGAAACGATCTATTATTTCCTAAAAAAAAAATAAAAATAATAATAATTACATTAAAAAAAATAATAATTAAAATGGAAAAAAAAAGAAAGAAAGAAATTGCAAAAAAATGAAATGTAATTTGGGAAAAAATAAAACCAGATTTTATAGGGCCCTATAAATGAACCTTTTTCCCATTAGTCACACTGACTGCTAAATGCAGAATTTCACCAGCATTCATTTTTTAAATTCAGTTCCAGCTCAGTATGTATGTGAAATTGAACAAAGCTTAAAATCCTGACTGGTGTAAGTAGTAGTTTTCAAAAGTGAAGTGTTTTTTTTTTTTTTATATATATATATATATATATATATATATATATATATATATATATATATATATATATATATATATATATATATATATATATATATATATATATATAAAAACTTAACTTTAACTTGAGGTCGTCTTGTCAAAGTAGAATAAAATTTCCCACCATTGCAAAAAAAAAAAAAAAAGAAAAGTACAAGCACTTTGCTGGTAGCGGGTGTTTAATTTCCACCATGCTGATGGACAGCAGCATAAAAAACATCTTAAAACTCTGCTGATCTTAGTACAATTTATTTGAATCTGTGGTTTTTGCATTGACTGAAGCAAGAGCCTCTAATAAAGCTTAAAGCCGCTAGAGGAGTGTTTACAGACTGCTGCTCTTGATGTGCAGAATATACTGTTTTTATTTGCTGCTTTGAAATGGATGCCTTCCGTCATGAAATAATGATGAGCGAAGGCTTTAAGAGATTAGAATGGCACTTCATTTAATCTTTAACATCTCTAATTAGAGGGCGTCTATTAAGTCCAGCTCATATCAACAATTCTGTTATGATGTGTCTTCTAGGTTTGCCTGGGCAACGCAGCTCAAAATAATATGAGCAAGTAAATTAAGGCGATGCACTCAGCGTCCTCCTGTTAAATTTGCAACAAATCAGTTACCACAGGTACTCGTCTCCGTCTCCTGTGGCGGGAAGGTTTGCTCATCAGATTTCCTCTGCCTCGATTAGCTGTTGAAAGATTTTGCACACAGTGGTGTAAGAAGTGGCGTCGCCCAACTAAAGAGCGCTCACACTTCAAATCGAACCCTGTCACTCTGTTCTTTCGCCATTTGTCTTCTGCAAAGCTGCATTCCCAGCCTTAGTTCTGGGGCCTTTAATTATTGAAGTAATAGGTTTTCGTGAGTTTTTGTGCTGCTTTTGTTTCTCCAAACTGTCTCTGGGGTTGTTGGCTCTGAGCTCAGGGACTTCAGAAAGCTGTGATCTTCAAAATCTGCTGTCTCTGGGGATCACATGCTCGGTTACCTACAAGGCTTTTATATATATTTTTTTCATCTTCTAGCTTCCTCACTGATAGGATGAAATCACCCTTTTTTTTTTTCATCTTCCCACTTGACTGCGAATACATCTGGAAGTTGATGGATTAATGCAGAATTCATTAGTCATCTACAGAGCTGTAGGTGTAGTAGCGTGAGTCAGTTTCTCTCTGTTCTCGCTCTTTCGCTCCCCTCCACCCATCTTCCGTTCCCTTTTTCCCTTTTACACACTGCAATTATCCCTCGTCATTCTACAACAATGAATTGACATCCTCATTTTTTTTTTTTTTTTTTTTTTGCTTCTGACTAGAGCCCAAAATTCATTGTTTGTCACGTTTGTCGATGGACTTATCAACTGTATCGTTCCCCTTTGTTTTACGCCCAGGGTTGGATTCCACAGCGTCAGGCCTTTGTCATTTGCTGCTCTCTTGTCCTTTTCAGCTCAAAACCATTAGGAAGTGATAATTTAATCATGTGAAGCTAGACTGCAGGATGCACCGCGAGACAAAATTTAACACTGGCAACAAAATTAAGTTTATAGATTTATTTTTTTATCATTGTGTATAGTTCATCAGATTGAGTCTCTGTGAGAGGCAATTAATCTGACCTGTTTTAAATGAATTAAGAGTTTCAAAATGATGCATTTGTGTTGACCCAAGGCTAACAGTGTAACATGGTTAATTGTAAGTGAAGCAAATGTCCTGATTTTTTTTTTTTTTTTTTTTTTTTTTTCTCCCCTCTTCTCAGCCAATCAATACTCGGCACAAAGCACGTTGAGATTTCTAGCAGCCTGCAGCTCTATCTGTACCTGTGGCTGCTAGAATTATCGGTACCCTCAGACCTCCATTATATTGATTGTGCTATACTATGTGATTGGCCCAGTTTTTACTCTTGACCTTGCATGCTGCTTTTCTAGGGAATTTTAAAATGCTGTATAGAGCACATCTTGTCGGATCGATCTATGGGCAGCTGATTTATTATTACCTTACTACCTTCTTTTTTTTTTTTTTTTTTTTTTTTTTTTTTTTTAAATAATTTTCAGTGACGATAAAACGCGTAATGTCAGCTAACTTTGTCGTTTTCCTGGAATAACTTAATGACGTTTTTGGGTCTCCGCTTATTGCTGATGCTCCCAGTATCAAGCATAAACTGTTAAACACTGTTTGGGTGTCTTTTGCAGCTCGTGTTAGCGCCTGGGAATATGTCATTAATTCACAATATTTTTTATTTATTTATTTTTTCCCTCTCCTCAATTTTTAGCCTATATCTAGTTTAGGGGTGTCAAAATCACCTGGAAGGCCACAGTCCTGCAGAGTTTAGCTTAAGCCTACTCCATCACATTTACCTTTAGATTTTATTCAATGCGTAATACTAATCAATATCAGTTTTGATATTTACGGTAGGAACCTGATCTTTAGTTAATATCCTAATGTTTTTTTGGCATAAAAAAAGCTATTAGCTATTGGTACAAATATACCTGTGCTACTAAAGTTGTCCAAATGAAGTTCTTGGCAATGCATATTACTAATCAAAAATTAAGTTTAGGATATTTATGGTAGGAAATTTACAAAATATCTTAATGGAACATGATCTTTACTTGATATCCTAATGATTTTTGGCATAAAAGAAAAATTAATTATTTTGACCCATACAATGTATTGTTGGCTCTTGCTACAAATATACCTGTGCTACTTACGACTGTTCTTGTGGTCCAGGGTCACACATTTCTCTTGAATGTGGAAATATACAATCTTCTGAGGTAAAATTATCAATAAAGGAATATCAAAGAGCCAAGATATTTTTCATCCTTGTTTTAATTTATACATTATACAAATTCTGTTTTGCAGAACATGATTTGACAACAGTTGATGTAAATTGTTACATATTCAGTTGATTACAGTTTACCAGATTAAGGCCCGGTTTCACAGATAAAGCTTAGTTTGAACCAGGACTAGGCCTTAGTCAAAATACAATATTTAAGCAGCTTTTATAAAAATGCTTTAGAAGGAAAATGTTACAGGTGTGCATCTTGAGACACAACAATGGCACTGACATGTATTAAGATCTGTCAAAGCAAGATATTTTCAGTTATGACGGCTCAAACATGCATTTTAGTCTGGGACTAGCCTTAAGCCTTGTTTATGAAACCAGGGGTATGTTCTTTAAAGTTTAATGAATTAATTTCATTAGACACCATTTTTAATGATAAATGATGTTTTAAAATGCTGAATCCATACAAAAAATTTTGACTGACAAAATTAGCATCCTCTGTGGACTTGTGCCCTGTTTCCCCTCCAACATCTTTCTGCTAAACTCTTTAAAGGCATGTCTCTAAATCCCTCTGTTCTTTGTGTTTAAGGCTGCTAAGTCAATTGCCCTTGTGGGTAACCGAATAAAAACATCACCAAGCATCTTAAAGCATCAATAAGACTTGTTTCCCATAATTGTTCTATAACCAGCTCTTCTTCCCCTAATCTCGGCTGTTGGGATCTTTATCACTTTGGATGCAACAAAAAAGGTCCCTGAGCTGCCCTGGTTAAATCTAAAGCAGTCATCCGAAAATATTGGCATCCATGTAGTGTTGCACAATATACCGGTACTGAAAAGGTATCGTGATACCCTGCTTTAAAAAAAAAAAAACGGTACGTTTTAATAAGAGCTGCTTTTCCTGAGTTGCGTCAGTGTGGCGCAGCAGGAACGTGTGTGTTCAGCACTCTGCTTCAGTTTCCTGCATGAACACTAGCCTAACTTTATATATATATATCCATGCAGAGCAAAACTGCTTAAAGTTACTGACAAATTAAGAGTGAATAAGTAGCATGCATGAATGAAAAAATAAAGTGTGGGACGTGCTTGGTGTTTAAAGAGTTAAGCACACTGAACTTGTGCGTGCACTGAAATTTTAGCATTGTGACATCACTACATCCATATGTAATTTAGGTGACGATATGGGCAATGCTATGATTCTTCTGGTGCATTAAAACATTGGACTTTGTGTTTGTATGTTAAAACTGTTCAAGCTGGAAATGTAGCTGCCCTATTCTTAGTAGTAGCTGTTTCAGGAAGCCAGACATCCTCACAAAGGAGAGGCAGTCCTCTGCCCAAACAGATGGCATCTGTTTAACTGACAGGAAAAAAACAGTGGGCGTGAGTGTGCGCTCAAATGAGATGGGGAATGTCGGTACCTCAGATCATGTGCGTCTTTAATTTCCTGGTGACCGTGCAGAAACTTCAGCACACATGCACATTTTTTCCACATCGCTTCTTGCTGCTTAATTTGAAGCTGGAGCAACTTTGCAGTGAGTCAGAGAGAGAGGCTTGTTGCCATGCCAACGTGACACGCAAGTAAAGGAGGTCAGATGAGATGAGGCTAATAAACTCAGATTCTAACAACTGAATTGTTGAATATTTTACCACGTGTATGACATCAGATGGAGGGCCTTGTCATGTTGTTTTGAAGACTGATTCCGGCTGTCGCCGCTCCCCATTTTCTTTTTAGGCGGCTATCGCTATTCTGGCACGCTTGTGACTATTCGCTTTAATTGACGTTGACAAGTTTATTCTTTGAGAGCGGGAGTGTGATGTCCCCAAGTGAATGTACCCGGCCGAGGACATGTAGGGACATCTAAAATGTCATCCTGGCTCATGGAGGAAAAATAAGTGTTTTATATGCGCAACTGCATTTCGTCGCCCTAGGCCAAAATGCGATTGCTCTTCCGTTTAGGGTTAGTAGCCTAAAAGATGCGCTCCTACTAAATGCAGTGTTTACCAAAAACAGTTTTCTCTGTTGAAAACCCCACACGAGATATGCAAGAGTCTGTGATCTTACATAATGTGCAGTTAAGCTTAACTTTTGTCCCGCTTGTTTTATTTTTTTTCCCGTTTGTCCCCAGAAGACGGGGCAAATGGCTTTTAAGATGCTGTCTGTTACATAGAGTTGATTTAAAAGCCAACCGAAGTGCACAGGCAAGCTAATGCAGCCTCTGATTGAGCAAAAGCCATTGGCCTGAAATTGCATCAGGAGCCCCAGACCATCGTCTCAGATCTTGTGAATTATTGATTCGTCCAGTTAATGAATATCACAGCTTGTGCCTCGGCGTCCAGGGAGATAGATTCCAAAATCCTGTTCGGGCCGCGCGGCCAATAATGACTGCCGTTTAACTGTCAAAGTCTTGTGAAGTTGGACATTTGGTATGTGAAATCATAAATCTCACTTCGTTTCCCCCCCGTTTTGCATGGAATCGCAATATTTTATTGCATTAATTCAGAGAAAGTGCTTAATCTTCCTGTCATGCCTCTTCCACTTTTAGTCATCTTATGCTTTATTCTCTCTCTTTTTTTTTTTTTCCCCCTGCAGAAGCAGATCATCGTGGACCCGCTGAGTTTCAGCGAGGAGAGGTTCCGGCCTTCTCTCGAGGAGCGTCTGGAGAGCATCATAAGTGGCGCCGCCCTAATGGCCGATTCCTCCTGCACGCGTGACGACCGGCGTGAGCGCATCGTGGCCGAATGCAACTCCGTGCGCCAGGCGCTGCAGGATCTGCTCTCCGAGTACATGGGCAATGTAGGTGCACGTCAAATACTGTTTTTCCTTCTCGTTTACCGCTTTTCCCCTTCCGCAGTCCCACATCCCTGAATGACGATGCCAAGTACCCACCTGCTACCTTAGACAGACGCTCTCCTGCAGGGAAGGAGAGGGGAGTTTTATTTCAGGGATAGTGCACACATCACGTTCTCCGGGTGGTGTTGTATAAAGATCTCCAGTCTCATCACAATTTGTCCTGTGCCGCCTGGCTTTTGAAGAGAGGGGTCCAGTACACACAAGCCCCCTCCTGTGATACTGATCTGTGCATTGAGTTGTTTGACTGCTGTTGTTTTCAAATAATTCCCTTTGTTTGCTCACCAGTATTGGTTTTATTTTTTTTTTTTTTCGCTCTTTCATTTTATTTGCTTTCCTTTTGCTTCTCCATTTATTATCTTGTAGTCACAGATTCTTTTCTGAAGAAAGTTCTGAATAAAAATATTTGTCGAAAGCCACCCTTTTACACCCCTGTGGCGTGCAGCACGGTGGGTGATGCAATATTATTGTGGGCTGGTGGGTAAATGAAGAACTTGTACGTTTTCTGACACATTTGGCTGTATTTGCCCCACACCGAAAGAAAATTGCACACTTTTAGGCCAAGCTGGTGTGGAGTGCTGTAATTGATTGATAAACGCAATCATGCTTTATTTCCCCAGTTTAAAACCCTACCTCATTTCCGCAGGCTGTTTTATTTCTCTGATTTCTAACTCGTGCTGAATGTTCTGAGTGTCTTATCCACACTTTTTCTCCCTCAGTACATTTCTCTATTTGGCAGATCTTTGTTTTACCAACCTCTTTCCCCATTTTCATCTCATTTTTCAAATGGAATAGCCTTTCTGTTTCCAAGCAGCCAATCAGATTTGTGGTTTTTGGCTACCGTTTTACTGCATTCCATCTGTTTGTTGGAAATAACTATGAATCTATCGGTTCTAGATATGTAGTGAAAGCTGCTCGAATAAAAGGGAATTTTAAAAAAATCTGCCTGTTTCAGAGTGAAGCGTGGCATTACAATCGTACGCAAGTAGACCATTATGCACCGATGATTGCACTGTCTCAGAGCTCTGGGTTGTTTTTAGGGCTTCAAGCGCATAGTGTTGAAACCCTATTGTAATTGTTAGAATGGTCAAGGATCAGCAATTGCCAGGTAAAACTGATCGTGCAGACCAAACCACAAGTCTTTGTTGAGAGTTGAAACTTGGAGGGATGGTAGTACATGCACAGTCTGCCATGTCACCAAGGCTCGCCCCAATCGGCTTGACGAAAAGTACGAAATTAACTACTAAACCGTTCGTCACAGGCTCAAGTGTCTTATGTTGTTAAAGTGCTTGGCTCACGCCGATAAAATGCACACCTCAGATTCGATAGTCACCCTGGCAAGTTTTTCGTGTATTTTGGATTTTTTGAAAAACGTACTTTTGCGAACTAGCTCTAGGTTTTTTTTACTGATCGTAACCAAACCAGTGCAGGAAGATTCTCCGGAGAGTGAATATCAATAATTATTAAAAAAAAAAAAACTTTGAGCTTTCAACTCACCGTTGCAAAAGAACGCCAAAACGTTCAAAGGGGGCAGGGCAGCTGAATCTGAGGTCACATGAAAAAAATTTGCAGAGCTCGGCCACTTGGTGACACTGTAAGAGGGGAAAAACTTGAACATGAAGTTTTTTTTTATTTTTTATTTATTTATTTATTTTTTTTAAGGGTGTAAGTGATTGTATAGTGCATGGTTTTTCACACATACTCACAATATTCATATCATACGATAAACCCTCTGAAAATTCTGAACAACTTTACCTCTAGAACCACTGCTGTCAATCTAATAATTTGTTAAATGATTAAGATGTAAAAAAAAAAAAAAAAAAAAACTGAACTAGTCCTAGGTTTTTCACTGGGGGAAAAAAAACACTACAGTACAATTCTTCTCTCTAGGTCAATAATTATCAAAAAAAAAAAAAAAAAAAATACTCTTTTGGAAGCGCTAACAGGGTTATTTAGAAAAGGGGCCTGTCCAAATATACCCTAAAACCTAAATGAAAACTCAAAACATTGCAAAATTTTGTAAACAAGCATGCAAAGTTTTAAGGGAGATCAGCCCATAGCTGGTGCTATAATAGTCATAAACATTAAAAATATATATATATATATTCTTCTTTTCTCTTTTTCTCTCTCTTTCTTTCTTTCTTTCTTTCTTTTTCTTTTTCTTTTTCTTTTTCTTTCTTTTCTTTCTTTCTTCCAAGTCACGCAGCCCTAGCTACTCCCGTAGTAATCGGTATTGTAAAGAGTTTTCCTACTTGATGGCCTTACTTAAAGTTCAAATAAGTTCTACGCTCCTAGCACACGGTAACATAATTTTTCTGTCACACGTTAATAGCGGTGTGTGGGCAGCTGAAGTGGTGTTGTGCCACAAACCGCTGAAGATGATGTTTGGGGAGGCGATGTCTCGCAGGTGTCAGCGACTATTTATGTCAGTCTTACAAAACGTCAGTAAGCAGCAGGTCCTCGGCCCTGTCTGGAAACACAGCAATGTTCTCGGGCAACCTGAGCTGACGCGCTCCAGATGGCTCATTGCCGGTTCTGTGTAATTCCAGACCAGGATTGCGAGCGAGCGCCACGGTCATTAATGTCCATTTTTAACACTGCAGTGTGAGAGCCTGAAAATGGCTGTCTGATAACATCTAGCAAGGGTTTTGGCATGGATAAGGCACAAGCATTCAATAAAAGTCAAATTACACATTCGATTTCCAGTGCCATTTCAAGTGATCCTCATGAAGAGTGCTCATGCCTGGAATGGAAAAATCATACCAGATTGATTCCAGCAGTGATAGTAATCACTAATATGCAGCTATCTGTGTAATAAGCTTGCCATGTCATCCAAAATTAGCCGTGCTACCACGACTGCATGAGAAATGCTAATATAATTGGACAGGACCTTTTATAGAAACCCCCATCTTATGTATAGACTTTTTTTTATGTTCCAGCACAGATAAATGACATGGAGCAGTCCCATATGTCCCTACACAGATAAATGACACTGTTGTCATTTGAATACAGATGAGCGCCATCCATGAGTCGTACGTTTCTGTGATCGCTTTTCTGCTCATCCTTGGTGCTGCCAGTTTATTTTAGCCACAGATTCATCCAAGCAGTGTCCGGGTCGTTTCAAAACAGGTTTTCTACTTGACTAGGCCTTTGCAGCGTGTCTGCCCCAACACACAAAACACTGCTCCTCAGCCCTGAAGCGCAGCTGACATGACAACGCTTTGGCTGCTCACTCGTTCAGACGGGAGAAACAGATGAGGGAAATGATATGTCCATCTTTCTCGGCTACCTCTGGACTAAAGCCTCCTGGAGTCTCTGGATGCTTTGGCCGCCGCATTACCTTTTACAAGCTCTCTTCCTAAACCTAGTGAACTATTGCTTACATAGGCAGCAGTGTCAGCATGTTGCAAAGCAAACTACGCAATCCTAAATGTAAAATGTAGACTGTGCCTGCAATGCTGAATTTGTATGCATCTAAATAACCCTGTTTAACCGTTTAAAAAAAGTTTCAGGTTTGTAAGATTTTAAAAAGTGAGAGAGTTGCGTACAACGATTTTTAACAATTTCATTACTACCTCTCTGGGCCTTGAATGTGTCGGCAGCTTTCGGATTTCATCAAAAATATCTTAATTTGTGTTCCAAAGATGAACGAAGGTCTTAGGTTTGGAACGACATGAGGGCGAATAATTAATGACAGAATTTTCATTATTGGGTGAACTATATCTTTAATGCAGGAAATGTCTTTCAAGATTTCCTTATCAGGTAGTAGAGAGATTTCTCCCTCAATCTTTTTTACTCTTTTATCCTCTGCTAAATGGAGGAATGTATTGGGTGCAATAGGCTGGATTTTCGATTTGAGTAAGACAGGTGCAGCTCCTCCTCCCTCTGTTAGAATGAATAACTAGTCTCGCATCCAATTTATGTTCTGACTGTGTTGTTAAATGAACTCTGAAGGCCCGCAATAATACAGAGATTAAATTGGTGTCCCAAATTCAATTTTTAGCCATATGATTTCTCCTGGAATAAAGGAACTGCCTTGTTTGAAGTGACTTAGCTTGACAGAAGGACATATTGGCCAGACAGCATATGGGCTCTCAGTCACAGCTGAGACTGTGCTATTGGAAGAGCTTTGCTCTTTCAACCTCTGTCTTTTTAGCTTGCTAGCATAGCAGTGGCTTCTTTTCTCTCCCTTTTACATTTTTCAAACCACAAAATGAAACTCCTAGCTGGAACTTTGTGCTTGTTAATTTATTGATGAAAAATGATGTATCGGCATAATAGAATCGAAGACAATGTCATAAAATATTTTCCTGCTCGAGGCAGGAATCTCAATTCAATCTAGTCAAATTTCTACAAATGTGTATCTCTTTTCAGGTGATTGTATGTGT
The DNA here is from genome assembly GCA_036247105.1 of Cirrhinus mrigala. Taxonomy (NCBI): domain Eukaryota; kingdom Metazoa; phylum Chordata; class Actinopteri; order Cypriniformes; family Cyprinidae; genus Cirrhinus; species Cirrhinus mrigala. Next base: position 19,672,605 of record CM070020.1, read on the forward strand.
ATTTCAACAGCCTCCCACAATTCAGCTCTGTAAAAACAGACTTTAATATTCTATAAATTAAATCAGAGGTCTTGAGAGGTTAATCTGAAACACTAGTTCTGTAGTTGGAGCCGTTGGCAGTGGCTCTGCTTATGAATGTTTATAAATAAATGTACTATTAAGGCATAATGTAGCTCCGTTTTTGTGCATTGTTGACCAAGATAATCACTTGACGCATAAAGGTTTCTGACTTTATAGCACTTGAATGTAAATGCTGCTTGAAAGTTGCTCAAGTTGACATAAATTGTCTTTTTTTTTTTTTCTGTCACCTCATGTTTGTTTAATATCCTTGCTTTGATTCTTGCCTCAGTCACATTTAAATGAATTTTTGGAGCAGTGCCTCAAAATAATCAAACCTCTATTCATAATTGATATAATCTTATGATGAATACTAACGTTTTAATCACTGTTATGCGACCTGAATTTTATAGGTTTCATTATCTTTGAGCAGAAATGGTGCATGTAGGCAGAAAAGCGAAGACACGCGTTGAATTATAATGGACTGCCGCATTCCCGTTTTTGGCTTAGGTTTTCAAAAGCGGGTTTCAGGCTGTTCAAAAATAGATTGTAATTAATTGCCGATTAGCACAGAGATTGATCAGGCCTTTGTTAGCTTGGAAAAGATGTGTGATTGTTACGCAGGACCTTAAACCGTATCCCACGGTTTGTGCTCTAACCCCAAACTCGGGCGGTCAATCTGGTTTCGACTTAACGGTGTAGTCCAGTCTGATTAGCCAGATGATTAACAATGCAGAGCACTGCTAAACAAACAAGCCTCTTCACTTTACTGAGCACGAGCTCATGGTTTTGAGTGCTGCGGTTCAAGCACGTATTTAATTATTCCACCCTCTCGTGACTACTTCACATGATGTGTCTGTTCTGAGCTTTTCTGCTGCATTTTATTAATAATACATTTCAGACCCCCCCCAGACCCTTGTTGTAGAGGTGATTGTACACAAGGCGAGCTGGCAGTAATAAGGTTTGACGTGTCAAGCTTTTGACATTTAAATTCTTAAACTTGAAGGCAAACATCTGAAGAATCTGTGAAAAGACAGATGCGAACTCTTCAAGGCCTTACGAAGGAGAGCTGGAACAGGAGACCCACACACACCCACACCTCTCTCTCCGTCTGTTCTCTTCCTCACGTTTTCCTCTTTGCCATGGGCACTCAGCAAGATTGACACCTGGTCTTGTTTCATGACAACTCCCTTCTGTTTTTTTCAGAAGTTTCTTAACTTGAACTGAGCCCTGTTTCTATCGTTCCTCTTGTTCTTTCACCTAACAGCGTGCTTTTTGAAATTATTTTCGTCTTGCCATCCCAGAATAATTTCCCTTTTTCATAAATAGCGATAACATTTGAACAGTAAGAGCAGATCATTACCGTTTGACCTTTTCTGCAGCAATTTTCTTCTTTAGGAAATTCAGTGTAGGGACACCTGCTTGTTAAAGCAGAGCCTTAATGAGTCCTCGCTAACCTGTTGGCCTCCGGTTTTCCCAAATATTTACTAATGTTAATTAAGTTGGAGTCCAGAGGTCCTTCAGCTGCTTTTAAAAAAAAAAAAAAATAATATTTGAAAAGCCAGGTCACTTTTTAATGCAGATTTTCTCATTCACTTCAGGTTGCAGAAACGCAAAACTGACTTTGTCTGTTCCGTCGTAACCTCATCTGAATGCGTAATTAAAGCGAGTCACACCACATGCAGTGCATCAAGGGAGCACTTTTCTGTCCCCGAGGCTTTTGCTAAATTTACAGCTCTCCATAAAAACGCAAATCTGGGCTGTCACACATGGGCTGTCAGATGGTTTCCCCCATACCTGGTGCTTGATCATTTAGCTGTTAAAATCACATCCCTGCCTTTTCAGAGAGATGGATGAGGTACTTTTTTTGCTGAAGCGATTTTAATTGCGTAAAGATTGAAACAGTTTGTCCATTTCAGGGGAAGTTTGCTGCACTCAATTTTACTCTTTTGCTTAAAGGGACAGTTCACACAAAGGACATTTTGGTCCTTTACTTACCCTCATGCCATTTTACACCTAAATGACTGACTTTCTGGTATTTCATGGTTTTTTTTTTTTGTCCATACAATGAAAGTCAGTGTGGCCCAGTAGGGATGTAACAATATAAAAATCTCATGATACGATAATAAATATTTCGATATGTCCATGATATAAGTCCACGATACAAGATGTATTGTGATATTTACAATAAAAGACAAATGAAGTGTTTTAAAGTTAAATTATTCTATCTAATGCACTTTGAGAGTTCAAAATTAAGAGGTCCAACCTATGTTCTTAACTAAGAAAACTTAAATCAGAAAAAAGTCTTGTACCTGAATTTAAAAGGGGACTTAACCATCTTTTTAATTTGTGATGTACTAAATTGTGTCCGTCTAAATTACATTCACACTAGTGTTTCAGGAAGCCAAACTAATCAGGATATAGTAGTAATAATAACAAATATTGTTATTCATTTGACAGTAATAGCCATATATGTGACCCTGGACCACAAAACCAGTCATAAGGGTCAATTTTTTTGAAATTGAGATTTATACATCATCCAAAAAACAAATAAATAAGCTTTCTATTGATGTATGGTTTGTTAGGATAGGACAATATTTGGCTGAGCTGCAACTATTTGAAAATCTGGAATCTGAGGGTGCAAAAAAATCAAAATATTGAGAAAATCACCTTTAAAGTTGTCCAAATGAAGTTCTTAGCAATGCATATTACTAATCAAAAATTAAGATTTGATATATTTATGGTAGGAACTTAACAAAATGTCTTAATGGAACATGATCTTTACTTAATATCCTAATTATTTTTGACGTAAAAAAGAAAAAAAAATTAATAATTTTAATGAAAATGAAAATTTCATATTTATATTTTGCTTTATGCTACAGTAAGGAAATTACAGTGCTACTTTCCTCATTTCTACATTTGAAAGAGAGATTTTGAATTTGGACTGCAGTAACATTACTCATTTAAACCACTAGCTGTCAGCAATTTATACTGCACTTTTAAGCTTTTATTTTGACAGAAACATCAGTAGAGCTTAAACTCGCAGCACATGCGATAAGAGTTCAGTGTGAACCGGGTCATTCTAAGGCGTGGAAAACACCGGATCATGAGCTGATCGCCTGAATGAAGTGTGCGTTTCAATTTGAATTTGATTTGCTTTCGGTTTAAGAGTTTGACATGTACTGTGCCACAGCATAATGACCCAATACACAACTTTAAAGACCTTTTATGTTAGAATAAGAAGTTTAAATATATATTAAAAACTACACTCTTTGCCCGAAAGATCTGTTGTTTCAAATCGCCATGTGGCCATGAATATCGAGACAGTTTTGCTATTGTGATCGCACGATATTGATAATACCATTACATCCCTACGCTCCAGTGTTATTTGTGTTATAACCATTCATTTTAAAGCAGTAGCCACTAGAAATGGGCATTGCTACTCTAGTCCACATGACATTGATGGATCACGAAAACTTCAAATTTCATGCAAAAATCTGTTAAAATCACCAAAAGGCTTATCCTTAGTAGCTATTCTTCCCTGATGCTGACCACAAATGATGAAAAGTTACTGTTAATATTTCTAGAATATTATTGTGCTGTGATTAATGAAAAAACATAAATCTCTGTTCTTGTTATAAAGTATAAAAACCTGTCACATGGGCATTGCTTTTAAACAGTGATTATTCAGCTAGGCAATACACCCTCTAGTCAAATGGCTTTTAGTGTTTGTGGCTTGGATTTTTTTTTTTTTTTTTTTTTTTTCTCATGCGATCGGGGTGTTTGGCAGTAAATGTTAAAAGCACTTTTCACTAACTGCTGTAAATATGATGGAAAAGAGAGAAGAGATTTGATAATCCTTTCTGAACTGATCACTTTAGCCAAAGATTTTAAACAGTAGACCTTATTATTCACACTTTAGAAGATGGTGCTCACATTATAACCCATCCAAATACCGAGCCTTAAATGGCATTTTACTGCTTTGCCATAAACTGTAAAAAAGACTATAGGTAAATCATTTATTTCTTTGTGTGTGTGAGCGTGTTCTCAAAAGCATTTACCACTTAGTACAGTCATGCATGTCGCTGTGTGCGATTTAGCACCTGGGCAGGTCTGAAGCTGACCTGACCTCTTATAAAATTTAAATACGAGTAGATTTGTGTGTTTGAGGGATGGAGGTGTGGCGCTCGGAAGATTTATGCCACACTCTATGCAGTCTCAATGCCTGTTCCATGTTGGGAGACGCGTGTGTGTGTGTCTGAGAGAAAGAGACAGAGCACAAACCACTGATGATTCCATTATTTTCATTCATCGCTCTTATCCTCGTGGGTCTTAGACCACTGCTGTCGGCTGCTGCAGAGCTGTGGCATCACTCCGTGACTGACAGTTTCTATTAAGGCCCGTTGAAGTCTTAGACATGTTGTAGAGCATTTAAACGACAGCTTAGCTCAGTGTTGAAGGTTATTGTAGTGCCATTTCATCCCTTTCAGGATGCTAAGTGACCTCTGCTGTGCCTTGTCATTTGTCCTTGTTGCATATGTATTTAACAGCTTTGTTTTGTCATGCGTAGAAGTATCATTCTCCATTTTCTGTTTGAAAAGATAGCACTTTGCCACAGCACAAATACTAAACGGTCTTAACGATGACTATAAAGGTGATAATGTTCTTTATATTATAAGTCGTTTGCCAAATGCACCAGTTCTTTAAAGAAGAGACCAAATCGATTGTCTGTTCTTATAGTTGTGGTTTGGAGATTCTTATTCTTATAGAACTAATTGACAATGATGAACATTAACTATAACTTGTGTTATAACCATGTTTTAACATGGTGGTTGTTCTTGGTGCAAATGACCCTTAACTTAACATTTAACATTCAGGTTTTAATTGATTACCTAACATGAACTAACAATGAACAGTACATTTCTTTGCAGCACTTGTACAATCATTTGTAAATGTTACTTAAAGAAGTCCACTTCCAGAACAAAAATTGACAGATAATGTACTCACCCCTTGTCATCCAAGATATTCATGTCTGTCTTTCTTCAGTTGTAAAGAAATGTTTTTTTGAAGAAAACATGTCAGTTTTTTTTTTTTTTTTTTTCTCCATATAGTGGACTTCTATGGTGCCCCGAGTTTGAACTTCCAAAATACAGTTTAAATGCGGCTTCCAACGATCCCAAATGTGGTTGTAAACAATCCCAGCCAGGGAAGAAGGGTCTTATCTAGCGAAACGATTGGTTATTTTCCTAAAAAATAATAATTTATATACTTTTTAATGTATAATAGTTTTTTGACATACCCTAACAGTCTTGAACCAGAATACACTGAGTTTAGGCAGAGCAAGACAAGACGAGCGTTTGAGATTAAAAAGTATTTAAATTGTATTATTTTTATGAAAATAATCGATCATTTTTGTAGATAAGACCCTTCTTCCTTGGTTGGAATTGTTTACAACTGCATTTGGGATCATTTGAAGCTGCATTTAAACTGCATTTTGGAAGTTCAAAATCGGGGCACCATATCAGTCCATTATATGGAGAAAAGTTGTGAAATATTTTCCTCAAAAAAACAATTTCTTTACGGCTGAAGAAAGAAAGACCTGAACATCTTGGATGATAAGGGGGTGAGTACATTATTTGTAAAAAAAAATTTTTTTCTGGAAGTGGACTTCTCCTTAATATCAATACATTTACTCATGTTAGTGCACAGTGTGTTAACTGATATTAGCAGGTACAACTTAATGTATTAGTAAATGTTAAAAGTAAATGCTTGTCCATTGCTAGTTAATGTTAACTAATGTGGTTGACCAGCAATAACAAATCAAACCTTATCGTGAAGTGTTTTCTCTTGTTGCAGTACTCAAGCAAATTGACCTTAATGATGGCAGATAGCAATAAATTGTGTGTCTTTGCTAATGCAGTTTTGATGAGCTGCAGTCCACGTGGTGAACTCTTGACAACCTTTTTTATTTTTCCCCTTCTCATAATGAAATGTCCACTGACATTTTGTTCCCACTCCAAAGTCGTAGAGCCTGGCGGAGCTGGTATCATAACATACAATAAAGGGGCGCTTTACTCTCTATCCTCTTTCTCTCTGTGTAATCTTTTTTCATCCTGGCACCGAGAACACTTGAGTGAGCTCTACGGAGTTCTGAAAGTAGAAGTGATAGCTTGGAATGATGGTGATTTTCAGCTGCTGTCAGTGATTGGAAAAATGTCACCATCCTGTTCTTGTACACAATAATTGATTATGCTCACTCCGTTGAATCACGATGCCCGTAATATACTCCGGCTTCTGTTCAATTGAAATGATACATCCTTCAGTTGTGGAGTGCTAAACTACAGTGGGGAGTCTAGACCCATACCTGGCAGAAGCGTGCAAATCAGCAGTGGCTTTGTGCAGTGAATTGTAGAGTGAATAGTTCCTGTCCTAGGTGCTGATTGATCAATAAAACATTCTGTGCATCTTGCAAAACACAAAATGGTCAAGGCTTTTAAGCAGAGCACCTATTCACTTAGCTAGTATATGGGGATAGTACGATTTTTCAAAACTGTCTCATTGGTGGGTTGGCTAAGCAGCTAGGAGAATAGTCCTAACTGAAACTGTCTTTACTGAAAGTCTGTGTAATTAGATGGATTCCTGCTCTCACTTGAAAATGGCTAGACAAGGGGTTGACAATGAGGACTGCTCAATGGCACGGGGCCAGCGTGAAAGAGGTTCAGGACTGTTGATGGATTTGTTACTGGTCCAATCGGGCCACTGCTGCGTCCTCATGAAAGTTTATCATTCGCTGTGTATTTAAGCTCTGCCATTTTAAAGGATTCAAGTACAAGAAGACACTAATAACAACTTTATTCAATGTGTTCTGAGTGCATAGCGTGCACAGAGAGAGCTGCGTCACAGACGAGGTGCGAGACTTGTATTGTGTTTCTTTCCACATCATCTTGAGCTTGAATGGACAAATCCACAAAAGGGTCATAAGGGTCTGTTTTTTTTTAAAATTGAGATTTATACATCATCTGAAAGCTGATAATAAGCTTTCCATTGATGTTAGAATAGGACACTATTTGAAAATCTGGAATCTGAGGGTGCCAAAAAATCTAAATATTGAGGAAAATCACCTTTAAAGTTGTCCAAATGAAGTTCTTAGCAATGCATATTACTAATCAAATTACGTTTTGAGATATTTACGGTAGGAAATTTGCAAAATATCTTCATGAAACATGATCTTTATTTAGTATCCTGATGATTTTTGGCATAAAAGAAAAAGCGATAATTTTGACCCATACAATGTATTGTTGGCAATTGCTACAAATATACCCGTGCTACTTAAGACTGGTTTTGTGGTCCAGGGTCACATATGTAAAATTCAATTGCTGTTATATAAGCTTTTTTATTAGAATACAATATAACATGGGTCAAAAACAAAGATGGCAACAACTTTGGAATTTGGTGAGAATTAGATGACTGAAAAAGTAAAGTAGCTCTTTAAACTAAAAATTGTAAAAACACTGTCCAAAACTCAATGAGTATGAAGTTTAAACAGTTACTGATAGCTGATAATTATAAATTTGTTTAAATTAAGACAAAATGATAATTATCATCTCTCAGTTATGGATAGAATTTGAACTTCATTGCATTACAAGTAAATATAAACATGGCTACACATAATCTCTAAAAAGGGATGTAACTATATCAAAATTCAACAATACGATATGTGTTATCCCTGTGTGCCCTTTGCTTTGCAACGCGAATGGCCCAAACCACAACTTTAAAGACCTTTGTTAGAAGTTTCAATATTTTAAAATCTAAAATACACTTTTTGCCCGGGAGACCTATCGTTGCATATCGTCATGTGAGCACGATAATAGAGTTTTGCTATCGCAATGTCACAAAATTGATAATATCGTTACATCCCCAGTATATAGAATGAAATGAGGTCCTTTTTGACAAATTATACTAGAAGTGATGATTGTTTAGTATTCTTTTATTCAGGAGGTTGAAAGTAACTATTAATTTAAAGTGTAATTTAACTTATTTTGCAGTTTGCTGTTAAAGGTGAATGCATGATCAGACAAATTATGCGTTAGTGCTTTTTGTAGCTTTTTGTGTGCTATTTGTTATATGTGCTGTGAAATTTGAAGTCACGTAACTAAATAAATGCTCTGACTTTACTCTCATGGCCCAACAAACTAATAATGGGTGTCTGTATATGCAGTGTTTTTGGTAATCAGCATCATCCTAATATCTCACTGTGCCCTCCAAAATGTTTTTAATCCAGTTTTCCTCAAGTATCTAAACAGATTTTCCGTCTGGAAAATTTTGTTGTACGTTCACGCTGGCCATAATTTGCTTTTTGCTCAGTAAGTGCATGTCACTGTCGCAGTCGCCTTTCTTGTCAGATGTACTTTTCCAGACAGTTAATCATAAGCCTTATTTGAAAGGAACAAATCACTCTTATTTTCCCCTTGTTGAAGGGAAGACATGCAGCGTAGTCTGCAAGGTGAACGTGTTCAGTCAATTGGTATGTACTAAATGTATCTGAGCCGTCATTGGGAACAGGGCCACATCTCTACCTGGTTCAGCACTGACACGTCTATGGTTCTGCCCTTGCCAAGATAGTATTCGACTCCAAGAAGAGGAAAGTTATTTTACTTTTATACTCGATAAAATAGAACTAGACTTGTTAAAAATAGCAGTGCAAACTTTTTGGGTGCGTTCACACTTGCAGTTCGGTTCGTTTGGTTTATTTGGTCTGAACCAAAAAGGAAAATGATACAAATGGTCCGCTTAGCGTTCACACTGGCATTTTTGACAGCGAACCTAAAGATAACGAACCTAAAGGCATGGAGACGCATTCACAACCAGATTTGACTGGTTGAATGGCACTTTACATTGAATACTCCTAATACCGTCTGCTAAACTAACCGTGCTCATTGCGTGTATATGAATTTATTTTAACCACCTGCAAACTTACAAAGAGCTCATAAAAGGCGCTTTACCTCCTCGTTGCTCCACTTTTGCTCATTTTGTTTTGGATACACCGCTCATTCCCTTCGTGAAATCAGGTCGCATAGCGATGCATCTTGTCATTACGTCCTGTTTTTGGTTCGTTTAGAAGTATTTGGTCTGTTGCGTTCATATTTTATTCGTACCACACAAGAGTTTGTTTGGAAGCGGGCGTTTGGTGCACACCAGTTTTTGGATGGCAGCGTTCACACTTACTCGACCGCACTAATAGAGCAATTGCGCAAGAGTTTGTTTTAGTTTAACCAAACATGACCCCTTAGTAAGCATTCTATGGTGATGTGCAGCATCCAGTGTAGCATCTCAAGCTTTCATGACATTGGCCGCTTGCAGGGTGTAGACGGTGTAATTCAAATAATGGGTTAAAGGAATGAAGATATTTAAATTCATGAAGGATGTTGTCTTTGTCCTTCCCCAATGAAGATTAAATGACTGTCTCCTGTTTAAGGAAGATTGCGTGTTAACGTGACTATGACCTTGAGCTGCCTATTTTCTCTGGAGATTGAAAGAAAAAAAAAAGTGCACGTTTTCTTTTAGTCCATCCAAAGCATTGTGATTTGTACATTTAAATGACAGTAAAAAAAATCCAAATTATGTATTCTAGCCCAGCAATGCTTGGGGAAAGAGAGCGAAAAGTTACTTTAAATGCAAGCGAGCGTGTTTAATGCATTGTCTCCTTCTGGAGAAACAGGATGAATCATTGAGTGCTCCTTAAGCACAAAGACGTAGTTGCTTTAGAAATATATGAAATGGTTTTCTTCTCCGCTAAGGGACTCCAGTTGTGGTTTACTGTTTAAAGCTACATTTAGACCAACATTTTGAGTTTTAATCTAAGAGAGGTGGTCCTGGGAATTTGCATTGCACACTTCCTGAAATGTCTTCTAATTGCATTTAATAAATATCCAGAGGAGCCGAATAAATTGTTTTCCAGCAGATAAATGAGGTTAGGCCGAGATTAATTGCCTCTGAACCCCCCAAAACAAATATTTCAATTAGTTTGACCCAAGCACAAATGGTGCTGCGTGCTTTCAAAAACCGCCAAGCCCCATGAACCAGGGTGATTTATCTTTTAGTTTAAATGCTTGGCTTTATGCTACACTCATTTTTAATGACTTCTTTGTAAGTAGTTTTCCACCTAATATCCTATGTATTTTTTTTTTTATATCCTTATTGATGCATGTGTGTTCTTTTAAGTTTGAAGCCGCTCAGAGAAAAAGAGAAAAGATCTACCCGAATGCTTGTTTGTTTTTCTGTTGTTCATTTTACCAAATCTTGCCGTGTAAGACAAAGCTGTTTATGAAATGCACGCAGACAGCAAGCCTTTGAATGGTTCAAAAACAGAAATCAATGGCTTGCTCGAGCTTCAAAAGCTAGCGTGGCTCTTTCGGTTTAGTTTTGATCTAGTGAGCATTTGTTAGAACTAGATAACTGTCTTTTTTTGCTGGAAAACAATGTTTGGGAAGTGCCCCAGCTCTTTTCCTTTCAAATCCACCACAGAATGAAAATATTTTAGATTTTTTTTCCAAGGCAGAATGATTCAGACTAGTGGCTATTAAATATTGCTGTCATGGATAATGGCATTTGCCTACATTCACTTTGGTGATGTAGCATTTCTGACTCTAAACTGGGTTACCCTCAGAAGAGGCTTAGGATTTTGCCGTTGTGATTGTCAAGGGCATCATTGCCCGCCTCATAGGTAATATAGAAAAATGCATTTTCTCCTGATATATTGTCAGGATCCAAATAGAAATGGTTATTTAATGGTCCCACAGGGTTGATTCCTGTCACACTGGCTCTTTTACAGTCTTCCTCAAGATTGCATTGTTTCTCAGAATGCCGTTACATGTCCATTCAGCTCATGTGTTATATAGACACATGCTCTGCCTCTTGTTGTTCTCTGCATTTAGATAAATAATCTTGTAAGCTGGTTGTTTTATGAGACATTTAAAGCCGTTGACTTTGTAGGATTGTTTTGCAAATGGCATATTAAAAGTTAATAGCCTGTGCTGGTCCTTGTGCGTCTTGAATACGTCGCAGATGTATCGTGATGATGTGTGGCTCGTTTTCAAGGGCGACCGCTTTTATATTGGGTTCAGCGCAAGGTCTGTGTTATTAACAGAGTTTTACTGTATCATTGAAGTGTTCTTACTGAAATGAGCTTGGAAATTAACACAGCGCTAGTTATTGTGATATAGTTAGTGCATGCTAAATGTGCATTTCTTTAGTTGGTCACCGAAAAGAGGTTCTTGCATTATTCTTTGGTGTTTGGTTCCTTTAATCTATGTAGAGACTATAGGGTTTCTATATGTGGTGTGTTTTTTTTTTTTTTTTTTTTTTTTTTTTTTTTTTTTTTTTGTTTTCATTTGGCCGCAGTGGGCTCCAAGGAGCAGTTGTAGCATGAATATTAATGAATTAAAAACTGAAAGGGCAGGAGGTGAACATTTTAAGAAATTAGATTTCACCTTGCACAGCAGAACTTTCTCTCTGTAAGATTTAATAATGATTGAAGCATTAAGTCGTGCTCATGTCTTCTCTCATCGCCATCTGGGATACTGAAAACTCTTGCAAAGGTGCCACAGTGTCAGAGATATGCTCTGGTAGTTTGACGTATGGGCTTGTATTCAAAGTGGCCAAGGATCATTCCCCAGGTAATTAGGGCGCATGGACGGTTGCATAAATTTGTGTTGAACGTTCTTAATAAATCAAAAGATCTTGTCACCTTTTGCTGGTGACACTGCTTTTTCATTTTTATAGACCATCAGAGCAGACAGTGCGAAGGACGAGAAAAGATCCCCACCGTGAACAAGAGAGCATTGGTATTCAAACCCTGGAGGTTCAATAACCCACCTTGGAATCGGCCTCACGGCAGGCTTCAACCTAAAGTTGACAGTATGAAGACAGATAGCATGCCATGTTTATTAACCGCTCTGTACGATTTGCCAACAGCGACTGGATGCCACAACTGATTGCTCTGTGAAGACAGATGAACGCTGCAAAGCTTGACATGCCCCGTTCTCTGCCCCTCAATCCTGAGCCGAGGCTTAGTAACTACATGTTGTCCAGTTTTGCGAACCTCTCTCGTGAATACTAATGAGTGGCTATCATAAACCTCCTTTGGTGCGCGTTTCAGGTGTCTTTATAAGAGCTGTGACGTTTCAGCGGTCACACTGTTGTTCTTTGCCTGCGACAGGTAGGCGTATAAAATGAAAAGGTCAGCCTCGTATACATAATGTACAGAGCTGTTTCTAGTGACATGTCACTGTTGGAAAAGTCATGTTTCTAAATAAACTGCAGTGCTGTAAGTTTATTCAGTTGAATTGAAAGGAGAAATTAACAAGGCTTATGAATGTTAGCTGTTATTACTATTAATTTTTTACTATTTTTAAGCTTTTTTTTTTTTTTGTCTTTTAAAGACAATTTAGTAATTTGTTTAGACCATTTATTCACAAATTTAGTCATTTCATATTCAAGTAAAATCACTTATTCTAAAATGGCATGTAGTTTTAGTCAACACATCTACATTTTAAAAGCAAGTCGTCTTTAAAATATTCAAGCATTTCATATTAATTAAACTTGCCATTTATTATGATTTGATTATTTGAATAGTGTTTACTTCCAAACCATTATTGGCATTTATTTTTAGTGCTATTTGTTCAGCATTTTAATTATTTAAAATTGTTTGCTGATTTTTTTTTTTTTTCATCTTCATTAAAGTTGACAATCCAAAAAAGACAAATGAAACAAACAAACAAAATAAACGCAGATTAGCTGTGTAAATTGGCCTTTTTATGCATTTAGTTTAGTTTGTGATATTAAAAAAAAAAATACACATGAAAAATAGGAAAAGTTAAATTATTCTATCTAATGCACTTTGAGAGTTCAAAATTAAGAGCTCTAACCCATGTTCTTAACTAAGAAGGCTTAAGTCCGAAAGTCAGTCAATTAACTTTAAAGGGGACATAACCCTCTTTTTAGTTGTGATGTACTGTTTCAGGCTAAATTATGTTCACACTGAGGTTTTAGGAAGCCAAACAAACTAGAATATAAAAATAACAACAATGACAGTAACCATATTTTGTAAAACAACTGCACTGCAAAATAAATGAAAATGAATGTTTCATCTGTATATTATTTTTGCTTTACACTACAGTAGGGAAATTACAATACTACTTTCTTAATTTCTACACTTGAAAGAGATGTTGAATTTGGGCTGCAGTAATGTTACCCATTTAAACCGCTGTCAGCAATTCATACTGCATTTTTAAGCTTTAATTTTGATGGAAACGGCAGTAGAGATTTTATTTTGAAGGAAAACCTCCAGCTTCACTGAAAACAGGCTTACAAAAAAGCATCTCTCACTACAAATCCAGTGAAATGCTGTAATCATCTGCTGCGAAAATAAAGCATAACTGGTGACCATTGCATTCCCAAATGCACGCTAAACTCACTGTACATGCAATAAACAAGTTCACTGCTATCATTCAATGTGAACAGAGACTGAGGCATGGAAAACACCGGATCACGAGCTGATCGCCTGAACGAAGTGTGCACTTTGCTTTAAAACGCTACGAAAACACTTGATGAGGGTATTAAGCTACATTGCACTTTCGGTTTTAGTTCATTTGACAGATACAGCGTCAAAGCATAATGGCCCAAAACATAATTTTAAAGAGATTTTATGTTAGAATAAGAAGTTTTTAAGTATATTTTAAAAATTATACTTTTTGCCCAGAAGACCTATCGTTTCATGCGTCACATGACCACGATAATAACGAGACAGTTTTGCCAATGCGATATCACGATATTGATAATATCGTTACATCTCTACTAAGAATTATTTCTCAAAGTCTTAAGGCCCGTTCACACCTAGAAAGATAACCATAAAGATAACACTATCAGCGTCTACGCCAGTGGACGATATCGTCTGTTTCCAAGCGCATACTTGTCTGCTGTTTAAATTCTGAAGCTGGTTATAGCAGAATTGATTGGGTATCAATGTTTTTATCCTCATCAGCTGGAAAAAAATAGTTCTTAAAAAGAAATTCCAACGTGCCTTTATTGTTTAATATTGAGAATGGTTTTCAGAACTATATCTTTATCATTGTCTCCACAGTTATCATCCTTGGTGTAAACAGGCCTTTAGACTGTAAACTATATATGACGACTGAATAAGAAATTAGTTTGGCTAGACTCTAGACAGGGTTTTGGCAGTTCCCTCCGGTTGTATATCTCTTGTTATGGGTCTCTGACTGAGCTTAATTAATTTTGTCTGGTCTGTTCTGGTCTGGTCCAAGATGTGTTTTTGGGTTCCAGGAAGAAGCAACTTTAAAATGTGGAAAGCTGTAAACGTTATAGAGGTGTTTGCTGTCGAGAATCCAGATCGATGCGTCCTCCCTGGTAAGCGTTTTCAAGATTAATTGGAAGCTCATAATAAATGCTTCAAACATATGCAGCTCTCGAGTCCTTGAACCCTGTAGGTTGTTGAGTTTCTCAGCCTGCAAATGGTTGCTTTTTTTTTGCTTCTGGCCTGGTTGAAAAGGTTTGTTTTTGAGGGAATAAACATGGAGTGGTACTAGGAAAACTAGGCTATAGTTGTAACATCTGGCTGGTCTTAACTTTTAGGATCTCAGTGTAATTTGCCTTTCGATATATCTGATTGCATCTCAAGAGCACCTCTTCAAAAGGTTCAAGGCAATAATTAGATTTCCTTCAATTGTGCACATGGTCTCTTGACTGTATTCAGCAAGTCAATGATGAGTGCGATGCAGATGTTTCACCTGTGGCACTGAGAAATAATGGCCAATCGTGATGGAATCCAGATAGGAGTAATTATAGCACGCTTGCATCATATTTGATTATGAAGACCTCATGGTTGGCAGTGGCAGGTCTCCTCTGCTGTTTTAAGCTCCACTCAGTTCTGATGGCATGGTATTTTAGGCAAGAAAATGCTTCTCTATTCGGTTGTGTAACTCCTTTTGTAACCAAGCTTTGTAGCATGAAGGTCACCTCTATTGACAAGTCAAAGAACAGGTATGTCAGTGTTATTAGGGCTCTTTTCTTAACCTGCTGCTGTGGATTAGCTCTGACTCATTGCATTAACTCTGCGTGCACCTTGATATCTGGTATTACTTCCCTCCGATGCTTAGATGTGTCAGACATTCTCATGAATAGGGCTGCATAAAGTTACTTCTGGTCAGAACAAGGATAATGAATGTCTTTGTTCGTCACACCCTAGATGGTAATGAACACGAATTCGGCTTGGCTGAACACTGTTTCCCTGGCAACCATGTGAGAGATAAATGGAGCGTTTTGTCATTTAAATCCTGCGTGTCCACATCTAGTGACGGTCATCATCATTAACAATGTAGAAATCAAATGCGATGGCTGGTTCTTTTTTCTTTCTGGTGGTTTTATGTGCATTTAAATGCTTTTTATACTTGGTTATCTTTTCTGCATCTGTTGCCATGTGTTGCATCATTGCATTATTATAAACTACAGCTCTAAACATAACGTTTAAAAATCATTAACTTTAAATACACGCGCATTCCTAGATCTTTAATTTTAAAGCAAGGAATCAGCTAATGTAACATCACAGCGTAAGTTACATGTATGACTAGATGTGCAAAAAAAATAAATAAATAAATAGTGCCTGCTGTACATGTGACTTCATCCGTATTTATCTTTTTGCCTTGACAGAATAGATGTTGTGTGCTTGACGTGCAGCTAGTAATTAGCACTACAACATTTGGTATCATCTTAACATCCAAGGGCAGAAGCACTTCAGCTGAATCTAACGAAAAAATGCTTTTATTTTTCGGTAGCTGGTTCATTGAGCCGCATTGCGCCTCTTTCTATCATTTCCTTTTTGTTGACCGCTTTGATCAGCGAGTGGATGAGGGATGACTACCCTTGGTGGCTAATGGAGCTTCGGCCCTTTGCTTTAATATAGTTCATTTTGAGAGACTTGTTTTGAAAAGAGGTGTCCATTCATCCTCTGTGGTCCCTGAGAGCCCTGAGCTCTAAGGAAATGATGCAGAGAGAAAAAGAAGCCTCTTTTTCGTGGACTTAAAAACAGAGGGAGCAAATTAACGTTTGGAACGACTGGCGTGGTACAATAAGTATTAGCGCGTTTTCATCTGGTCTCACAGTTGCCTTTTCTTTTGTGTGTAGCCGGTGACTTCCTGCAGGGTTTAAACGAGCTTTCGTAATTGGGAACACGGCGTACAGTTCGAGCCCACAAGTTGAGACGCACGACATCCTCTCACTTTCTTGCGTTCATCTTGGTGTACTTAAATCTCGAGTTAAATCACTTCTGTTTTCATTTCCTCAGACGGGGACAGACCTCTGCCACGTCGGGCTGCAACCAAATTAAAAAGTGACCTTTGGAGTTAATAGCTTCCTTTCCCAGTTAGTGAAAAAGCCTTAGAAAGCCGCTGCATCTGAAGCCTCTGTAGTCACAAAGCCTTTTCTTTCACACTGGCCAAGAATTGGCTGTCCTCTATAAATCATGTTCAGCTTCAGCTATCCTGCCTCCCCAACAACTTTCCTTTCTCTCTGTACAAAATGCGTATGGATGCAGCATCAGTGAACCAGTGGTCAACGGCTTCCTGGAGGGAGTTGGCCAATCGTTTCTCCTCTTTAGCTTACGCCCGCAGGAAAATCATTAAAATCAATTCTATCGTCTGGGTATCAAGCTCCTGAGATTTACAAAAGATATGAAGACTTTAAACTCTGAGGCAGCAATCGTGGCTGACACACGCAATATTGTCATTCAAGTGTTTGGATAGATGAATGCAATATTTATAGAAAAAGCATTAAAAGTGCTGTGTAAAAGCCGATGTTCACTGTGCCTGATGTATTGGACTCCCAAGGTTAGGCGTACAGTAACAGTCAGGGTATTATTTATGTTTTTGGTCCCCTTCATTCTGCACTGGAAATTGGTTTTCTTCCAGCCTGCCCTGCAGTGCTTGTGCAGTGCACACAGTATATAACACCGGCGGCTAGCTGTTGTGGCATATGCTTGCTGCCACCCTCATACTTTTTAAAACCTCCACAGAGGCTGCAGCTGCAGTGTTATTGAAGGAAAAACAGTACCTATGTATCATATAGTTTATTTGATATTTATATTTTATATTAGTTTATTTTTTTTGCAGTTTCTGTATAGGAACAATTCTTCCTCCTCCTGGCCAAAGCTCAGATTTAACAGCATTATTTTCTCTGAATAATGCCATTTTTGGATGAAAATCAGTAGTGTGGGTTCAGAGTGACTAACTTGCTTTTTCATTTCACTTATTTTTGGAAGAGTATTTCTAGAACGTCTGAGACCTCAGTAATTTCCCACTGGTGGTGTCATGCATCAGCACCATTTTACGTTCTCTGCTCACCAAAAAACCTCCAAGGAATGGAGATGGAAAAACCTGTCCAGACGGATATGCATATATGCAGCACTTTACGTGAGAAGTAATGGTCACATGTAATTCTCCTACCAAACTCTGTCCTGCTTTTCTGCCACCATCCACCAACCTACCGCTGTTTAGATTGTATTTAAATCAAGAACCAGTGGGCTAGATAATCATTTTCAACCAATGTCAATCATTTTGTGTTTATAATAGCATTTTTAAGCTGATTCAAACAGTATTCTGCCTTGGGCTAGAGTGTAATCTCGGTTGTGCTGTTGCGTTTGATGCCAGTCATTCAGGCAGGTTGTTATCTCGGTTTAGAAGGGCAGGTGAGTGCCGGGTTATGATAATGTTAATGATATCAGAAGCCATTTACTTCAGAAGGGCACCTTGCCTGAAGCCCAGACCAAATACCCTGAGTGCACCATGCTTAAAAGCCTTTCAGCCATCTCTGTATTCAGCACGTTTGATACATGATAGACTTTCTACAATCCTTTGTTGTAGAAGATATTTGAAAAGAGTGCAAGCATACAAGCAAGCAAAACCTTGGGCACCTTAAGAGCATATTAGACCAAAGCGTTTATAAATTGTAACATTTTTATTTAAAAATATACGTCTTAAGGAAAAAAAAAAAAGATCTTTTCAGTTGGCCACATCTTTACCCACTATACAGATATGAAATAGTACATATTACAATACAAAAGGAAAAAGCGGGGTTTTGGGGAGAGGAGGGTGAGAAGCATTCATTTTTGCACAAAGAAGTTTTTGGGTTGTTATTTAAAAGGGGCTTTTTTGGCCAGAGTGAGCAGCAGGACTTCAGCTTATGGCAAGATAACCCTCCCCCCAAAAAACAGTTTACAGGAGTGCAAATGGATTCATGTTCAGTGGTTTTTGTGATTTGCTTATAAGCTGATAGTTTAAACAGATTACAGTGCTTGTCATTAGAAAGTCGTTTTTTTTTTTTTTTTTTTTTCCCCACCGTATATGCCTAAACTATCAGTCCAGGATGTGAAGCTTGTCTGCTTTTTTCTTTCTTTTTTTGGGATGGTGCTGATGTTCATGTTTTCTTTAAACATGCAAGGTGTTTTTGAGGGATGCAGAAAAAGCAAAGGTCAGCTTCACTAAATCCAAAAAGCAACACCATTGGAGGTTGTTGGCTCAGTAAATGTTAGCTGTAGATTTCCTCGTTCAGTCCAACAGCATTTGTAAAATGCATTATGGAATGTTATTTTCCGGTGCACCTCTGGCTGCACAGAAAATATCAGCTACACAGACCTCCATTCCATTTCTGTTTGTCTTACCAACATAAAATTGTTTTGCAGGGTTGGAAAGAAAATATAAGCAGCCGTTCCTCACTCATGGTATTTTACAGCTCCCTCTAGAGGACAACTTTAATCAGTCACTTCAGGCATGCTTAATTTCAGTGTTGGATAATTACTCAAGTTTCTTCTTTTTTCTACTACTGTTGGGCTTTTATATAGATGCCAGTTTCTCATATTTTTAGCTTTTCGCCAAAAACCTCTGCCTGGATGTGATTGTTTCTTTATTTTTAGTTGTTTTTTTCATAAGCTGTGTGGTTGATGACAAATTTTTTTTCAGCAATGAGGCAATAAGCTTTATTGCAGCACAACTTGGGTGGCGTTCAGAGCTTTCCAGCTCTTGCCCAGGGTGTTGTCAGTCACCGTTTTGTCATGCAGTTCTTTTTTTCCTCTAATGGTTTCTGTACCCTGATTTAGCCTCACTCTGTGACTCCTAAGATGCTCATTGACTTCAATTAGATGCTAACCAGTGTTTGTGTTCCCTGTACCCCCTTGTGCATCCCAGCCCCCAACTCCTGATTGCAACACAAAGAGCTACTGCAGCAGCGGCTTCTTTAGTTTGATGCTAATGTCTGTCCTCTCAGTGCTGCATACAAATCTCTCCTGACCCAGCCTCCTGCCGTCTTCTGCATGCTCTCCCGAGAACCGCGCTGCGCTTTACTTCAGCTACTCTCTCTGTTTCTTTAGCATCTTTGGGATGAGCGAAAAATGGCATTTTTTTGTCTTTATGACCTGGATAGAGCAAGGCTATGAAGTAATAATTCACCTGTCTTTTTTTTTTTGTTTTTTTTTTTTTCCCTCTAAGTTCTGCTTTTTACTGGCTGAAGAGGCTGAAACTTGCAGGGCAGAGGTTTTGGGTGACAGAATATTAGATTCATTTTCCCCGGGCTTAATTGACTCGATGTTGAAGCTGTCAGGTGTGATTACGCTCTTTGCTGCATTCGAACAGTGCGACGGCAAGCGTACGCATGTATTTTTAGGAGGCAATTGTCAGTGTCCTCTGCATGCCTTCTTTTTGTAGCTCTTCCCCTCTCCCTAGGAAGTAGTTCTCGCTGGTGTTTGCTTCATCGTCTAGCATCCTTTGATGGTCTCTACCATTAATTAATGATGCAGTGATCTAAGCAGCATTGTTCTATCACAGTGAGGATGTCAGTGTTTGGAGCCATCTTATGTAAGAATATATGCACAATGGTAATTGAGCAATTGCCTCTGTTTAACATTTAGTAAATCCCTGCTGAAGTCGTAAAAGAGGGAGCTTGTTCGGACATTTTGTTATTGGACATTAACCTTTTCACACAAAGTGCTAGGCTTTAAGATTTCAAGGAAGCGGACAGAGTTTATTGAATTTAACTAAATGCAGAAACGGGAAGGCAGTTAAGTGTTCTCATTAGTTCAAATTTAAGACTCGATCAAAGTGAAACGATCATTTCTGCCACATAATGCGAGTGGGTTGAATTCCCTGTTCTCGAATCTAAATTTCATTGTGGCTCAATTTGTAATTTGTACTTGTTTTGAATTTAGAAAAATATGCTTTGTGTCCATCTGATATACATATATTTTTTTGTTGTTGTTGTTTTTGTTTCCTCTCCCCAAAAGTGAATGTGAGTGAGATCTATAGTGTTGCTAACGTGCACCAGAAGTTTTTTTTTTATTTTTATTTTTTTATTTTAATCCTTTTAAATTTGCACTGCTCAGCATATGTAACACTATTTTTCCATGAAATAAAATTTCACCATTTATCAGAAGATATGTCATTTTTATAAACGATTTTCTGGAGCACAGGGTTCCAGGCTGTTTGGCTATAGATTTCTCATCTCCTCTGTGCTGCAGAATACATAGTACACAAACTGGTGATGCAGTGACACATCCAACCTTCCTCTGCTGAGATTGATTGCCCCAGCTAGATATGAACCTTTGCATTTGTATTACAAAAATAAACTTGTGGATTTCTCTATATTTCCTCTTTTCAAATTCATCCCAGTCATCTCAAGCTTTCATAGATTTCCAAAGCTAACAATTTCAAAGAAATATTCTTCTTCGTACAAACTGAAAAGGGGAAAAAAGTCCAAAAGCAAACCCTGTATCTTTTGAAATGGACAAATGGTTAAACCCAGAAACTGCAGGAATAAATAGTTTATACTTCACACTCTTTGTAAGGCAGTTGCTGACATTTGCACTGCCCGTAGCCATTGATGATCACAAGCGCGCCCTCATCGTGACTGGGCTCGTACTCGTTATAGGGCACCTGTGTGGCCAGGTCCGCCATTGGCTGCCTCTGCTGGGTCCTCATCTGTCGCCGGTTCTGAATGGCCGAGCAATGGCGGATCCGCCTCAGAGTGGGAGGGCAGCACTTTCGCGATATGTACACTACAAAAATGATGAGAAAGAATGAAAACAACAGAGCCATGGTGCCAATGATGACCCTCTGGGTCAACACTGTGTTGTCCATCGCAGAGTAGTCCTCCGTAATGTCTGCCCCCTCCACCGTCATGGTAGTAGCGAGGGCAGTGCGTGGGGGTTGGGTAGTGGTGGTGGTGGTAGTGACAATCGTAAAGCTCCCAAAATCCTCTGCATAGAAGTCCTGCGTAGGGGTCTGCATATTTCCGAACAGGGAGCTCGTGATCTCGGGGAGCATGGCCTCCGTGCTGGTACTGGTCAGTACGACGGGGGCTGAGAAATTTTGGCAAAGTTGGAATCCGTAAACGGCGTCCAGTATTTCCTCGCCCTGCGCGTACTCAGGACTGTGGCAGAGGATTGAATGCTCCCATCGACCCTTAAAGGTGCTCAGCCAAGTGGCCAAATTGCAGATCCGTTTGGTACATTCCCACAGGTTGCTCGACAGCCCGATCGCGTTTAAGGACTTCCACATATCCATAGTTTGGGTGTCGAGGCTGGTCAGTTTGTTGTTATCCAGCAGCAGGATCTTGAGGTTGGGCAAAGTCTCGAACACGTCGGGGGTGAGCACACGTATCTCGTTCCCGGTGAGATCCAGTTTCTCCAGAGTTGTCCATTTCCATTCCATGGTGCATGTTAAATTGTTGATCTTGTTCCACTGGAGATAAAGGAACTGGAGGGCGACCAGACGAGGGAAGTGCGCCAAGTTAATCTTGGTCAAGTGATTGTGTTCCAAATGGAGCTCCCGCAGCTTAATTAACCCGGCGAAGCCGTTCCGGGCCAGGCTCCTGAGCCGGTTGTTGCTCAGGCCAAGGTATTCCAGGCTCCGGCAGTCCCAGAAGGCCCGCACGGGCGTCGTGCGCAGCGAGTTTGACCGCAGGTGCAGGATCTGGAGTTTACGGAGCCCGTGAAAGAGCTCGGGCTCCAGAGCTGTCATCTGGTTGAAGGAGAGATCCAAGATCTGCAGGTTGATGAGGTGGATGAAGGTTGTGTTTGGCAGCTTGGTGATGCGGTTTGAGCTCAGGTTAAGGTCCTTGAGCTTGTACAGCCCCTGGAAGGCATCCTCATGCACGGTGGTTATTTGGTTGTGGTCGAGGTGGAGCCAAGTGAGCTGGGTGAAGCCAAAGAACTGGTCTGAGCTGAGTTCGCTGATGCTGTTGTGTCTGAGCGAAAGTCCAAGGGCCCCTTTATCCACACCGTCTGGGGGCGCCAGGAGCCCCTGCGTGTCGCAGTAAAACTGCAGGTCTTCACATCGGCATTTCTGGGGGCAGGTTGTGCATGACACAGGAGGGAGGCACAGTAGCATGCTGATCACACAAAGTGCCGCTGGTGCTTGTCCCACCAATGGCCACCTTGAATGGAAACCTGGGTGGGTTTAAAGATAAGAAAATAAACCGGGGGGAGGGAAATCTAATCTCTGCAGTACACAGAAACATTTTTTTTTTTTTTTTTTCATTATCATGCGCACTGTCTATGTATTTGTCAACATAGTCAAAGCAATGTGCTTGTTGATCCAAGAATTTTAAAAATGTTTAAGGTGAATGTTCGATGACTTGGACTGATAGTTGTGATTACTCAAGTAATTTTAATGCATAAATTATTCATGTTTTTGAACTGCAGTATTAGCATTTTTTTTTTTTCCCTGGATGCAGTTTAGCTTTTTTTTTTTTTTTTACCCCCTATCCCAGATGCCTTAATTTTTTTTTTTTTTTTTTGGCTTAAGTCATCTTTTTTTCCCCCCTTTTCCTGCTGCATATCACCGCTTGTTAAATATTACAAGTCTACTAAGTAAAAAAAAAAAAAAAAGGAAGGCAGCTTTTTAAATACATAGATGTTTCTAGAGACCCTGCCAGCCACTGTCCCCCCTCCTATTCACTACATTGCCTATTCAGGTCCAGACTCTGTGAATAAAAGGGCTAACTTACCCATTCTTTTGTGTACATCGGAGGCTGCATTCAACTGTCTTTTTCCGCAGACTTTTGGAGCAGCCAGATGGAAGAGAAATCCAAAGGGAAAAAAGCCTTTTGGGTAAATACAAAAGGAATCAAGCTCTTCAGAAATAAAGAAGTGCTGAGCCCCCCCAGTTGAACCGAATTCAGGAATTCCATGTCCTGGGATGCTGTTTTTTCCCGACCTGTCCTTTTTTTTTCAGTCCTGCTATTCAATTCCCAGATTAAGGAAAGACCAGCATTATTTGCCTTCCAAGAATCCTTAAATTTGAAGTTGATGATTTGCATCCAAAGCAGCACCGCTGAGCAGATCCCCTCCGTCCCTTAGCTGCCTCTTTCCTTTTCCACCGCAATGATGTCAGCTCAATTGGTTAATTGAAGATCACGCATTCCTCTTTCACGGCTCGAGGTCCTTCAACCCTAACTTGTTGATGGCAGAGGCTGCACTTGCGACGCCAGTTCCGTGGGGCTCTGCTGTGTTGTGTGGAGTCTCGGCACCGAGGAAGGGGAGATGCAGTGAGGGGAAAAGCAGAGGAGAGGAGCTGAGATGTTATTCTGTGCTTTTGTTGCAGCCACTCACTGCTACAGAGTGGTGGCAGGCTGGCGTCGATCATCAGTGCAGTTTCTCTCTCTCTCTCCCTCTCCCTCTCTCTCTCTCTCACTCTCTCTCATGCGTGCTTTGGTTCGCTCCCTGGCTCGCTCACTTTCCGCCTTGCACACTTGCACAGTGCTTTGGCGTTTGATTCAACGCACCCTCCCCCTCCCTTACTTTTTTTTGCTCTGGTTCGTCACAGTCAGAATATTGATAACTGCAACGTGTTGCGGCAGTTCCCAGTCAAAATTAACAATTACATTTAAATCTCGTCTGCTTCCTGCCTGGTCAGGTTTTTTTTATATATATATATAAATATAAATAAAAATAAATATATGTGTACAGTGATGAAGCTGGGTGCTTTACTACTTAGTAGTAAATTAAAACACATTAGGTGATTGCAAATAATTTTGGGTTTTTACTTTAAGTGTTGATGATTAAATTTACAGTATTATTAAGTTGGCACAGGAAGCTGATACTTAATTTGATATACGATGATTTCCAGTCAGATTGTTCCTTCCGTTCTCTCTCCCTTTCCCTCGTTCAGGTTTTCAACACGAAACGCGTCACAAGCAAGCCGACGTCACAGAGACCTTTTATACTCCTGTCGATCTGCGGTGGTGGGCACAGAGTCTGAATGCTGGACTTAATAGAGCATTCACACTGCATAGCCCCACAGGAGATTCCACTAAACACAAGACGTGCACAACGTAGCCGTTTCTGCATTTTTCTCTGCTCCTCTGTCTTTTGGCTAATTCTTTGTGTGGCTTTGCTTGATGTAATGGAAATGAAACCATTCCTCCTTCAATGAAATCCACGATCTTGACGTGTTAGATGACAGCCTATCAGGCTTGCCTGGGTAAACGTGTATGAGAAGGGATATGTATTAGCAAATCAAAACCCATTTTTTTAAAATATGGATTGAGATTATTTTGATTCTAGATTAACTTTATTATGTAACTTAATTTATTATTAGTTGGTATTTATTTTTAATAGTATGTTTTATATTACCTATAATAAATAGATTTCATTATTTGTGACTGTGGACCACAAAACCAGTCATATAAGGGTCAGGTTTTTTTTTTTGTATTTTTTTTAAATTTGGGATTTATACATTATCTGAAAGCTGAATAAATAAGCTTTCAGTTGATGTATGGTTTGTTAGGATAGGACAGTATTTGGAGCATCTGGAATCTGAAGGTGCAAAAAATCTAAATATTGAAATAATCACCTTTAAAGTTGTCCAAATGATGTTCTTAGCTATGCATATTATTAATCAAAAATTAAGCTTTAATATATTTACGGTAGGAAATTTACAAAATGTCTTTATGGAACATTTTTTTCTTTACTTAATATCCTAATGATTTTTGGCATATGAGAAAAATCGATTTTTTTAACCCATGCACTGTATTGTTGGCTATTGCTACAAATATACCCGTGCTACTTATGACTGGTTTTGTGATTCAGGGTCACATTTAGTCAACGCTTTGGTTTGCCCACAGACTTGAACCTCATTTGAACTCAAGTCTTTGCAAAACTTTTTCTGAATTCATCCCTTTAAAAAGATGCTGCTACCGCCATCAATGTGCTGCTTTTGAAACACATTCTGCTTTCAGTAAATTTGAAGACAATTATTGCTAGATGTCAAATCGCCTGCTGTGAAAAATTATTCCGGTTATTATGTGTAATTGTTGGTCTGTTGTAGTTGGATGCTTTGCATTTACATGACTTTTTTTCCAGAATCTCACGGAACGGGCTGTATTTAGGACCTCATGTCAAGTTAAAAGAATTGTATATCAGATTGCCGTCTTCTGTTTTTTTTTTAATACGGTCATTGGTATCTAAACCTAAACTTGACTCTAAACCAGCCCATTTATACAAATCTTTTTTCATTTAGACAAGCCACTGTCTAGTATATAGTTTGGCACATCCCTATTTTTTTTTCTCTCTCCTGTGCTAAAATTGCTTTCGTGCCATTGTACCTACAGTGCTTAATTTTGAACATCTGTGTTTCTTTTTTTGGGGTGGTCACTTTCGAAAATGACCTGGGCCTATATGATTTATTTGTTTGTCATTTTCCTCCATAGGTCATATTACTTTTTTACAGATACTTTCTCACTAGTGTGTAATCTGCCCTCAAGGGATGTCTCTGCTGAGGAGGACTGTTTTAAAATCTTTTTTTTTTTCCTTTCACCAATCTGTGGGGAGATTTGTTCATGCTGCAAGCACAGCTCTACCTGACCATCATGTGTGAAAACACCACGTAAACTAGTGTGAGGAATCAAATGACTGCCCAATTAAGTGGAGCTGCTCGAAAGCAAAATCAATATTGAGTGATCCAAGTCATTTCGCCCTTTGGGGAACATGCGATCATATAGGTAATATCCGTCGAGTTTTTTTAGTTAAGCTGTGGATGAATGGTACTACTTGTGGTAATCTGGGTAATTTTTGTCAAGCAGCTCGACTGAATGTTAGTGATTTTTAGAATTGACAGTCCCTCACCATTACACCGGAGAGTCTATGTTGTTCTCAAGTGCTTTCATCCGACTGGCACAAAGTCAGTAGGGGATTAAGGCCGATGGCGCTCACTCACCTCCTACCATGTACCACCCAGTGGGGTGAGGATGTAGGAGGGGGCCTGAACTGCCAGCGCCACTGCCATATTTCATTGACTGTCATGCTTTTGCTGCTTGTGCCCCTGTGACGGCCTTCCCCCAGGCTTTTCCCTTCGCTGGAGATTTACCTACTCACTGCACATGAGCAATTTGTCTGGGGCATGTGAGTGAGATCTGCTCTTCTAACACTAGCCAACCTGACTTGAAAAGTGTAGAAATTGCTCAGATTTATCTTAGACATCAATTGCAATCAACATGTGAACTCTGCTTGACCAGGCTTGACTCCTCCCGGATACCTTTTTCTGAATTTTGTGTATTGTTAAAAGCTGTCTGACCCATCACATAATGGGTTTTATTTGAAGATGTAAGTGCCTTGCTTACATTTTAATCCTCGAAGGTTGGGGCTGGAAGTATCGGACACCAGTTCAAAAGAAATCTGTCGCATTTTACCTAATCTTTAAGTGTGCCTTTGCCTTGCATCCTTTTTTGTTTTGTTTTTTTGTACTTGTACTGCAGAAGAGCTATTTGTGTCATGAATTATTTCACGGGCTGCTTAAGCCCTGCTCGAGAAAGTGACAGACAAAAACTCTGGATCTTCGAGCTGAAAAATGTATCGGTGAAAGAATGTGGGCGGGTGCCTCCTGACAGTACCACAAGTCACGTTAGTCTTACGAAACAATAATCGCCAAAGGGGGGTAAAGGAATCTAAACCCTTACAAAGTTTTCAAGAATGAAATGAAATGTTTGCCACAGGGGGTTATAACCATCTGAGTGACTCATGCTGTTTTGCTTTTTTCTTCTTCTGTAGAAAATGCATCTTATCCATCACATCTTATAAGTTTGTCTTGTCCTTTCAGTCCTCAGCTTTAACTCCCACCTGTCGTTTTTCTTTTTCCCAGACTATAACAAGTTCAAATGAGACTAAGTATGTTTTCTCCCATTTGTTTTTATCACAGGCTGGACGCAAGGAGAAGAGCGATGCCCTGAACATGGCCATCGACAGGATGACTAAGAAGACCCGTGACCTGCGCAGACAGGTCTGTTCACCTTGAAGCAGTGCACAGAATCACATTTATTTTGATCATAGGTGTCAACAAGAATACTTTGTCCTTTTCCTTAATGATAAATCACGGCTGTCCCTCTTAAGATGCATGTTGTGTTTACGTTGCGTATTAAAAATGAATACACCAAACCCAGGCGGTCTGAGCGATCATAAGCTTGCTAAAGATTTGTGTGTTTGCGTATTCATAATTTCAGCTGCGGAAGGCTGTGATGGACCACGTGTCGGACTCTTTTCTGGAGACCAATGTTCCACTGCTGGTATTGATCGAGGCTGCCAAGAATGGTAATGAAAAGGAGGTGAAGGAATATGCCCAAGTTTTCCGTGAGCACGCCAACAAACTGATTGAGGTAGGCACCTGTTTTCTGCTCCATAAAGTGCCAATTACTGTCCCTCGTCTGTTGCAGATTTTAAATTCTGGATTTGTTTCAAAACAAATGATGGAACATTATTTGCACTCCTCCAGACTAGCTATTCTTTTGTTTAACGTGGCATCTCGATGAGAGCGCACTGGTGATTGTAGGTTTGTTGTCTTTTGATTAAAGAAGTTCACTTCCACAACACAAATTTACAGATAATGTACCCCTTTTCATCCAAGATGTTCATGTCTTTCTTTCTTCAGTTGTAAAGAAATAGGAAAACATTTTCTCTCCATATAGTGGACTTCTATGGTGCTCACTAGTTTGAACTTCCAAGATGTAGTTTAAACCCAGCTTTAAAGGGCTCTAAACGATCCCAGCCGAGGAATAAGGGTCTTTTCTACCAAAACGATTGGTTATTTTCTAAAAAAAAAAAAAAAAAAAAAAAAAAAAAGACAATTTACATATTGTATATATTGTACACATTTATATATAATTTATATTATATGTTGAGGTTAAAAAGTATATAAATTGTCAATATTTTTAAGAAAATAGCTGGTTGTTTCTCTGGATAAGACCCTTCTTCCTTGGCTGGGATCGTTTAGAGCCCTTTGAAGCTGCATTTAAACTGCATTTTGAAAGTTCAAACTCACAGGCACTGTAGAAGTCCACTATATGGAGAGAAATCCTGAAATGCTTTCCTCAAAAAACATAATTTCTTTACGACTGAAGAAAGATGACACAAACATCTCGGATGACAAAGACGGGTGAGTAAATTGTAAATTTTTGTTCTGGAAGTGGACTTCTCCTAAGTTTTTCTAAGTTTTTTTTAATCATTCAGATAAGCCCTTTAGGGGTTTGTTAAAGTCTATGTTGAAATGCACAGACCAATCCTGATCCATAATTGATTTTGTGCACGGACTTGATTTTGTAGTATTTGTCACTGACATGAAACAAAATGTGAGATGTTTAGCCAGACTAAATTAAATGAAGAGATGAGTCAGGACAGACAGCCTAACCGATTATGGTGGCCGACCACTGAGTTTATCTAATTTGTTTTAAACTTTCATATTTTAGGATGCTATGCTTGAAAGGGGATGATTTAAGAGACGAGACTTCTCCGGGAGGTTTTTAGTATGCTGACAGCATGCTTGAATGTGCTGCAGAGAAGTTGCATCTCTAAATTCATCCCCATCAAAGCATCGCTTTTGTAACAAATTCGCCGCCTTCAACAGATTTCAAGACAATTACTGTCAGACTTCAAATCACTTGCTGTGAGCAACGTTTCCATTATTATGCATAATCGGTAGATATTGTGAGAACCACGATAGTTCTGTGCGCTAGAAGTTTTTAAATATTTAGCCTTATTTGTTAGATCATTAGATATTTGTAGGATGTCTGTCAGTTCCTCTATTGAAGAGCCGCACCCTTCAACATGAGCCTGAAACATTCTAATTAAACCAGATGAGTATCTGGGTTGATAATAATATATAGCTTTACAGATCACTAATTAAAAGTGCCTTAGCCACCCACAAAGCAGAAAAAATGAAAGCTGTCACTTCCGCAAACACTTGAAGGGGAGAAACTTTCCATTCTGATTTTGACATGCAAGCTGATGTGAAAACGGAATAAATTTTAATCGATAGTCAGCACCACCATATTTATGTGGGAATGCAACTGAAGTCTCTCTGTCATGACTGCTTGATCCAAGCGAGCGTGTCGCAGCCCTTTTATCTTTTATGCTTCATATTTTTTTTTGTGAAGTGTCAGACAGGAGTCAAACGTACACTTTATAGTGCGGGACAAATGCAGCAAGGCTGCTGGGTTTACAATGCCGCAGCCAGGGAATCACTGCATTTGTATGGGCAGTCACAACTGTGAATCACATTTTAAGCTCAGCCATAGAGTGAAACTCCTCTGAGCCCAAGGTTAAGTGTTGCTTCGGTGGGGAAATGCGAAACAGCTGGATATCCGGTGTCTTATTGATGGACTTCACGAGAAATCTGCATTGTCGTGTCTGTTTGCGGCGACCGTATTCATGACCGATAAATAGGCCGCGTCTCTCGTGGCGTTTTATTTTCCAGATAGATGTTTTTCATGCCGAATCACTTGGGGTTTTATATCTCATGCTCGCATTGGCAGGGCCAGTGACAAGCTAACATTTCTGTCAGCTATCCTCATTAGTTTTTCAAATCTGTTCATCTTAGTCCCTGTGGTAACGCGTCATCCCACCGACATTTCAGACTGACCTCTCCCCACAGGGGGCAGGCCCGGCCCTCGTGTGACACGCTGCGTACAGGGGAAGACTGGTGAAGGAAATCAAAGTGAAGGGAAGAGGAGGGGTAATGAGTAAAAGCCTCAGAGTCTCACCAGGGGCTAAAGATAGTCGAAGCACAACACGTCTCCAAAAAGTCACATCCGTCTCCCTCTCTGCCTCTTTCCTCCCTTCCTCCTCTCTCTCAAACGGGTTTCATCTCCTTGATTTGACACCAGCCAGTGGTCGCACCATATGGATTCCAACCTTAATCCAAACGTGGATTACATGAACAAAACATGGGCTCATTTTGATAATTCCGTTTGAGGGGCATTTGTGTACTTCCCTTGCTTTTTTGTCCTTGAGTGTTAAATGCAAGCTGCTAGCCATTCGTATTTTATCATTTTTATTAATCGCACATCTGTGACTCACAGGTAGTAACTTCATTCAAACTTTTATATTATTTTTAACAACGATAATAGTCATTTTTATAATTGAGTTATTGAGTTATTCAGTTATAAGAATAGGGCTGGGTGGTATGTACAATATATATTTTTTATTTTTATGGAGACTATTTTTTTCATATCGATAATTAATCACAATAAATGTCACGCAGATTTTTGTGCCAATGTGAAAGTTGTAAAACCAGATGGGTAAATGTGGGTTTAAACTTTTCTTTATAGTCAGAACATGACGACACTTCACGTTTTTGAATTTACACTTTTCTAGTAATTTTTCCTTAAAAAAAAAAAGTCTTTTAGAAAAACATTTGATAGTAGCTTGAGTTAGGATGCAGATGTAGATTTTAATTAACAAAATGAGTAATATCAGTGTTTCCCACAGAATTTGATGTGGACCAAAGTCCCTCTAGTACATCCCTTTGGAAATGTTGAAGTTAAATTCATCTATCTGGTGCACTTTGAGTTCTCAACAGTTAGAGCTCCCAATACATGAGTTCAGTGTGCAGACTAAACAAATAAAAAGCTGGTGAATTGACTTGTACTTGGTTTAAAGTGGACTCAATCCTCTTTTTAGTTGTGTTATAGTGGCTCAGTCTAAATTACATTCACACTAGTGAATTTGGAAGCCAAACCAATTAGAATATAAAAGTAATAACAATTTTATATTATTGTTCCTATGACAGTAATAGCCATATACTGTAAAACAATTGCATAATAAAATAAATGAGAATGAGTATTTCACAGGTATATTATTTTACCTTATTCTACAGTAGGGAAATTACAATACTTTTGTCCTAATTTCTACACTTGCAAGCAGGGCCTAAAACTAACATCTGGTGACTTGAGAATTTGCCGGCCATAAATATTTTTTTCCAGGCGATAAAATCTAGTGAAATACTGTAAATATTCACCCATTAAAATGTAGAAAATTATGCTAATGTGAACACAAAGCGTAAATGGTGCCTGTTGCGTTCCCAAACGCTCGCTGAACTCACAGCACATTCAAAAACAATGTTAACCGCATTCACGGTCAATCAAAGGAGCCACTCTGACTCTGAGACGCGACAAACAGTAGATCACGAGCTGGTCACTGATTTAAATGCACGCTTCATTTTGAAACAGTCAATCAGCGCAAACAGACTTGATGAAGGAAAAAAGCCATATTAAGCTTTAGGTTTTAGTTCGTTTGACGGATACTTGCCGAAGCAATAGTACGAAACGAAATGTGGTGGGGTGTCTACGTTAATAATAAAATAATACTTGTCTACGTTAATATAATAAAATTTGACATGAATACCCACATTTCTGACACAATGCCATGGTGCAGTTAGTGCTACTACAGTAAATCTATGGTAAATGATGGCGATTTGTAAATTTAAAAAATTAAAATTGTGCGCAGTGTCTCTCCTGTTTGTCAGCACTGTATCATCTGGCTATGGACAGAGTTATTTGTGTCCTTTGCTGAATTCAAGCGCTTCACTCTGGATCTCACAGCACTGTTTAGTGGTTGTGTGACCGAGACTTATCAGCCAGTGAACGCATCTGCTCTAGTAAGCACGCACAGTGCCACAGTTTAAACTTCCGAATGGCACGCTTCAAAGGACTAGCGCTCTTTTGTTTTGCCTTTGCTGCGTAAACATTATATTAAACACTTGCTATCGTTTAGTGAGGAAATTTATATTGCATGCTAATTATCATTCGATTTATCGCCCAGCCCTATATAAAATTTTGGAATTGAGACTGCATCTAAAACACCCGTTACTGGTAAAACGACTGTAACGCACAGATTCTTGTGACATTTCTTTAGTATAAAGCAAATTGCTAATGCGTTAAGCCTGTATTTTAGCTGTGTAGATGGTCAGCTTATGCGTGACCTCGTGTTGTCTGTTTTATATTGTGGAGGCTTGGTAAAGGGGTTTTGAATGCGTAGGTTATAAAAAAAAAAAATAAATAAATAAATAACTGCATTGTCTGAAATAGCTGGAGCGTCTCATTCTTGGTTGATATCCAATCTGTTGGCAAGGAAATGTATTCCTGTGCATTAGGGATTTTTCCTGCATTCATGTAGTTGCCTTCTGCTACAAAACGAACACAGTGGGTTGAAACGATGTGCCATATATGGGAATTCCTCTGTTTGCCGATGGCTTTCATCACTAAGGACGGTCTAATATATTTTTGACAGGCAGTAAAGGCGTGCCTTGCAGCAAGAGATGGTTGCAGAGGGGAAATTATTTTAACCTCTCTTAACTCTGTGCTTGGATTCACTCTCGTCCTTCAGTATGGTTAAATAATGACCCTGAACTTTTATTATGCTTGGCATAAAAAAAGAAAAAGAAATGATTGAAAGTGCAAGTATGCATATAAAGTGTTTTTTTTTTTTTTTTTTTTTTTTCCTTCCTCCAGTTTTTGAAGAAGTCATAGCATGGCCTTGAGTTTCCCTTTTTTTTTTTTTTTTTAATAAAATGTTTTTATAAAGTCATCCATTCCATTTATAATATAATTTGCAATAGACCTTTTTACAGAAGATGATTTACAGAAGATCTGTACAGAAACTAGTAACACACAAGCATTTAGTAATTCAACTCGTGACACAATACAATTTTTTTTTTTATCTTTTTTTTATTTTTCTGACAAAATTCTGCACATTTCTTTGTGAAATTGAATGACAAATAAAAAAAAAAAACTGACTTGGAATTTTAAGATAAATCCCAAATCAAATAAATAAATACAAATACAAATACAAATAAAATAATAGAAACAGGGTTTTGCCTGTGCTTTCCATTTAAAATCAGAGGCATCCACTGCATTTTAATCTCAATCCAAGCGACAATGCTAAATACATGAATAGATTAATTTAGATTGTAATAAGATTGTAATTTTGAAATTTGACGCAAAAACAGAATGGTCTGACTTTAGCTATGTGACACTGTACTACATAAAAATCTGAACAAAACAGCAGACAGGCTGACATTCTTTGACAGACAAATGACATTCTTTAACCGCAGGTGCCGCTTATGGAACAGCAGGTTTGTTTTGTTTTTTTTTTTAGGCTGCCGCCCCTTTAAGACAGAATGCACAGATAAAATATAATGCACATGCAATTTCTTTCTCCACCGTTTACTTGAGACATAACCGACTGACGACTGTGTTTACGCGAATACTTGCCGAGATAAATAATTTTGTGTGCATGTGTTCAAGTGCAAGGATTCGTGAAAGAGAAATTGCACAATGTATGAAAAACGGCTTGCTGTGTGCACGCAGAAAACACCATACAAGTACTGCATTGAATTCTATTTAGCCTCTTGTGCTTGATTGGTTTAAAATGCTAGAATGATTAAATCAGCAACACTTAGAAACGCATACAAATGATCAAATACGATCCGTTTCACCCCTTGCGGGTGAACGGTGCAAATCAAGAAAGGAATTTTAAATCAAGATACCCCATTGGGCAGGGTGGTGATACATTTTGGTAGCCTGACTAGAAAACACAATAGGTCAGGGATGCTGGGCTAGTGATTTTGCAAGGCCTGAATTTATAGTGTAACGCAGGTTTTTTTTTTTTTTTTTTTTTTTCTTGCTCTGTTTAAAGTTTAAATATGGATGTCGTTATTGCTGTAGGGAGGCCATTTAATTTGCAGTACAATGAAGCATCCATGGCTACGACAGGAATGGCGCTGCAGCCAACTCTTCCCTCCCCTCACTATCTTTTTACTCCTGCGGAAGGCATGAAGTTGACACTCTCCAAGGGCTGTAAAAAGTGCCAGCTATGTATCTCCTCATCTCTCTCTCTCTCTCTCTCTCTCTCTCTCTCTCTCTCTCTCTCAATAGTGTTCTCAGATACCACCATTCATTCAAATAGTTTCTTTTGTAGAGGCTTTTGCGTTGCAGTCGGTACTGTTGGAGACCCTCCTGGCAACCTGCATACATCCCAAGAGTACTCCGCCGTTACCTATTTGTTAATTTCCCTTTTTTCCCCCCATTTTGAAAGCCACTTATATTGACTTTGAACTTCTGAGCTTGCAGGAAGAGCAGCAGCTTGGCTCTGAGTGTCAGTTCTTGGTCGCAGAAACACAGTGGCGGTTCGGTTTTTATACCATGAAATGCATCATTCCTGAAGCGGGATAAAAATAGAACAAGCTTAGTTTTATTGCCTCAAGGCCTTGTTCTCAAAGGTTCCTGGCTGCTCAAGGAACACTGAGATTGTGCAGGGACTAAACTACATGTGCGACAGAAAATGGTGAGAGAGACGGGAAGCACGAAAGGAGACAGAAGACCGTAATGAGTGTTGCAGTTTAAACGTCATAGATTTTAATTTATTCGAAAATGGTAGTTCATTTGTTTTCATTTTAAATGCTTGTCTTGTATTTTCTCTTAAATGCAAAATGAGTGCCATATTGAGCTGTTTAAGGGGCAGTTCATAATGAATGCGTTTCTGCATTTAGAAAAGCTATACGGAGTAAAATGAAATTGAACAAAACGGCTATTTGAAACTAACTCATCACTGTTCATACCATCTCAACTTTGACTCCATTTACCATCAATGTTTTGAAGTACGTACTGCATGATTTGAAAAATGTGGCCTCAAAAACCAAAACAAAATGGAAGAGAAAAGATGGTATTAAGAAAAAAGCTAGGCATGTTCCATGCAGTGTCTCACAATGTATTGAGGCGCTGAACTCGTTACGCGAGTCATGCAAACAGAGCTAAATGTATTCTATATATAAAGACTGGTTTTCTTTTTCTCTCTCGCTCTCTCTCTCGCTTTCTCTCCATGAAGCTATATAAATTGCTGTTGCTATAATTTTTTTTTTTTTTCTCTTATTCTAGCACACACTTCCAGTTTATCTGTGTGGGAAGATCTACCGACCAATATGATAAGACTCGTAATCTACCTGAACTGGAAATGAGAATCAGCTCACAATAAACGTTTGTTCCTTGTCCTGAATCTGCTTGACATTTAGCTGCAAATGAGTGCTGCAGAAGTTGTTAGTCAGTTCCTCATTTTGAGCTTTAGCAACGGAGAGTGTATCCGCTCTCCTGCGTACTGTACGTGCCAGACAGCTTGCATAAGAACATAAGAACTCGCCCCTTGGTTGACCCAGTGGTGCCACAGAGGGGTGAAATACCAACCGCACTGATGGGATATTACTGCAAAAAAGAAGAGCCTCAGGAAGAAGATGGGTACTTGAATGGAAATGACTCTGAAATTATGCAGAGCTGCAAACTATTGATTGACATTTTGATTGTTGCAGGTCAAACTAGTTAGTGTTAGACTTGCTTAAATCAGAGATGCTATTAAAATGCCTTTGTCGTAGCACACTCATTAGCTTGTGGCACAAATATTGGAAACTGGTCTGTTTACTGTTGGAAATGCATTGGCCAAATAAAAAGTGCAAAAAATGTAGAGATGCACCGATTGCAGTTTTCTTGGCCATTTCCGTTTATCTAATTTTTTTTTTTTTTTTTTTTTTTGGTAAGTGTGGCCTGCCGATACCGATTTTTGCCGATTGTCTTTCTAAGAACTATAATTGACATCATATACAAACAAAAATCTATGCTTTTTTTTTTTTTTTAATGCAAAAAGTGTAATTGAGACAACTTGTGCAGAACACCATCATGAGCTTATTCCCCTTGGACAAGTCTGGTGATAACTGCTTTGCTCTCGGGCACCATGGTGATGGTCAAGGATCGTTCCCAGCAGGGGCCTTCCGGTTGCAATCTTCCAGAATGGCCAATAGATATGCAGCCGAGTGGCCCTCAGGACATGTTTCCATCAGATGTGTCATGTCAAGCAGCGTGTGTATTTTAGTGACTGTATTAGCAAAGGTGGGATTCAGATTGAAGACCCTTCCCCCACCCCATATACTGTGGAATCTAATCAGACGAGATTTAGCCGCTAAACACTATTGCACATCCTGAAGTGCTCCTTGTTCAAACTGTTGGCATGTATACGTGTTTTTAATGCTTGACTAGTGTGTTTGCTAATGGCACCCTGCTGCTCGAGAGATTCCCAGTATGGTGCTTAAGGGAGAGAGAGCGAGCGGAAGAGTGTCGGCTGTGGTACTTCTGTAGTCAGTGGGGCGTTTTCTGTGACTGCGCTGAGCTCTGTTCACATTTACACTCCACTTGTGTTCTGGATTTCCCATTCCTGGCACAGCCAATTCTTGCACATTATGATAAGGTAGAGCAACTCGGAGCAGTCCCGCTAAACAAATACGAGTGAAACTCCTTGGTAACATTTAATTAAAACGACTCTCGCCTTAAGTAATGAAGCTACTCGGCAACATGCCGTGCTCTCTTCGCTGTCTCAAGGCGCTTGCGCAGCCAAAGCGAGGCAGCGGAACCCTAAAAATCTCATTTCTTGCCTCGAAAAATTGGCCGCTGCAAACGGATGCAAATAATGTCTGTTTGCAGAGAATGTTTGGCGAATCGTGAGTAAGGAGGGAGATTTGTGGGTCAAGATGACAATTTACTCTATAACACTATAAACATCAGCAACAGGCAGTGGGGTTTGCTTGCCTCAGCACTCTGGATTTCAGCAGCTTGTGGAGTTTCTGAAAGTGTCAGGAATATTTGCCTCTCTCACTTTCCTGAGGTAACAGCCGCCTGGCAGAACGGTGATTTAATCATCTCTAGGAACCACTCCCTGACGCTGTCAGCCATCATCCTGTGAATTATATGAAATATATTCCCTATGTGGCGAGACGACCAGACCTCAATTTCAGGCTTTGCTTTTGTTTTGACTTAATCCTCTGAGGCGCTTTTTTTCCTGCTGTATTATTTTACCGTTTTATCAAATAATCAGATCAATGTCTGACAGCAGGTGTGTGTTAAATTAAAACTGCTTGTTTGAGGGATGGAAAACTTAATTTTTTTTTTTTTTGTTCGCTGTTCATTTGTCATATGATTAAAAAGCTGAATCATTTTCTGTTGTAGGTTGCTAACCTTGCATGCTCCATCTCAAACAACGAGGAGGGAGTAAAGTTGGTACGGATGGCCGCTTCCCAACTGGAAACGCTTTGCCCTCAGGTACGCAGCATTTCGCAGATGCCCCTGCAGTATGTCCACCCTCACTCCACTGTGCCTTTGACTGTATTTAATCTGAGCTCCAATGACTATTTTCATCCTGGGGCTTTGAGCTTGCATGTCTTGCCATCAAAATAAACATGGTTTAATCTCAGTTGTAATCTGAAACAATTGTAAATGTGTTTTGGAGGGGTTTGCGGGGAAGACGTGGGCTCAGATAATCAATCCGCATATGTGTAGATGTGATTTTTGGTTCTTGTATGTCTTAAAAGCGGATTAATGGGTTGTTTGTGGTAATTGCAGGTGATTAATGCAGCCTTGGCCCTGGCTGCCAAGCCCAACAGCAAAGTGGCTCAGGATAACATGGATTTGTTTAAGGACCAGTGGGAGAAGCAGGTGCGAGTGCTTACTGACGCAGTCGATGACATCACTTCCATTGATGACTTCCTCAGCGTGTCGGGTAAGCCCACGTTACAAAGTGTAGAGGTGGATCTTGGCACAGACTTTGCGTTAAAGAGATGGTTCACCTGCAAATGCGAACATTTACTCTACCCTTGTGGCTTTCCTTTGAAAAAAGATGTTTAGCAGAATTTTCATGCTGCTTTTACCAAAAAGTACCATGAAATAGATTGAACAGCTTTGTGTGAAAGGCCAACATTTAAATGATTCACTTTAAAATTTTATAATTTGGTAGCTCTCATATATCTTTTGTATGGAAGTCCGTTTATGCTACAGAATAAAAAATGGTAATTGTGACCTTTTATTGTACATTTGACTTTTTTTCTCACAATTGAGTTTATATCTCACAATTCAGACTTTTTTCTCACAATTGTGGGATATAAATGAACAGTTCTGACTTTTTTTCTCACAATTGCAAGATATAAACAAGATATAAAAGTTTATCTCTCAATTCTGACTTAACTCGCTATTGTGTTCTAGACTGCTATATAAACTCGCAAAGTCAGAATTGCTTATGTCTTGCAGTTCTGACTTCATTTCTCAGAATTACGGGATTATCTCTCTCAATTTTGAAGAAAAAAGTCAGAATTGCACATTTCTACCATGCAAATCTGAGGATGAAAGTCAGAAATGTGAGATATAAACTTGCAATTGTCAGAAAAAAAGTCAGAATTGTGAAAGGAAAAAGTCGCAATTACCTTTTTTTAAATTTTATTCAGTGGCGGAAACTGCTTCCGTACTTTTGCCCTTCCACATATGCTATGGTTCAAAATGTTTTTGAAGAGTCAGTAATATCTCTCTCTTTCATTTGGCTTGCTCCCTGAAGAGTCAGTAGTATAGTGAAATAATTTAACCGTTTTGTATTTTAATATATTTTAAAATGTAATTTGTTCCTGTGATTGCGAAGTTGGAATTTTTAGCAGCTTTTACTCATGTCACATGATCCTCTAGAAATCGTTCCAGCATGCTGATTTGGTCCTCAAGAAACATTTTGTTTATAGAAAGAAATATTCAGAATAATAGAAATGATAATAGAAAGTTCAAAAGAACAGCGTTCATTTGGAATGGAAGTATTTTGTTACATTATACAAAAGATTCTTTATATGCTTTTATGTTGTTATGTTTTCTCAGCTTTGCTGAGTAGGATTATTAATTTCTTTCAAAATCATCTTGATGCACATTTGCTTTGAACTATATTGTATCTGAAACATATTGTCTGTTTCATACATTTAATTTGTAAGCATTTTAAACCCTTTCTGACAAAGTATTCTTCAGCAATAGCACAAACCCACCAGATGTCCACATAGAATGATTTCAACCTACTTCAACTTAATTATACTCTACTTGGCTCCTGTCTGTTTGTACCAGACCCATAATAGCTTCATGCAGAAGAGGTGAATAGCCTTTACACCTACTTCTCTATCAGCAACTGATGACACGGGCCACTTCCGATCATGGGCCATTTAGTGGCCACGTTTAAAGAAATTCATTAGCTTCTCAGGAGCAGACATAAGCTCTCGAGTGTCAATTCTCTCCTGTGGAATTGACATTCTATCACGAATGTTAAAGACTTACCATCCCCTTGTCAGATGTGGCCTTTAAGAGTTCTTGTTAAGCTGTAGGCTGACTGACTGCCTTCACCTCCTCTCAAGGACAGATTACAGTTTACCATGTTGATTTGCATTTCCCAGACACCCATTACTAAACTGTCTGAGTGTGTGTTTAATTTTTTTTTTTTTTTTTTTTTTTTTTTTCCCATCCGCCCTTGTGGTTCCCTTTAATGTTCTTAAGTCAGGGACAATGTAAATGCAGCATGAAGGATGAGGATTTCCTGTCTTCATGCTTTGCATTGTAGTTAACGCTCTGTACGTTCTCCAGTGTTGTTTTCTCAGTGATTTTAAACATTGTCTTCTCTTCTGAATTTTTCTTTCTTTTTGCTTTAGAAAATCACATTCTGGAGGATGTGAACAAGTGTGTCATCGCTCTCCAAGAGAAGGATGTCGATGGCCTGGATCGCACTGCCGGAGCCATTCGAGGAAGAGCCGCCCGTGTGGTCCACGTGGTCACATCTGAGATGGACAACTATGAGCCTGGGGTCTACACGGAGAAAGTTCTGGAAGCCACCAAGCTTCTCACTGATACAGGTATAAACCAAAACACTATATGCCTGAAACTATTTGAGTTTTGCCATAAATGTCTTGGCTACAGCCAATATTATGTAAAATATGTATTAAAGGAGAAGTCTATTTCTAGAACAAAACTTTACAGATAATGTACTCACCCCCTTGTCATCCAAGATTTTCATGTCTGTCTTTTTTCAGTCGTAAAGAAATAGTTTTTTGAGGAAAACATTTCAGGATTTGGTGCCCCGAGTTTGAACTTCCTAAATGCAGTTTAAATGCGGTTGTAAACGATCCTAGCCGAGGAAAAAGGGTCTTATCTAGCGAAACTATTGGTTATTTTCATAAAAAAAAACAAAAAAAAAAACGATTTAAATATTTTTTTAATCTCAAACGCTCGTCTTGTCTTCCTCTGCCTGAACTGTTTATTCTGGTTCAAGACAGTTAGGGTATGTCTCAAAACTCCAATCGTATTTTCTCCCTCAACTTCAAAAATCGTTTCAAAATCCTACATCACTGCAGAAGTACCGACCCGGTCCTTGCTAAGTGAACATGCAAAGATCAAACACCCTTAACAAAAAAGGTAAAACAGCGATATAGGACGACTTTGAAGTTGAGGGAGAACGTGAGATGGGAGTTTTTCGACATACCCTAACTGTCATGTACTGGAAAAAAACAGTCCAGGCAAGACGAGCGTTTGACATTTAAAAAAAAAAGCATATAAATTGTATTTTATGAAATTTAAAAAAAATGTTTCGCTAGGTAAGACCCTTCTTCCTTGGCTGGGATCATTTACAACCACTTTTGGGATTGTTTGAAGCTGTATTTAAACTACATTTTGGAAGT
This sequence comes from Cirrhinus mrigala, assembly GCA_036247105.1. Lineage (NCBI taxonomy): Eukaryota > Metazoa > Chordata > Actinopteri > Cypriniformes > Cyprinidae > Cirrhinus > Cirrhinus mrigala. Next base: position 19,713,542 of record CM070020.1, read on the forward strand.
TCAAACCCGGGGCACCATATCAGTCCACTATACAGAGAAAAATCCTAAAATGTTTTCCTCAAAAAACAATTTCTTTACAATTGAAGAATGAAAGACATGAACATCTTGGATGTACATATGTAAATTTTTGTTCTGGAAGTGGACTTCTCCTTTAACAACGTTTAATAAAAAAAAATAATTAATACTACTAAAATCATAACTAATAACCATAATTGTAGACTGCTGATGATTGGCATTATTTGGTGCAGTAATACAAATGTTAATTTATCATTGTCTGACAGCTGCTTCGAACATGCTTCATCCAATTGTAGCGTAGTCAGAACTATCCATTTAATATTATTTTTGGTGATGGCGCTTGTGCATGTGTGATTAATTTCTATTTAAAATCCATTGTTCTTGTTTAATATCTGAAAATGCTGCACAGGCATCCAAAAATAGCCCTGCTGCCATCTGGGCCAGAATTTCCTTGAGTGGGTTTGTAGGCTGTTGGTGCAAGAGTGCTGATTTTAAAATAAAAGTAACTTCATTTACGTTCTTGCAAGGTTACATAACATGGCCATGCCTCGGATGGCCAAAAGCGCTGTCTAAATAGGCAGCTCACTAAGTTTTAAGAAACTGCCTGTGACCAGTATCTGCACTCTGGCTTTATTAGAAAGATAAAACATACTATTACTCTTTTCTACTAGATAAAACGTAATATTACTTTCATGTGAGGTTACATAATAGCATCGGATGCCTCCGGGAATCTTTTTATGACTAAAATTACAGAGATGGTTCATTCCTCTGGGACAAAGCATAAGATTTTCCCGTTCATTTGCGGACTTTCTCTTGGGAAATGCTATGTCACATTTTGTGTGCTCTGTTCAGCTTTGCGTTAAAAACAAATAGCTGGGCCATATTGGCAAAGAAGAGGATGTTATGTCACTAATGATTGCTTTAATTACTGTTAAACCTTGTGCCTGTAAACCTAAAGGCTTACCGAAAACCTTTTGTTAATGCAAATTCCAAGTGTTCGCTTTTTTCCCAACACACATCTTCCTGTTCAGTCTCTCTCTGCTACTGTACTCCCTAGTGCAGTCCTAAATTGTGAATGAGAATGAGTATTAATGTAGATGTGTTCAGTGCCTATGGGAAGGGACTACCATTTTATGGCTGAGAGATGGTGCGTAGCTGGTGGGCTGGCTTCTAGAAATGGTTGGGCAAACTGCTATAGATCATCCTGAATCAGGTGAATCAATCAGCCAAATTTCATAAAGGTTTGGTCTCAGATGGCCCAGTGTGAATACATATGCTTGTTCAGCCCAAAATTTAGAGATAAGCTAAGTGCAGAAACCATATTCTAGCCATGAAAGCGTTCTGCAGTCAGTTTAAACCAATCTGTTTGTTTGGTTTACTACTAAAAAACTTTTAATTTGGTTCATTAAGCACAAAGCTCTAAATGTGGTCTCTAGGCCTGAAGGTATTCATTTGTGTTGCAAACACTCAGTGTCATTAAATGTCCTCTGGGAATAAATTGGCAAATGCCATCCACAAAACAAATAGGAAGCAACCCTCAAAAGGTCTCCGGTTCCCATCGCCTTTGAATGCAGAGAGAGTTTGTGTGGCTTTGAGGTCTTGCTGCCACCTGTCTTGTGATTGATTCGTTTAAGGGTGCCTCTGGATTAAGTGTACTCATCTGCCGTTCTCGCAGTCAAGTAAAGCCTGATTAAAAGTTGCCTTGAGCAGTCATTAAAATCCAGCAACACATCCACCGTGAATTTCTGCGTTTACTCAGCTGTTTCGGGCGTTCCAAGTTAGACAGAGGGGGGAAGTGTCGATTCAATTCAAACCTAATTTGAATTCTATATTTCTACAGGCGCAATGTCTTGATTGAATTGTACTTCAGCTTACTCATATTTGCCGAGTTGAAACGGAATTGTTTCCAGCAAAATTAATCAGTTTTTTTTTTTTTTTGCCTTTTCGTTTGCTGCTAAGTGTTTCTGACCTTGCTGTTTGCCCTTTCTTTGTGTTTGTGTTTACAGTGATGCCACGTTTCACTGAGCAGGTAGAGGCAGCCGTGGAGGCTCTCAGTGCCAACCCAGGCCAGCCAGTGGATGAGAACGAGTTCATCGATGCCTCGCGTCTGGTATATGATGGCGTGAGGGACATCAGGAAGGCGGTTCTTATGATCAGGGTGAGCAGAAGCCTTTCTCTTCCAAATTTTAAAAGGTTTATCTAGGGAAAAAAAATCACATTTTGAACGCTAGCGGAATAGTTTATGGAAGAATGAGTTAAAGGGATAGTTCACCCAATGAAATGAAAATTCTGTCATTAATTACTCCCCTTCATGTCGTTCCAAAGCCGTAAGACCTTTGTTCAACTTCAGAACACAAAGGAAGATATTTTTGATGAAATCCGAGAGCTTTCTGACCCTGCATAGACAGCAACACAGCTGAAATGTTTAAACATCTCAGGAAGGTAATAAGGAGATCGTTAAAATAGTCCATGTGACATTAGTGGTTCAACTGCAGTGTTATGAAGCTATGAGAATACTTTTTGTGTGCAAAAAAGAGAAAAATAATGTTATAAGCAGGGGTGCATATAAGTGGTCCGCATGCAAGACCAAAATAAAAACTGCGCTGTGTAAATAAGTTCGGAGTGCATATTTGCGTACCAACATGGTTGACCGCTGTTAATGCACAATTACCATTTTAGATCGACAAACTGTAATACTGTATAAGATTTAGATTCAATTCTAGGCTATTCGCTGCCGTTTTCAAAGCACAATGCAAAAATGTGACATTTCATTCACTGAACGCTCTTCAATAGACCCTTTTCACAAGACTGATGACGCGTTTCAACGGTCATCAGGATTGTAAAGCATCATAAATCTGAATTTTTTTTTTTTTTTTAATATTTTGATTTTTAAAATGTATGTGCATTTATAACCCTAATTTGTATTATATCACCTTTGCATCAAATTACAAAAAAAATAGTTAACGCTAATGCAAGGGTGTTCCTAATGCAGCGTTTATTTTTTTTTTTTTTTGGAGTTATGTTTAGCCAAATCTCTAGGTACTCTTGTGAGAACCAGGCTTATGTGCACTCCTGGTTATAAGACACTGACCCAGAGGAGAAGAAATGGTTAAATAAAGTTATTTTTGTTTTCTTTTTGCACACAGAGTATTCTCATTGCCACTGATGTCACACCGGCTATTTTAACAATGTCCTTACTACCTTTCTGGGCTGTTTGAATGTCTCAGTTGAGTTGCTGTCTAGGCAGAAGAGTCAGAAAGCTCTTGGATTTCATCCAAATATCTTCATTTGTGTTCCAGAGATGAACGAAGGTCTTACATGTTTGTGATGACATAAGGGTGAATAATTAATGATAGAATTTTTATTTTTGGGTGAACTATCCCTTTAAAGTGTTGGAATGAAATGATTGCGAGTAAATGACATTTTGTGGATGAAATTTTCATCTATTTTTTTTAAAGAGCAGTTTGTTTTTTTTATTACTTTAACTATGCCACCCACACAGGTTTCCAGTGCACTTTGAGTTTTTTGACCTTCCATGTGCTTTTTAGCACTTCCATTTTTTCCCCCCCTCATAAGAGCTTGTAATATTGTGGTAAACTCCAATTAGGTGTATCAAAACTTGTTCAGAATTAGAGGGAAGAAGAGGGCAGGGTTAATTAGTGGTTTGCTCGGTGAGGATATATATAGCTCAGAATAATACTGCGCTTAAACCGAATGCGTGTGAGAGAGAGAGAGGGAGAGGGAGAAAAAAAAAAGAAAACCTGGTGCACATATATGTGCTGCTTTATTAAAAACTAATGGTGAATTTGTTTTGGGCAAGTGGTAACCTAATTGAACAGATTTCCCTCTCCATGTGCACTATTACCGGAGCTGTAGTTGTCTGAGGGTTAATGGTCTTTCCCTGAGCTGAACTGTAACATCGGACAGATGGTTGCTAGCTTGCAGTCAAGCGTTAGCTAACAGTCTGACAATAAGCAGACAACAGTCCGCTCCTGCCGTGCGGGGAAACACATAGACCCTTAACTCCACTTTGCCGGAACAACTAGGTTAAAGGCATTAATTGAGGCAAATATCATCTTTCGTAGTTCCAGACTAACGAGTTTTCAATTAATTGCGAAGATAATGTACACTGCATTTGAATAATTGGCTCATGAAGAAGTGTGTTGGAATGTATTAGCGCCTTTAGTTAAAGCAAAGAGTGGGGTCGTGACCCGGATAATGAAGCATTCGATTAAATGGCCTCCGAAAATTGTATATTTGCTATTGATAATCGAGAGCGCATCATATTTCTCTGCCGCCTTTGTACTTACATTCCTTGTTTGAATACATCCATCAACCCTCTCTTTTCAAATGTCAAGCAGCGAGACGATTCGCATCGACTCACTAGTTTGATGCAGATGAAACTATTCGACTTGTACCGAAATGTTCATTAATAACAGAGGGTTTAAATTAGAATAAACACAATATTAGATGGGGGATCCATTATGCTGTATTTGCATTATAATACGCAATTGATTTTTTTAGAAAAGGGATTTAATTAGCATTTTCCCCTTTATTTTCAAATCCTAAGAGAGCTGTGTAGTGCCTCATTCATTTTCCACTCCAGACATCCTTCTCTAGTTATCTAGATTGATTCAGTGGTTAAAACAAAAGGCCTTTTGGCATACAGGATCTACTTGTTTGTTGTTGGTTTAACACGAGTGTTGAACATGCCCCCGACACTGAAACGCTTAATGCCTGCGTTGAGTCGAAAGAAGAGGCGTGATCTTTGCTATCTCGTTTTGTTCCTTTGTGACTGTATAGTATTTTTTTTTAAACGCTCCAGGGCTCTTGTTCTGAGACGACTCATCCGAACCGATAAAAAAACCACCCAAAGGTCTGGCGATCGTGGGGGTTTGTTAGAGAGCACTGTTTTAATACACCCTGCAGACATTGAGATAGCACACAAAAATAAAAAAGTACTTTAATGTTTGACTTTCAAGTTGCTTTCCTCTACACGCACGCCATGTCAAGCTCATACGTTTAGACAGAGCTTGAGCGCTAGCCAATCAGCCAACACTAGTGCCCAGTGGGCATCAACCTCTCCGCCGCACAGGAAATCCTCGATCGGAAGAGACAAGTGTACGACTTGGGCTACTTAAGATGGACAGAGTCTTTAACCTCGGTAAGTACTGCGCTCGCAGTGCTTGCCGGCCGGCCGTCACCTAATATTTGACAGGCAGCCAGCCCTCGACTTCTCTGTTGAGGGGATGTCACTGGTACTAATGGCCTTTCCGTAGCACAGATCCTCATAGCTGCCGAGCGGTTACTGTAGCCTGAAAAGGCACCTCACCTTTCCTACACTGCTTCAGGCGTCTCAGGCTGTTTATTCAAATGCCTGCTCACTACTGCCCCAGTTTATAGATGTGATGCATTCTCTTGGATGGCAAGGTAGATATTTTTGAGCTGTCTTGCGGTTCCTATCCTATCTACGCTGGCGGCTGGGGTTGTGCAAAATGTAGATTTTCAAGAATTGGCTCCCTTGTAGTTCATAGGTTGGAATTTGAATTTAATGAGTGGCATTACACAAAGTTGAATTGGAATTGACAGGAGGAAGAATTTATGGAATTGCGGTAATGCATTCTTGGAAATGAAAAGTTATTTTAACCTGATTGACAAAGTTAATTTATTAAATGTCATGAACCGTATAAACTCTGCTCATCTAGGCTGTGTTTATTTGATTTAAAAATTCAGAAAAAACAGTCATATTGTGAAATATTATTGCAATTTAAAATAGTGGCTTTCTGTTTTAATATACTTTTAAAATAAAATTTATTTCTGTGATGCAAAGCTGGATTTTCAGCATCATTGCTCCAGTCTTCAATGGCAAATAATCCTTTCGGGAATCATTCTTAATATGCTTATGAGTTATCATCAGTGTTGAAAACAGTTGTGCTGCTTAATATATATTCATTTTATTAATTTCTTTTTTGGAACCTGTGATACTACTTTCAGAATTCTTTGAATAACACATTAAAAAGAACAGCATTTATTTAAAATGGAAATCTTTTGTAACAATATGCACTACCAGTAATTTTCTTTCAGGTCAGTAATATTTCTTTCTTTCTTTATTTCTTTGAAAGAAATTAATGTTTTTATTTAGCAAGGATGTGTTAAATTGATACATATAATATATATATATATATATATATATATATATATATATATATATATATATATATATATATATATATATATATATGTATATATATATATATATATATATATATATATATAAACTAATATTGTTAGAAAAGATTTCTATAAATGCTGTAAATGCTGTTCTTTTGAACTTTTTATTCATTAAAGAATCCTGAAAAATGTATCACAGGTTCCAAAAAAATATTAAGCTGCACAACTGCTTCCAATATTGATTAAAAAAAATAAATAAATAAATAAAATAAACATATTAGAATGATTTCTGAAGGATTATGTGGCTGATGAAAATTCAGCTTTGCCTCACAGAAATAAATTTAATTTTAAAGTATATTAAAATAGAAAACTTATTTAGAATTGCAATAATACTTCAGAATATTACTTTTTTTTCTGTATTTATGATCAAATAAATGGAAATTTGAGCATAAGAGACTTCTTTAAAAAAAAAAAAAAAAAACTTATTGATTCCAAACTTTTGAATGACAGTATAATTTATTCTTCTGATTTCAAAGATTTTTAGCAGCTGTCATTCCAGTCTTTAGTGTCACATGATCCTTTAGAAATCATAATGTTGATTTAGTGCGCAAGGAACAATTGTGCTTTTTAAGATTTTTTAACTATTTAACTTAATTTTTTTCAAAATTCTTTGAATAGAAAGTTCAACTGAAGAGTGCCTATTTGAAATGGAAAAATATTTGTATTTAAATACAATTTTTGAAGGCATTTTCACAACCCTTTTAGCAACAAGTAGTAATTTTTGCATTTTAATACAGTTACCCCCAAATCCATTTTATGCTCCAGTGTGATTCTCTTGATACAGCATAGTGTGTTTGTGAAATGCCTGGGCACTTCTAAACCGTCGTCCACACCTTGACTGACTTTGTTTGGCCTGTATGTTGTTTTGATGTCATCTTCAGCAGGCAGAGTTTTGGGATGCTTGAGGTGTCTATTATTGGAGCAGCTGCATCTTGAGCCAGTCAGAATCTCCTCATAAATGGATTGTACAGACAGTCGGATAAGCACGGCTTGCAGCACTGGCGAAATAATACATCCGTATCTTCTCACATCTCGTCCTTTCTCCTATCAAGCTGAAATGCATTTTCTTGTCAGTGAGGGTTCTTCCCCCACCGCCACCCCTCCCCATTCTCCACCATTTCCCTCTGCAAACAGGTCCCTCTGCTTGCAAGTGCATACTAATAGAGCAGTAGAGTTACAAGAGGCATGTTTGGCATTCGGTGCAGGGATTAGAGAGAAAGAGAGTTAGTTCAGTTCAGTACAGGGAAAACGTGGTGTACCCGCTGCATTGGTGCACCAGATCATTCTGTCTCTTTACAGCAGACTAGTAAAGATGTTTTACTGTTAAAAATTCCATTACATTTTCACTTCTAAAATGCATAAGTAGGTTTTTTTTTTTATGCATAGGGTGCTTGCTAAGGAAAGTGTCACTGTTACTATTACTCATACTTTGGAGTTGGGGTTTATTCAGATTGCTTATGCGAAGTGTTAAGGTCCAAGAGATCACTTTTTGTTGCATTGAGGGAGGTACTCGGACCTATCCAAGGAGTGGAATATTTTTAGAAAAGGACCTAGCAACCACACAGCAACATGTTAAAACAGTTTGAATCACTTAAGCAACCTCTTAGCAAAGGCAATCATCCGCAAGTGGCATCACTACTGACATTTAGAAAATTGTATTTATTTTATTTGCAATATGAGAAAGGTGTTAAAGAGGACTAGATATAATCTGGAGCACCCTGGCTAAATGTATCAGCACGTATGCATTAACCAGTAGAACATTTACTACTATTACATAAGCATTTAAAAGAAATTTCTACTTGACCATGGGAAACTGTCATTGATAAATATACTTTAAGCTAAATCAAAGTTATGATTGATGAGGCAAAAACAAAATTGTGTAGTTCATTCCGAGAGTTTAAAAGCGCTTGCCTAAGTGAACTTTCTGGACAATAAGAATATATTTACACATATTTACTTAATCATCTGGCCCCCAGTTTCACAGACAAGGCTTAGGCCTTGTCCCTGACTAATATGCAAGTCTGTGCTGTTTCAACTGAAAGACTTGCCCTGACTGATTTAAAAATATATCAGTGCCTTTGTTTTGTCTTAAGATGCACACCAGTAACGTTTTTTTCTAAGCATGTTTATAAAAATTACTTGAATGTCCTAATTGAACTATGACTTAGTCTAAACCCTGTCTGTGAAACCGGACCTAAATGTAGTAATTTTGCCAGCCATTTTTAATTTGATGTTAGTCTTTTAAATTAGTTTTAGTCTTAGTCCCGTGTCAAATGTACTTTTTAGTTGTCACATTTTATCAACCTTGGCCTGTTTTTGTTTAGTCAAGTTTGTCGACTGAATGTCTGCAGCATTTTAGTCTAGTTTTAGCCAATGAAAACTTTCGTCATGTATAATGGTTAAACTTAAATGGTTAAAAAAAAAAAATTATTTTCATTTGTAATCTCAGTGTCATTTGAGAAATGTATTTTTACATTCCAGGTATTACATATTAACCAGTAAGCACTAATCAGTAGTGTCAATTTATCATCAAAATTAATATCAGCGACTTAGATATGCACTCTTTCGGTTTACATTATGAAAACTGGAAAAACGAACAAAAAATATTATAACAGTGAAATTCCTAATTATAATTCCAATAAATCTAAGTTGCAACAATGGTTGCCAGATTGCAAAAAATAAGCACTGAACAGAAAATTAATCCTTTTAACAGTAAAGCTCTGATTTTGGGATTTGAACTCTTGATATCTGGCAACCACACACATAAAAGTCTGTGTAGCGGAGGCATGTACAGCAGTCTGCAATAATATTTTATCTCCTTTTTTCTGACCAAAATAAGGTTTTGTTAAAGTTTTAATTTCTTTTTTAATTTCGTTTTAGTTTTGTCTTTTATCATTGATGATTTTGCGTGTTGATATGGTCACAGTTGTCGTTTATTGACCTTATAGACCAATTATTTGTAGATGTCACAGTTGTGTCACTTGCAGCTAGTGGTAAGCAGAAAAAAAAACACTGGTAACAAGTGGAAGGAAACGGGTAAAATCCATGGAATAAAAGAAAAAAACGAATTTTGTGCATTTTGATGCCAGAATCATAATGTTAATAATTTTTATAGAATACTGTCGTCAAAGACGCCTTTTGTAGTTAAACGCAGGCGTTTAAATAGACAGGCTATGGTTACTCAGTTATGACATTAAATTTGATTTCAACAATGTCTACATAATATTCACATATACAGTTACAGCATGACATAATATTTAAATCTACATTTATTTAATCTCACAATTCTGACTTTTTTTCTCGCAAATGCAAGTTTCTCCTAGTTTAGACTTTATAACTCGATTTAAATCAACAATAGTGAGTTTGTCAATTCTTAGGGGGAAAAAAAGTCAGAGCCGAGGGGGAAAAGAGAGAATGACAAGTTGTTTTCTCTTATCAGAATTGTGAGATTTAATCTCAGAATTGCAAGAAGTCAGAAGTCTGAATTTTGAAATGTAAACTCAAATTGACCTTTTATTCTTTTATTCCATGGCTCCATAGACTGCTATCTGAAAACAGTCATTTTCTGCATCACTGTTTGCAAACACTGAATTGGTTCAAATTCAAATTTATTTGTATAGCGCTTTTCACAATACATATCGTTGCAAAGCAGCTTTACACCAAATTGACATTTTTACAATATATGTAGTAGTAGCTTGATGTACATATGGCAGAGATGTGTGGTAAAGATCAATTAATGACGTAATCAAACAGACAAAAAAACACTATAAATTAGTAGCAGAATTCGGTAGTGCTGTATGTTTTCAGGGTTGGCATCATCTGAAGTCCTCTGTGGGGTTGGCATCATCTCTTCTTAAGTGTTCTGGATCCACACTGGAGCTTGTGAATTCCTAGTTACCATGGGATGTCAATCCCATGGCAAAAACAGAGAACAAATAGGAACATAATTAGCGTAGCTGCTGTTCAAACTAAGAAAAGGAAGGTTTGTTAAACCAGAGCTAAAAGATTAATAATGAATTGGTCTGTTGTTTTGTCATCGTCTCACTATAGTCATGGGGAAAACAAACTTTTAACCAAACATTTTTCCCCATAGTTTTTGTTAACCAAATTGCATCTAAATGCCACTTCCAGCAGTGTGAACGGTATACCACTGCAAAGGTATTTCGTACTACAGTAGTCAAGATTTGAAGTGGGTCAAAACCTTTCATGAAAGTTGTCCTAAAACCAAAACAATACCCGTTCTTGTCTTAGGACAACTTTGATTAACTTTGTTGATCCACTTCAAATGTTGACTGCTACTTTTTATCCCAACGAAAAAGAACTTTACTGTGAGAATATCAGGACCTTAAGCTTTTGCTGCAGTTCATAAGTGACTTGAGTTGTTGGAAAAAGCTTGCTAATGCTTTTCTATATCTCTTCCCACCCCAACTCTCGTCTTTTTCCCCACAGACCCCAGAAGAACTGGACGACTCTGACTTTGAAACAGAAGACTTTGATTCTCGTAGCAGGACCAGCGTGCAGACGGAAGATGATCAGCTCATTGCCGGACAGAGCGCTCGGGTAAGAGTTGGGGCTTTTGTAGTTCACAGCTTTGGTTTCATGGATTGCTAATTTATGGAGCCACTTAGGGATGTCCAACTCAATCCTAATATTACAAGACAATTAGATTCCTTTGTAGATACTTGTATGGAATCTGTCCAGGGACATAGTAATTTCCATTTCCATCTTTTTTCAGTGTTTCTATAATAAAACTTTATCGCAGGCTTATTAAAGAGTTGCGAAGTGCTAAACACTCTATCCACAGGTCAGTTTTACAGCATCACGGCCAAATCCACCTTTGCTGCACTGTTAAGCTCCAATAGCACAGGAACTATGAATCAGTGTTTTTAAGATTCTGTACTGATTTCGTGTCAACAGCACTCCTGATGTTGCCACCAGCGAAACAGACATCAAACCTCGCCCCCTCTCTACCTCCATTCCTCCTCTCTTTCTCTCTCTCTCTCTCTCTCTCTCACCCCCTCCCTTCACATCCTCCTCTGTTGCCTTGGTAATGCTTATGAAAATCATCCCTACATAGCTGGAAGGAACAGTGAATATATATTTTTTTTATTATTATTTTGTTATTAGTTTGAATATATTCTCTAGTCCACAGCTGTGGTGATGGTAGACATTGCTGATGATTGGCGTCCCATTTTCCTTTTTAAATTCAGCGTTTTGTGAGAAACCGGTAACGGGAACCAAGTCGTGTTTGGGGATCTTGTTAGTAAGAGTGCTAGCTTTCCCTGTGAGCACTTCTTTTGAGTTCCTGATAACAATTGCTGTGACAGCACAAATGGAAAAGCAATATGTGGCCCCGAATTTTTTTTTTTTTCTTCATGCATTTTAAAATTTTGCGTTTTCTTTTGTCAATAAGAATTGTTCCTGGTCATGTAAGGCTGTCATCTGTTCATATTTACATCCGCTGTATTGTTGTATTGCCTGAGCTCGCACAAATATAATTACAGACCTCTCACCCTCCTTTTCCATAGTGATGTGAGCATGTTGATGAAAACTAAAAAATAGCGAAAAAATATTCAGCTCTAATCGTCTAGGGGATGGCAGGAGACTTTAAGAGCTCAAGACTCGAACAGAAAGCTCTTGTTAAAGATAAAAGCGCTGCAGAAGACTTACATTTTCGCCGAACCTTGTTGCTGGGGAAGAGAGTAGTATTTTTGTTTAGAGAGTTGTAGAAAACGGGGCAGTGGAGGTTGTGCTTGAGTGGGAATGTGATTATATAAGTCTGTAATCACTGTCCAGCCTCCTGTTCCACCCCCCCAGAGGCTTTTGATTTAGTCCCCAGCTCCAGTGGGAATCCCAGTCACTCAGCTAATGCACTAATGTGTGCCATGTGTGTGCCGGTGCTCCAAATTTAAAGAAAATTAAGTTTATGAGGCTGAAAAATTAAATTCTTTGTCAGAACTTGCCAGAAAGGTTTATCTCACTCAAAGTGCCCATATTATGCCAATTTTAAGGTTCCTAATATTGTTTTGGGAGTCTCCTACAAAAGGTTTACGTGCATGCATATAATAAGCATTTAATATTACCTCATTTTCAAGCGATTCTCAAATGGGTTTGAAGCAGGTAAAAAAAAAAAAGAAAAAAAAAATCAGTCTCTGTAAACCCCTCCTTTCCGTTAACCTACTCTGCTCTGATTGGTCAAATGGCCCAGTCTGTTGTGAACGGTCTACTGTGTACAGCGTGTAAACGTGTATTATTTATCATACTTACAGGTTGTTATTCAGTGGAATAACAAATAAATTGGGAACAAAACTTTCTTTCAAGAGCAAGCGTTTGCGAATCCCACATTGAACTCTGTCGTCAGTAAAATGACGTGTTTGAGAGCAGCTCGAGTTGTTCGAGGTCAGCCAACGCAGAAAATATGAGGGAATTATTCAGATGCATTATTTGTGGGATTTGAATTACTAACGTCTCGTTTTGGCTGTACAGAGTTGATTCTTTATTTAGGGAGACAGTAACTTTATTTATCGTTCACTTCGGTTTTACAACTTTGCAGATAGTTTACATTCAAATACAGCTACATTACACGCTGCATGAAAGGCAATATTGTAAATGGCATAACAGGGGCACTTTAAGTCAGTGTGATATTTTTATGATCATTGTTCAGCATGTCCTAACCAGCTGTGACACCGCATATATCCAGTGACAAATAATTTTATACACTCGTACATTTATATGCATATAGATTTATGTTTTGAAAGAAGTCTATTATGCAAGGCTGCATGTCTTTTTTATTTTTATTTTTTTTAATAAAATACAGTAAAAACAGTAAAAAAAAAAATAAAAAATAAATAAATATTGTGGAAATATTACATAATGAACATAAAACAACTTTTCTGTTTTAACGGGTTTTTTTAAACATGTAACTTATTCCTGCAATTTTCAGCAGCCATTACTCCAGTCATTCAAAAATCATTGTAATGTTCTGATTTTGTGCTCAAGAAACATTTCTTATTAATGTTAAAAACTGTTGTGCTGCAGTCAAAAGTTTTTGAACAGTAAGATTTTTTTTTTTTAATAAAGTCTATTCTGCTGACCAAGCCTACAATTATTTGGTCCAAAGTACAGCAAAAACAGTAAAATTTTGAATTATTATTATTATTATTGTTGTTGTTATTATTATTATTATTATTATTATTATTATTATTATTATTATTATTATTATTATTATTATTATTATTTAAAACAATGGTTTCCTATTTGAATATATTTTAAAATGTAATTTATTCCTTTGATTTTTAAAGCTGAATTTTTAGCATCATTACTGCAGTCACATGATCCTTCAGAAACCATTGTAACATTCTGATTTGCTGCTCAAAAAACATTGATGTTCAGGTTTCTTTGATAAATGGAAAGTTCAGAAGAACGGCATTTATCTGAAACGGAAATCTTTTGTAACATCATAAATGTCTTTATCATTACTTTATCATTGTCAATGTAAAGCATCTGCTAAATAAGTCTTAATTTCTTATTTCTGTTCATCAAAGAATCCTAAAAATTTCTCAGCTGTTTTAAATATTGATAATAAATGTTTCTTGAACAGCAAATCAGCATATTAGAATGATTTCTGAAGGATCGTGTGACATTGAATACTGAAGTAATGATGCTGAAAATTTAGCTTTGATCATAGGAATAAATTTCATTTTAAAATGTATTCACATAGAATTTTAAATAGTAAAAATATTTCACAATATTACTGCTTTTGCTGTATTTTGGATCAAATAAATGCAGGCTTGGTGACCAGAAGAGACTTCTTTTAAAAAAAATAATAAAATAAAAATCTTACTGTTCAAAAACTTTTGACTGGTAATACATAGGACCACAGAGGTTTGACTGTGGGGACTACTGAGTGTGATGCCTCCAACTGACCAAAAAATGTCCTCTCTCTGTCGAGGTATTGCATCACAGCTGGTTGGCACATGTTTTATTTAACAAAAAAGATGTTTACCAGTGATCTTTTTCTGTTCACCTTTGTGCTGAATGCAGTGGCACATATTCAGCCTCGTCATCCGAGTTTTGTTGGGCTATTGAGGCTGCAGAAAGCATTGCTCAGCATAGTTCTGCAAGGTTGTGAACCTTTTACAGAATTAGAGGAATGTTTCATAGCCCATACGCCACCAGCCAAAGCTGTAAAATCTCTCTGCTCGCTCGTGCCGGGCCGGTCATGCAAGAAATGAGAGAGAGCGAGAGAAGGACAAAGAAAGGTGTAAAAGAGAAGCAAAGACAGAAGCAGGAAGGGGGATTAAACATCAATTTTCTTTTTTAATTGCATATCCTTTGTCATCTCTTTTCGTCATTAACAGTCATAGATCAGCATGTCGTCATGTGGAGATTTATGTGCAGTTTGTTATATGTGAGTTTCTCTGTGGAATTGGCAGGCCATCATGGCTCAGCTACCCCAGGAGCAGAAGGCGAAGATTGCCGAGCAGGTGGCCAGTTTCCAGGAGGAGAAGAGCAAGCTGGACGCCGAGGTGTCCAAGTGGGATGACAGCGGAAATGACATCATCGTTTTGGCCAAGCAAATGTGCATGATCATGATGGAGATGACAGACTTCACCAGGTGAGCACAAACTGCCCTCTTCCCTGCTCGAATGCCTGTCAAAGACCACACATACACACACATCTCTTTTTAGACTCAACTCAATAGACCTCTCTGGCCATGCACTACTGCTCTGGTTTCACTGCGTCCCGGCTCAGTGCTTCAGCTTTATATTGGTTTGTATGGCTGTTTGCATTGGCAATGAAATGTGCACAAGCCTTTTTAGAGGGAAATCTTTTCCAATATTGAAAGAGAGACTGGTGAAATCAGTTTTTTTTTTTTTTTTTTTTTTTTTTTTCCCTCCTCTCTCTCTTTTTTTATACCTAATTTCCCCTGTCATTTACCTAAATCGGCCATCAATTAGTAAAGTCTAATATTAACTGAGACAAGCACTCGGTTCCATCTCATGGAGCCTTTTTTCCCTTCTCAGTGGAAGCAAATGAGCTGTGGATTTTTTTCGTGGGCTTTTTACTTGCCTCATTTACCTGCCTCATTGTCTTTCCATCATACGTGATCCCAAAAGAAAGGGTTTGAAAGGGAAGGAAATCTTTCGACCTCTTAAAAAAAAAAAAGATTTCATTTAAAAACAACAAAGGGCAGGAGCTGCTAGAGCAAGAAAAGGTCACCTGAATTCCTCCCCTGTAAGCTGACAGAATCGGGGAAAGGGCCATTTTAGGTGTGACAGAGCACGCTCGTGGGCCGCACACCTGAGAGTGACTGCCATCTGCTCTCCCAGAGGACACCGTGTGTGTGAGAGAGAGAGGGACAGAGATGGAAAATGTCTTGGTCTATCGCTTCTCGCCTATGCTAACCAAGACCCTTTTTTAAAGTGGATCATGCTGAGGACACCGTTCGCCGATATTGCACACATAGTAATGACTGTAGGATGGCTGTCACTCAGCCTTATCTCAAGAATAGTGGAAAAGCAGCTTTGTTTGCTGCTTCCTCCTGTTCAGGAACAAGTCTCCATTCCTTCCCAGTGCAGTGAACACTTGAATACTGATTTGCAAAATATCTGTTCACAATAAATTTACTAAATATAAAAAACAACTTGTGTACACGCATGTAAACGATTCGGAATTGGCCGATAATGGCCAATATATAGTTTATTTATAGTGATTTTCAGAGCTTCAATGTAATGTCATTATAAAAGAAATTCATTATTGTTTATTTGATTCTAACAAATAAGTTCTTGTTAAAAACTAACCAAAATGAAACATGATTTGTTTAGAATTTCCACACAGGAGAGACTTGGTGTTGTTTCCAAACAAAAGGAAATGTATCGATATCGGCATTGGCTATCGGCCAAAATGAGTTGAAAAATATCGGCATGGCTTTAAATGTAAATATTGGTGAATAAAGGCCTCCTGTAGTGAATCGATGCATTTTTGTAAGAACAATATCCATTTTTAAAATATATGAATCGTTTTGATCTAGCTTGCGCTCACTGTTGTACATGGAAGCAGCTCCAGGTGCATGATGTAAAACGTTGGCGTTGCGCATGAGCCAGTGTCTCGCACAAACCAACGTTAGCCGAAGAAAGCAAGGTTTTCTTACTTTCAAAATCGTCTTTACAAATGTTCATTTTGTGCTTCTAATTCGCAACCTTTGTTTTAGTCTCTCCCCTGCGCATCCGCATTCGTCACTTCCAAGTGGCGTGTGCGCAATGCCGACATCTTACGTCATCAGCCCGGAGCTCCTTACTTGTGCGACCAGTCGGCTCAAGCTAGATTAAAGTGATTCTTGTGTTTTTAAATATGGATATTTTCTTACAAAAATGCATTGATTTGCTACAGGAGGCCTATACAGCTAATTTTCATTTTTTTTTTTTTAAACTCTTTAAAATAAAATGTTATGGTTACCACTGCGTTTTTCTGAGGGGAAAAAAAAGTTATTGATATATAGTTTATTTATAGTTATTTTCAAAGCTTCACTGTGCTGTCATTATAAAAAAAAAATCATTGTTTATTTAATTCTAACAAATAAGTTCTTGTTGAAAACCAACCAAAATTAAAAATAATTTGCTTATTTCCGCACAGGAGAGACTTGGTGTTGTTTTCAAACAAAAGGGAATATATCGGTATCAGCATTGGCTATCGGCCAAAATGAGTTGAACAATATCAGCATATCGGATATCGGCAAAAATCCCTATGCGTGAATGCATACAATGTAATGGTGCTTGGTGAATGGGTGTTTACAACGGAGGCTTAACTAATCAAAAGTTTTCATTATTTATTAACATCATATCTTTATTAAAATGTTCATCACCTATTTTCATTAGTGCTCTAAACATGATGTATCTGTCAGCTGTTTTGTGTTTTAGGCAGGAGAATATTGTTTCTGTTGAAGGTGACACTCATACCTCTTGTTGAAGGCCCCCAGAAATCTGTCATTGTCTCGTGTAAAAAGCAACAAGGCTGTGGTACATCTGTCAGAGTGGTTGAACAGATTTGGTGGCATTTGCATGAAAAATGGCAATCGGTGCTGATGTGTCACCTGCAGAAATGTGCTGAGTGAAGGTCTCGGCGAGTTAATTCAGTCCACGCCCAAATTATTGCCCCTCGACCTTGAATGGGTACACAGTCCCATGAAGGTTAATGCTATAAAGAGGAAATTGATTTCGGGGAGCCTTTATCCGGCCTCAATATCTGCAGAGAAACGGCTTGCCACCAATTCTGCTTATGTCCCTTTCTGCTCATGAATAAAGCATGCGTTGCCTGGATTCGTGTCACATATTTTGGAGCCACCTGTCTGTGCATGCTGTGGTCCAGTGCTTGAGCAGTTATGACACACACACACGCAATTGCAATACCCCCATCTGGAACCAGTATCAGCAGCTAATTCATGGGCACTCAGTCAGATTTGCATATCTGAGTGTGGGATTGTCAAGTCAGATGAAGTCAACCTTGCTCGACAGTCACCTTGTAGTGGCCGCACTCTCACCTGGGGCGGGTTACGGGTGGGCCACCACCAAAGCGACATCAAAATAACCCGTCCTTTGTGTTTTGAAATGTTAAAGTGTTTGTCGCTCTTTGTGGGGTGCATTTTCTTTTTGAGACGGTGTCTCTGGTGAATTCCTGTGACTGTTTTGATGGATGCAGTGTTGCCAGGAGGACCCTGTCTGAACGCCACAGAAAGAGAGAGAGAGGGAGGGGTGAGTGTAGAGGAAGAGCAAAAACACAAAATTCCATCTGTTGTGGGTTGGATTGTTCAGTTTAGCCTGAAGAGAGCAGCTTTGAATCCAGGTTGCGCCACTTGCCAACTGTGCCCCGCAGTCCCTTGTGGGCACACAGAACTGGCAAATGGCTGGCCGGATCGTAACCGGGGAGCTGCAGGGGGGTGGGCTGAGATGGGATGCTGGGATTGATGAGGCCAGAACTATTAAATGAACTGAAGTGGCAGTGACCCCAGGAAGCTGACCAGACATCACAGAAGTGGGTGGGTAGGAGCTGTTGCTAGCTCACGCCATCTGTTCGTCTATGCGTATCTCGTTCATTCGTACCCCCCTCAAAGTCTTTCGAGCTACTAGTGAATGGAAGCGCTTTGGAGAGGGATGTTCCTCCTTAATGAGATTAATCAATTGGAAGCGAATTGATCTCGCCTTGCCCAAAAAGCCCTGTTCACGCTGCGCTGTTCCTGTGAGTGTGAGGCTGTGAAACAAGCCTGTTTTTCATCAACCTTGTCAGTATGACCAAGCGTTCTTATGTTAAATGTGTTGACATCTTGACATGTATCATCCATGCTTACACATAAGTCACACAGAATGGTAACTGTGAATGAAACTGCTATGTTTTTTTGTTTTTTTTTCCCAGGGGGAAGGGACCACTCAAAAACACCTCTGATGTGATTAGCGCTGCGAAGAAGATTGCCGAAGCCGGATCAAGAATGGACAAGCTGGGCCGCGCAATTGCGGATCAAGTAAGTTGAACTCAAGTCTGTTTTGGAGGAAAAAAATCATCTCTTCTCTTGGTGAATTATCCATGCTCTTGTGTTTCATTGAAGGATCTTAATCCTTACGAAGCACTCCAGTAAAACGCAACAGTGCATAATTTATCTTACAGCCAACTCTTATCCCTGGCTTTTTCCCAGCACCTTTCGAAAATTGCGACGGAGGCCGTGATGCAAAAGACGGCACTACGGGTCTGTAAATCCAGTCCCCGCAGTCCGACACTTATTTTCTTGGAAAGCTGCTCTTATTCTTGAAGCTGAGTGACAATGACAGGTTCACAGGCTTCGTGAAAATAATATGGGAACATTTCCAGTAAACATCAAACCGGCGTATGTGCTGCAAGGGTTCTTTCAGATTTTTCTTGTCTTCTCAATAGCGCTGTTGAAAGCGAGATTGTGAGCTCAGGAAGGGGTTTTTGCGTGGCAGAATCATCACCCATCACTCATCCCTCCACGAAGGCCTCTCCTCTCAGTTTGTCATTTAATTAAAAGAGTGCGTCACGCTGTGCTAACATCACCGTGCAACATGCACACTACCAGTTTGATGTGTCAATAGCACTCGTAGTGTGTGTTTTAGGAACTACAAGACGCTTTAAAGACTCTTGCGCAGCTCAGGGTCACGCTAAATGTTAATTTCTTGACTTCATGCATTTGCAAGCACGTTTTGCCCATGCAGCGCAGTGCAGCACCCAGGGAGGGAATGTAAAGATGCGCAACGTTATCCTATTTGCCGCATGGTTATGGCTGTTAATTAGCCATGCCTGTGAACATCTGCAGTGTGCTTTCAAAAAGATTCCTTTAACATAAACTTGCATAATAAGCAGCCTTCATGCAAACCGAAGCGCTGCACTTTTGATATTTTATTTAGATTGCACTTTGATCCGACGCGAAGCAGCTCCACTTTTCAAGTCTGTAGTAATGCTACCTGCACTGACCCAATTGGAGAGGAATACTAAATGTCCAGTTCAGAGACGGTGAAAGCTTTCATAGACAGCCACGTCCTGCAATGTCTTTGATGTTGCTTATTCAGTGCTGTGAATACAATGATATCCCCTGCAGAAAACAGATGGGAACTATGCAGGTGCTTGTGTGTGGGTCTCTGGATGTGTTTGCTTATCTGCGCACACTGGCACATAAATGAAAATGCATTATGTTTTGTAAGCGGTGTCCATTATACTGAACCCGCCAATTTGTTGAGTAATGGGATTGATTTGCGTGTCGGACGCATTTAAAATGAACTTCGCCACACGTGCCAAAGACAGGCGTGATGAGATTTCACTGGTCGTAATATACAATTTTCTGTGTTATTATTATAATAAAAGTAATAAAAAATAAATTGGATTAGTTCTGCTGCTGCTGCTACTACTACTACTACTATTTTTACATAGTTTTTATTAGATATTGTTATATTTTATTTAGGGATCTACAATGTTATCAGTATAAGACAATCTATTAAAGGTTTCAATCTCCATCTGTTTTGATATAAAATTGATTTATATCATAGTTATTTTCAAAGCTTTCAATGTACTCTTATTAAAAAAGAACTGTAATGTTTTATTTTAGTTGTAACAAATAAGGTTTTGCTTAAAACTAACCAAAATTTAAAATAATTTGTTTATAATTTCTGCACAGGAGAGACATGGCATTTCAAAACAAAAGAAAAAATATATCAGCAATGGCTATCGGCCAAAATTATTTGAAAAATATCAGCAAAAAATTGAATATTGTGCATCTAGGGCTGCCCTCGACTAAAAATTTTTCCGGTCGACTAGTGGTCGTTCATTTTAAGGATTAGACGACTATTAGTTGCACGCCTAATAAACCGTATAAATCATTATGAGCCTTTAATTGCTTACATAGCCTAATAAACGCTCAAGCGCACGCAAAAAAATGCTTGCCACAGCGCAGATATAATAATTATGAATGTTTTAAGGAAAAAAACGGCAAGGAGACTGCATTAACGTTTTATTGATTTACTAGTGCTTGCTTTCTTTTCAGCTTAAGAGATCAAGTCGGGGACACTGACTCGTCATCTCCGCAGTAGTGGATGCACGTTTTAATACGGATTATATAATCAGAGAATATTTGTTTTCTATTTGAATTGGTTCATTTAAAAGTAGACATTTGACTCTAAATAGCCTATATTTTTCATGTCTGTAAGACAAGTATACGTGATGTTTGAAAGTTTCTCGCTCAAGTTCACGGAGACCGAGAGGTGCATCCTGTTTGCTTTTAATTATTTTACAAAAGTGCAACGTTTCGTTGTTATTTTAAGTGCACACAAATAAACACAGTCTTTACAGATTCAAAAGATGTATGACCAAAAATGACAGAGTATTTTAAGAGCACTGAGTATTTAGAGTATTTTGACCGCACCGGTGCCTCCATCTGTCATGCAGTGAGTGCGCTACTATTCAGCTTCCACGTTTCGTACAGGCACTTGAATAGCGCACATTTTTATGCATTAACATCAGATTGAGCGGCCATGTAAAGTGGCAACTACTTGCATATTTCAGATGAAAAGCCATATTTGAGGTCGATGAATGATAGGTGAGCGTTCGGATGTCCTGCCTGATGTATTGTATTACCACATAGACCAGCTGTTAACGATCTGTGTGTCACAGACTGCAAGACTTTTTCCACTTTCAGTGGAAATTTATTTATTTTTTTTTTCCTCCTGCGACTAAGCAACTAATAAAATTTTGGTCGACCAAGCCTCGTCGACCCTATGTGCATCCCTAATTTTAATTTTTTACTACGTTATCAATAGTTATTAAACTACTATTATTTATTTTTTAAATCTCTCTGAATTTAGGTTGTCATTGCGTATTTGTGAAACAAGCTAGTCTTCATCCCCCTACACCCGTCTCAAAACCAGACATTGATTTTTATTCATATTTAGTACTTGGCCAAATTAATTTTGTATGCTGTGTGAGCGCAAGTAAGGATCGCTGTATGCATTAGCAAGTGCATTGGTTATGGGAGGAGATGTGTCTGTCCGAGTGTGACCCCTGCTTTTAAATGGGTGTGAGCAACTCCTAACATCCAGCCCAGCTCAGTCCCGAATGGTGCCCCTTCCTACAAATAGAGGAATTGAGGGCAGTAGGTGAAGAAAAAGTGAAAGGAATGAGGGATGGGAAGCCCCAAGTGAGACCTGAATCTATTAAGTGTGATTCGTTTTTAATTAGCAGCATAATTACCAGGTGGCAGCTTTCTTTTTCTCTTATATATATGATGTTTATGCCAAACTATATTTAGACTGCACCTCACACCTTCTTGTGCAGACAAGGCTGCCAGAGGCTAACTGCCGAAAAATGAACAGAGGGAAGCAGTTCCTTATACAGAAGGATGAATCATCAGATTCAGAAGAGCCTGCGGAGGGATGGAAAGCAAATAATCATGACACTCCTCCCCCTACTCTCTGTCCTCCTTGCTCTCTTTGTCATTTCAAAGCCCTGCCACAGAATACACAGCGGTGGGCTATGGCATCACTCCTGTCTGCTTGTCTAGTTTGTCATGTCATGTACTTTTGTTACATCTGAGATTGCCAACAGACACCACAACAGAGCCGCCATGTGTTGATAGGCCAAAAATATCAGTGGAAGTTGAATATGCCAAAAAAAAAAAAGATTCTTTAGAAACCTGTACAGGTAAACAAGATGATGCAGAATGGAGGAAATAAGATTTGAAATGTTGAAAGCACGAATTGTATTGCATAACTCTTCCAGCCGGCACAATGCATCCTACCAGCAAGCTTGACTACTTAAACCTAACTAATCAAAATGAGGATGTGACAAAACATACTCCTCTGCATCTGGAGGCCAACCAAGGATGCAAACAAGACAGCGGGACCCAAGCGGATAGCGTGGGTGATTGTTGATGACTACAGAGAGGCCTTTTAAAAATCAGCAGGAGGTGCATCTAGTCTGAGAATCGGCCTTTTGAATCCATCTCATAACATCTAGCTGTTGCAAGATGTTTTTGGGTTGTTGCAGAGTGCTGCCAGAAATGTTCGGGCAGGTTTAATAATCAGTTAAATGGCTGTAACAGAGCTCGATTAAATTTTAAAGAAATGAGTGTAGTGCATAGATGAGGAGAATGCAGGATTTAGGTCATTGCCACACAAAGGTCTGCACTGCAGTTTATTAAGAATTTACGAGCAGATTCTGCAGGGGCAACTTCTGAGGATTTCATCTGAGCACAGTGCTGAGCAAATAATGCGGTGTAATTGAGATTTATAATGCAAATGTGTAAGCAACCACATTGCTCATAAATATTGCGCCCTACATGCATGCACATGAAGGCACGAAACGCACACAGACAAGATCGCGCAACACTAGGTTTGCATATTTTAGTGAGGCAGACCTGCGGCCGGCAGCACGTGCTTTATGCCAGTGATGTATACCGACATACATAGTTTTCCAATTTACATTCAATCGGGCAAGATTTATGGTGATCCATAGGCGCCACCACAGGTTGGATTAATCTCAGTTCTGGCCTCTGGCTGCTTAACAGTGACAGGCCTGTAAATTTCCTTCTCTACAGTAGAAGCGCAAAAAAAAAAGATGCGCTAATGTAAATTCTGAGCTCAGCACTTTAAGGGTTAGTACCTCACATGATGCCCGTCAGCCTGGTTGAGGCTTCTGGTTTTGTGGCATAACGGCAGACTATTAGCAGTGTTTAAGTTGAGCAGTTTAATCATATGTGACCCTGGACCACAAAACCAGTCTAGCTTGGATATATTTGTAGCAATAGCCAAAAATACATTGTATGTGTCAATGATCAATTTTTCTTTTACGCCAAAAATCATTAGGATATTAAGTAAAGATCATGTTCCATGAAGATATTTTATAAACTTCCTACCGTAAATGTATCAAAACTTAATATTTGATTAGTAATATGCATTGCTTAGAACTTTATTTGGACAACTTTAAAGGCAATTTTCTCAGTATTTTGATTTCTTTCAAATAGTTGCATCTCAGCCAAATATTGTCCTATCCGAAGCTTATTTATTCAGAAATAATCTCTGTTTTGAAAACTTGACCCTTATGACTGGTTTTGTGGTCCTGGATCACATATTATAGACATGAAGTATGAATTGCCTTGCGGAAGTATTCATTCAGAGGCATTAAGACCTTTAGTCAGTTTTCTTATTTTACTTGAACGCAAATGCTACAAATGTTCTACTTTTAGTTTTTCTTTTTTAAGGGAATGTTTTTAAACTGAAGTGTGCCGTTTTTAAGTATTCACTTCCTGTGTTGTAGCAGCTCTAAATTTACACAGTTGGAAAAGCAATTGAATTAATGACACGATTGCTTTCTACATGTGAATTATTAAGGTATCTACAACATTTCCTTAAATCCCCAAAGGTGGAGATCATTATTTAGATGGTAAATCAAGGATTCCCACAGTCATTCGAATACCAAAACCTATTTTTTAGACTTGGCAAACTCATGCAAAATATTTCTGCTCTTGTGTAGAGCAAAACTTGATTGTAAGCCATAGTTTTTGGTTTGTGAATGAATGGCTCAGTCAGTTCTCTTCAGTGAATTAGTTCACAAATCAGTTTGTGATTCTTTAGGTCACCAAACTTGATCCTGGAGGGCTGGTGTCCTGCGGAGTTTAGCTCCAACTTGCCTCAACACACTTGCCTGGAAGTTTGAAGTGTACCTATTAAGACCTTGATTAGCTGGTTCAGGTGTGTTTGATTAAGGTTGGAGCTAAACTCTGTAGGACACTGGCCCTCCAGGACCGAGTGTGGTGACCTCTGCTTTAGCAAATTGGTCTGAATCTAAATTCTCTCAGAGGTCATGGAGAGCTCACTGGTTAAAAGGAAAAAAAGCAGTCCTGTGAATCTGAAGGATTGCTGTGAAAAACCTGGAGGAAGCATAGGCAGAGAAACAAATCCATAAGTTCAAAACTCTATTTGAGTGTCCCAATGCGCATTGTTGGTTCAGTTGTGTGAAAGTTGATGCAACATCAAACTACCCAGACATCTTGGAGAAAAGTTGTCCGTCACACTCTGCTGTGAAAACAAGAAGTCTTTCAGCTGAAAAAGGCTTGGAAGAAAGTTCATCTTTTTTAAGCAGGACAGTGACCCGAAAGGCCAAATAAATAGTTGCATGACTCAAGAACACAAAAGCCCTACAGTGCCTCGGATATTGTTTTGATCTCAGTCCAGTTCCATGGCACCATTTAACAATTGTAGTGTGTAGGCGTCATCCAGCTAACCTGAACAACCTGAAGCAGAAGCAGGCTCATGCAATCTAGTGAGACATTTATCGCCATGTTTGGAACGGATCCAAAATGTTTTCTAGTTACTTTCAGTCAAATGAAATTTCAGTAAAATATCACAGCACTAAATTTCAATCTAGCATTTGTAATTTGGTGAAATGAAAATCGTTTAATGGTCTCAGTATAAACTGTGTGAAATAGGTGCTTGTAAATATGCTTTGGAGCAGGCAGTCCTATTAATAACTGTTAGGGAAGTGGTTGTCTCTATTTGGCAGGCATGTTGGCGGCTTTTGCTATGTCATGCTGTGGCTATTCAGCTGCCTCAGTGATAAGTGAGGCACATACAGTATAAGGCATATGATTCATATCTTGTGTTTTATCAGAAAACGTAATAATGTTTTTGTTCTGTCATTTTGATTGAGTATAAATCTTCTCTCTGATCTTAGATCAGGACTTTATTAGACTGAGATAGAATTGGCACTTGCAAATATTAGTCTTATTTTTTTTTTCCTGTGGGTAATTGGTTGGATAGGAGCAAGATCATCACTCTGTTTCAAATGCCACTTGATTGATTATCATGGTCCATGATGGCTTTATATTTAGCCGTTTAAAAAACAAGTGCGCCGCCAGACCATTTAAACGCAATATAAAACACATTAGCCACATGAAGGGACGTTCTTCTCTCCAAGTGCATTAGAGTTCTCTCTATTAAAGAAACTACAGATGAATCTTTTATCTTGGTAAAAAATGACTTTGATATTAACAGGTGCTTTTAAAATGAACCTTCGATTGCCTTGGGTGCTTTACCGTTTCCAGTTTGTGCGTTGAATACTGATGACTGTGTGGGCTGAATTCTCTAGCCTTCTAGTTACACCTCTGTGGAAAGACGATTTACGTAAATGTTTGTATTTTTGAATCTGTGCAGGAGTTTTATTGCTGTTGCATCCACTTCCCCCAGATCTGTATTTCAGCATGAAGCTCACACAGCCAAAAAAAAAAAAAAAAAAATGAGAATGAGTTCACACCTGAAAGATGCTGGGAGATCAGGTTTGCGGTCCAGAAACTTTTCTTCGAAGGGTCACAGTCAGTACGTCAAATCTCCACCTGCACTGTTCTCAAACTGTCTCTAGCAGATGTTTATGGAAGATGAAGTTTGCTTACTGCAGACAGATTTCTTTTCTATGAAGATTCGGGTCTTTCTTCAGATGGGCTAAAGCAGTTTTGTGGCAGATGCGTGTGTTTCTGTGCCTTCTGGAGATTTACTTACATTTTTCTTCTATTTTTGCAGCCCACTTGGCACCTTTTTTCCTTTTGAGATGTTTTTTAGCCTCTGGAGATTTAGTTAGATTTCTTGCAGCCCACTTGGAACCTTTTTTCTTTTTCCCTTTTTCCCCCCATTTAAACCTCCAGAGATTGACTTGCATTTTATTTATTTATTTTTTTCTTTTTTGAAAATTCTGTTTACAACCCAGTAGTGGTTTTCAGTCTGATGTCTTATTTTACTGTGTGTCACTTTTGGAGGTGCAAAATTAAGCCATTTAGGAGTGCTTGTGTTGAATGTGATTAGCGTGTCCCTCTCCCTTCGCTAAGAGTTAAGTAGAAGATCTTTACATTTCAGATGCTGGCTTAATGTCTGTTAGTGTGCAAAACTATTGGTAACTCCTTCTGTGGTTTGGGACATCACATATAAACACCAGGTAATCATATCTATGGAAATTCTCTCACAGAAGACCTATGGGTGGGCAGAATGATTTCATCACTGCTCTAATCACCTCCATATGTCATGTGCTGTGTTTAGTAGAGAGAAAACACACACCTCATTCCATCCCCTCTTGAGAGGAGTGCAGCGAGCGGCGTATCGATATCTCCTCAGGCTTTAGTGGGCATAACCCACAAAAGAATGCATTACCCAAGAAGATCCATTTATAATCAGGCCTGCTCTATATTAAAATGCTGGTATGTCAGGGAATACGGGAAACTGGCATTTCTCCTCCCTGATGTGTTGAGAAAGGTCAGAACCCTGCTCATGCTGTTCTACTACCGCCGCCCATTTAGAATGGAATTCAGCAGGCCGGATGACATTTTCTATGATGCGGCCTGACCTTCCTACTCACTTTTATAGCAGGATATTTTTAACGTTGAGGTGTGAAATCCGTTATATTTTCCAACACCTGCATTCTTTTCCGCTCATCAGTCCCGATAGCGGCTGCCTCCTCGTTTTCATTGTTTTGAACAATTTTCTCAGAGTGTAGTTCAGCCTTGTTCTCTGTTTTTTTTTTTTTTTTTTTTTTTTTTAATAAATTCACTCATGGTTTCACACAACTCCACTGCAGCATCCATGCCAGAGGACAACATAGTGTTTACACAATAATGTACACATTTGCAGAGAGAGGGAGAAAATGGTGTTTTCTGTATTTTCAGCATTGCTATTTTCATGAATATGCAAAGTGGAAGTTGCTCGCTATGGCAGTTACAGATTATTAAAGGGTTTGTTCACCTCCAGAAGAAAAATTTCCTGATAACTCACCCCATGTCATCCGAGATGTTCATGTCTGTCTTTGTTCAGTCGAAAAGAAATTAAGGTTTTTTTTTTTTTTGGTTTTTTTTTTTGAAGAAAACATTCCAGGATTTTTCTCCAAACTTCAACAGAACTTCAAAGAGAGCCAATAGGTTGAAGGTCCAAATTGTAGCTTCAGTGCAGCTTCATAGGGCTCTACATGATCCCAGCCGAGGAATAAGCGTCTTATCTAGTGAAGCGATTGATCATTTTCTTACAAAAAAAAATAAAAAAATGTTTTGGTCTTTTCACGAATTCGGTGCCTTTTGCTTCCCTAAGAAATAATCAAACATAGATTTAATATAACAGCACATAAATGGGCAATTTAAAAACATAATACTATGTATGCTTTCATCAATATCACAAAGTCAATAAAACATTATTTTAAATAATTTGAATAACATTTATGCTGGTGTGCTGGCCTGTCCCTCACTATGATTTTTCCTTTTTCAGCAGGACTTTTAATTTGCCAAATGAAGGCAAAATGATATAAAAATCACATTTGCATATTGTTCTAAATGAAGAGTTCAGATGCAAAACCAGCTAAAAGCCATCTCGATCAAAAATGAGATAATGCTACTGAGTGAATGCGCCTGACGCATAGTATACGTCCATCAAATACTTTTACTTCAAACTCGCTAAATTCCAGCCTCAGCCCAATCAGAAGTACCAGTACTTGCATAGAAGCCTATACAAAGTAGCCAGAAAGAAATGTTAATTTTTAAAGAAATGCGTCAGATGGATTTAGAGGCTTTTGCATCTTAACTCTTCAAATATAGTCTCCTTGATGAGCAATGTTTTTGCCACAAGTATGCATTTTTTTTTTTTTTTTTTTATCTTTTCAAACATAAATAATTTTATTGGTGTCCCCTGATTTTGTCAACCCTGTTACCCTCATCAAAAACCCTTGTAAAATAATGTATATTCAAGTGACATCACTTTTAGGAGGTTACATCATCTCTCAACCAGGGTTCCAACCATTAAAAACATAAGCATGTTTCTCTCACTCCTGGTCTATTTTTTTTTCAATCCTGTTACCATTTTTAAAATAAATTATTAAACAATTATTTATTACATTTAATATAATCAATATCTATAAGTAGAATCCTTTCAAAGTGTAAAATGTGCTTTTGTGAACTTGAGTATTAGCTAGCAATTAGCAAATTTTTTTGAAATGGTCAACCTGTTACTTTCTTGAGTAACAGGTTTTGATGTGGGTAACAGGGATGACATTGATTAGGTTTGGTCCTGTTTTTAAAGATTGTGTAAAATTTAAAACATTTTAATTGTTGCCCTCGGTATATTATTGAGCTAATGCCTGTATCATTCAATGGCATATGAGTTCTAATTAAACTATAGTATCTAGTAACGCTTGTGTCGGTAACAGGGTTGACAAAAAATACCAAAACACGAGGTAGAAAATTAGTCATAAATTACATAGCCTGAGATGGCACAATACAATTTTTTTTTGTACTTTTAAGGTGTCATCTTTTTATGGATATTAAAAAAATGTTGATTACATTTTTTTTAAAGTGGAAAAGGCACTGATTTTGTGGAATGACCCATATACTTTAACTACAAATGCTCATCTTGCACTAGCTTTTGCACTTGCACTCACGCATTATGTAATAATGCATGTGTGACACAGGTGGAAGTACCGACCCCGTGTTTACAAAGTGAACGTGCAAAGAAAGTCAAACACCCTTTACTAAAAAAAAATGGTAAAACAGCGTTGTCAGATGATTTTAAAGTTGGAGAAAATAAGATGTTTTTCACCCTGCACTACCTTTTTAAACCAAAGTGCACAAACAAAGAACCAACCACGCATGACTTTTCCAACATGATTATACAATGCCTGAAGGTGCACATGTGCATCGCAGAGCTTGTGCAAGATGAGCATTTGTGGTTTAAAAAGTGTATAAATTTTTTATTTTTTTATTTTTTTTTTTAGAAAATCGCAGATTGTTTCGCTAGATGACTCTTATTCCTCAGCTGGGACTGTGTAGAGTCCTTTAAAGCTGCAATTTGGACCTTCAACACGTTGGCTCCCGTTGAAGTCCACTTCATGGAGAAATAATCTGGAAGTGAACTACTCCTTTTAAAGACAGTTCACCCAAAAATTCAAATCATCATTTACTCATCCGCTTGTCGTTTTAAACCTGTACGACTGACTTTTTTTGGTGAAACTGTAACTCTTATTTAGATCCCATTTTCAAAGATCCTATGAGAAACAGTCAAAGGGAAAGGTAGCTGTTTTGTCATTTTAACACTTAGCATCTTCCCCAGCTTCATAAATTTTGTAGTATTCATTTGAGTTTATCTAGGTCAGTTCATTAGCGTTAGTTCATCTCTTTTTGCTGATGCACATGATAGAAACATAATGGCGACACTTCTTCTATCACCTAAGGTGTTAAAAGTGCCTCTTCTTAACACTTTACTTAATAAAGACTCATTGTTATATTAGAAGAGCAGTGCACTTTAAGAACAGCACATTACTTTTCAATGCCACATGCATTATTAGCCTGCATATATGAGCAAAAGATCTTTCTTCCATTGATTCCTCTTAAAAGGAAAACTAAGTCCTTGAGAACTAGTAAAACGTAATTTTTTTTTTTTTAATTTTATTTTTTTTTTGGGGGGGTATATTTTGGGTGTCCTTTGTTTGGTCTCTTTTAAGTAATTTTCTAAAAAATAATTACCAAGAAACTCCTGCTGCACAGAATCCACAGTCTGTGACCATGCAGGGTAATATTCCTTAAGTGCTTGCATGTGCATTACTTAAAGGTTGAAGAAGGGCTGAATTTGAATGTAAGGTTACGGTACAGTATGTCCTCTAGGGTTATACGAGTTTCCTAAGAAGAACACTCTTCTCAGACGATGCTTATTTTTAATGGAGTGATTGGTGAATGCAGAATAAGCTCTTGGCCTGGCCTGATAAGGGACTTACTGGACACTGCACTTTTTTTTTTTTTTTTTTTTCTTTTTTTTTTTTTTTACAAAAATGCTGTTTTAGCACGTCCCTTCACCGCGAAGTGCCCCCCAAATCAACCGCGTTGACAGAACCGCATGTGATCTGCATGCGTCCCTTGCAGGTGGGCGAAAAATATGCTTGAAGAAAGCAGGGAGGACTTTTGTTTGACATGTGCATCATGTATTCACATGCGTCTAGGTCAAGGCAGGCAGGCTGCATTTCCTGTTCAACTTGGATGAATTCAGCAGCTGAGCATGCACAAGTGATGCTTTCAAAGGGCCAATTCGAGCTGTCTCAAACAGGAGTCGAGCCTCTAATTGGTATGCTTAGCAGGTTTCATTTTAGCAGGGCTCTGTTCTGATTCACCACCGCTGTCCCCTCTCTCTTTCTCTCTCACCCTCTCCCTTTCTCCGCCTCGCTCTGCTGTTTGTCTGACTTCCTCTGCAGTAAGCTCTCTAGCTCTAGGGAAGAAAAGCAGCTCGGTGATTGATAAAAATTTGGGGCTTTATTAATGACTGCTGGAATAATGGGTGGAATAGCAAAGCAGATGAGAGGCGGACGCTCTGGCTTTCTGTGCTCGAATAAGGACACTCCTGTGTCCCTGCTGGCCCTTTATGATGAGCTGGAGAGAGAGAGCGGGAGAAGTTCTGCCCAGACATGCCCAGACATCCTGACTTCCCGCTGGGGAGTGATGATGTGCCCAGCTGGATAATCTTTACTACAAATCCCAGAATGCTTTGAGCCAGCTGGAGTGGAAACTGCCAACGCCAAAGCAGTCAGAGCTACACAGCTGAATATTCTAGCAGCGCTGCTGGGGCTCAGAGCATAGCCAGACTTGTTGCTGGATCAACATGCCAGATGTAGGGGTGAGAAGCCCTTAAAGGCAAGAAAATTCTTGCTTTGTATTGCTGTGAATGTAATCCTCTCCTCCAACCCTTGGCACAAATGCTTTTACAGTATCCTGCAGTCATAGAGTCAGCAAATACTGTAATACTGTAGGGGGAAGTAGACGCAGAGCAGATTTTTTTCCTTAGGCCAAGGAAGTGCCTTTCATAGCATATTATTAGCAAGAATCGTGCAAGAATATGTATGTTTTTAATTTGTCTTACGATTATACACACAATTTGGAAACAATTATTTTTACTTTCCACGTTGTAGCACGTAAATCTCACACTTCACCTTTAACAAGCTAAGCTTCAGGGAAATGCTGTGATCATATAGCAGCTAATTCTCACGCTGTCTTGAAAGATGAGCAGCCTGTTGCCCTTTTTATCACTCCATCACTCTCTTCCTGTTTCTCACCATTTTTTTTTTCTTGGTATCCCACTCTCTTTTCGCCTACTTGTCTCCCATCTCTCTTTGTCTCCCTGTCGCTCTGTCTTGTTTCTAACAGTCTGTGCCTGTCTATCTGCCCTTCTCTCTCAGTGGGGTGTATAGACAGACTGATGATTATTAAAGTATGGTGAAAATGCCCTGACTCAGACTGTGTTCTGCTGTATCTCCAGTTGAATCTCCCACAGGCACATCTCTGCAAGTTTGCTTTCATATTCCACTCTTGTATGTCGAGTTACTGGCCTCAAACATTAAAATGGATGCATGCTGAGAGCTCATTTAGCAAAATGCTCACAGAGGTTGCCAGTTCGTCGTACATAAAATCAGCTCTGTCGCTCTTGTTTAATCTTCCTCAGTTTTTTATTGTTGGGTATTGTAATCTGCATTTATTATGTACATATGGAAGACTCATTAAATGACTAGGGCCCTGTGATTTCCGCAATGTGGAAACCGTGGACTGAATCGTGGAATCCAGTCATAAAAATGGACTTTATTGTATAACCCGGAATGTC
Source organism: Cirrhinus mrigala (assembly GCA_036247105.1). Classification (NCBI taxonomy): domain Eukaryota; kingdom Metazoa; phylum Chordata; class Actinopteri; order Cypriniformes; family Cyprinidae; genus Cirrhinus; species Cirrhinus mrigala. Next base: position 19,745,938 of record CM070020.1, read on the forward strand.
ACAGAATTTGACACATTTTGGTCAGTACACTTAAATCAAATTGCGATATGGACTAGTGTCTAAATATTGAGCCAAAACTATCTAAATATGAATCCTGCATGTTCTGTGTGTTGCTGTATGAATGAATGGCTCAGATGCACGGTTTCATTTATTACACACGTACTGAAGAGTGTGTGATGCGGTGTTTTCAGCCTGTGCCATCTCAATATGAGTATATGAACAAAAACAATCTCTAGAAGTGCTTTGAGAGTTTCTTTCACAGTTTCTTTTGAGGAAAAACTATCGTCATATCCCTTAAAGAAAAGTTTGGTTTAACTTGAAAAAATTCTGACAGATGTTACTTAATGTAATGATACAGACTACTAAAATATATATATATATATATATATAAAAAATATATTATATTTGGCTGAATAACTGCGGTCTTAAATTGCGTGCACCAGAATTTTACATGAAATTGGTGCATTTTGCATTAGAATTATGCATATGACATCTGTGAGTCTTTCCAGCCCTAAACAACTTAAGTGTGCATCTGCAGTCTAGATGTTGTTTACAATAATGGAAATTTGACATTTTCCCAAATGCTTTATGGCATTTGGGGCAGAGTTATTGAGATAAAGGCACTGTTGGAAAGCTGGCTTGATGTAATTATGTGCTGGCACCCTCAAGTCCTGCTTGTTCAGAGCATTTCAATATGAAGATGTGGGGCCAGGCTCTTTGAACATTATCACTGTGAAGAAACTATTGTTACCTTGGAGACTGGCGAAACATCGTGAGATATTGATATTGGATGGCCAAACTATGGGGAAAAATAAGTACTGTGCTTTTTAGTGCACCAGCGACTGGTAAATGGAGCTAGTGATGTATTCACTGAGGTGCAGGCTTTTTATTTTACGCTTAGGAATGAGCAGGACCGTTGACTAGTCAACTAATTGATTAGTGAGCTTGACTAATTTCTTTTTTTATTCAGTGTTGCAGCCAAGGTGCTTTAAAGGGAGTGAAAGATGCAAATTCAACATCTTTAGCGTGCTGACAGTGTGCTGTGCGCTTTTGCATGCTAAAAAGTTTTGCAGTCAGCACGCTAAAACCCAAGAAGTTGTCTTCAGATTTACCCACTGCGACTGCATCCATTAAATGAGCACTTCTGTAACAAGTCAAAACTTCAACGATAAATCTCAAGAAAATTGCTAATTTTTGTGTCATGAAAAAATATTTTAACAAACATTTTTATTCTTAGTAGTAGTATTTATTTTTATTTTTTTTAACCACAGAGCTGCATTAGCATTTCTTTTTTTGGCCTTTTAATTATATAGGGTGCCGTTAACAACTTTTTCTGGATGTTCAGGCTCTTTATCACTTACAGTAGCTTCATCTTTTCACCCTGATACATGTGTAAATGCCTAAATTAGTAAATGTTGCAGTTGAGAATTAGTAATAAGCTAGCTGTTGATGCAAGATCAACTATTGGGTGAGAAATGTGCAAATTGTGACTCTTGAACTGTGGTTGGGGTTATACTTAAAATATTCTTTTTAGAGCAAGCACACAGAGGACTGTTTTCTTCTGTTGGATACAGAAGGATTTAGTTTTTCTTATAGTTAAATGATAAGGACAGTTTGGCTGTGAGCCCTCGGTGGGCCCGATCACCTGCCACGACGGGGAATCGAGTGAATTTGACTAGCACATGCAGCTGGACAGGTGACTGTGGAGCGTTAGAGTATCCGCAGGCAACAGTCAAAGATCCTGAAAACAACCAGCGTGTTGATCGTGCCTTTCACTTTAGATATCAGTCGAAGTATTTCTGTACAGACGCTTGCTTGTCTGACTCACCATCCGTCTCGACGTGTTTTCTTGTCAGGTTTATTAAATGGTGCGTCTGTATCATTAGGCCCACACAGAGTCTACGCCTCAAAGCGCCTCGGATTTCCACAACCAATGAATCAAAACGCCCATCTTTCACACTCTTCTACACCTCCCTGCCCCTCGCATGTCCATTTTTGAAATATTTTGGCTAATTTTGGGTTTTCAACTACCAATAACTCTTATAGTAGCTCTCTCAACTCCATTTTAACATGTTTAAATGTTTAAAAAACTGATTTTTTTCCCCATAACCAGTGTGGAATAATTGTGTGTTTTTGACAGAAAGTAACTGCTCTCCCTCTCTCTCTCTCTCCCCCTCTCTAGTGTCCAGATTCAGCGTGCAAGCAGGATCTGTTGGCCTATCTGCAGCGTATCGCCCTGTACTGTCACCAGCTCAATATCTGCAGTAAAGTCAAAGCAGAGGTGCAGAATCTGGGAGGAGAGCTTGTTGTGTCTGGGGTAAGTCCTCATTTACTGAGTGGGAGAAAAGGGCAGAAAGACTTGTGCCTCTGTGGTGAAAAACCTAATTATCTAAAACAAAATAAAATTACTGTTATTTTCACCTATCGGTACCTCCATGACAAGAACAACTCATGCTGCTAAGCTAATTTATTTTCCTGGTTTTGTTTTACCGCTCAATATTATTAGCTTGCCCATTTACAGCCCTTATTTTAAACTATTTTGCTATTTGTTTCATTTTAGTTTGTTAACCTTAATTACTGTTTCATATGTGGGCCATTCTATATATGAAATTAGTGCAAAGTCAGTTGCAAACGGCTTGGTTTCCTTTTCCACAAATTTTGTGTGTATGCAAATTGTATAATATCCAAGGTACACATTTCTAGTAATTGTGCAGGTAATTCTCATATTGTATTTTCAGAAACTTAGAATATTTGTGCTCTGCCCAAACTTGTCACTACCGAAACAGTATATATAATTTAATAAGAACGGTTATATTGACCTATTAAGATTTTGTTTACATCTACCTTGTAAATATGTTTGTTGCTATTTTACTGAAAAGTTTTCAGAGGTAAATCAATAACAATTACAACTTTAACAATATTTCAAGTGTGATTTATGAGATTTGTTGTATTTTGAATCCAATTTTACTTTGTAAAAGGCAAAAAGTTGATCATGCTGATTTTAAACTTAAGGATTCATTAGTTTGAATATACTTTGAACTAAACACTATCATAACATCATTATACTTTATTTTTGACAAAACATCCCATGTTTCAGTAGTGACGGGGATGTTTTGGTAGTGACCACATCACATTACCTAATTTTAACTTCCATACTAAAACACTGCTAAAATACAAAAAAAATTACAATTTGTATAACTGTACTAAAATTGTTTATTTCTCCCAAATAAAGGATTGTGTGTTCCTTTTTATCACTACCGAAACGATGACATCGTTTCGGTTGTGACAATTTTATACACTTTTGATCCCAGCTAAAAGATGCCAATCAGCACATGGTTAGCTAACACAATTCTGAACAGTTGTACACATATAAAAACTAAATTTTACAGGAACAACTCCCAAAAAAGTGTGCGTAATTGCAGGAAAGAAAAGTATTTGTTAGTGACATGCCTTAAAGTTGCACAGAAATTTTCAGACTTTTGAATGGATTTACCTCAAAATTCTATCTACTCACCATGTAGCTATGAGAGAGTGTGACACATATTTCCTGATCATAAATGTAGGGGTATAGGTAAAATCAGTCTCAATGGACTGCAAACATACAGTAGGGATGTGAAAACGTTTTTTTTTTTGTTTGTTTGTTTTTTTAACATGAAATTTCCAAAATTTACAAAGAAAATATAAAATAAATAATATTTGGAACTTTATATAAAAAAATAAAAGAGAGTAGAAAAAGTGAGTATTTTTTAAAAACAACAATGGAATAAAATATATAAAGTTTATGATAATGATAATATGCAAGCCAATAATATTTAGCCTACTAAATGATGATTTTATATATATTAAGCTTACTGATATTTTAAATATTAATGTGGGTTTCAATAGATAATAGAAGGATCTTAGCAAACATTTTGGATTTAAAAACTTAAATGGTTTTTAAATGTGTTTTTTAGTTATGGGATTGCAGTTTGAACCAGTTCTGTATTTGAAAATTGAAGACATTTGTACATTATTAATTTTAATCATTTACGGGTGCTCACACTTGGTTCGACTAAAACAAACTCTGGTGGGATTGCTCTGTTAGTGCGGTTCATTTGAGTAAGTGTGAATGCTGTCGTCCGAGCCCTGGTGCACACTAAACAAGCAGACAGAGACTGCTAAAAAGATGGGTCTTGGTCTGCTTCCAAATGAACTCTGGTGTGGTTCGACTGAATTATGATCGCAACACGGACCAAATACTTCTAAATGAACCAAAATCAGAAAGTAATGACATGAAGTGACCAAATGTGACATGGTTTCACGAAGGGAACAAGCGGTGTATCCAAAACAAAATGAGGAGAGGGCAAACATGGAGCCATGAGGAGGTCAAGTACCTCTTATGAGCTCTTTGCGAGTTTGCAGGTGGTGGAAAAAAAAATCATATTCAAGCAACGAGTCCGCTAGTACAGCAGACAGCATTATGGTTATTCAACTTAAAGCTGCTTTAAACCGAATGCACCTTTTCCTTTTGTTTGCCGTTTGGCAAGTTCTGTCACGAAATATACGCCATTCAACCCGACCAATCAGGTTGTGAACGTTATCACTATACCTTTAGGTTCAGTATCTTTAGGCTCGCTGTCAAAAATGCCAGTGTGAACGCTAAGCTGACCAGGACCAAATGCATCATTTTATTTGTGGTCCAGACCAAATGAACCAAACGAACCGAACTAAAAGTGTGAACATGCCATAAATCAATTTATTCAAAAGATTAGTGTCTGACGTGTAAGCTGAAATCTTTTAGTAGTCTCTCAGATTCTCTAAAAGAGAAATCCATATCCAATAAGCGTGGGAGTTCCTCTAACGGTTGTTTCAATTTCCTCTCCATTTGTAGGTGGACAGCGCTATGTCTCTGATTCAGGCGGCCAAGAATTTGATGAATTCTGTGGTTTCCACCGTGAAGGCCTCCTACGTGGCCTCCACCAAATACCAGAAGTCTCAAGGAATGCAAAACCTCAACATGCCCGCCGTCTCCTGGAGGATGAAAGCTCCCGAGAAAAAGCCTCTGGTCAAACGCGAGAAACAAGATGACGGTCAGACCAACAAAGTGAAGCGCTCCTCTCAAAAGAAGCACGTCAATCCCGTGCAGGCCCTGAGCGAGTTCAAAGCGATGGATAGTATTTAAGCGGCCTTTACCCCCGCATTTCAGTAGATTATGCTTCAGAAGTAGATTGAGCCTTAAAATCAGTCGGATTTAGCGAATACACATATAAACGCATTCCCGTACCTTAGTCACCAACATGCCTTTTTTTCCATAAGCAGTGGCTGTGTGCACTAAGGTCTCTATAGAGCAAACGTTATATATTTTTACACACGAATGCATCAGTCTGCTCAGTCTTTACACAAGATTTCTTCCTAAGAACAGGTAGGGGCATACATTAAATTTCGGGCATTCCCTCACAGTTTATATGTACGTTTCCCCCTTTTCTAGATGATTGTGTAATTTTTTTAAACATTTAAGTGTATTTTACAAGAAGACTTTTATATATTTCACACTCTAAGGGCTTTTGCCCATTACTGTCTGATTTTTGTTTTTCCTTCCATTTTTCAAGCCTATGCAAACTTACTGTAACACTTGCAATACTTGTTTTGGTATGAAACCATAAAAGAAAAAAATAGGCTTTGATTTAGTGTCTCAAGACCAAAGTCAGTGTATTTTGCTGTGCCTAATAAACTTTTTGATAACTCTTTTGTTTTATCCTTTGATTAACTGTAAAATAGACAAAGTTTGGTGAATATTAATGCTTTATATCTTTAAACGAAATCATCCTGCATGGAAAATAGTGAAATGATGTGAAACAAAGTCAAACTAGTTGCTTGTCACAGTTGCCTAAAAAGAGAGCAATCTCAAGATGCCCTCAGTAATCTCAAGGAGCAGCAGGGCAATGCGAATGAGAGGCTGAGAGTGAGCGAGTTCAATCTTCAGCCCTGTATTTAAATTCACAAGACTGGCCTTAGGCCTCTCTTCTCCCCTCCTCCCTCCCATCCTCCCACCCCTCCATGACTCAGACACTGATTAAATGAATCAACACACCTCTTATTTGGAGTAGTGCTCGCTAAAGAGTGGAGAACTCTTGGGCTAAATGGGTGTGGATGGACTGTGCTAGAAGCACGTGTGCCACTGAGCACGACCAACGATAAATGGGATCAAGCACCCCGAACGCCCCAAAGGAGCTTCCGAATCACAGCGATCGATATTCCTCATAAGGCCTTGTTAGTTAATGAGTTCATTATTATCGGCTGATCTGTTGAATATATCTTTGGGTAGGAAAACATCTCTCAGTGCTCCTGTGTTCATGTTAATTAGGTTCGGCTTGCAATAGATTGATTGTGAAAGTGCGGCATAAAGCGTATGACCTCAAATGGAGTTGACTGGTCAACAGGGAAAAAGCTTTTCACATTAGTCAGAGCAGTGGGTGGTAAAGTGTTGCGGCGTTTTAGCCATGCATGCACTTTTCTATTACGCATGCATTCGTGATGACTTCTTTGAAGTAGGCTTCTTTGACGCCACTTCCAGCTTGATCCCGGCGGAAGCGCATTTACTTGTTTCTGCATTTATAAACAATAGTGTTTTGGGTCAGCTGAGGTTACGTGACAGATGGCTTAGTTCGGTTTGTGTGTTTATTGCAACTTAATTGCATGTCAGAGGTTCCTGTGGATTTAGTACTGGTTTGGGATTTGTTTTAATTTTTTTTTCTGTATTTCATTTCTGAAAATGACTGTAGCGAACAGTAGTTTGCTACAGGCGTGTTATTGTTTTGATGTTATGTAATGCTTTGGGAGTTCACTGCTGATTGCTGTTTTACACATTTGCATTCTTGGTTAAAATAAAAAAAATTAAAATGAAAACACCTACACGCATCGTCATTTGTAACCAAATAGAAATTTGTTGCAGAGGTGTGAGAAAAACTGAGGTCAGTTTGACATCAAGAGGGAATACTCCAAATTGAATTTCCAAAAGCACAAAAGAACCCTCTTCTCTGAAATTCACATTGGTCAATGCATGATTGTCAAAATGTGTGACTGCACGCATAAAAATATGCAACTTATTTCCTTTGCAACAGACCATGTTTTAAGAACTTTAAGACTTTTACTAACCCTATAAAGCCTGTCATGAAATAGCCTAAAAAAATCATATTTTTAATATAGGAGTTCATTGAACCTTTTGTGGTTTTTGTTTAGTATCGTGCTTTTATGACTCGTGTCATGTTGTATAAGGAGAATATGGGGCTCATACGGCTCAAAAGGAGCCAAAAATTTATTTAAGCTACATCCTCTGCAAGCTGAATAAATAATTGTTTTTCCATACATCCATTGATACATGGTTTGTTAGGATAGGACAATATTTGGCCAAGATGCAACTATTTGAAAACCTGGAATCTGAGAGTGCAAACTAATCAAAATATTGAGAAAGTCACCTTTCCTGTCATAGCTATGCGAAGGTCTGATTTCAAAAACTGTATCATAGCTATTAAACTACAGTTAAGGTCAAAAGTTTACCCCCCCCCCCCCCCCCCTTATTTAGTACTGACTGGAATAAGATATTTCACATAAGAGGTTTACATATAGTCCACAAGAGTAAATGGTGGAATTTTTAAAAATGACCCGGTTCAAAAGTTTACATCCCCTTGATTCTTAATACTGTGGTGTTAAGTGAATGATCCACAGCTGTTTTTTTTTTTTTTTTTTTGTTTTTTTAGTGATAGTTGTTAATGAGTCCCTTGTTTGTCCTGAATAGCTGAAACTGCCTGCTGTTCTTCAGAAAAATCTTCCAGGTCCAACAAATTCTTTGGTTTTCCAGCGTTTTTGTGTATTTGAACCCTTTCCAGCAATGACTGTATGATTTGAGATCCATCTTTTCACACTGAGGACAACTGAGGGACTCAGTTGCAACTATTACAGAAGGTTTAAACGCTCACTGATGCTCCAGAAGGAAAATCGATGCATTAAGAGCTGGGGGTGAAAACTTTTGAACAGAATGAAGATGTGTACATTTTTCTTATTTTGCCTAAATATCATATTTATTCATCTAGTACAGGGGTGTCAAACTCAGTTCCTGGAGGGCCGCAGTTTGTTCCAACCTTGCTCCAACACACATACTATGCAGTTTTCAATTAAGCCTGAAGGACTTGATTAGTTGGATCAGGTGTGTTTAATTAGGGTTGCATCTAAACTCTGCAGAGCTGCGGCCCTCCAGGACCGGAGTTTGACACCACTGATCTAGTACCTCCCTTCAGAGACTACAGAAGATACTTGCATGTTTCCCAGAAGACAAAATAAGTTAAATTTACCCTCATCTTCAAATTCAAAAAGTTTTCATCCCCTGGCTAAAAAAAGGTGTCAAAGTCTGATTTTGTGGTAGCTGTGCTTTAAAATTAAAATTTTATAATCTTAATTCAAGTAAAGAAGGATTTTGAAAGTCTGAGAGTAATCAGTGTTGAGTCCTACTGTAAGGATAACCATGTCTGGTTTAAATGTTTCAAAATGAATAACAGTTGAAAACATTCATTAGAAATTTAGTAAGAAAGTAAAAAAGTAATTTAAATAGTTACACTGCTTATTAGGGATGTAACAATGTCAAAATATCACGATATGATAATATTGCAATATGAAGTCAACCATACTATATTTATTGCAATATTTAAAGGGGTCATCGGATGCAAAGTTCACTTTTACATGTTTGAACATTAATGTGTGTTGGCAGTGTATGTACACATCTACCCTATAATGATAAAAATCCATGCAGTGCTTTTTAATTAATCTGTAAAAATAATATCCCCTTTTTCAAATCAAACCATTCTCAGATGCCTGTCGGTGTGGGGTCACACCTACAGAGGCCGCTCCCACAATAGATGATTGACATGAGAGTCTTACCTCAGACCTGCCTTAAATCAGCTGTAAGAGTCCGACCTCCATTGTTTCGATGCCGGAGCAGGGATGTAAGTTAGACAAGAATATCTCCAATTGAGCGATTGAGGTGTTGTGTTGCTGGATGTAATAAACATTTACTCATTTACTCCCGACATCTGAGCCACTGAAGATGCAGTGGTTTACGTTTGTTTGTGAATGGAATGCGCCTCCCGATCTACATATATCCGTCTATGTTCGCATGAATCATTCGTGATCCAGCTTCACTTACAGCAGAAGTGAGTATAAGGGTTTTTTTTATTTTTTTATTTTTTTATAAAAGTAAACAGGCTTGTCACTCCACAAAGAGAAGAGAGGGGCGGGGCGAGCAGAGCTCAATAACATTTAAAGCAACCTCGATCAGAACAGGATGATTTTTGCAGAGCTGATTTTGACAAGGTAAAAAGGGTGTTGTTTTACATTATCATTGAGAATTTTTAACCAAAGTATATTCTAAACTTTTCATTAAGACCCTAAAGAGTCATATCAACTTGTGGAAAATGGGCATCCGATGACCCCTTTAAAAAAAAAAAAAAAAGACAAATGACGACTTGGAAAAATTTTTATTTTATGCCAAAAATCATTAGGATGTTAAGTGAAGATGTTTTGTATATTTCCTACCATAAATATATAAAAACTTAATTTTTTATTAGTAATATGCATTGCTAAAAACTTAAATTTTAAAGGCAATTTTCACAAATTTATTTTTTTTTTTTTGCACCCTCAGGTTCCAAATTTTGAAATAGTTATATCTCGGCCAAATATTGTCCATGTTCTAACAAACCATACATCAATGGAAAGCTTATTTATTCAGATTTCATATAAAAAAAAAATATATCCTCTTGACTGGTTTTGTGGTCCAACGTCACATAATGGGCCAAAACACAACTTTAAAGACCTTTTAAAGTCTTTTTTGCCCGAAAGACCTACATCATTTCATACTGTCATGTGACCGTGATAACATTGAGATAGTTTTGCTATCGCGATGCCACAATATTGATAATATTGTTACATCCCTACTACTATTACATTTCAAATAGGGTAACTTGTAATCTGTAGCCTATTATCTTCCCAACACTGGAAATCAGGCTTTATAGAGGTAATGCACGACATTTTAACTTCATAGTAAGGTTCAAGTTGTTAAATGCATTAGATGATATGAACTAACAGAAGCAATACTTTTACAGCATTTTATTAATCTAGGATAATATGCTTTAATATTGCAGGTTAATTAACTGTTTACGCATGGAAGATAAATTAATGCAATAGTGTTTTTAACCTACTGTGGATTAATGCTAAAAAAAAAAAAAAAAAAAATTTGTTTATTGTTAGTGATACTATACCTAATGCATTCATTAATGTAATCAATTTAACCTTTTATATAAAGTGTTGCTGGAAAGCTGCTTTGAAATGACTTGCAAGCTAAATTCATGGATTCTAAATATAAATGTGATAGGATACTAAGTAAAGATGTTCCATTAAGATATTTTGTAAATTTCCTACTGTAAATATATCAAAACTTAATTTTTTAATAGTATTATGCATTGCTTAGAACTTAATTTGGACAACTTTAAAGGTGATTTTTTTTTTCTATATATTGATTTTTGTGCACCCTCAGATTCTAGATTTTCAAATAGTTGCATCTCGGCCAAATATTGTCCTAACAAACCATATACATCAATGGAAAGCTTATTTATTCAGTTTCAGAAAATTTTTTGAAACCCTGGTTTTGTGGTCCAGGGTCACAAGTGTTCAACATATTTATTAAATCTGTAAATATAAATGCAGCATTCTGACATTGCACAGATCTGGTGTGTGTATGTGTGTATGTGTGTCTGCAGGCAAACTGATTCCACTCTGCGAAGTGCCTAAAAGAGCTCACTGCTATAATGTGGTGAAACAGCTTCATATTCTAATATAACTCTATGCCTACGCTTTTACAGTATGTTGAATCTTTGAGTAATGACATCTGTTATCACACCTGAAGGTGGTCTATATCAAAAGCCTCTATGGCTTTTTTAAGTATGCCCATTTGCATTCTCTCGCCATTGTTTAAAATGCTGTCAGCGATCCAGGAAGTCGCAGGTTATCAAACATTTCCCGATTAAACGTCTAAAGAATATTTCATCATAATTGACATGACTGAGACCCGCAAGTGAGTAATGCTTATTTTCTCCAAGCGATTATTCAAATCAAACTGCTCCCTGTTGTCGAATGCCATCAAGCGTTGCTGTAGAATGTCTCTTATGCCACATACATGTTCAAAATTATCTTTTGTTTAGCCAACAAATCGCTTTACCCTCGCACAGCTCATCTATAGTGACACGTTTCTGATGTTTCATTCTAGTGAGGAAAAGTATCGAGTGTCAAAGCTCTTCTCAGCCACGTAATGCACCTTTTCCTCAACACAGAGATTTTCAGATACGGAGTGATGTCCTCTCGCCCCCCGTTTCTCTCTCACATTACTCATACTGTCTGTGGTTGACCTTTCCCTCCAGACATTACAGTTCTCCAAATAGGAAATGTACTACAGTGAGGGAGGCGGAGTGGACAAGCTCTGTACAAGTTCACCGCTGAGACAAAGTGCATTTATACTGGGTCTGAGCACGAAACCTCGAGTTGATGTTGAACTCGCTCGGTGGCAACTTGAATACGTCAACTGTGTGAATTAATCACGAGTAGGATTGTATAATTTGCCGTTTGTCGCAAGATGTAACTGCTAATTGCTTGAGAAGCACAAAATAACTTAAGGAAGTCGATTTCCGATGTTCCATTGTTCAGTTTTCTCACGGGTTCTTAACACCTTCCTCTTCTCTCCACATTTTAGCAGCCCACATGCTCACATTCTGTCAGGCTTCAGCTGTCAGCTTTTATTTGGAGTATTTGATTCGGGATTCATTATAATTGCTGCATCTGTCAAGGATGTGCAGTGAGTTTGACCCGACCTCCTGATTTCCCTCCAGTTTTTCAAACAATGGGCACCCTCAGTGTCTCCTCCTTTTATTCAAAGGTCATCTGGGTGTTTCATGCATGCTGTTTGATGCCGAAAAACCAGTTTTAACAGGGGTGCATCATTTGGAAATCTAGCTAAGGTCAACTTTACCTGCTGCTGTTTTTTTGACAAGCAAGTTTTTTTTTGGCATGAGAGCTTATTTTTAACTCTCTTTGGACTTTCTTTGCTGGACGTGGACAATGCCGAACAGTCTGATTGCTTGGGAAAAAAAGAAAAAGCCTTTTTTTGGAAAATTTCAGTTTTTAAACTTGACGTGCAGCAGTATCACCTCACCTCAAATTCTTGTATTTTCTCTCTCAGGATCCGTCAGGCAACCCGATCGCATCTGAAATTGGCATGACATGATTGGTTGAAATGTGATCAATCAAACAACGTGTTTTTTGACAGTTCAATCAATTGCGAAAGTATTCTCATGGCTTCCTGTTATGCTACAACAAATGATTCCGAGGCTTGACGCGTATGAAAAGAAATGTCTTAGAGGTATTACCCTTCAGCTGGCCGTGAGAAGACAGGCAGCAAATTTAAATCCAGTCTCTCACACCTGAATCTCAGAGCATTAAATTGACTTAAATGGACGGCTGAGAGATTTTTTTTGGATTGTTGTGCTTGGTAACATCCATCTCGCAAGCAACAATACTGTCTTTCACACAAGCATTTCAACACTACATGGAAAGACTCAACTCTTGAACATTGCTAACAGGGACCATGTAACCCAAAAATGCAACCCAGGCTCTTGAAAATACATGCCTCTATATACTCCAACACCTTAATTCCGTACCTTACTGCACGTTTCGTGGCCGTTTCAAAGTGAAATGTCCAGTGAGTGGTGCTGAAACACACGTTCAGTATGTGACCGTAGCATGTTTTTATTACGTTTGTACAGGCATGCATTTCTGCGTTTTTATTACGCTGCTTGACGTTTTGTAGCTGTTCCAGAATTCAAATATCTAGATACTGTCGCTAAAGTTTAATGTTCTAACATGTTGGAAATATCCCCTACACCAAACCCAACCCTAAACCTGATAGTGTTAACACTAACAAAAGTGATATCAAAATGCATTTGTTAATGCAGCCATGCTATTTTGACTTCCTTATGCAGATTTGAACTGTTTTGTTGAACCGTAGTTTCACGGGGTTCATACCGGAGCTCTTCATTTCTCAAGTGCAATGGTGTATCGTGTGAGCTACCGGGCAAATCTACTAAATTAGAAAGCTTGTGCATATGAAGCTGTATTTGTATATGTAAACTCTGGACCTAGAAATCATACTTTGTGTGAAAAGGAATAAAAGTTGTCGGAGTTTTACTGCCTCTATTTTTCATTTCAGTTGGGAACTGCAGTGATTCGTACATATACAGTCATGGCCAAAAATATCGGCGGATCTGTGTATATAAATTTGTATTTATCTTAGAAAAAACGTCAATCGTTTCGTTAGACAAGACTCTTATTTCTTGGCTGGGATCATGTAGAGCCCTTTGAAGCTGAAACTGCAGTTTGGACCTTCAAACTGCCACCACTGAAGTCCACTATATGGAGAAAAATCCCGGAATGTTTTCCTCAAAAACCTTAATTTCTTTTTAACTGAAGAAAGAAAGACAAAACATCTTGGCTCACATGGGGGTGTGTAAATTATCAGCAAGTTTTTATTCTGGAAGTGAACTTATCCTTTAACAGGCCCAATGCTTATTGACAAAGGGAGAAAATGCTAAAGAATTATATAGGTCTCTCTTTTTAATGCAATAACAATAAACTTTGAAGCTTCAAAAGCAGCCATACAGGTGGTCTACATGACTTGTGCATTTCTCGTCAAATGATAAATTTGTATAAAGATTTGTGAGACTCGCAGTGCTCCTGAGAGTTGTTAACCACAGTGATTGAATGACTCACTGAGTTAAATTAGAAATGCAGTCCAATTATGAATAAATCACTCAAACCAGTTTTGCGAAATGAATCAACTGATTCATTAAAAAAGATGAGATGCAAACAATGATTTGTTCTCAAATTAGATGTTGTCATTTGTCACATGAATTCGGGTTGTCAAGAATTCCATTGAATAATCATTTAAAGTATTGTCTGTTCCTTACACAAAGCTTTAGTATGTATTTAAATTGTAGAACGTAGAACAAATAATTTTGACTATTTATCCACACTCTTAAAAATAAAGGTTTGAAAAGGGTGTTTTTGCAGTGATGCCATAGAAGAACCATTTTTGGTTCCCCAAAGAACCTTTAAGTGAACAGTTCCTAAAAGAACCATTTTGAAGAACATTTTAAAAATCTAAAGAACCTTTTTCGACTATTAAGAACCTTTGCAGCATTTGAAAGGTTCCATGGATGCTCAAGGTTCTTCATAGAACCACTGATGCCAATAAAGAACCTACATTTTTAAGAGTGCTTCTCATTTTTCCTGTAAGAGCGGACATAGCCATTTCATAGCTTAACAGATCCAATCGTCATTCACTTTCATTAAATTTTTCATTAATTATAATTTTTGTGTCAATTAGCTTCCAAATCAAATGACTTGGTGGAAACTCCTGTTTCTGAAATGTAAGGTTTAACTGAGATTCTGCCATAGGTTGCGCTGACTCAGAGCCATTTACTTAAACATCAACACATTTTTTCGTGAAGAGCTTCTCTTCCTGTTGGCGCTCATATTCCTGTAATACGAACGCTGGGAGCAGTGTGGCATTAAATTAAGGGAGTCAGCATCCATAGCATTAGCAATCAAAATGTTCTTACTGATATACTTCAGGGAAAAACAAACCATGTCTAAGCAAGCTGAGCTTGTGTTTGTGTTGGTTTTTATATCCAATCTCCTTCTAATATTGATTTTGCTGAAAACACTATGCAATCTATACTATATCAGATGTATGTTAAACTAACAGCCTAGCTCTTTCCTGCTAGAGCAACCGATGAGAAACAGTCTCAGTCTCTCAGTGATTTTCAATTGTAGGTTTTAAAAAAGTTTTCAATTGTGTTATGGAGAGGGATGTGTTGCTTAATTAAAATAATTGACTTAAGATTTTTACCTGGAGGACAATAAAAGGAGTTCTCAGAGAAATTAAATCACTTAAACTTACATTTAAAGAGGTCTCCTGTCAGGAGACCAGAATATTAGACGTTTAAGGAACAGGTTTTTAGATTTGGACCAGCAAGAAACCACTCTGAACACTGCATTGCAATGCCATGGCAACCACCAAGAACACCTTAGCATGGTGTCAGTAAGTTTTGCACAGGCAGGCACCACTCACATTTTCATCTGAGAACCTGTGCTGCAATCTAATGTCTCAACCAATGTTCCTTTTCAACCGCACAGACCAAAAAAATATTCCAAACAGAAGTCAGACTCAAAAAATGTGTTCGAGATTTCTTCAATCAGCGCTACAGGAATGGGCAGCGTTTCAACCGGAGTCCATCTGCATCTCCATTGATTTTCAGTACGGAACGGAAGCTGTGAGCAATCTTGGGCGGAAATACACAGTGCAGATTAATTCACAAGACGAAGACAACATCCTACAGAACAGAACAGAGTTCAGAGAAGCACCAAACAGAAACTGAAAAAATATATTTTCTGTCTTGTTTTTCAATATATGTACAACCATGCTAAAGTTTTCAGAGTGCTTGACTAGGTCTATACGGTACTGTATTTCTCTGTTTGTTTGCTGTACTGCTATTTTGTTATCAACATGGATTACAATTATGTAGCCTAATAAAGAAATAAACTGTCTGTACTGCATATGATGATTTTATAATTTCCACGAAGTTTCTATGTAATGAAGCACCCAGGGCTCTCAAGTCTCACGCATTCGCCGTGAGACACGCATTTCAACCAGTTCACACGCTCTCACGACACACCTTGTATTTCTCACGCTAAAAAATAAGGGATAACTTGTCCCGTTATATACTGTTAATGGACGAGGTGCAGGCTTACAGGGGGAGTTCATAGCTGTCTTGACAGTTAAATGCCACCTACCAGCAAATATCAGAAATTAGAATTTTTTGTTTTCGAGTAAATTACGTGATCCCGCTTCAGTCACGTTCGTCACTCGGGAACATCGACGCGCACACACGGGATGAGGCAAGAGGTGGAATCGTCGATCGCGTGGCTGCCGCTTTCTCTAGCAGTTTTGTGCAGTTGAGGCGGTGGTCGCGTTGCGGTCACGGAGCGGACGTTGCCATTTGTATTTACTAAAAACTAACAAAATAAATGCAGAAGGCAACCCATTTTTCAGTTTTTTTCCCTTCATTTTACGATGAAATCACCTGCCTGTGATCAAAGATAGTGAGAGCTGATGTTGGGGAATATAGCCAAATTATTAGCTCTCCAACAACTTTAAGTTTTGGCTACTGGAAACCAAGGAAAGGACTAGATAATGGGTAAATCTGATAAAAACAAACAGTTCATCTTAAAAAATAAAGCATATACATAAACCCAAATATGGAACTAAATCAGTTATTGAATAAGCATGTGTCCTATTTTTGTGTCCTAAATTTTTTAAACATTTTTTCTCATATTTTGGAGCAGTCAGTGCAATTTAGGAAAAAAAAAAGATCAAATCCGTGTGAAAATATTCAGACGTAACCCCTTTGTAATTTTCATATGGAACTGTAATTCAACTATACATTGTTTCTCAGCAACTGTAACCAATTAGTTACAATTATTTTGTAATTAAATGATGTAATTCCATTACATGTAACTAGATACTAGTTTAGTTTGAGGCCCTGTCACTATCACAAGGCATCAGTATGTGCAACAAACACTTGCAATACAAAATGCCATTCATAAGCTGAAATATGTACTTTCTCTCTCACACACACACACACAGCTTGACATGCTCAGGGCAAGGTCTGCAATACTGTATGTGTAGGTCTACAGGATGTACTTTGAGCACTGCTGTTTATTGGCTCATTTGGGGGCCAAGTTTCTTTTTAATTTTTGATACATTTGTATTTTTTAAATATATTTTATTTTATTTGACTTTAATCAAACTTACCAGTTGTTATAGTTTCTATTTTGTGCTGGTCAGTTACAAACAATAGATAAAATTTAACTTCTAGCAAAAACTGGAGAGCATTGCGTGGGGCCGAGGGGCTCCTCTCCTAACAGATATAATCTCACTTTTTCTAAAACTTGAGAGCCTTGATATTAATCTGTATACATTTGAAAACAGAGTCCACATTAGCTTTTTCAAGTGTTTCACAAAAGTTTCTCATCCACACGGAAAACGTTAAATTGGCTTTCCTTTGCATGTGTAAAACCTCATAAAAGCTCACTGAGATCAGGAAGGGTTGCCAGGTTTTTACAACAAAACCCGTCCAATTGCTGAACTAGCCAAAAACTAGCTCAATCGCGTTTCGAGGGGGGCCCCATTAAAAATCGCTCTTTGGGGGATAAAATACACGTTTTTAGTCGGGGTTCCCCTGGTAAATTCGTTATTGGGGTCGCTTATACCCGCGGCAACAGTGTTAAAGTAGCCCAATTCCGCGGGAAAACCGCGGACTTAGCAACACGGGCTGAGAGGAAACAGACGTTAAATCATGCCGTTCCTTTGGCAGGATGATTTTATTTACGTAAATGTCTCTTTATTTACTGACGCGTCCAGGTCGCGCTCACTCACCATTATGTTTGATCTAAAACGCAACTGCCCTCATGTTTTACCGCAGGAGAGCAATTGTGAGTACATTTTCTGTCATGTTTGCAGGACTGTAATATGAAAGGTGTACAAAGTAATATACCTTTCTTATCAGTGAAAGTGACTAGCACATAACAGGCCGGTATTAACGTCTATATTCGTCCCATGCACTTATCTATATATAATGTTCTCTATTATAGATTAGTGGTCCCATGACTAAACATGCGCCATCGTTTTCAAAAGCCTCCGTTTTCACAGTGCACACTACAACGCGTTTCAAAAAGCTCCCTTTTCCTTGACAAAAACGTTGTCTCTGTGTGGACGGAAGGCCAAAACTGAGAAAAAAAGATACGTTTTCAAACGAAAACGTGTAATTATGGACAGAATAGAAAAATAGGTTTCTAGGAAGGCATCACTGATCTAAACTGACTTCCAGATGTTGACTGTCACCACCTGTGTGTGTTGTGTGGAAAGCTAAGCACTTACTGCTAACGCAATCACATTATACCCCTCCTTATGTTTTTAAGAGAAAAAAACATTATCTCTGTTGCTTGCTGTGCCCGGATTGCCGCATGCTAGGTGATTTAAATGTCTCAGGCTGTGGGGTAATGGGGGGCATGGAGAGGTGTTTCCTGAAAATCAGTCAAAACAGCTATCTACACTGTCTGACTCCTCGCTGATGTTTTATAGCAGGTGGGAGGAGAGACCTGATCTTCGGAAGTTCATGGTAATTTATGTGAAGCCCTTCAAGAGAAGAAGGGTCGTAATTTACCTGTGTACCTGTATATTGTGCTTCCCACGTCAGGTTTATAGTGGCATGGCAATCAGCGTGATTTTAATGGATTTGTTCCTTTTGACTTAGATTTTATAATGTGTTTGTCAATTAGAATTGAGGGAGGCTGTGAAATCAATTGTGTTAAAATGACACTTTTGGGAAAACATTTCATATGCATATGCATAATGTTTGCATTTTCTAAAGGAAATATAAATGATGCAAGGCAGCAAAAGGATACTGTTAGAGTCGGTAAAGATAAAAATTGTAAATTATGAAAATAAAAAAAGGGGAGAGACTGATAGTCATTTGCAATATAGATGGATGAATACAGATATTTAAAAATGAAAATATATCCCCTAATACAATATATCCCCCTAATATTTAATGAAAGGCATCTGTAATACAAATTCTAAAAGTAAATAAAAAAATAAATTACAAATTAATTATTTATTTGTGTGTGTGTGTGTCAGGGGTGTTTCCTCTGAGGAGGCAAGGGAGGCAGTGACTGCTCAAAATATTGGATGAGTAGTAGAAGAATAAAACAATGTCAATATCACAAAATGTAATATTAAAAAGTGTATAAATCACTTGTTTTTCTAAAGAAACATTGTCCAACAGCGACACCAGCAGGTAAAGTTACAGCGGGAGTCCACGTCTCTCTCGTCTCCCCTGAGCCCACTGAGTTTTAACAGATACCCTAAAACATGCGGTGGGTTTGGTGGGGAATAATTAAGAATGAATGTGGGAAAGTCACTTGGGAGGAGCAATGCCTCCATCGCGATATGATTGGATATAACTGGTCATGTTCAGCTGTGATTGGTTAATGCGATAAATCCCGCCTCTTGTGTTTGTGCACATTACACAAATCAGTCTGAATGAACAATATAATGATGTTAATGGAAAGACTAATTTTAAGTAAATTTAAGTTGTTTTAAATGAACAACTCACACACTTAGATATAACCACTTTTTCTGTTAATATAAAACCTAAAGTGGCACAAAAATATGATTTTTGGGAGTTTTAGTGAGTAATCAGCTCGGTGAAATTTAAAGTAAATCTCTGTGTCTGTGACCAAAATTCACTAATGATGATGACTGATGATCCAAAAAATTCAAAAATAGTTAAAAGTGAACTATTAAAAAGAATAGCTGAACAAAAGTTCACAAATAAAATATACTGTTTAAACTGTTACTGTCTTGAGTTATTATTTTGGAACAAATGTAAAATGCTTAAAAACACTAATTCAATGAGATTCATATTTGGTTTTAATAAACAGAATATTGATTACAACGTTAATGTAAAAAAAAATATATATATATATATATATATATTTTATATATATATATTTATATATATATATATATATATTTTATATATATATATTTTTATATATATATATATTTGGCCATGTTTTTTAGATGTGCAAATGTCCTTATAGACACTTGTGGCACTTTGGACCAAGACCGTGCACACCAATTTTCATGTTGATAGGACAAATGGTTGCGCAGTTAAAGCCATTTTTATGTTTTTTCCCCTCTTATAGCGCCACCAAGTGGCCAAGCTCTGCGACTTTTTTCCTGTGACCTCAGATTGAGCTCTTACAAAAGTGTTCTGAGTTTGGCGGCGATATCTCATTCAGTTCACGAGTTATAGGCCTTTTACTAAAAGTGGCCCTGCCCCTCTCAAATGTTTTGGCGCCCCTTTGCAACAGCAAGTCGAAAGTTGAACTTTTTTTGGGTAATTATTGATATTCACTTTCCAGAATCTTTCTGTACTGGTTTGGTTCCGATCGCGCTATGTGCTTGAACCGCCAATTAAATGTCCCTGACATTGTATGTGTTTCTTCAGAGGAGAAAGTTTCAAAAGCTGGTAAGTTCTATTGTAATATTCATTTTTTTTTTTTTTTTTTTTTTTTTTTACTATGCTTGATTATATTTGCATAGCATAGCATGTCTACTGTTCAGTTAAAACAGTGCTTTATTTTATTTTCAAGGTATATTTTGGACTCTTGCAGGTAAAGCAGTAGCTATTTTGAATGAAAAAATTGTTGTGTTGTGTCACAAATTCAGAGATGGCAAAAGATGAAGTGCAGATTCAATCTCAGTCAATGTTTAATTGATAACCACTAGGTTAGGTCACCAACCTCATGTTTTTAATTCATTATATAATGTGTTTTCACTATACAAATGCTTATCACTTCATACATTTGGATGAAATATATGGTGGATGTATGTAGAAATGAAGGCTGTTTGAGCTGACTGGCAGAATGCATTTGTAATCATAATTAATAAACTATGATGTATAAAAAAATATGTTTAGGAGTACAAAATCCTGACTGCACATGCTGTTGGAGCCATGGCCCAGTGGTTAGCACATTGTAATGCTGAGTCATGAATTCAAGTGATCTCTCTACAAACATCTTTTAGTGTTTGTGTAAAATGTGTGCACATTGGACTGTGATTTTGCTTCATATGAATTTTCCTATTCCTGCAGAAAAATGGATTTTGTAGGTTATTTCATGAAAAGATAAATACAAATGTTTGCTAAGTCTCTCGTGTTATTCTTTGTGGACATAAGAGGACATTTTGAAAGCAGCCCACATCTGACTCACGCACGCTATCTTTATGGACGGTGAAGCAGTTCTAACACTCCAGCGAGCAATATTTTTCATGCTTGTTTTGTGAATTCGTCTCTCTAACGCGCACACACATCCTGACTGCCTAACAGAAATGTGTTTTTTTGTTTGTTTGTTTGTTTTTTCTTAATTTAAAATGTGAGCTCACAAAACAATGTATTTATTTGCTATATTTTTTATTTGTTTTCTTTGAAATAATCTCATCTGAAGGTCGTGCTAAGATCATTCTAAATGGAATTGGTGGTGAATTGTTGCTAAAGGCTAAAGGGATGAATTTGTTTTTAAGCTCTTATGGGCAAAAAGCCCATAAAAGCCTAAGTCATAATGGAATCATGAGTGTGGCTTAGACATTTATTATTATTATTTCCCTGAGATCTGATGCCTTTCTAGCTGTCACTGTAAAACTGCTGCCAGTGCATTTGTTTTCACATGTGGCCCTGTATGTGCTCTCTTGTCCGAGTCGATTTGTGTGATGTAATTACAGTTAAAATGCTTTGAGCTGACTCTTTAATTGCTTCCCTCGAGTGATTGGTGGTGATCGAGTTCATCATGGCATGCTTGGTGTCTTCAGTCAAGGCTTTGTGATTATTTGTGGCAGTGCTTGGAATCTGAATCTAGAAAACAGAGCTGTTTGATAAGCTATATATAGGGCCATCAGAACAAACGCATTAGTTTTTCACCTCACGTCTGCTTGATTCCACACCGTATACATATCTTATCGTTCTGTCAGTTGTTCAAGTGCACTTAAATGTGTTTAAAGTGAATATAGACCTCCAATGCCATTTGTGCGACTGAAAATAAACATGCGCGTCTGCTCCGTATGCTGTTGTGAAATATGTCATGCTGCCTGTCAGATGACCTCACGCATACTGTAGGTTTACTTGCTCGCTTTTTAAATGGCTGTCATAGCTAGATTGATTCAAGTGTGATTTATGTATTTTTTTCCAAGGCGTTAGTCACCATCATATTTACAGATCTGGATCACCCACTGGGTTCTTTTAATCGCTTTCCATTAATTTATGCTTTTGAAAGAGGCTGATGTGGTCTAAGTGAAAACGTAATGCTAAATGGTGATTCACTAAATGATAATGTGTCACGGATTCCACAAAAATAGTATGATTTTTATTTTTCGATTCATTTGAAGAATTTGATCAAAAATTACATTAAAGACATGTCCCTGGTGAAAAGGAAATATACTTAAGTTGTACATTTTTGGATGCACTTATCATATTTTACATGTACTATACTAAGTACATATTAAATGTGCTATTTAACAACTTCAAGCATATTAAGAGTTATGTTATATACGTTTAAGATTCATTTTAAGATAATTGTAATATATATACTTGGCTGTGTTAAAATGGAACCACTTTAAGTACATTTAGTGTAACTGAATTGTTCTTCTTTAAATGTGATTTATAATACACTTTAATGCTATACTAGTCAAAGTATATTTTAAGCTTCACATTAATGTGTTCCCAGTATATTTACAATATCATATCAGCTCATTAGTAATGTACCAGCGGAACACTAGCAGAGCTGCATTAGTATATTAAGAGTGTTTTACAAAATCATTCAGAATAACACTATATACTATAATAAAAATATATTTTTATTGTTTTAAAAAAACTGTGCAAAACACTTCTTCACTACAAAAACAAACAAAAAAAAAAAGTAAAATAATTGTACAAAATGTTACAAAAGATTCATATTTCGAATAAACACTGTTCTTTTGATCTTTATATGCATCAAAGAATCATAAAAAAAAAAAAAAAGAAAGAAAGAAAAAAAAAAAGAATATAGCTGCAAGCAGCAATTACCGGGGTTAAAACACTTTAAAGCATTTAAGCACATATGAAAATAGACATTATTTAGCAAGCCTGTAGCCACCTAAATAAAAGATGTAAAAAAAGCACCTTTGGCAAATCAGGTAATTTACCATAGAAATGTTTTATTTTCTTTTTTTAACGTTTATGACTGATATAGTGCTAGCTGTGGTGCGATCTCTTCAAAACTTTGCATGCTTGTTTAGAATCACCTGTCTCATTTGTTTACCAGGTTTTGTGAAGTTTTTAGTTTTGCTTTAGGCTTTATTGGATTTTGGGTAAATTTGAACAGACCCCTTTTCTAAACGACCCCATTATAGCCTCCCAAAGTGTAAATATCAACATTTTTTGATAATTTTTGGCCTAGAGCAGGGGTTCTCAACTCTGGCCCATGAGATCCATTTTCCTGCAGAGTTCAGCTCCAACCCTAATCAAACACACCTGAACAAGTTAATCAAGTTCTTTAGGATCTCGAAAATGAATCTCACAGGCCAGAGCTGAGAACTCCTGGCCTAGAGAGTCCAGAGAATTGTACTGCAGCGTTTGCTTTTTTCCAGATTAAGCAAAAAACCTAGAACTAGCTTGCAAAAGCAGATCTTCTCAATCATTTAACAAATGACTTGATTAACAGCAGTGGCTCTAGAGGCAGAATGAGTTGTATCATATGATATGAATATCATGCGTATGTGCAAAAAACCGCATAACGTACAATTGTTTATGCCTTATAATTGTTAATGCTATGTCATCCCTCAGTGGCCAATTTCTTTCAAATTTCTCTCAGACCTTTGGGGACGTGAGTCGAACAGCCTACTGAGGTTCGTTCTAATCTGCCTCCATTAACCTTGTCTAACAGGTGTGCAAAATTTGTCAGCCAATGGCGGCCATGTTTTTTGAGATACGCAAATGTCCTTGTAGACACTTGTGGCACCTCGGACCGTGCTCACCAATTTTCGTGTTGATAAGACAAATGATTGCGCAATTATAGCCATTTTTATGTTTTTTTTTCACTCTTATAGCACTACTAAGTGGCCGAGCTCCGCGTTTTTTTTTTTTTTCACCCTGTGACCTCAGATTGAGCTCTTACATAAGTGTTCTGAATTTGGCAGAGATATCTCATTCCGTTCAGGAGTTATAGGCATTTTACCAAAAAGGGTCCTACCCCTTTCGAACGTTTTGGCATCCCTTTGTGACAGCGAGTCGAAGGTTCAACTTTTTTTTTTGATAATTATTGATATTCACTCTCTAGAGAATCTTTCTGCACTGGTTTGGTTCCGATTGGGTGAAAAACCTAGGACTAGTTCGCAAAAGTATGTTTTTCAAAAAATGTTAATTTCAAATCTGTGTGCGGTTTGTCCGGCGTAAGCCAAGGATTCCAACAACATAAGACACTTGAGCCTGCGACTGAGGGTTTAGGAGTTCTGAGCAATTTCGATTTCGAAAAACTTTTGATTGCTGTAGCCTCCCCATCAGGCCATTTGGGGCGAGCCTTGGTCACATTGTAGGCAGTGTGAGTACTACCATCCCTCCAAGTTTCAAGTCTCTACAACTCACGGTCTGGTCTGCACGATCAGTTTTACATAGAGATCGCTGATCATTCTAACAATTGCAATAGGGTTTCAGCGTTATGTGCTTGAACCCCAAAAATATTAAGTGGTGAAGATTGTTTTTAACATTTATAATAATAAAAACCATTATTAAAACCTGAGCACCAATAGTAATTCATAATTTAGCACCAAAAACCAGTTTTGCACTCACAGAGGAAATGACAATTTAAAAATGTATTCAAATTGAATTGAAAAAACAGTTCTTTTAAATTGTAAGTGTAATTGTAAATGTAGTACTCATGTCACAGCTGACGTTATGATTCTTGGATCACATGTCAGTTAATGTGTGGTTATGAGTACATCACATAAGAAAGATTGGTGGGATCTCTAACTTGTAGAACCTCTTACTGTATTATCAACACAAGGAAGACACAAGTTGTGATAAAATAAATTTTATTAACAAAAGATAGACAAGAGTAATCAACAGCCACTAAATGAGTACCATGAATGAAAAAGGAATAAAGTGCATAAGATGCATAAAATGCAAGTGATTATGTTGGGTGTTGCTATGTCAGAGCTACGTTATCTGGAAAGATAAACTGTTGCTACTCTGAAACAAATAAGGTGAATAACATTATTATTCATCAAACAAATATGTGTAGTACATAGGTGGCAGTACGGTGGGGGAAGGAGCAGAAATCCGTTTCGACAGCCTTGAACATGAAGCGCTGTGGATGCTGGTCTGCTGGAGCACCAAAGGGTCCTAAGATCTGGAACATGCAGATGGGGCCCTGAAGTAGGTGCTGAAGGTCCTTAGCTTGGAACACGGAAGCAAAAGTACCTGAAGTGAAGGCTTGCTCGCCGGAGACTCAGGACGCTGCATCTGTTATTGTCTCGCTGGACGAAGACTCTGAAGGTAGATTATCTCTTTCCTCGCAGGCTGGAGGCTTATAACGTGGTCGTGTCTGTTGCTGCCTCAAAAGCTGGAGACTTGGACTTGGTATCTGTTGTTGTCTCATGCTTGCGGGTCGCAGACTCAGAACTGGTTGATCTGTTAGTGTATCTTGGACGTGCCGGAGACTCAGAACGAAAGTTGTTCTGTTAGTGTTTCTTGGACGTGCCGGAGACTCAGAACGAGGTGTTTCTGTTGCTGCCTTCCTGGTAATAGGCCGGACACTCAGAACGTTGTTGTTCTGTTACAGTCCTTTCCTGGATGGGCGGCAGACTCAGAACTGGTGTGTTTCCTTGACAGGCCGCAGACTCAGAACTTTGGTAATCTGTTTCTGCCTCTTCCCTTACCGGACTAAGACTCAGAACATTCTTGTCCTGTTCGTGTTTCCTTCACAGGACTCAGACTCAGAACGGGGTGTGTCTTTTGGAAGGGTACCTTTATCCCTTTCCGATGAGGAGGAGATTGCAATTTGGCACTTCTCCATTTCCCTGCTGCGATTGGCTGGTTCCATCAGAGTGGGGGGACACGTGGTGGCCCACCCTTCTTTCCTCCTGTGGAATTTATTTGCATAGTCCAAACACAAAGTTAGAAAAGAGTCACTAAAGTTTTACCGGTGCATTTCTCACTTTCCAAACCTTAAACAGAATGCATTTGTCAATGTTATGAACATGTTAATTCCAAACATGATGGGAAAAGATTGATATGTCATGAATGCATTCATTTGTCCATTAATAGCTAAGTTTGTGTTGCACTACACATTGCTGTCACTAGGAATAATTATTTCTCTGAATAAGTATAAGATGTGTAGTGTGCTGTATGAATGTTGTAGTGTGCATCAGTTTTAAGGTTTAAAAACCTAGTTATGAATGAATTTGGATGGATCTTTGTGATCTCCTTCTGTTTCACCCAATGCTGCTGCATCTGGAGGTCCTAAGGAATTTTTATGATCGGTCACAGGCCAAATTAGCCTCAAGGTGGGTGGAGGGCAGAAACTGCATTTTGACCAATAGGAAGTTCTGTCCTTGCCGGGCTTTGTACCAAAGGTCTTCTCATTGCCCTCTCTAAGAGATGTCTGGCTGTTGTCCTGGCATCTTTATCTGATGCCGCTGGGCAGTTTGCTTATGTTAGTTCACCAAGACTGGACCACACTGTATGAGTCAAAATGACTGATTTTTTGTTTATGTCAAAAATCATTAGGTTATCAAGTAAAAAATTGTTATGAAGATATATCAAAACCTAATTTTTGATCAGTAATATGCA
This sequence comes from Cirrhinus mrigala, assembly GCA_036247105.1. Taxonomy (NCBI): domain Eukaryota; kingdom Metazoa; phylum Chordata; class Actinopteri; order Cypriniformes; family Cyprinidae; genus Cirrhinus; species Cirrhinus mrigala. The sequence continues at coordinate 19,772,517 of CM070020.1, forward strand.
TTGCTAAGAACTTAATTTGGACAACTTTAAAGGCAATTTTCTCTATTTTAATTTTTTTTTTGCACACTCAGATTCCAGATTCCTAACAAACCATACATCAATGGAAAGCTTATTTATTCAGCTTTCGGATGATGTATAAATCTAAATTTCAAAAAACTGACCCTTATGACTGGTTTTGTGGTCCAGGGTCACATATATGGTTTAGAAAAGAGGTGATGGTACCACTACCAGTATTTTGAGGCATTGGGTGCTGAGATGCTACTGTGACACTGGTACACCATGTAACACTAATGGCTACCAGTGAATTTCCTGGCCAAAGACCCGAGACGGAGGGTTTAATTTGTATCCATTTCCTTGAATTCTTCCTTTCCCACGTTTCTTGTGTTAAATTACTCAATATTTTCCTGCTTTTACAATTAGATCACGCTGGCAGCCAGGAGATTAATCGAACACCCAGACGACGTTTGTGTGGACGTGCCACTCAAGGAATGTGTGCTGCATGCGTCTGTCTGTGTTAGCTGTCTGTAAAGACCATGTGACCTGCTTCCTCGCCCGTCTTTAATTTCCAGCCGAATTGAATCAGGAGAGATCTGCAGTCAGCGTGTTTGTGATTGATCTTTTGGCCGCCTGTCGGTGGACAGAAATTAAGAGAAGATTCACTGTAATTGTACGCAAAAACAGAATCAAAGTAAAACATATTATTTTATCCTTACGCTTGGATAATTCAAACTCCCCACGAGGACCAGAACTATCCTGATTTTCATGTTCCTTGCTCAGCTCTCAGAATATATTAGTGTTAATATATACAGAGCAATATTAGGATTCAAAACGTTCAAGTTTATTAGCATTCCTTCAAGAGGCTGAAATATGAGCAAATCATTACACCCTGCTGTTCACTCTGAAGCATGAGAGGAGCATTGAATAATCTCACTGTTCTTTAATCACGCCTCAAACTTAATGCAGTGGTTCTCAACCGGTGGGTCATGACCCAAAAAAATACTTCACGGGTCTGTTCTGATAGGAAAAAAAAAACAATGCTTAAACTAATGTTAAGATTAACTATCCATATGACCCTGCACAGCAAAATAAATAGGCTTTTAATAGTGAGAACCGTATCTTTTGTATTGTGAATGTCAAAGGCTGTGGGTCAAGTCCAACCTTGTGCAAATCCATTCTCAGCAACCAGCTGACTTAAAGCACTGTTTAAAGCAAGCTGAACTGCAATTGTGACATAACGTTGATTCTAACATAAATTAGGGAATAAACACTGAAATGCATGCTATTTATAGTTACAATTCTAGTGTAGCCACAGAGATAGTTCACCCAGAAATGAAAATTCTGTCATTAGTTACTCACCCTCATGTCGTTCCAAACCATAAGAACTTCATAACATTATGGTCGAATCACTGATGTCACACTGACTGTTTTATCGATGTCCTTACTAACTTTCTGGGCCTTGAACATGTCAGTTCCATTGCTGTCTATGCAGGGTCAGAAAGCTCTGGGATTTCATCAAAAATACTTTAATTTTGTTACAAAGATGAACGAAGGTCTTACGGGTTTGGAACAACATGAGGGTGAGTAATTAATGACAGAATTTTCATTTTTGGGTGAGCTATCACTTTAAATATTAATGTTACTGGATTCCGATTATTCAGAAACCCAAAAAACCCCCAGAACTTACTGACGCCTACTTTAGAATGGTAGTCTGTGCATGCAGCTGTTTTCATTGTCATGACAACCTAATGTGGTAACCCTGGAAACCAAGTGTAAAGAACAATTCTGTACATGTCATCTGAACTATGCTATTATGACCATTAATGCATTTTAAATGGTATGTTACACAATAGTATATAACCCATCTTATACATTGGGAAAAGAAACATTTCTCATTTTTCTTTTTGTTTTGCACACTTTGCAAGCTAACCACTCAGAATGCTAGCATAGCACACTGCTAGCCAATTAGCCTGTTTAATATGTGTTATATTTTATATATATTATACATACACTGCCGTTCGAAAGTTTGGGTCAGTAAGACTTGTAATGTTCTTTAAAGAAGTCTCATCAAGGCTGCATTTATTTGTTTAAAAATACAGAAAAAAAAGTATTATTGCAAAATGTTATTACAATATAAAATAATGGTTTCTGTTTTAACATACGTTAAAATATAATTTATTCCTGTGATGCAAAGCTGAATTTTCATCAGCCAATAGGCTGCTACAGTCTTCAGAGTTACATTATCCTTCAGAAACCTAGAGATCATTCTAATATGCTGATTTAATATGCTGGTTTATTAGTGAGGAAAATTAGTGAGGGGGGCTATAAACACTTCAGAAGGGGATCAGATATGTAGATGTTTTGTGGAGGGATGATAATTTTTTAAATCATACCCAATTTATTGCATCAAAATGTGTTAATACTTTACTATATAGTGAGTTGTTTATTATTCATGCAACAATATATATTAAAGTTATAGCTTTTATTAATAGCAATTGCTGTATAACTTATAACTTTGTCTAGTGCTCTTATGATTGTTTATAGCCTGATCTGTGAAAATTTAACGACTATACTGACAGACTTCTTCAAGGTTAGTGTCTGCGTATTTCATTTCATTCTGTAACTTGTTCTACAGATCTGTGTACTTGTGTTAAATGCTACTGTTTCTGACAGCGCTGGTAACGTTTCTGACAGATAATATCATGGTATTTTTTTGCGTTTCTCTTACCGAATGTGGTATCCTGTCAGCGATAACCTGTCCGTGGGCTTTTTTGATTACTGTCAGTTGAAGTGCCGACGATGCAGTGTTGCCAGATATTGCTATTAAAACAAACAAAAAACGAAAAATAAATAAAAAATAACAGAAATTATTAAAAATCTTTTGCAAACATAAAAAAAAGATATCGCTGACCCTAAACAAAAAATTCTACTTTATTAACTTTCTAAAGTTTCAAATTAAGTGGAAAAGACAAGTCTAAAAACGCTTATAATAGATGGATCTGGCAACACGGAGATTGCGCCTGCGCCCTTAACTCGTTCACTCTGGCTGCGTCTCGCAGCGATCATTTTCATACCACGGATGCTAAACATTCAACCATATGAGGAATTTAGCAGCAAGTTAGTAATTCATACATTTCTAGTTGCATTTCTTTAGCTCAAGTATGCAAACCTCTTTGCCACATGCACTGTAATATATAGGCTATTATATTGAAAGTTACATTTTCAAATGAAAATGGCAACATGATCGTTTTATAAAGTATGCGTTCATGTGTGTTAAGGGCTTCATTCAGGGGAGAAAACAGGGTATGATGAGGGGTGAACGTAGCAAAAACTTCCCCATGATATTTTGTAAACTGTATTTATGACAAAGAACTGCACAGATGCAGATATTATAATATATAGCCCCCAAAAAATGGCCTAGCGACGCCCATGATCACAAGTTTAAAAAAAATATTAAGCAGCACAACTGTTTTCAACATTTATAATAAATCAGCATATCAGAATGATTTCTGAAGGATCATGTGATACTGAAGACTGGAGTTATGATGCTAAAAATTCAGCTTCGATGACAGGAATAAAAATAGAAAACATTATTTTACATCATAATAATATTTCACAGTATTAATTTTTTTTCTGTATTTTTGATCAAATAAACGCAGCCTTGATGAGCATAAGAAACTTAAAAATATATATATATATATATTTCATATTTCATATATATATATATATATATATAGGTGCTTTAGAAGGACACATTGAAATGAGCTTATTCTTAGAGGAAACAGTATGCCACAAATGCTCCTTAACACTTAATTTTTAAGTATGTTTGTTGAAGGTTTATGTACTTTTTCAAACCTCCATCTCTCTCAATCTTCATTTCTCCCTTTCCCACAGCAGCATCAATGGCAAATACGCTACAATCACATAATGTACTCGGCTGCCAGCACTTTACATATGAGCTTGAAATGTTTATTTTTATTGGTGTTCTTTATGGGAAAGCCCAGTGATGATTTTCAAATGCACTTGTGATTTGTGGTCAGTGGTTTAGATTACAGCATGTGCCACTGTGTGTGTGTTAAGAGATTTCTAGTGATGGAGAGCAGCTTTCTGTGAGCACCTCTTGCCCTGGCCTGTAGGTACGGAAACGACAGACACCTGGGATGTCAGCATGGAGCGGTCAGAGAATGACAGCGTCCAAAACGAAGGCTACATTTCCCTTTCCTGCATACTAATTAAGAGAGTTCCGTCCCTCAGACAGCATCCATATCAACACATTTAAAGGCTGCTTTAGAAAAGTAGCTACAGTATGTACTTTCATTAGGATGCCATTTTTCCGAGTAAACTGCAGGTCTCTTGTGATCTGTATATGAGGGCATTAAACATGAATCAGGGCCCGATAGTTACAGCCTAATAAAAAGTCCATAAAGATTAGTTGCATTAGCATAGTAATATTCATCACAAAGTTGCAATTCTCACTCAAGCAGGGAAAACTATCCTGTGGTTCTGCGGTACTCGCATGTGGGTAGTGTTAAAAATGTTAACGCAGGATTTTTTTCTTGTCCTGACCACAAAAGAGGGCTCTCTTTGAGGCCCTTAAACAAGGCTATCTAGCTGTGCTGCTAAATTAAAAGCCTCTGTGTTGTTATTCATCTGGCTTGTATTAAAGGGACTGGAGGTGTGCGATTCAGTTTTCAGGCAGGTTTTTCTTTTTTTTTTTAGAAGTTGTATTTCAATTTTTAATGAGCTAAGAGCCTGCAAGGAAAAAATGAATTAACACAATGAGGAACAAATGCCCTTCAGAGTTATATGTGTCTCTCTGTTTGTGTGTAATAGAGAAATGAAAAAAAAAAAAAATAAAAAAAAATGCACCCACACTTTTACAGGAAGTGCACATATTACCTGGCAGTGAAAGTGTTTTAGCCTAATGCAGGATCAGTGCTAGAACATTGTTATTAGTTTGTCAGGCTGCATATCAGGGCTATAACAAACTAAAAGTAGCAACGGCACTGACTTCTCAGTATTTCTCAGTAGCGTGACAGTAGCTCAGTTTTAAAAATGAAGCAGGTTTTCCAGTAACAAGCACTGGGATTTGTAACTTGAGAGGTTATTTGGATTTTTAGAGGTTGCACACATTTGTTATTTTACCCTAACTAAATGTAACTGCTAAAACGAGTGGTTGCATTCTGTCATCGCTGCCTGAAGGACAGACTGATTCATGGATTTGTAAGACATAAATTTGCTTAACTATGGAGGGCTGTAATGGTGACTTTAAATCGCAAAAGTTTATTGGCCATAATTGACATTTCGTATCGTATAATTATGACTTTAATATAAATGTGTACAGTCTTTGCCCTACTTCAGGTTTACATTTTCATTTTTAGTCTTACTTACCTTATTACTATTTTCATTATTATTTCTGTCACATTTTACTATTAGGTTTCATTTGTTAACATTAGTTAAAGCTCTCTGACCCTGCACAGACTGAAATGCAACTGAGTCAAGGCCTAGAAAAGTAGTAAGGACATCATTAAAATAGTCCATGTGACAAGCGCTGCATGATTATAACAAAAATCATAATTGTTGATTATTCCTTGCAATTATTACTTACGATTATCATAATTTACATTGAATGATGTTTTGAATAGCTTCACAGGTCCAAAAATTCGTACCCGAACCCGAAGAGACCCATAAATTTGTTGCACGGAACCGACTCGGACCTGTATTTTATTTGAAAGTGGGACCCGAACCCGCGCAGACCCGAGAAATGCCTTAAATTTACTACGCGGACCCGACCGTTATTCGTAAATTGGATCTGAACCCGGCTGAGAAGACACAGACCCGACTGTACCCGGTCGGCACATATTGTACAGCATACTGCTATTAACAATCAATAAACAAGTTGCAAAAAAAAAAAAAAAAAACTTTTTGGCTTACCTACTGTTAGTAGCCCTGACTGCGATCAATCCTCCTTGACACTAACATTTCCGTCCATGTTAGGCTGTTCCTCTCTCTTGCTGAGTGAAAGAACCTTCTTAATCTATTCATTATTCCAGCTCAGAGCAATTTAAAACAAAAAAAAACTTTACTGCATGCGCAGTGGTGTAGTGGTGTCTGGAGAAGTGGGTATACTCTTAATTTATTTAAAGGGGTCATCGGATGCCCATTTTCCACAAGTTGATATGATTCTTTAGGGTCTTAATGAAAAGTCTCTAATATACTTTGATTAAAAATTCTCAATGGTTTTGTAAAACAACACCCTTTTTACCTTGTCAAAATGAGCTCTGCAAAAATCATCTCATTCTAAGGGGTTGTTCCTTTAAATGCAAATGAGCTCTGCTCACCCCGCCCCTCTCTTCTCTCTGTGGAATGACGAGCTTGTTTACTTTAGCCGCATTTAGCCGCTAAACTTCCTAACTACCACGTTATAAGAAAAGGCGATCGCAAAGATTCATTAAAAAACGCTTATACTCACTTCTGCTGGAAGCGAAGCTGGATCACAAATGATTCGTGCGAACATAGATGGATATATGTAGATCGGGAGGCGCATTCCATTCACAAACAAATGGAATCCATTGCATCTTCAGCGGCTCAGATGTCAGGAGTAAGTGACAACCACTATGTTCATTATTACATCCAGCAACACAACACCTCAATGCTCAATCAGAGCTATTCTTGTTTAACTTACATCCCTGCTTCAGCATCGAAACAAGGAAAGTTACTGGACTGTGACAGCTGGTCTGAGGTAAGAGCTCATGTCAATCAACTATTGTGGAAGCAGCCTCTGTAGGTGTGACGGCACACCGACAGGCATCTGAGAACGGCTCGATTTGAAAAAGGGGATATTATTTTTACAGATTAATTAAAAGCCACTGCATAGATTTTTATCATTATAGGGTAAATTTTTACATACACTGCCAACACACATTAATGTTAAAACAACATGAAAAAGTGAAGTTTGCATCCAATGACCCCTTTAAGGTATTGTTTTCATTATAATGTACTGATTCAAATTAGTAATCAACAATTAATTATCATGTTACCACTTTGCGTGCCTCGCCTGACATGCTCTCGCACTGACATGCTCTCATTGGCGGGTGCGGTGTTCTCCGATCGATTCGGGTATTACACAAATGTTAAACAGACCCGGGACCTGAGGTAATAGATTGCGACCTGACCTGGACCTGGCTGACCATTTAAAATATAGGGTCCTCCGTGAAGACCTCTACTTTATACCATTGTTTGAAGAAACTGCATGCCACATTTTTATATATAGTTTCTTCTTTAAATATAAAAAAAGTAAAAATGTAAAAATTAAAACAATAAGAAAAAAAAAAAACCTTAAGATGACCTGTAGAAAAAATACACACACTCTCTCTCACACACACACCCACCTACACATCACGCGTGCTCCCCATCTGTGTAATTCATAAAGGCGCATTTATTATGCACAGTACAATCAGATGACTAATTTTAAACTGATTCCGCTTCGAACATGTAAGGCAAAGCACTCCTACTGAGAGTTTCTGAGATTTTCAGTGTGTGAGATTGTCCTGTTTTGTTTCTGCCAGTATGCCAGAGCGTGAGCTTTTGAAGCTCCGCCCTCTTCTGAAAAGGGGGGGGGGGACACCAACTCATTTGCATTTAAAGGGACAGGCACAAAAACAGCGCATTTCGGCTCATACCCTAAAAGTGGCAGTTTTAACAAGCTATAAAAAATTACCTGTCGGATATTTTGAGCTAAAACTTCACATACACACTTCACACACTCGAAAAACTGCTGGGTTAAAAACAACCTAGCGCTGGGTAAAATATGGACATACCCAGCGACTGGGTTGTTTTGACCCAGCGGTTGGGTTAAATGTTTAACCCAACCTTCTGGGTAGTAACCCAACTGCTGGGTCAAAACAACCCAGTCGCTGGGTATGTCCATATTTTACCCAGCACTAGGTTGTATTTAACCCAGCAGTTTTTAGAGTGCAGATTTCATACACGCAGACATCAGAGGTAAAAAGGAGCATAATAGGTCACCTTTAACATAAACTTACAATGAACAACACTTCTACATTTTTTTAATCTTATTTATCTTATTAATCTAATTTTATTAATCTAATCTGATCTTGTTTGAAACTAAACACTTGATATTTTGTTACCCTGGTGTCATAATAACTCAAAATTAGTATAGCAATAGAGTAAAACAGGGTCAAATATGCATGAAAGGCGGGCCGGAAGGGCGTGTTTAGGCGTGTCTGTACTTTTTATTACCTTTAGAAAACTAATCAATCAACTATCATAAACTGTATATCATTTGAAAGCTGAAACACTCAAGATTCATGTTCTGGACTTGTTTTTGAAATCAATTCACCAGACAGGAAAGGGTTAACATAAATGCTGAAGGACCGGCAATTCAAATATGTACAAAGTGAACGGTACTACGTACGTTTCATCGCTTATGGTTCTGATCAGCTCGGACTATTCCAAGAAACACCAGCTTACATTTCAAGGTAAGAGTCCACTCTTCAAAATGCATCCTACTTTGTAATCCAAAACGACATTACAACTGTGACTTGTGTTTCTGGCAACTATGGCTTGATATCTCTTAATTGCTGTTTTCTCCTAATGAAGAAATCTGTTTGTTTGTTCATCATTTTAAGATTCACTTATTTATTTTAGTCCTGCATGGTTTTTCCCCAACATCTTTTTTGTCACAAAATATCTAGTTAAAAGCTCCTGATTGTCAATGTTATAGAAATTGTTTTCTAGCTTTATTTTTAGTGTAAAATTATAATAATCTTCTGCATATATGACCCCTTTCCAACAGTGACTGTATGATTTTGAGATCCAGCTTTTCTCCCTGAGGACAACTGAGGCACTCACACATTACCATTACAAAAGGTAAAAACATTTACTGATGCTCAAGAAGGCAACACAATGCATTAAGAGCCGGAGGGTGTAAACTTTTGAACAGGATGATAAAATTTTTTTATTTTGTTCAAAGATCATTTTTTTTTCATGATCATTCTATTCAAACAGGGTTCAAATATGCAGAAGATACTGGAAAACCAAAGATTGTGCAGGAGCTGGAGGATTTTTCTGCAGAACAGCAGGCAGTTGAGCTGCTCAGGACCAACAAGGGACTCATGAACAACTATCACAAAACATAAAAACATTCATGGATCATCCAGGAAACGACACACAGTATAGATTCAAGGGTATATAAACTTTTGAATTGAATTCAGGTATTATTTTATCTTGTGTAGTATGTATAAACATTCATTATGTGGAATTCAGGAAAATGCTAAATAAAAATTACATGCAATTTTCATGATCCCTCTTAAATTGTTACAATTATGAACATATTCAGCAAGAGGTATGTAAACTTATAATCTCCACTGTACACAGTATATATGATTATTTATAATATACATCTATTTATAATATATACTGCCTCCTGAACATTGTCTTCTGTTTGTTAGTAGCTTAGTTACAGTGGCTGCTCCTAAAAAACAGCTTGACTGTAGTTAAACTATTTTAAATGCTGACTAGCTTGTATCTGAGGAAGCTGCGGTTTCAAAGGAGCTGCTGCATATTAATGCTGTCATGTGGGTTCAATCTATATTGAGGGTTCATGGTGAGTTTGACTGGGCCGAATCAATGCATAGGCACATAAAAGCAAATACAGAGCGCTGGGCTAAAATCTGCTGAGCACATCAAGCCTTCATTAAAATGAGCTGTTAGCGCACTTAATTAAAAGTGACGTTTGGTAATTTGGGAACATGATGGGTGCCATGAACCTAGCTCATGTTTAATGACAGTCCGGTGGATCATGCCGTCTGACTAACCCCTGTCCTGTGATATCACTCTCTTTGAACGGCATGCTGGGAAAAGCCTTTCAGTCGATCAGGCAGAAACGGAGGAAAAAGGAAAAAAAGTTGCCGGAATTTCAGCTGTATTGATTTTGTCTGCACTATAATAATGTCTTCCTGGGGGCATTAAATCACTCTGATTGTTAGACTGTATATTTTATGAAGGGCACAAAGCCCCATCAGACCATTGGAAGGAGTGTGTGCACGTCTGAGTAGTTCAAGATATCCGCTATTTCCCCAGGTTGTCCTGAGCGCATATAGGAGTCTCCGCTTGTAGATCTTTGAATATGAAGGGGAAGTTTCACTGTAAAGCACTAATCCAGGAGGTGATGCCGAAGTGGTTTTCGGTTAAACCTCTTCAAGATTAGCCCACCTTAGCCAAAAATATTCAAAGTAGTTGGAAAAAGTGGCTTATATTATTCAGAGCACTATCTGCACTCGAAGGCTCGCGAGCACAAAATGTTTTTAACGTATAAATCCGACGAGATTTGTAAACAAAATCAATATGCGTCATGCGAATTGGCGGGTACATGAGCGAGCGGTGAGTAAACACTGTGCTCAACTTCCAGAAAATACCAAAGTGCAAAGTTTAATGAAGTAGAAGATCGTTTTTAAATGTGCTGAACAGTTATTTGAATTTCTTGTTGCTTTGCTGATAATTGTGTTTATGTGTGGATGGGAGAGGAAACGCTGATGCACATACTGTATGGCTAAATCTAATCGCAAATTACTTTTTAGTTTTAACGCTCTCAGTGAGACAAATATAGAAGTGATTTATTTGATGACACATCCCACTAGCCTTGTTTGTCTTTGCCTTTTATAAACTTGTGTTCTCTGACGTTATTTTTCACACTATTGGGGATTTTTAATGTTTGATTTTGCTCAGTTTCATAACGTCATACTAGCTGTTGTAGTCAAGAAAACCATTTTAAGGAAGTTGTAAGCAATTATATTCTCAGTTCAGGGCATCTATGAACAAACAGACATTTTTTTTTTTTATCCCATTCCTTTAAACTTTCCATTCTCATTGACAGAAATTGACTGCTGGACCAGTAGCTACTCAAACTCAAGCAATCATTCATTCCTTTGCCATTCAACCTTTTTGACAGCAGTAAATAACTTAAGATAAGGCGAGAACGTGCCTGACCCGTATCTGTGCCGCTCTCAGAGAAAACCGGTCTTTTTGTTCTGGGAGGTCTGAATTAATCAGTCATTTTTGATGTGAAAGTGTACAATAAATTACGCTTCCTACAGAGTTAACAATTATCATTATAAAACATTGTCACTTACCATAATATAAGTGAAGGCCAGGGCATGTAACACCTTTTTGAGGTGACAGCAGTTGTAAGTCTTGTCAGAATGTGGAATTTAGAAATGCACTGATATTAATCTAATTTGTTCATTTATTCATTTTACTCAAGTGAATGTAGGTAGGCATTAATACATTATAATGTAAATGTGAAAATAAAGATATGAGCATGAACTATTAAATGCCAGATCTTGATATAGCTGAGGTCAAAGCTTTGTAGAATCTGCAAAATGTTAATTATTTTACCAAAATAAGAGGGATCATACAAAATGCATGTTATTTTTTATTTAGTACTGACCTGATAAAGATATAGAAAATAATAGTTGAATTTATAAAAACGACCCCGTTCAAAAGTTTACATACACTTGATTCTTAATACTGTGTTGTTCCCTGAATGATCCACAGCTGTTTTTTTTTTGTTTAGTGATAGTTGTTCATGAGTCCCTTTTTTGTCCTGAACAGTTAAACTGTTCGCTGTTCTTTAGAAAAACCCTTCAGGTCCCACAAATTCTTTGGTTTTTCAGCATTTTTGTGTATTTGAACCCTTTCCAACAGTGACTGTATGATTTTGAGATCCCTCTTTTCACACTGAGGACAACTGAGGGACTCATACTTATACTGAGGGCTTATACTTACTCACTGATGCTCCAGAAAAAAAAAAAAAAAACCCCACAATGCATTAAGAGCTGGGGGGTGAAAACTTTTGGAATTTAAAAATTGAGGTTTTAACTTATTTTGTATTCTGGGAAACATAAGTATCTTCTGTAGCTTCTGAAAGGAAGTACTAAATGAAAAAAAAAGTAAGATATTTAGGCAAAATAAGAAAAATATACACATATTCATTCTGTCCAAAAGTTTTCACCCCTGGCTCTCAATGCATCGTTTTTTCCTTCTGGAGCATCAGTGAGCGTTTGAACCTTTTATAATAGTTGTGTATGAGTCCCTTGTTTGTCCTCAGTGTGAAAAGATGGATCTTAAAATCATACAGTCATTGTTGGAAAGGGTTCAAATACACGAAAATGCTGAAAAACCAAAGACTTTGTGGGACCTGAAGGATTTTTTTGAAGAACAGCAGGCAGTTTACCCGTTCAGGACAAACAAGGGACTCGTGAACAACTATCAAAACACACACACACACACACACACACACACACACACACACATAGCTGTGGATCATTCAGGTAACAAAGTATTAAGAATTAAGCTAATGTAAACTTTTGAAAGGGGTCATTTTTATAAATTCAACTATTATTTTCTCTTGCGGACTATATGTACATCTTTTATGTGAAATATCTTATGTCAGTAAAATAAAAAAATAACATGCATTTTGTATGATCCCTCTTATTTTGGGTTAGGGTTAGGGCCAGTTCATGCATTTCCTGGGAATCAAACCCATAATCTCAGCATTTCTAACACCATGCTACTGTTGAGTTACAGGTTGGATAAAAGGGTTTGCTAATATCGGCCAATTGCAATATATTGTGCATTCCTAATAGATGCCTAATTATTTTGAACAATAAATTTGATTACATTTTTTCACAAATATTAAACATTTATGTTTTCAATTACTGTTACAATTGAGGTGGTAACAGCAGAACTCTTTGTACTTGACTTTAATTTATACATTTTAGAGAGAAGTTGTAGATTTTTATTTATTTATTTTTACTAAATTACTATTATATCAAAGTTTGAGATAGACCATGCAAAAATCAGACATCAAAACATATTGACTCTCTGCTGCATGTAATACCGGTTGGTACCAGCTTGTACAGTTGCACTTATAATAATTTCCTCTCCATCCATATTCTTGAACTGCTTTGAATATTACACAGGTTAACTGGTTCTCTTGCTTGATACAGTAGCTGGCTAACAGATGACATCTTCGGGCAATATACAAAAGATCCATTAGTAGGCAGTACAGTATATGTCAAGTGAATTTGTGTGATCCCACCATGCATTGCATGTGTTACATCACGTTTTTCACTCTGAAGATGTATGCATTAGTAAAGTATAGATTATGGATTTATATACATGGCACAAAGTAGATGGGAACGTGTAGAATATCAATAATGCTCACTGCTTTTCTGAGACGGATTGGTTCCCATGGTGAAAGACCGATTTTCTGGAGCCTCAGTCTTTCTGGTATTTTTTTTTTCCTACAGATTGAGCTGACTGGGGCTGTAGGCCCACCCTAGGCATTTTGGTAATTAATATCGTAAAACTTGAAAATACTCTTTTTTGCTTTAAGGTGAGACATCAGAAGTGTCTAGCCACCTGCTGTGATATTAGATAATTACATACTGAAGCTTTGATACTGAAGGAATAATATATAAAGGTTTGTTTTAAGTATTTAATATTTTATCTTTTTTTTTTTATTTAAATCACTTGCTAGGCACTTTGAGAGGAAGTCACTTTGCCTTTCTCATTAAAAATGTGTAATATTCTCTGAATTTCAGTTTATTTTAATTCCACTTTGTTAAATTCCAATTTCAATTAAAATTCTCTGTCTTGTTTGAAACCTAATTCAAATTAAGGAATCAAAGTGGAATGTAGAAAACATTCTCAGTTCACTTTTAAAGGGTGCTCCATCCTGGAGTGTATATTATTTTAAACATATTTGTGAAAAGACTATTTATTAATGTATATTTACAATTCAAAAGTTTTATTTTCAAAAGATTCAGACTGTAAGATTTTTAATGTTTAAAGAAGTCTCTTCTGCTCACCAAGCTTGCATTTATTTGATCCAAAGTACAACAAAAACAGTAACATTTTGAAAAACAACAATAATAAGTCTTTTCTTTTTTAATATATTTTAAAATAATTTAGTCCTTTGATCAAAGCAAAATTTTCAGCATCGTTACTCCAGTCTTCAGTGTCACATGATCCTTCAGAAGTCATTCTAACATGCTGATTTGCTGTTCAAGAAACATTTTGTTTATTATTATTTTCAATATTTAAAACAGTTAGTTGTTTTAGGATTCTTTAATGAATAGAAAGATCCAAAGATGATCTGAAATAAAAGCTTTTGTAACGTTATACACTATACCACTAAAAAGCTTGGAGTCAGTGTATGTATATATATATATATATATATATATATATATATATATATATTAGGGGTGTAACGGTACACAGATAAATACACACAGATTAATGTATACGTTTAAGAGAAATATGTTATTTATATACAAAATATTTTTATTTATATATAATATAAATTCTATAAAAATCATAATAAATACATATACTTGTAAATATTTCTTAAATATATACATAAATGTGTTTGTATTTATATATACATAATAATTACACACAGTACACACACATATATTAGGCAAACTCAAACTTTTCTTTTGTATGTGATTAATCGCGTTTAATCATTTGACAGCCCTAATATATATATATATATATATATATATTTTTTTTTTTTTTTTTTTTTTTTTTTGGGGTGGGGAAAGAAATTATAGAAATTAATACTTTTATTTAGCAAGGATGATTTAAATTGATCAGAAGTAATGAAAAGCACATTTATAATGTTACAAAAGATTACTATTTCAGATAAATGCTGTTCTCCTGAACTTTCTATTCATCAAAGTAACCTGAAAAAGTCTACTCAGCTGTTTTCAACAATAATAATAATAAATATTTTTTGAGCGGCAAATCAGAATATTAGAATCTTTTCTCAAGGGTCGTGTGACTGGAGTAATGATGCTAAAAATTCAACTTTGGAATCACAGGAATAAATTACAGTTTAAAATATATTCAAACAGAAAACAGTTATTTTAAATAGCAAAAGTATTTTACAATTTTACTGTTTTTACTGTACCTTGGATCAAAAGAAATGCAGGCTTGGTGAGCAGAAGAGACTTTAAAACATTCAAAATCACACTGTTCAAAAACTTTTGACTGGTAGTGCACACAGCATTACAATGTAATGCTATTTTCTATTTGAATATATTTTAAAATGCAGAGATGGGAAGTAACTAAGCACAAATACTTCATTACTGTACTTAAGTAGCTTTTTCTGGTATCAGTACTTTACTTCACTATTTATTTTTCTGACTACTTTTGACTTTTACTCCTTACATTTTTACACAAATATCTGTACTTTATACTTCTTACTTTTTCAAACCAGGCTTGTTACTTTAGTTTTTTCATCAGCATTTGATCACCATTCAATAACAAATCTCTAATAAATCATGGATCGGTTAGTCTTGACTAGCAACGCGATTCGGCTCGCGCGTGCTCCGCGTCTCCGTTTCTGTCAATCAATCAATGCGAGTGACTCGAGTGGAAGCGCCCTGGTGGATCATAGAGGCAAAACTACTGACCTGTTCAGGACTTCAGTGAAGGTCAGTTTCATCTGTAAACAGGCTGCTAAGAGTTGCTAGCAATTTAATGCTCAACTAAGTAAACAAAGACAAAACTACAGCAGTAGTACTATAAACGAAACGAAACTAAATTACTATCATCTCTCAAAATACTCTCTGCTAAAGGACATCATTATCTACTGTAAAGTTACAGTAGTAATTTAGCAAACAAGTGTTATAAAACATCGTTTTGTAATAGCTTCAAAGGGAGCTAGGGCAGATAACAACACAACCCTTAGAAAAATTAAAACCAAAATCCATGGTTACTATAGTCAAACCATGGTAACCACTAAGGTGACGAGATCTGATGTGTCTCGCGAGATCTCGTGAGGACATCCTTGCAAAACATTTTGAAGTGTTTAAATTAGATCTGCACGATTAATCTTTAAAATGTCCAGCTCTTGATTCAAACACCGACGCAATCTTATTCCTGAATGACAACGATTTAGATTTGTTTTGGACTGTTTCACATCGCGAGTGTCTTTGAAGGGTGAGAAGCACGTTTTGTCGCTGCCCATGTTAATGAATCAAAACTCACCTGCCTGTAGCTTTCTAGTAACCCTTCAGACCTTGATTAGCTTGTTCAGGTGCGTTTGATTAGGGTTGAAGCAAAACTATGCAGGGCTGCGGCTCTCCAGGACCCACGTTCGCCACCCCTGGTATAAACACTTATTGTCTACAGTAGCGATCAAAACGAAAATATAACACTTGTATGCATTGTAACGCTTATCCTCTTCCGCCAGGAGGTGGCGACAACTGCCCGTTCAAAAAAAGTATGTCATTGAATCATTCATTTCAGGAGATTTCAATAGTCAAACATGTCTTAAAGAAGTGAAACAATGACTCCATCATTGAATGTTTTTTTTTTTTTTTTTTTTTTGTTTAAATTAATATACACTACCGTTCAAAAGTTTGGGGTCAGTAAGACTTGTAATAGTCTTTAAAGTAGTCTCTTATGCTCATGAAGGCTGCATTTATTTGATTAAAAATATAGAAAAAAAAAACAGTAATATTGCAAAATGTTTTTACAATATAAAATAATGTTTTTTATTTTAACATACTTTAAAATAGAATTTATTCCTGTGATGAAAAGCTGATTTTTTATCAGCTGTTACTCCAGTCTTAAGTGTCACATGATCCTTCAGAAATCATTCTAATATGCGGATTTGTTATTAGAATGATCAGTGTTGGATAATATCAACAGTTGTGCTGCCAAATATTTTTTTGGAACCTGTCATTTTTTTTTTCAGGATTCTTTCATGAATAACAAGTTTAAAAAGTACAGTGTTTATTCAAAATATAAATATTTTATAACAATGTAAATTATTTATTATTAACTTTTAATAAACTTTTAATTATTAACTTAATACATCCTTGGTGAATAAAAGTATTAATTTCTTAAAAAAAAAAAAAAAAAAAAGAAACAATAAAAATGTACTGACCCCAAACTTTTGAACGGTAGTGTATGTTTTTAAAAGACTTAAGCAATGAACATTTTGTCAGAACCACTAGTAAATTATGTTATTTTGTTTAGTTTTCTAATCATTTTTCTCCAGAATCGTGAAAGAATCATGGTCTCCAATTTATTAAAAACTGGGATTCTCACTTTATCCACAGCCGTGAAGCTCTTGTTTAAATGTTGTTTATTACTGCATATAATTCATTGAAATGAAAATTTAATTTCATAAAGGTCAAAATGCACCTTTCAACTGAATAAAAGACTATTTTCCCTATATATTTCATAATTGAGGATTTCTTAAGAAAAGTTTAAAAATCTCTTCTCGTTCTCGTGAACCCAGTCTCGTCTCGTGGGATAAGTGTCTCGTCACACCCCTAGTAACCACAAATGAACCATGGTTTTGCTACACTAGCTAGTAGTCTAACCATGGGACGTGTAGTAAAACTATGGTTGTAGTTAAATTAAACTGCCAGAGACAAACAAACAAACACATGGTTACTGTACTTTTACTGTAATAAATTATGGTTAATTTTGGTAAGAGAAAAATATGACTCATGATAATGCAATAATGGATTTTTCTGTAAAGATATTGTCATGATGCAATCATTATTGTACTAATTTTGACATTTAGGCAATTTAGAAAGTATAGTTTTCTTAAATCTATAGTATTTAAGCCATTTTAAGATTAAACAACAGCACCTGGTCATAATGTGATACTTTTAATTGAACTTAAAATTGTTACTGCAAATAGAATATAATGCGGTGGTTGTTTTGCAACAAGGTGGAGGCAGTTCTGCTCATAACGGTAAATGGCTGATGGGAAAAGTGACAGGTACAAGATAATTTGTGAAAAAAGCAAACGCACACAAAGTGAGATGCAGAGAGATATCATGGAAAATGAAGAGACTGAAAAGGAAAATGGAAGTGAAGGTGCAGTTCAAGAGAGAACCTTTTTCTTATTTTGCATGGCCCCAGCCTAAGGTTTTATTTCTTTTATTTTAAATGTGATGGCCATACAAAAAAAATAAAAAATAGGGTTGTCCATGGTTTCAGAATTTGTTGTGGGTGTATGGGATGACCTGGATGAGTGTGAGATTTCCCGGCCTGAAATTTTGCCCTGTTCTACATGGTGGTTGCTTAGCCTTGATACATTCATTAGCTAACAAATTTTAAATGTAAGTTTTGTATTAATGTGTCAATATGGTGTGAGGTCAGTTACCAGCGTGACACTAAAACAGGTAGTAGTAATGGGTACTTTTTACTTAATACATGTCTGAGCCCATACTTTTTTACTTTAACTTAAGCAAAAAAGTGTAGTCAGTACTTCTACTTTTACTAGAGTATTTTTAAACATGAGTATCTGTACTTCTACCTAAATGAAGGATGTGTGTACTTTTGCCATCTCTGTTAAAATGTAATTTATTTCTTTGATGGCAAAGCATTCTTCAGTGTCATATAACCCTTCATAAATCATTCTAATATGCTGATTTGGTGCTCATGAAACATTTCTTATTATAAATGTTAAAAACAACTGTGCTGCTTAACATTCTTGTGGAAACTTTTTTTCAGGATTTCCATATATTCTTATATAAAACTGAAATCTTTTATGAGGTGATAAATGTCTGTACTGTCAATTTTCACCTACTGTCACTTAAAAAACGCTCCACAGCTGAACGAAGAGACTTCGAGAGAAGAGTTGCAAGCGGAACAGTGTTTGATATATATAGTGTTTGATATATTCTTAGGTCAGGGTCTAACAGTGAGCTCCGGTGGCCAAACTCTGGCAGCACTTGAATCTCTTCTCACACTCTGAGTGCTCGACCCTCCCTGCTCCTAATTGGCGTTTTGCTCTTTGCCTCGGGCCAACAAATTGACTAACTGACCTGCAAAAAATTGTGGCCACTGGTCTCCAGTTTTTCCAAAAGCAGAAAGTTTTGGGGGCCAGACATCACGTTTATATGTGCAGACAGGAGAAACCCTTGGCCTATTTTCATTTTTCACCCCCGTCAACTCTAATAGTACTCTTGGCCAGCCTTGACGGATGAACATAAGGTTTTGCCGGGTATTTATTTAGTGCTTGTTTGTGATTGCCTTCAGATATTTAGTTTAGAGGACACTCTCTGCAATATCTTTTTAAACAGGATGTCAAAACTTGCATCCAGATGGAAGAAAGCAATTTTATGATCTCACTCCAAATATGAAGTACATTTGCCTTACAGACGCTTTCATCTTCATCTCAATGTCATGGAAGAGCTGTTTGTCCAACAATAGCCACGTGGCTCAGTGTTTGCTGAGATTTGTTTTTTTTTTTTTTTTCCGTCTCACTGCAATGACTTGACATTGATACATTGGTGCTTGCCAGAGGCAGAACCTGCCAGACAAATATGCAGGAATGTGTGAATGTTGACCGACGAATATTAAATTTGTCTTGTCTTTTAGCATATGTAGCACTCAAGTAAACAAACATGTACACCAGATCACTCTAAAAGAAATGATAAGAACTGTAATTAAATGGTTCCATATTTACTCTGATCCCTATTTATGTGTGTGCTTGTGTATGATACTGTATACAAGGCTGCATTTATTTAATCTTAAAAAACAGTGTGAAATATTAATACAATTTACAAGTTCTCTATTTTAATATATTTTAAAATGTAATTTATTCCTGTGATGTCAAAGTTGAATTTTCAGCAGCCATTCTTCCAGTTTTATTTTTTGTGGAAGCTGTGATCTTTTTTTTTTTCAGGATTCTTTGATGAATAGAAAGATCAATGAACAGCGCTTATTTGAAATAGAAATCTTTGGAAGCATTCTAAATGTCTTTACATTTGCTTTTGATCAATTTGATGTGTCCTTGATGAATAAAAGTTTTCTTTTCTTTTCTTTTTTGAAGAAATCTTACTCACACATTTTTAATGGTAGTGTACCATGGTTTTTACAAAAATATTAAGCAACAAAAACTTTTTAAAACACTGATAAGAACACCAACAATAATAATCAAATATATTTTCATATATTCACCTTACTCATATGGCAGTACTGTGTAGACATAAAAGTGTCAGTAACTAACTAACTAACTACACTGCTGTTCAAAAGTTTGGGATCAGTAAAATTTTTAGTGTTTTTAAAGAAGTTTCTTCTGCTCATCAAGGCTGTATTTATTTGATTAAAAATACAGAAAAAAATTATATTGTGAAATATTATTTTGATGTAAAATAACTGTAAATACATTTTAAAATGTAATTTATCCCTATGATGCAAAGCTGAATTTTCAGCATCAATACTCCAGTCTTCAGTATCACATGACGCTTCAGAAATCATTCTAATATGCCGATTTATTATCAGTGTTGGAAATAGTTGTGCTGCTTAATATATATATATATATATATATATATATATAAACAGATCTTTTCTAACAATATACACTACAGTTCAAAAGTTTGGGGTAAATTTAAGTTTTCTTTCTTTTTCTGAATGATATTACTACTTTTTTATTCAGCAAGGATGTGTTAAATTGATAAGAAGTGATAACAAAGACAAAAAAAAAGTATTTATATGGCAGCACAGCTGTTTACAACATTGAAAATTCTAAAAATAAATCAGCAGTACGGGCGCTCCCTATTCGCAGAGTACGCAGTCTGCGTAGGGCACGAACGCCCAGGGGGTGCACCATTTACTTTAGTTTTATAATAATAGTTATATATTAATATTAACATGTACATATACATAAGTGAAAATATAAACATGAACATATATTTATAATTATAAAAAATGTTGCAGTGAACATTTTACGGTGAACAGCAGTAGACAGTAGGCTAAGCACACGTGACGCGCCATTTCCGCATTCGCGCCCGCGCCCTCTCTCCTTCGCCTCACCTCATCTCGCTTAATAGTTAGCGGCTAAATGCAAATGATCATCATCAGCAGTCCGGCGCCGAGAAAAGAAAAAAAAATCCCAAGATGAAGCCCGTATATCACTTTCAGGTACGTTAATAATCCTGTAAAACTTTTTTTGGCTGTTGACGTTAATAACGTGTTTTAATGTCAGTAATAACCAACGCCACCAAGGCATCTGCATTAGTTTTCATGGCTTAAAATGGACTAAAAACAATGAGGCAATACTGATTGGTTAATTAATAATAATAATAATAATAATAATAATAATAATAATAAGGTTTCATTGAATAACAATGTTAAAATACATAGGCTAATACAAAATAAACAACTTATGTACATTAGATTGTATTACAAATGCCTGCAAATGGCGTCAAAGGCTTGACGATTGCTGTTGTTACACTTACAGGACGACAGGAAGATCAAATACTTGCTTAATATCGACCAAACATTTAATTCAATGGAATCTTGCAATAGAAATCCTACAGCCTCTATTATTTCTTTAAAAAACAAAACAAAAACAAAAACAAAAAAACACTGAACTGTAGTAAAACTGCTTAATTTTCTTTTGTGTGATTTCTGAATGTTTGAGACAATAAAATCAATCAGACAACAATATTAATAAAATCATAGCAATAGGTAACTGTAATTTATAATTAATACAATGTAATCACAATTTATTTATTTATTTACTTTATATTTTATTTAAGTTCTGTTTTGACCCCGTATAGTAGGTGTTTTTTTTCACTTCCATATTTTAAAGGAACACTCCACTATAGGCTCATTTTCCAACTCCCCTAGAGTTAAACAGTTGAGTTTTACCGTTTTCGAATCCATTCGGCCGATCTCCGGGTCTGGCGGTTGCACATTTAGCATAGCTTAGCATAGATCATTGAATCCGATTAGACCGTTAGCATCTCGCTCAAAAATGACCAAAGATTTTCAATATTTTTCCTATTTATAACTTGACTCTTCTGTAGTTACATCGTGTACAAAGATGGACGAAAAATGAAAAGTTGCGATTTTCTAGGTCGATATGGCTAGGAACTATACTCTCATTTTGGCGTAATAATCAGCCGTCAACTCTGCCGGCTGCAGCAACTCTGCATCTACACAAACTTAGTGCTGGTCACTTTCAGGCGCTGCGTAATATTATTGCGCCTGCTGCACCCATGGTACGGCAGCAAAGTTTCTTGATTATTACGCCGGAATGAGAGTATAGTTCCTAGTCATATCAGCCTAGAAAATTACAACTTTTCATTTTCTGTCAGTCTTAGTGTAACTACAGAAGAGTCAAGTTTTAAATAGGAAAAATATCGTCATTATATATGGTCATTTTTGAGCAAGATGCTATCAGTCTAATCAGATTCAATGATCTATGTTAAGCTATGCTAAAAGTGCTACCGCCAGACCCGGAGATCGGCTGAATGGATTCAAAAACGGTTTAACTCTAGGGGAGTTGGACAATGAGCCTATTTTCAAAAAAGTGGAGTGTTCCTTTTCAAATAGAAACCATCATTTTATTTTGTAATAACATATTACAACATTACAGTTTTTTCCGTAGTTTTGATCAAGTAAATTCAGCCTTGCTGAGCATAAGAGACCTCTTTCAAAAACATCAAATATCTTACTGATTCCAAACATTTTAATATTTACCTTCATTCATAGGGCAGGACTGCGCAGACATGGAAGTGGAAGTAAGTCTGGGTTCTCTACCAGTTGCACTACAGATGCGTTTCTTAAACGAGGGTCTGTTTCAGGTAGCCAGGGGGCCTGTAAAAAATTTTCACAATAGAGAACAAAAATCTCACTAGACAACCATGGCAAGCAATATGATAGAGTGCAACAGTGACCACTTACTTTTAGTGGCTTGGGTTCTGAAAACATATTTCCCATTCTTTTCCTCCATAGACATTTAAAATTCCTTCAAGCGATAGTTCACCATAAAAAATGAAAATTCTGTCATCATTTACTCTGCCTTGTGTCATTCCAAACCTGTATGACTGACTTTCTATTGCAGAACATAAAAGAAGATATTGAAATTGAAAATGAATCACATTAACATTTGATTAGAAACAATTCTCATTTGAAATATGGAAGAAGACAAAAGCACAGTCTGTATAATCACATCTAAATGGAACATAAAGCTATTGACAGCAAGTTTATATTACTTGCTGTGATATTAGTTTATATTACGTTTGTTTTCAATCAAGAAGTAATTCCATTAATTTGAGTATTCTTAAAAAATACACGTTTGTTAAGAACGTGAGGTCACAAAGATAATTGAATCAGTATGCCATTCACAATGGTCTGTGAACAGTTTAGGCTTAGAAAAGTGGTCCAAAAAAGGGTTCAGATACCCTGTGTTACTGTACAGAGCTACTAGATTACTAGTGTTTTTTATTTTCCACAATACACTCTTCTTAATCCAGGATCAAATGAACTGGCATTTGTAAACACAAACACATGTGAATGAAGAATGATTGCTTGTTTCCTCCACAGATAACATCAAATGTAAAACAAAGACCGTAATCTCCTTTAACGCATATGCAGAAAGCAGCCCAAAGTACTCTTCTACGGCTAAAAATACAAATGTGCAAATCTTATCCTAAACAGATCCTCTAACCCCACAGACTGTGTACCTTCCACTTTGCATTTCCAAAAGCCACAACAGCACCCGAAAACCATGAAAGCTGCCTATTCTGGTCTTGAAACGGGGATATATTTGATACGCAGTCCTGCTGGCTAGACTGAAAGTGCCGCTGCACAAACAGTGCGTTATTTCTCATTTTCCCTTTTCTGTCTGGTTACTCACCGGCTCCCACTGGACAGCGATAGTGCTTAGTCACACCCTCATGTAGCTACGCTAATTAGCCTCACCATAGCAACTGTATCTTAGTGATAACAAACCTCTTATTGAGAACTCCTACAAATTTACAGTTCTCGTGTTTCTTTTTTAGCTCCGTTCTTTCATCCCGACGTTGTAGGAGTTGATATCCGCCGTTCGTGAAAACCCAGCTTCCCTCTGGGTGATGTGGGAGAAAATTGTTTTGTGTTGTCCTATCCTGTTGCTTGACAAAGAGCGCGCTTCGTGAAGAAGACTCTTGGAATGGTTTTAAAAATGATTCTTTTGTACATGCATGTTTACAAATTAACCACCATAATACACAGTGTTTTTGTTTAATTCTCAATTTAGGGATTCAGAAACATGCAGCTCTATAATCCTTCCTCTGATTATGTGTAATTCCCAACTCAACTATTTAGGCTTATTTCTCCTGAAATGTGTTGCATAGAAATCTCTGAAGTGCACAATGCAAAAGAGGCTTGAATGGAGTTATTACTTTGTCCACATCGTGAGTAGTTTGTTTCACGGCCGTACCCTTGACTGCTCTGCATCAAACAGTCCCAACACGGAAAATTCAATGCCTGTTATCTGCTCCCAATTTACTGCAGCCTAAGGGATAATTTAGGCAGTGCACATGGAGGGTTTTTAAACCATTTTAAAAAATGATGTCACTTTTAGTTTGCTCACCAGAGACAACACTAAAGTGGCTCTTAAACTGTCAGACATCCCATGATGCTCTGTTTTTCACAATGATAAGTAACTGTACTTTCAGTGTAACAAATGTTTATAAAGAAAATGGCTTTTTTTTCCCTGTGGAGCTGAAAATCTGGAACAAATACTGTATGCTAATGTCATTAACATTTAAATCTATGAATGAAAACAATTTTAATGTGAAGTATGCTTGTAAACAAGTATCTTTTGGCTTCTAAGTAGAATACTAATTTACAGCTTACTGAACACTGCAGAGTATATACTGTACACTGTATGTATACTATTTATTTTTTTAATTTATTAATTTTTTTTTGCAATATGCTTTGTTGTGTACTTGCAGTGTTTGGAACTTTACTTTGGAAGGAACCAATTACGGACTCTTCTCATTTCCCTTCAGGAGGACTATTTAAAGGAGAAGTCCACTTCCAGAACAAAATTTACAGATAATGTACTCACCCCCTTGTCAAGACCAAGATGTTAGTGTCTTTCTTTCTTCAGTCGTAAAGAAATTATGTTTTCTGAGGAAAACATTTCAGGATTTTTCTTCGACTCAGTCTTTGCAAAGTGAACATGCGAAGAAGATCAAACACCCTTAACAAAAAAGGTAAAATGGCGATATAGGACGATTTTGAAGTTGAGGGAGAACATGAGATGGGGAGTTTTTCGACATACCCTAACTGTCATGAACCGGAAAAAACAGAGTTCAAGCAGAGTAAGACAAGATAAGTGTTTGACATTAAAAAGTATATAAATTGTATTACTTTTATGAAAATAACCGATCGTTTCGCTAGATAAGACCCTTCTTCCTCAGCTGGGATTGTTTACAACCGCATTTGGAATCGTTTGAAGCTGCATTTAAACTGCATTTTGGAAGTTCAAACTCGGGGCCCCATAGAAGTCCGCTATATGGAGATAAGTGCTGAAATGTTTTCCTCAAAAAACATAACTTCTTTATGACTGAAGAAAGAAAGACATGTGTTTTTGACCCTTGATTGTTTCCTTGTTTCATGATTGTAACTGACATGATTGACTTTTTATCTCATAATTCAGATTTTTTTCTCACAAGTTACAGCGTATTATATTCAGAATTCTGAATTTTGAGAAAAATGTCTGAATTGCAAGACATAAACTCAGAATTGTGAGACAAAAAGTTAAAATTGAGAGTTGCAAAAGTTGCAGTTAAAGGGTTCACTAGTTCACTAAAAAGTGAAAATTCTGTCATTAATTACTCATGTTGTTCCAAACCCATAAGACGTTTTTTTGTCGTCAGAACACAAATTTAGATATTTTTGATGAAATCTGAGCTTTCTGACTAGGGCTATCACTAACAATTATATTAGTAATTGAGTAAACTGTCGATTATTCTGATGATTAATCGAGTAATCAGATAATTATAATTATTTTTTTGTAGTAATAAAAATAGACCTAAGCGAACAATAGCCTTTAAAATGACTTAAAATACATATGAAAAGTTCAGATGCAAAAGCCTCTAAATCCATCTGGCATTTTTCTTTAAAATGAACATTTCTTTCTGGCTACTTTGTATAGGTTTCTATGTAAAGACTGGTACTTCTGATTGGGCTGAGGTTGGAATTTAGCGAGTTTGAAGTAAAAGTATTTGATGGACGTATACTATGTGTCAGGAGCATTCACTCAGTATCATCATCTCATTTTTGACCGAGATGGCTTTTAGCTGGTTTTGCATCTGAACTATTCATATATAATAGCAATGAGGCAATAATTATTAGTTCAAATATTAACAACAGAGATAATGTACATAATGCAAATGCCTGCAGAGGGCGCCAACGGCCTGGCAATTGTTTTTACACGTTATTGTGCAATCTAATCCTCGTTTACTATTGACTCAACAACATTTAATTCAAATGTCCACTTAATCTTTAATATTTGTCCATTTCAAGCTACAGCCACTATAATTTCTTGAATATGCCCTATTTCTGTAAGCTCAGAGTGAGGGTTTAAACTTTTATTTTGAAAGCGTGATGAACAGGTAGCATATTGAAAATGATATTGATGTATTCTCCTGTGTTTACATAGGTTTATAAATGATTCACCTTACAAATCTGATGAAATACTCGCAACAACATGCAGAGATGGAGTTTTTGAGACGCTTCACACATGTAAATGATAACAGTTTGTGTAGCAGCAGTTACCGTGAACAGAGCCACTCTGACACGCACGTGCGTAACCTACACACATGTAAATAATTAAAGCGCATACAGTATATTAAACATGCATCGCATATATTTAATTGAATCGTAGCGTTTGTGAATTCTTAGTAGCATTATGCTTTACTTCATGATTTTTAAATGGATTTAATATGTGGAATGCATCACTTTCGGTATTTTGCCAATTACTCAACACGGGCAAAATGCAATCAAGGATTTTTTAAAATCCAATACTCGAATAGAATCGAGGAATGGTTGCTGCCCTATTTCTGACCCTGCATAGACAGCACCGCAACTACCACGTTCAAGGCCCAGAAAGGTAATAGGGATATCGTTAAAATAGTTTTTTGTGTGCAAAGAAAAAAAAAAAGACTTTATTTGACAATTTCTTGTCTTCTATTTCTATTCTTGAATGCGTGTTCACGAGCGTACCATGTCGGTGAGTAATAAATGACAGAGTTTAAATTTTTGGGTGAAATATCCCTTTAGGTGGTGGGAAGAGACTTTTTTAAAATTTTATTTTGTATCATTTTTCTTTTATTTTCCCTTTCATTTCACTCTGTCTGTTTTACACCTTAAGTTTCGGCGATATTGTAGATGCCAACAAAGCATTTTGTCTCTGACTCCACTGCAGAAATGAGAGTAGCATGTTAGTATGCTATTCCGATCATAGATTTTGTTGCAGGTTATTATGTTAGAAAGACCAGGGGTGTCAAGGTTTGGCTGGTTATCATCAAAGCAGGTCTATAATGCCTGAAGAAAACCATCGGTATACCCATTCAACTGCCACAGCCTATAATATTATATCTATAATATTGAAATATGTGCAATTATATATGTTGCTTGCAAAACAATTTCTTTTGGCATAACACAGGGCTACCTTTGAATGTTCACCAGTGGAAAAGCAGGCTTTATTCGTTTGCAGAATGGTGCAGTTACTTCGTCTACCAGCAGGGCCTGATTGCTTATGCGAGCCAGCCAAAACTTGACCTTCTAGTAGCTGCCAATACTGTCTGATACACCAATGAGAGAGATTTTCTAATTATTGCAATCAGCGACTGGCAGCGACATTGGTGTGGAGGCAAGGCTTTAAAAAGCCACTTGGAGATTCAGATTAGAGAATGCAACATGGAGGCTGGAGAATTGAGTAGCTGGTGTTCTGATTGTTGCATCGTCCTTGATTTTTCTTTATTTATCATGTTTTATAATTGCTATTCTTTCTGTTTGCCCGCATACTGGTGCTGATGCACATGATGTGATTTGTTTTGAACTTTATGTAGCTCTGTAGTAGTGGGTGTTGTGCTACTGTGACAGCTTGAAGGCAAAGTTGGACTTATTTTAATGAGCTTTTATTTTCTCACTTTTTTTGTTCTTTCGTTGTGAACCACCACAGCGCCTGTGCAGGTCATAATAAATGGCCGTTGATGGTAAATCATGTTGAACTTTAGTAACACAAAAGCCTCAGATTGGTTTTTGCCCTTTAAACTTTGAAAAAAATGTGTTTTTATGCCTAGAAGTTTAAGTATTGGCTATTAGCATATCTTCCAAGAACGCTGTGACAAAACAAGCTTATTTTCAGGAAAGATTTATATTTTCCAATCTCAGACATTAGCCACATCACATCAGTCCAATATACTTTCATAATGGACATGCCGCTTTTATCGAATTCTTATTTAATGTGTCAGACAGGTCCATGTATTACTTCCTGTAGTCATTTCCAGAGGATTTGCAGTCCTATTTTACATGGACACCAATTTTGAGTTTTGATTTTGAGGGATGTGTTAAGACAAGCTTTTATCGCTGCTCTGAGGTTATTAAATCTAACAAACACTGTAGTCCGATTATTTGACCATAAACCCTTGAAGCCAAAATCACATAATTTGGGCATTACATGCTCTTCATCTATTGTTGTCTAAATTTAACAGATTGGAAAAGCTGTTTCAATGTGTGGATCCATTAGCGGCGTAATCAAAATTTCAGAGTCATAAAACGCAGTTTAAGGATGTGTGAATGACAGCTAACACACTATTCGTACTATTCGATGTTTAAAACGCCTATGTTTTTCTTGTCACCAGCGAAAAATGAATGGTTCTGTTTTTGTCCAACCAGGTGTGAAATTACTGTTGTATTTGGCAGTGGTGTATGTGGGTTAATTTACTCTCTGTAGCTTTCAGACTCCCATAGGTCCTCTCTTACATGTGTTCAGCTGTGGAATAGGCTGACAGTGGTAGAGTTGGAACTTTAATAGCCTTATTGAAAGCGAGGGACGTTGTCTGCGGCGAGCTGAGGGTGCATCGCCGCGAAGGGAACGGAAAGCTTTCGGTGATGAATGCGTTCATTGGGTTCCAGCGTTACAGCACGGACATGCTGGCTCTGACATGAAAAGGCTAAAAATGCCATATCGAGCCATTTCTTACAGAATGCGAGTAATCTTTTCCTTAAAGCTAGCTAGTCATTTAACATCCCGCTACAGTGCACCTCTTCTTGGAAGTAATCTCTCTCGGGCGCTCTCCGCACCCGAGACAATTTCAAGTGTTTGTTGCGAAGCCTTCGGTGCTGGCTTTGTGATGCGCCGTTGAGTCCTGGATCCCTTTTCATCTATAAATCATTTAGTCATCTGCGGGTTGCAGACTTTTGCAAACACCAGGCTAGCATGCAAAGAAGGCAATCAGCTCTAACAGGCATGTTGCCATGGCTGTCTGTGATAATTGTTTTATGAAATGTGACGCTCCCCTTCTTTCTGACAGTCTCCTAAATGCCATCAGAAGAACGAGATGTGGAGGCTGTCTGGGTACCTGGAGCTCTACCAAACACTTTGACCACCCTCTGCAGTCGTAAAGAGAGGAAGATATGGATGCTAAGCCCTTTTTTTTTAATGAATAAATATTTAGCTGGTTAGCATACTTAACTGTGCTGTAGAGCTGTCAATAATGATTATTTTGGTAATCGAGTAAACAGTCAATTATTCTGACAATTAATCAAGTATTTGGATAATGATATTTTTTTTTTTTTTTTTTTTTTGTGGTAATAAAAATAGTAAGACAATCTCTGCTGCAATTTGCCGTGTCAAGTAACCGGCAAAATACCGGAAGTGCCACATTCCACAGACGAGAATCCATGCGTTATTAGACCGTTTCCCAAGGCTGCATGATATAATAAACCCATTAAAAATCATAAGCACAGTGCTATTGTGAATTCATAAATGCTACGATTCAAATAAATAAATATGTGCAATGCAGGTTTAATATATGCGCTTCATTTATGTGCCTGCAGGTTACGTGCATCTTAGAGTGGCTCCATTCACAGTAAAACATTTATCATTTACATGTGTGAAACGTCTCAAATGCCATCCCTGCACATTGCTGGGAGTTTTGTTTTTTGCATAGGCATAAATCACAGACGGGACCCCCCGATCTGAGGGTTGCCCCCCCCCCCCTAAAAATATCATTACAACCAACTCTGTGTGTTATAAATAATATAATGGACATAGACTTAAAATAA
Source organism: Cirrhinus mrigala (assembly GCA_036247105.1). Lineage (NCBI taxonomy): Eukaryota > Metazoa > Chordata > Actinopteri > Cypriniformes > Cyprinidae > Cirrhinus > Cirrhinus mrigala. Next base: position 19,802,652 of record CM070020.1, read on the forward strand.
TTAATGCAAAAAAGGGTTTTTTGTTCAGAAATGTTTTGAGTCCCCCTCGCTTTCCTCACTGTGGTTTGGTCCACTACCTGCTTTCCCCCTTTACTGATACCCACACGAGTCCGGTGGGAGAGAGCAAAGCGTTAGTTATGTGTAAGTAATTTAGGCTGTCATGGCTATTTTATTCACTTTAAACATCAAGTGATTCTTTCTCTTTATTACAGATGATGCTTGATAATTAATGAATTAGTCATGACAAAAATGAAGATATCCGATGTATTTTTCTATGAGCGATTGTAAGGTTAGCAAGCTTAGCTTGTTTAATACCGTAGCTTGTCACCCACTACAACTAACACGGCGATAACTTATATTAGGCTAATATTGTAGACCTACCGATGTGTTGGGTTTTGCTCAATATGATGTTAAGTGGCAGATCAGTAGGAAAAAATCGTCACTCAGTCCAGACTAAACCTAAAATATTATGTGGAGGACGCAAACTAATTCAATAATTATTATATGACCGTGTGGTGAACCAAACTTATATTTAAACACAGTCTCCATGCTATGTACTAGGGATGCAACTATACAGTTAGTCCACGGTTCAATACGTACCATGGTTTTTGGTTCGGTTCGGTTCTGATAGCTTGCAATCAGTGTTTTTCTTTTTTTTTTACTCCTGTAAACCTCTGTACACTGGAAAAAGCGTGGATTATTATATGTCGCTACTGCTGAAATGTAAGGACAATAAACACTCGTCTGCAATAATATATGGTTTATCTGTGTTCAAGCCATCTTGGGTATTTTCATAATGATTAAATATATTTGTAAGCCATTGCTAATCGAGATACAGTATAGATTATATTGTCTGCCTCATTCTATGATAAGCCACATCAGATCACAAAAGGAAGTTATTTCAAACACTCGACTGATGCTGTGAAGTAAAAATAAATTATAATCTTCACTTTTGTTGGACAAGTTTAGAAAGGCTTATTATTGCATTTCATTAGAAGGGAAGATGCTCTGCAAGTGTTGCTTTTTCAAATATAAACTCGGAGGCGTTTCCTCATCTTAGCATGTGAAATCAGGGGCACACACAGCAAATTTCGAGAGAAATAAAGCAAGGAAATTATTTAAATGCAAAACCGAAAAACTGCAATTCACAAGCACATATTGAACCGACATCCCTGACATCCCTACTATGTACACATGCTGTGTACACCTATCTATCCTTACAAGTACAATTTTGGCTGTATTATTTGTGTCCCCTTTCAAAAATTGCTCTTGAGAAATTTTGTTTATTTGCCCCACCTTACTGTTCAATTAAATTTACGACCTTGATACATTGTAACGTTCATCTGAAGAATACATTGTCATGATCTTTCCGGTGTGTGTGTGTATACTGTATATACGTTTTCAAAAATCATGTTTTTTTTAATTGTGCATTCCACAAGTTTAGTGGTCTTTGCTGTTGACATTTTCGTGTTTGACGCAGATGAGTCGTGATGGTTTTATAATATGCCATATATCAAAAACCACAACTGAAATGAATTTGTGACCATGAATATGAATGCTAACAGATAGCCTTCTCCACGTATTATAGACCCACTTGGTCTTTCCAGTCAAACACTCACATAAACACATGCAGGGCACGTCCTGCACAGTGCAGTTACGCAATAAATCAAAATGTGCAGCAGGTTCAAAACCACATCCACCCATATCCTCAAATACTAGAGCGGATAAAGGAGGTCCTGTTTCAGATCAGTAGCGTGGTATTTGTTTTCTTCCTGAATGCTGCTTTTGTGGTGCTTCTATTATGAATGCTTGACTGCACAAAATACTCAGCATACTGTAAATGCCTCCAATATCAGTCTGTGCAGATTGTGTATTGAGATTTCCATTCGGTTGCGTGTTCCTACAGGCGGTATCCCCCGGGAGAGCAAGTCGATTGCAGGGTGTCCCCGGGGCATGAGCTCCAAGCCTCCGGCGCAAGAACAGATTAAGTCCAAGATGGAATTTCTGATTTGTTTACTCTGTCTTTTTTTCTGTTCCGCAAGTGCAAAAGTCCTTACTGCTGTTCCAGTCCTCAGCATCGCTCCAGGCCATTTAATGCTGCAAAGTGCATTTCAGAACTTTTTATTGGGCATAATTTTCGTTTGTGTTTCATTTTTAGCAGGGAAAGAGCTTGTTGGCAAATGTTGCTGATAAACATTGAAGCATCTGTTCTTTTAATACATAACTGAAAATTCATTCACAGATGAGCTGAAAGGCTTTTTTTCATAGATTAAAAAACATGAGAAGCTATTTATATTTAACTAATATTTTAATCTGAAGGGTAAACCAACAAAAATTCCAGTAAACAACTCACAGGAGTATTTTCTCTGTTCCATACTCTAGTGAGCTGCCAGTCTAGGCTGTGCTTTGAGGCATCAGAAGCACATTCCTGACACCAGGTAAGCAACTTTAATTACTATATTTTGACCAAAGTCGAAGGCAGTAACACATTCATACTTTATTAAGAAGGCAGTCCCATAACACACAGGGACAAACTGAATGAAAACGCTCATCCAAGATGGTGAATGATACAGTATGTTGTTCTATTAAAGGAACACTCCACTTTTTTCGAAAATGTGGCTCGTTTTCCAACTCCCCTAGAGTTAAACAGTTGAGTTTTATCGTTTTCGAATCCATTCAGCCGATCTCCGGTCTGCGGTACCACTTTTAGCATAGCTTAGCATAGATCATTGAATCCGATTAGACCGTTAGCATCTCACTCAAAAATAACCAAAGAGTTTTGATATTTTTCCTATTTAAAACTTGACTCTTCTGTAGTTACATCGTGTACTAAGACTGACGGAAAATGAAAAGTTGCGTTTTTCTAGGTCGATATGGCTAGGAACTATACTCTCATTTCGGCGTAATAATCAAGGAACTTTGCTGCCGTGCCATGGGTGCTGCAGGCGCAATGATATTACGCAGCCGTCAACTCTGCCGGCTGCAACTCTGCATCTACACAAACTTAGTGCCGGTCACTTTCAGGCGATGCGTTAGATCATTGCGCCTGCTGCACCCATGGTACTGCAGCAAAGTTCCTTGATTATTACGCCAGAATGAGAGTATAGTTCCTAGTCATATCAACCTAGAAAATCGCAACTTTTCATTTTCCGTCAGTCTTAGTACACAATGTAACTACAGAAGAGTCAAGTTTTAAATAGGAAAAATATTGTCATTATATACGGTCATTTTTGAGCAAGATGCTATCGGTCTAATCAGATTCAATGATCTATGCTAAGCTATGCTAAAAGTGCTACCGCCAGACCTGGAGATCGGCTGAATGGATTTGAAAACGGTAAAACTCAACTGTTTAACTCTAGGGGGGTTGGACAATGAGCCTATTTTCAAAAAAGTGGAGTGTTCCTTTAAGAATTCATACAGTGTTGTTAAGTATTATATAAATATTAAATTACAAAACTTTTTTTTATCCAATAGGCCTATTTGTGTGTGCCTATTTAAGTGTTGTTTTGTTAGCTTAGCATTGAGCTAATGCCACAGCAGCTTTACAGAAAATCATAGAGTTCATGTTTAAAGTAATAACTTAAATGCATGCCTTATAGTAACATTTTGGAGATTAGATCTGGGTGATAATGGTTTACATTTAGCAGCGATGCAAGCAATCAAGCAGTTGAGATATGCTATATATTACGTGAATATACAGTATGTATGCAGATAAAGTTGGACATGTAAAGTTACGTGTATATGCCTCCTTCGATTAAATATAGCCAAAATCCATTGCCATGACTTGTCGCGAGAGGAAAAAAATTATGTTTTAGTCGCATAACATCGGTTAATGGAAACGCCCATCATTTCACAATACTTTTTTTATCAACGTTTATAAAATATCGCCAAATTTTGCGCAAAGCTGTAACGGAAACACGCCTATAGATACATTCTGATCATTTAAAATGATAGGAAACATCCTGAAATTACTTTAAATACTCTCATTGTACTTCTGCCTCATTTTCACTTATCTTGAGGACCACTTAAAAATGACTCATCTTACCCCAATCTCCCCTATTAGTTTATTTAAATGTACTGTAAGTTTGCAGATAAATTTAAATATAATGTGTATTTGTGTGTACTGTAGAGTGCTCCAAATATTTATGAGGTTCTGTTTCAATTAGTATGTAGCAGACAGCAAGGCAGCTCACTAGTTTTTGAAATGGAGCCACTGTTGGTTTGCGAGCCTCAAAACCAGACACGCTAGTGCATTACTTTGCATTATGGGAAGTCTTAAGGGCGTCAGTTTGTGTGTGAGGCAGACAGAGTGAGAGGGTAGGATATGAATTTAAAATAAAATTTAAAAGTACCTGCCGGGTAAGATGTGCTTAACGCTGTACTGTCCTTTAAAATGAATGGAACAGCCAAACGTAAATTCTGACAGCATTGATTTGTGCCTCTAGCCCTCAACTAGGAAAGACAATGCGCAAATGGTAATGTTCCTCCAGCACAGACAGAGAGGTAGGCTTGTTTAATAGAGACACGTGCAGTCATGCCGCACTCGGACCTTTTCAAGCCGACAGGCAATGGCTATCGTGAGGGCTTAGAGCAGCGATACGTAGTCATCTGCTGGATGAACGTTCAGATTAAAGCACTCTGTAATTCTGTATTGGGCCAGTGTTACAATGTGATAAAGAGGATTTTGGCAGCAAATGCTTCATTAGAAATGGTTGTAGTAAATGAACCGTCTGTCTGTCCCCCCCTTTTCTCTTTTAGCGTCTTGTGAGCACGGCGGGCGCCCTCGACTCAAGCATTCGATTATTTTCCCGGCTCAAATTGACAGCCAGCAGGTGACAACCAATATGAAACTAACCCACTGTGTCATGCAGTTGCAGATTGTTAGGTGGGGCTTTAATGCTCGAGAGGGTTTGGCCACAATCTAGTCCTGTGGCGCTGGCGAAATTAAGGAATTGTTTATTTGATACATTTAATCTCTGTATTGCGTGCATTGAGCAATTTGTCGTAGAGCAGAAATAGAGCCGGGTGGCCATGGAAACATGGAGGTTCTGTGCCAGAATTACAATTCTGTCAGAGTGCGTGTCGAGTACATGTGTAGTACTGCTAAAAAGGCTGCCAGTATGTTTCTTTTAATGAAAATGGGCATGCATTTTTAGTCATCATGCCATGATATCCTAATTTTAGTGGTCGTGTATTCGTAAATGAACTGGGGAGGCAGTTTCTGTCTAAAAGAAAATGAATGGAGCATGTTTTATTTCCTCAATATAGCTGGCGTCCTTGCACTGAATGCGTGTGGTCAGCTGAATTGCAAATGAGTTTGAATAAAATCACAGAGGAGGTGAAGGTCTGAGGCTATATAACCAAAATGAGTCATAAAGGCAAAAGTATCCCGGCAGCTTAGCCGGGAGTGATGTTGATGTGGTCAGAACTCGCAGGTTAATAGGATGGGACTGTGCACTAGATTAGGACCATTTACCTTTTAACTGCAATTGTCTCTGCGCCTCTTCCTGAAATAAATCACATCAGTTGAAATGCATCATTGTGGGAGGAAACCATGACTAAGGGAGAGGAAAAGAGGGGAAAAAAACCAAGCGAGTGGAGACCTCTGCGAAATGCAATTTTATGAACGCTCTGCCACGTTCTATTGCTTTGTCACATTACAACTAAACTGATTCGGCTGAATCGGGATGTAGTCAGCACAGCAGGTAGAGAGCGGAGGCCTGGCCTGCCACGGAAAACCCGAGTGAACCGGCGGCCAAGCGTCGTCACGTATGGAATTGGCACGGAGACCTCGGGTTTCTCACTACACATCCATCATCATGAAACCGCTCCGGTTCGGCGCTTCAGGGTCACATGTGCCTTTTCTTGTGCCCGGCGCGTACTGTGACATATTGACTGTGACATTGCAACCTTTTGTGCAGAAATTTCCAGATAAACTTTTAGGGGAGAGGAAGGTCTGGAGGGGTGGATGGGGAAAGGTAATCTGGTTAGATGTCGGACAGAAAACAGGAAGCGTCAGCTTTGATTCTTCTTCATTCTGGGTGGTGATGGTTGTGGCACTGAAAACACTATTACACACTGAAGCAGAATACACTTGTCAGTCCTGTTTGATAAATGCAGTTCTATTGTTCACACAGAGTTCTGTTATGAACAAGAGCAACAACTGTATTGTATAACCAAAGACTCTCAAGACTTGGAATACTCAGAAATTTTCAGGACTTAATAGTGAGTTTGGTTAGCCTCTGCTGTCGGATAGGAGCCAAATCAGACAACAAGTTGTCTGTCATATCATATAGTGACATTTTGTTTTATTTTTATTTATTTTATTTTATTTTATTTTATTTTAAACAATAATGCTATTTAAAGGATAGTTCACCCTAGAAATGAAAAGTTCTGTCAGTTTTGTCACATTTTCAAAACTCTAAACACAATTAGCACAACATCCGTCTGTTGTGACCATACCATTAAAGGGGTCATCGGATGCAAACTTCACTTTTTCATGTTGTTTGAACATTAATGAGTGCTGGCAGTGCTGGCAGTTTTTCAAATCAAGCCATTTTCAGATGCTGCTCCCACGATATTTGATGAGCCTCAATCAACTATCAACTGTAACTTCAACTTCACTTATAGCAGAAGTGTGTATAAGGGTTTTTATGAATCTTTGCGATCGCCTTTCCTTATAACGTGGTAGTTAGAAGTTTAGCAGCTAAATGCAGCTAAAGTAAACAAGCTCGTCATTCCACAGAGAGAAGAGAGAGGCGGGGCGAGCAGAGCTCATTTGCATTTAAAGGAACAGCCCTTTAGAATGAGATGATTTTTGCAGAGCTCATTTTGACAAGGTAAAAAGGGTGTTGTTTTACAAAACCATTGAGAATTTTTAATCAAAAAATATTAGAGACTTTTCATTAAGACCCTAAAGAATCATATCAACTTGTGGAAAATGGGCATCCGAAGACCCCTTTAACACAATTTGTGTTGTTTTTACACAATATGCAATCAATTATCTTGTTTCTAAAATGCTTACATTTTCATTTCATACAAGCTTACCCAAAACCAAAAATCATGGATCTTTATATCCAGTAGTATAAAGATTCTACTTCTGCAATAACAACAGATCAAAAGTACTGAAAAAAGTCTCTCTATATAAAATACTGTAACAACTGATAAGCACCTTTAAATAACAAGATCACTGAAATATTTAGAAAAGCTGATTCCATTCTCAGTTTGAGGAATAGTCAGGTGTTGAAGCTCTTTCCATTACATCAACAACATAGAGTAAAAAAGACCTCTTTGATTTGGTTTTGTGGATGCAGAACAACAAAGAATCAGAGAGAGAGAAAAAAAATAATGCCTGGCAGAGGGAGAGGAGTAGTTGGTTCAGAAAAATGGGAGAAGAGGTAGGGGAGAGGAGTAAGAATGTGTTGGACTGTGCATTTTTATGTTTGTTTGTTTGTTTGTTTTTTTCACACATGTGAAACCTATGAAAGCTTATTTCTGCCATGGAATATAAAGGGTAAAGAGTAATTTGACTTTTGTATCTCACACTTCAGATTTTTTCTTTTTTTTGATGCAATTTTGAATATACAGTGTCTCACAATTCTGTTAAAGTCTTTTTTTTTTTTTTTTTTTGATCACTGGCATCAGCTACCATGGGGGCACCATCCATATCAAATCCCCACCCCACTGGAAAGCTTCCAATTCCAAGGTTCCAACTGAATTTATGCATAGGGGACCCTATTTTTTTCTATTGTACATTCTATAAAGTAATGACTCATTCAGTAGTATGTTGCCAAGAGCAAATACATTCAACACTTAAAAATGTTAAATGGGTTTCAGTTGAAGGTAAACTGAAGGCTAAATTACAGAAAAAATATGAATTTTTATACCGTCTATATGCAGGTAGAACTGAAACATGACAAGCAATGCAGTTTTTGTAAAGCCATCAACTGTTAGTATTTTGACAGTCACTGTGCTGTGATTGACTATATGTTTCTGTTGGATAGAAACTAGTGGTAATTGTCACAAATCTGGTCGGTGTCCTGTTCTCCGCTCACCACCAGACGTCGCTCTCACTTCGTTCTCACACATTGACTATTGCACCACACCCCGGACTCCATTTCCCATCAGCCACTGCTCTTACCATTTGCACCAATCACGGACAGTATAAATACCCCGGTCTTCCTGTCACCCCTCGCCGAGTATTGAATTGTTTTACCATTCGTACAAAGCGTTTCTCCGTGTTTTCCCGTGTCTTGTTTTCTGGTTTTGCCTTGTTGTTTTTGTTTATTCTGTCTGTCGGAACTTTCGCCCGTCTGACCATTCTCCTGCCTCGCCCATTGGATAACGTACGCCGCTGATCGACCCTCGCCTGTTTATGGACTACTCTCTGCCTAGCCCTTATACACCTGTCTGCTCCTGTCTGACCACGCCTGCCTTGACCATGTCTCTGTCTGTATCCGTAACGTCTAATAAAAGCATGCAAATGGATCCGCTCGTCTCTCGCCTCACTCCCTCCGTGACAGGAATGTTTTGACTGAATGACTCGATTTTGAATCGGGTTTGCTGTGTTTTGAAAGAGTATATGTAGAAAAGGGTATTTAGCATTTTAAAACGTACAGTTTGTATTTATTTAACAAAATGACTTGACTTGAAAATGTGGTTTTGGCCACAAAATGAACAATTTGGCTAATTGTGTGATGTAAGTGTGTTGCTGTGTTAAGAGTTTAGAAAAGATACTTTAAGTATTGGTAAACGCTTGTTAGCGATTATAAAAAAACTGTAATTACTCACTCTCATGTCGTTCCATACCTGTAATACCTTCGTTCGTCTTCGGAACACAAATTAAGATATTTTTGTTGAAATCTGAGAGCTTTCTGACCCTGCATAGACAGCAATGCAACTGACACATTCAAGGCCCAGAAAGGCAATAGTAGTTTAACCATAATCTTTTAAAGCTACAAGAATACTTGTTCATATAATTATATAAAAAAATTTGTAAAAGAAAGTGCTCTGATTTCATCAAAAATAACTTAATTTGTGTTCCGGAGAAGAGCGAAGATCTTACGGGTTTGGAACGACATGAGGGTGAGTAATTTAATAACAGAATTTTCATTTCCCTCTAAAGCTGCTGTTGATTAATAAAGATCCACACTAGACAACTAGTTCAAGTCATGTTAAGTCATGCAGTGCCATCATGAAGAACATTTAACAGATGAACTTGCATCTCGATTGGACTGGTTAATTAAAAATTGTTGCATCAAATAGGGTTGCCAGGTCTTTGTATCAAAACTAGTGCAATAGACAAGCAGAATTAGCACTAAAGTATCCTAATGACAATATTCCAACTATCAAAACTCAAAAAAATTCCAGTACCTAAAATACATATTTTACAGTCACTGTTATGCAAACTAAAAATACTATTTCATAGTGATCATGAACACACATCATGGGCTCCCTACAAGTGGCCCTCCATCATAAGACCAAAGACTATAGAATACCCAAGACTTGTCACTTGTATAGTTTTGAATGGGGAGAGATGCAACGCTCATTATGGTCGTGAAGCCCCGCCTTCTTAATGAAAGAGCCAATCGTTGATTAGTTAAGTCAGCACGTCACTGCAGCTGCCGTTAGAATTTCCAATTGCTATTGAAACAGTCAGCTTTCTGAGACATGCGTTCAGTACTGTGCATGCACACTGGCTGATCTAGCTTGAAAAATATGCTTTTTTAAAAAGCTTATGAGGCAGTTCTGGTCAGATTTCACTGGTGATATCAAATATAAAATTTAAACGTAAGCTTAGTGAACAGTTGTGGAGAATTTGTTGTTTCCCCATTCAAAGAAATAGGAGCTGCACTTGCCTGCCTGAGAGGTGTTTCAAAGATGGCCTCCAAGTGAAATGACTTGCCTTAAAGGGACTTTGACAAAACTTAACATCTAGCACAATTTTTTTTGTTATTTGTTTTATTTAGAATATAACATATTTCAGGACAAGCATTTGAGTCAAATATAATTAATGCAATGTCAAACCTTTAACCTGTGGGAACAATTTAAAAGTAGCCCAATTCCGCAGGAAAATTGCAGGCTTGGCAACCCTGGTGCCAAATGTGATAAGATTTTCCAGTGTTATAGAAATCGTCGCCATCTTTGATATTTAATGAACTGATATTTAGCCACTTTTATTTTGGTAAAAAAGGTGTTATACATTGTGGTTATGAGAGGGTCATTCCACGAAATCTGTGCCTTTTGCATCCCTAAGAAATAATCAAACATAGATTTATTATAACAAAATGTGCAGTTTAAAAAATAACAATAATATGTATGCCTTCATCAGTATTACATAAAATAAAAAGTCCATTAAATATTGTTTTAAATAATTTAAATAGCATTTTTGCTGGTAAGGGTAAGGCCTGTCCTTAACTATGATTTTTCTTTTTCAGCAGGACTTTCAATTTGCAAAATGATATAAAAATCACATTTGCATATTGTTCTAAATATAGTCTCATTGTTAAAGGAACACTCCACTTTTTTTTTGCTAATAGCTTAGCATAGATCATTGAATCAGATTAGACTGTTAGATTGAGCGAGATGCTAACGGTCTAATCTGATTCAATGATCTATGCTAAGCTATTAGCAAAAAAGTTAAGTGTTCCTTTAAGCAGTTTGTGGCATAAGTATGCATTTTTTCTATAAAATATAAATCATTTTATTGATTTCATGTCAGCCCTGTTACCCTAATCAAAAACCCTCTGTAAAATAATGTACTTTTATGTGACATCACTTCTAGGAGGCTACATGATCTCTCAACCAGGATTCCAACACTTAAAACACAAGCATGATTCTCTCACTCCTTTATTATGTTCTATTTTTGATGATTTATAAGGCTTGACTGAGGCTTGACGGGCCATCATGCAATGTCAATCCTTTTACCATTTTTAAAATGTCAATTTGAACTATTATTTCTTACTAGGGCTGCATGATTTGGGAAATTTTTCATATTGCGATTTTTGAGGTCAATATTGTGATATGCAATTATAATAAATGGTATTATGAGTCTCATTAGATGTGGTTGAAAGTGGACAAGCTCAAAACGTTTTATACCCTGTTTACACTCACAGAAAAAAAGGTACAGTTCTGTCGTTGGGGCGGTACCCTAAGGTACAAAAGTGAAGAGGTACATCTTTGTACCTTACCTACCCCGAAACAGTACATATTAGTACCTTAAAGGTACATTTTAGTACTTTGAAAGTACATATTGGTACCTTAAAGGTACATATTAATACCTTAAAGGTACACATTAGTACTTTAAAAGTACATATTTGTACCTTTTCACTTTGTACCTTAGGGCACCGCCCCAGCGACAGAACTGTACCTTTCTGACAGTGTACATCTGTACTTAGCATTATCCACTTGTGATCAGATCGACAAAAACGCATGTTAATACCAGGTGTAAACAGGGCCTTTAATTTAGCAAATTTTGCACAGTACCTCTCTCTGCTCAGTGTCAGTAATCTCAAATCCAAAATATCGCCATATAACAGAGGTAGTTTTTTTTTTTTTTGGCTACCAGATCAGTGTCGATCTCTTCGACATCCATCTTCGTTCTGGTCTCTGTTCACAAGTGAACACGCACGCCAGAGGTGCACTGTCTATACTGTCTAAACTGTCAGATTTTTTTTTTTTTTTTTTAATTTTTTTTGTTTGTTTGTTTGTTTTGTTAGTGGCACAGAAAATTGTTGTTCTCAGAAAGTATGTGTTCTCAAGTCCACACACTTATTTATTTAATATAATCGCAACATTTTGCCGTCGTATAATTGCACAGGGGTGCGTTTCCCAAAAGTATTGTTAGCTAACTATGGTGGTTAGGTCCATTTAACTCTATCGGTAACAACGGAACTTGTGACCATGCTTGGTTTTGGCAAACGCACCCCAGGCTGACATCGCGATTGCAATTGCGATATGATTAATCGTGCAGCACTATTTCTTACATTTAATATAATCAGTATCTACAAGTAAAATCCCTCCCCTCAAAGTGTACAATATGTGCTTTTGTGAATTTGACTACTAGCTAGCATTTAGCAAATTTGTTTGAAATTGTCAAGCCTGTTACTGTCAACCTGTTACTTTTTCGAGTAACAGGTTTTGATATGTGGGTAACAGGGATGACGTTAATTAGGGATGTGTGACAGCGATGATTGATCGTGAAAACGTGGAAATTTAAAAAAAAAAAAATTCTGAGCTCTAATTGTTTAGCATGCAGTCCAAAATATCCACGTGAGAAGAGAGAGATTCATGGCTTCAAAGTCACATAGTGATGTCTGGGTTAGCTACGTGCATATCTGCTTAATCCATTAAAATGCATTGGGATATTAACATTTAACATTAACATACTGAATGCGCCGCATATTACCACTGTTTAGTTTAATGATCAAATGCAATGCCCGATATTGAGAGTGTTTTTTAGATGGTCATATTGCTTTTAGATGTTTTTCCTTTAAAAAAAAATAATACTGATGTTAAAATAAACAGTGCTTTTTTTAGTCATATTTGTTCAACAGTATGCATACTTCAATTTCAGTTGTTTTCGGAATTCGTATGGCTATGAAAGCGCATCACGCTATAGCGCTCTCTCTCGCTATAGTGTGTAACTTAAAGTTCACTGGCATTTCATGAACACAGCATTCTAATTAGAACTTTATGGAATGTGAAGTCTATGGTAAATTATATCTGCTTTCAATGCAGTTCGACTGTCATGAAAGCGCAGCACGGAGCGCTCTCTCTCTAAAGCGCGTAACAGAAAGTTCACTGGCATTTTTTGTGCAGATAGTTGTAATGTTACGTCTATGTTATGTATCGGAAGTTATCTGATTAATATCATAGCATGTGTCATAGAACAGGCTTCAGTTGGTATAAAGTCACTCTTGGAATGCATTGGGATATTAACTGTTATTATATGCTGAATGCGCTGCATATCAGTTTCATGCTCAAATGCAACGCCCGATATTGACTAAGTTATTTGAGACGGTCTTATTGCTTTTAGATGTTTTATAATAATGCAGCAGTGCTTTTTCCATCCTATTTGTTCAACAATAGGCATAATTCAATTCGTATGGTTCCGAAAATGCACAGGCGATTGGACTTAATGATGTAGATAAAAATATAGCACAAATCTGCCATAAACGTTTATAATGGTTAACTTTATAGAAATCTATAGTAAATTCTGTCCTTGCCTGTGTTTCAGCGCACTGTTATGAAAGCGCATCATGGCGCTTGTTACCAAGTTATCTGATTAATATCATAGGATGCGTCAGAGAATGGGCTTCAGTTTATTGGCATAAAGTCACTCTTCACCTCAGGCAGCTATTCTTTTTTTAGATGCTTCTTTATTAAAAGGAAAACACACACACAAGCCCCACCCCTGATTACTCATTAATCGTTTTTGAAACCAATCAATGATTGAAATGAGACATTTCCCAAAATGCCCATCCCTAACATTAATTAGGTCTAACCCTGTTTTTAAAGATTGTCTATGTAAAATTCAGACATTTTAAAGTTGAATATTAATAAGCATATGAGTCGCATATGAGTTCTAATTAAACTATAGTACAGGGGTGGCGAACTCCGGTCCTGGAGAGCCGCAGCCCTGCAGAGTTCGGCTCCAACCCTAATTAAAACTCACCTGCCTGTAGCTTTCTAGTAATCGTGCAGACCTTGATTAGTTTGTTCGGGTGCATTTGATTAGGGTTGAAGCAAAACTCTGCAGGACCGACGTTCGCCACCGCTGCTATAGTATCTAGTAACGCTTGTGTCAGTAACATGGTTGACAAAAATACCAAAACATGAGGTGGAAAAATAGTCATAAAATAAAAAATGACATGGCCTGAGATGACACAATACAATTTCTTGTAATTTTTAGGTGTCTTCATTTCATGGATACTTAAAAAATATTGAGTAAACTTATTTATTTTTCAATTTTTGGAAGTGGAAAAGGCACCCATGGCTTCAGTTATTGAGGTGTTTTTGTAAGTGGTGGCTAATCCAGAAAAAGTTTTCAGTCTTATCCTCAATCGACCACCATTATATGTAGTATTTTTCTTATTATAACTCCTTTTGATTATATCTTTTACAAAGTTCCGCCTTTCTCTGAGTGAGAACAGTTGAAGGTTATACTTCCCTTATTACAAATTCTACGGTTGAACAACAATTACAGATTCTGTAACATTGAACTTTTGACCAGGCTTCAGTTGCGCATTCATGCTGATAGCTCATGAATTGACAGCCTCCAACTTGTTCTGTCGCATGCATTTAATTTATTGGAAAAGATTTAATTTCAGATTGAAAGTTCAGGTCTGTTTTGCCAAGTCCCTCGCATGAGGGCAAATACAGCAAAAGAGGATTGTGCATGGGAGTTAGATACTTAAAGATCAAGACCCCCGCAAGCACAGAGGTCCCGCAGGGATTTCTGTTCTTTTGGACAGGTTGCTAACTCCTAGTGCAGATTTGTTCCAATATACAGAGAGAACATTGTGTACTCAATAGTGTTATTCCGTGGAGATCGCAGACAGCCAATGGGTGGCCTACATGTTCCTGGACTGCAGTGAATGAGAGTGAGTTTGCTGTGGGCACAGAAAGCCAATTCACCCCAGTGGAGTCTAAATGCCTCATCACACTCTTTAATTACACTTTGTGCCATTAGTCTGTTTTTCTATCAAAGAATTAGCCTCTAAGAGAAACACTCAGCACTGTGTAAACACTGAATGATAATGAAGAAAAGCTTTTAATGATGTCGGTCGTGCTTCTGCGGTTTTAACGTTCACATTGCGTACTCAATCTTCCACGGTGCGTTCTTTGTGACTAAGACACTGCGTGTCATTGAAGTCATGTTTTTTTGTTAATACGTTTTAATAGTAGGTTGCCTGTTTTAACCTTTTTCGGCCCAGTCAGAATCACCTGTTCATTGTCTTACAGTTTTAAATAGAATTCTTTACATTTTCACCTGTTGATAATTGTTGTTTAGGGTTGAAAACAAGAAGTTGACAGCAGGTGATGGAACAGCTGTAGTTTCTCTCCACACTCTTTGAAAAAAGGTACAAAAGCTGTCAATGTGGCGGTACCCTTTCGAAATGTACTAATATGTACTATTTAGGTACTGATATGTACACTTTAGGGGTAAATAAGGTACAAAAGTGTACCTTTTGAAAAAGTACCGACCCAGTGACAACTTTTATAACTTTTTTCAGTGATTGCATAAGGGAACACAGTTATTGTTGGATCTTCTAAAGAAGGGTTTATTGGCTTAATTAAGTTGATTTTTTGCACCCATTCATATAAGCATGTTTAAAGGTCACAGCATTACGTTTAAATATATATATTTAACATACAGTCATCTTGGAATTATGAGATTCTCTCTGACATTTTTGTCAAAAATGAGTTTTTCACAAATTCTTATTCTGTGATAACTAATTTACATTATGTGTGTGAGTGTGTTTTGTAAGTTGTGTACATTTTGGGACTTATTTAGAAAACAGATTTTATTATGAAAGTATATGGAATGCAAAAACTTTTAAGCTTAATATCTCAAAACCGAGAACCTTAGAACCTTATAATTTCAAGGTGGCAATGTATTATGTTAATGATTTATGATAATCTAATAAAACAACCCTCTTGTTAATTAATGCAATCTAGTGATTTGTATGAAACAAGCCCAAGACTTTAAGAGCTTTTTATACATCAGTCACTAGAAGAAAAAAAAGTTAATTAATAAAACACAGCAATATCCATATACATTATCATTCAGTAAGATTTTTTACATATATTTGAAAGAAGTCTCTCTTGTGCTTACCAAGCCTGCATTTATTGAATCAAAAATACAGTAAAACAGTAATATTTTGAAATATTATTACAAATTAAAATGGCTGTTTTCTGTTTTAGTGTATTTTAAAATGTAATTTATTTCTTTGATGGGAAGCTGAATTTTCAGCATCATTACACCAGTCTTCATTGTCATGTGATTTTCAAAAGTCAATATAATATTCTGATTTGCCAGTCTGATTTGGTGCTTTATTAAAAACATTTCATTGTTAGTATGTTGAAAACAATTGTGCTGCTTAATATTTTAATGCTTAAACCTTGATGTATTTTTTCAGGATTCTTTGAAGCATGAAAGTTCAAAAGAACAGCATTTATGTGAAAAAGCAATCTTTTGTAACATCATAAATGTCTTTACGGTCACTTTTGATCAATTTAATATGTCCTTGGTGAATAAAAGTATCAATTTCTTTCTAAACAACAACAACAAAATCTTTCTGACCCCAAACACTTGAACGGTAGTGTACAAAATAAGTGACATCTCATCTCTGGGTTCCCGAAGGGAAATGGTAGAAATGTCCTTGCAATGACACCTATTGCTAAAGAAGGGCATTGGTTGTTCTCTGTAACCAATTTAATCTTGAGTTCAATTTGACCTTGTGTGAATTTTGCTCGTGCAGCTCAGGTCATTATCATTGTGCTTGGATTAGAGGGGTTTCAAAGTGTCAGCGCGTTTCATCTATCTCAGTCTCTAGTGCATAAAAAAAATGTGACACGCATTACGCTCTCAACGACTCGCTGTAAAAAACGGTGAGTCCTCAAGGCCCAATTAACTGAAATTCAGAGGAAAAGACCGATTTTAATGATTATGACTTATTTCAGGTTTCCAAAGGCAGAGCTTCCTTAGTAATTCCCCCTTGCATAACTTTGATGTGCAGTGCTGTAAATTAAATTCCCCCAGGCATGTAATCTAAACTGTTGAATGGTTTTTGTTTTCATGTAGGAACAGGGAAGTGAAATTAATGTATTGAAAATACATTGGCGTACTCAATGTTGAATAATTGTTTGGACTTGTGCGTGTCTTTCCTTTGATTGTCCGAGCAGAATAATAATTAGATGTTGTTATTTCCACTGTGAAACTGCAAACCAACGAGCAAGGCAACAAGCTTGACATGTTTTCCGCAGAGAATCTAGCATTTCATATAATAATCTCTTAACATTGCTATATCCTCTTGAGACCAGAGAACAGCATCTAAGCGGTTCAATGTCGTGTTTCACACCTAGCGACCCCAATTTGCAATTAAAACAGTGTCCTTGAGCTTCTCTAACCAAAAAAAAGAGACACATAATTGAACTAGTCAGTGTTGCAATTCTTTAGAGTAACGTGTGTGAATATTGTGATGCTCTCAGGTCAACAGCAGTTCATTACAGCCAAAAAGTCAAGAATCATTTTATGCTGTGACGCAAGTCATTTGAATTCAGCCTTTTTTTCATTCGGTTGTATGTGCATGTTGTGCTATAAATCAGATATTTACGTGCCTCTACATACATTTCTGCAGCACTGTAGTTGTGTACCTTACTGTACGTTTTGCGAGAGTTTTAAAGTGAAATGTCCAGAGAGTGGTACTAAAAGACACGTTTAATACATGACCTTTGCACGTTTTTAATACATTGGTACAGGCACGTATTGCTGCATTTTTTTTACACTGCTTGAGGTATGTATTGCGGCTGTTCAGAATTCAAATATCTGGGGAGTGTCGCTAAAGATTAATGCACTATCGTGTTGGAAATATCCCCTACACTAAACCCAACCCGAAACCTAACCAATAGTGTTAACAAATGCATAATTGATATAAAAACGCATTTGTTGATGCAGCGGTGCTAGTTTATCTTTCTTATTTGAATTTGAGCATTTTGTTGAACCATAGTTTTACGGGGTTCGTACAGGAGCTCTTCGTCACGCAAGAGCAATGCCGTATAGCGTGAGCTACCGAGCGAACCTACTGAGTTAGAAAACTCATGAAGATTGTAGCGAATTAGCTCAAAAGGGAAATGTATATAAATAATTACAATTAATTATGATTAATTACAATTATTTATATCAGCTGCCAGTAGTAACTGTAGCAGACTTAATTTTCCATCAACTAATCTGTTCGTCCAGCGAACGTTCAGTATACTTTCAACTCTAAGATATGATATTTTCTTGGCCACAGCAAATAACTTTCTTAAAGTACTATTGCATTAGAGCATGTAGGTTGAATCGGAATCGTAAAGGGACATTAATTCTCATGTAATTTGTGCACAAGAGTTTTATTAACAAAGGACTAATACATAACTAATCTAAACAAACAAACATGAAATCACTCATACATGGGGGAAGGGTCAGTGAAAAGCCATTAGAGATACAAGAAATTTAAGCTATGAAAAGAGTCAGTTAACCACCTGAGTGAAACCATCAGTGCCGTTTTTGAACAAGTTTACAGCTTATACTAAACCTCTGTTACGTTTAGTCAAATGTATGTTACTTGCATTGCCTTGGTCATTGAACAAGTGTCCGAATGCGGTCTCGGGTAAAAGTCTTGATGGTTTGGAGCAGTGGTGGTTTTGGAATCGCGATCACGTTCTTCCGGGTCTGAAGAGTGATGAATTCCAAAGATGTTCTGAATCGATAGTGACTGGGAGTTTCTTCCCAAAAAAGTGAAGAAGAACCAAGAGCTGAGAGAGAGACCCAGCTGAAATCCTGTGATCTTAGGGGAATGGAAAGACAAGGCCGCAAGGCCTGGCGCAAGCTTGGGGAAGTCCTGAAGAGTTCTAGCTCATCTTCTTAGGTTCTAAAAGAACCACTGACTGACTGAGACGAGTCACTCAGGTGAGACGAGTGAAGAAACTAACAAAAAAACGCACAAAACTTTGTGCTCGAGAGCCACAGCTCTATATGTTGGGGCCTGCCGGGCACGCCCTGTGCCGGCTCAGGCTCCCCGTGAGTCCTTCCATACGGGCAGTGATCAGAAGATTTGCAGAAGAGAGTGGAGGAAGAAGAGAAAGGCGATCACTCGCTTGATGCCTTTAAGGTCTCTGGGGGCTATGCCTCCAGGAGGTCAAAGAGCCAGTGGTGACTTTCACTTTTGGAGGGAAAGTTTTCAACTCTTTGTCTGTGAGCTTGGTATTTTGCATATGTAATTCAATTGGGTGTTGATGTAAAAGTACTAAGGTTTCTTAAAACACTAATATGTTGCATAGGTATCAACATATAATATACACCATCTTTTAGACCATCAAAATACGAATTCAAAGAGACCAAACATGGCATAGGTGAGTTAGACTACTAGTTATCTATCATAACAAATGCATATAACAGTATACAATGAAAAACACAAAAGTACAGGGCAGTAATACTACACACAATGACCTGGGGCTATGTGCGATAGGAAGGTCAAAGAAAGGTTTGTCTGTGAATGAATAGGAAAAAGTCCATTTATATAGGAATTGTTTCTTTCCTATGGGCAAATGTAGTGTGCTCTGCTTGCATTCCTTGAAGCAATAAAACCCATGTTATCAGATGGTCGCCCTGGCAACTGAGCCCTTTTGGGGTGTTAGTTGCTTTGGGGGGTTGTCTCCAGAACTCCAGCATATAACTGGCTTGTTGGTTTTAAAGATTATTTGTTAAATGTAACAAGTAACTGTATGTCTGATTGGTCCAGATGCTACAAGATGTATAGGTGACGACAACGTTCAAAAGTGTAAGTTTTTAAATCATGCAGGATGATAAAATTGTTTTAAAGCCATGATATAATATTCTATAAGTAATTGTGTGAAAATTAGGTTTTATTAATCAAAACTCTGTGTAAATCATACTACGTATGAAAAGGAATAAAAGTTGTCTGAGTTTTACTGCCTCTAGTGTTCATTTCAACTGGAAACTTCAGTGATTTGTACATATAGGTACATTTTTTTTCAGTTTTGCGGAAATGTATATAGAGGCACGGATTTCCAGTGAGCCTATGTTGCATATTTGAGTGGCTCAGTTGATTTCATTTATTCTGTTTAAGAATTAGTTCACTTTCAGAATAATTTCCTGATAATTTACTCACTCGCATGTCATCCAAGATGTTCATGTCTTTCCTTTTTCAGTCAAAAAAAAGAAATTAAGGTTTTTGAGGAAAACATTTCAGGATTTTTCTCCATAAAGTGGACTTCAATGGGGATCAGCAGGTTAAAGGTCCAAGTTTCAGTGCAGCTTCAAAAGGCTCTACATGATCCCAGCTAAGGAATAAGGGTCTTCTCTAGCAAAACGATCAGTCATTTTAGAACAAAAATAAAAATGTATATACTTTCTAACCACAAATGCTCATCTTGCACTAGGATTACGTAATCATGGTGGAAAGGTCACATGTGATGAGGCGGAAGTACCAACCCAGTGTTTACAAAGCAAACATGCAGACACAGTCAAACGCTCTTTACAAAAAAAAGGTAAAACAACGTCAGATGATTTTGAAGTTTGAAAAGAAAATGAGATGGAGTTTTTTGCCCTACCCTACCTTTTTGAGTCTGAATACACAGATGAAGAACTAACCGTGCATGACTTTCCAGCATGATTACATAATGCATGAATTCATAGACACACAATGCAGAGATTTGTGGTTTGAAAAGTATAATAATTTATTTTTTAGAAAATGACTTATGGTTTCGCTAGATCAGACACTTATTCCTTGGCTGGGATCGTGTATAGCCTGTTGGCTCCCATTGAACCTGTTGGCTCCCACTGAAGTCCACTATATGGAGGAATCCTGGAATATTCTTTTTTAATTAATACTTTTTCCAGGAATTAATTGAGTTGATCAAAATTGACTGTTAATATTTTTACATTGTTACAAAACATTTCTGTTTCAAACAAATGCTGTTCTTTTGAGTTTTCTATTCATCAAAGAATCCTGGAAAAAAAAGAATCTTATTTCCTACAAAAGCAGCACAGTTGTTTTCAACATCATGTTTCTCGAGCAGCAATGCAATACAATACAATACAATATTTATTTATAAAGTACATTTAAAAACAACCGGAGTCGACCAAAGTGCTGAACATAGTAGGATAAGAAAATCTCAGACATAAAATTAGCAAAACAAAAGTATCAAAAATAAAACAACAATAAAAGCAACAATGGAACAGAGATCAAAGGGTATTGAAAGCAAGAGAGAAAAGATATGTCTTTAGAGCAGACATGAAGGCAGAGATAGCAGGGGCTAATCTAATATGAAGCGGTAGACTGTTCCAGAGTTTCGGACCAGCAGTTGCAAAAGCTCGATCTGCACGTTTTTTAAGTTTAGATCTAGGCACAACAAGTAGACCAAGATCGCTGGATCCCAATGTTCTAGAAGGGGTGTATGGATGGAGCAGATCTGTAAGGTACTGAGGGGCAAGATTATTAAGGGCTTTATAAACGAATAATAGAATTTTAAATTCAATTGTATATTTGATGGGTAGCCAGTGCAGTAAAATTAAAATAGGGGTTACTGACTGATACTTATGGGTGCCAGAGAGCAATCTAGCAGCTGCGTTTTGCGCTAGCTGTAGACGAGAAAGAGAGAACTGAGAAACACTATAATAAAGGGAGTACCAATAATCTAAACGAGTTGTTACAAAGGCATGGATCACTGTTTGAAAGTTACTCTGTGATAAGAAAGGTTTCACTTTAGAAAGCAGACGAAGATGAAAAAAGCATGATTTTACTACAGCACTGATCTGTTTATCAAACTTCAGGTTTTGATCAAACAGAACGCCCAGATTTCTAGCACACCGAGTTTCATATGAGGCCAGAGAACCACAATCAACATTGCAACATTGTAATCAGCATATTAGAATGATTTCTGAAGGATCATGTGACCATGTGAGCATAAATTATTTTAAAATGTATTAAATTAGTTATTTAAAATATTTCAAAACATTACTGTTTTTACTATATTTTTGATTAAATAACTGCATCCTCAGTGAGCATAAGAGACTCAAAAACATAAAAAATGACCCCAAACATCTGACAGATTGATTGATTGATTGATTGCAATTAATTTCCTGACATATTAATCAAATTTCTCTCAAGTTTAGCTTCCTGTGAGATGTGATCAGTTTAAAATCCAATTCATGAATTGAACCAGGCTTTCCATGCATATGTTTCCAGTCATGTGTTCTTGTTTTCCTGAAGGAACTGACTTCCCAAAGACATTTCACGTTGAGGCTACCGCAAACGACATGCGACAAGACAGACTAGCGCATAGCACAACTGTGAGAAATGTAATGAAGCCCTCTGGTCCATTTGTCCTTGTGAGCCTGACGTCAATCAAGTGTAAACATCTTGTGTGTTTTACCTGCGGTTGTCTCTGTGGCCCTCCCTCACGTCCAGACACCATGTGTGTGTGTGGTGCCAGTGGTAATTGGAATGCAGTATGTGACTCTGGGCTACAGAGAGAGCTGTCTGATGAGCCCATTTGTCTCAGAGCGCCATAGCAGCTCCGCTCCTCCCCTCTGCCACTAATTGCAGTGTTCGGCTGCGTGCATTATCTGCAAATGGAGAGCCAGGACGCCACACTTCACTTTCTCTATCGCATTGATCCTGTAGTAAGAGACAGCTTCTTTCACACTGACTGTTTGATCAATCTCATATTGTGCTTGTATAGTACATTCAGACACGGAGAACAAAAGGAGGAAGATCAAGAGAGACAAGACAATGCTATAATACCTTTTTTAACGAAGGCATAATTTAAATTTGAAACTGCTTGCACTTGTATTGATGTCACCATCTTTGATGGTATAAAAATGACACCATATAGGTGACTGATATTGAAATGTAAAGAGGTAGTGCCACCTAAGAGAGCGTGTAACACTGGAGAGAGCTATCCGTTAGCATTTCCATTCATCTCTGGCATTTTGCAACCTGCATGCTGCCATCTTCGCTAATGGGCAGTCAGTTCAGGAGGCCAATCATCTGAGCCATAAATGGCATCACCAAGGGTTCAGGGTTAGGCTGCTTAGCATGGACCCGTTAGCCCCTGCTGGTAGATAACGTTACTAATGATGTCAAGAACATAGACGATTCCAGACCTATCACTATGAACCCTCAGGAGATGTGAAAAACTGCAGACAGAGAAATATTTTAATATTTAAGAAGTGTTTATTAATATTTATTGATGTTTGTTATTAAAATTGTATTTTGTCAGAATTCACATCTAGTTTTGAGCAGTTGTCAGTGGAGACAGATGCTCATTGCAGCAGGTGATGTGGCTAACTTGAAATGCTACCTAGCCAACCTAAGCTAACTAATACTACTGACTGAGCCCAAGGTTTTCATGTAGTACTGACCAGGGTCAGAAATTAATGAGGGCTTGAAAAATGCCCCATAAATTCAAGACAAATAAACACAATTAAACAATGTATTACGGCTGTCGCAATTAAAATAAAATGTGAAAATGAATGAAAGTTTCAGTTCGCTAAATGACTTAATTTTGCGTCCTGTTTTGTGGAGTGTTGAACCGTATAACCGATCAAACCATATATAAAATAATTGCTAATTAATTTAATTGTGAATATTTTTTTTAATCATGAAACTGTTAATGTGTGATGCATCATTCTGTTCATTTTTTAATGTTTATTTTTCACACCTAACATCCTTAGTTTGCACATACACAATCTTCAGTTTCAATGATATCCGACAAAAATAAGTTTTTTTTTTTGTAAGATTGCATTCTTAGATCAACAGCAGTTTATTACTACCATCAAATCAGCAATCACTTTTATGTGCATGCATGTGTTTTAATTTTCTTGTGAAGCGTGTAAAGAAAATTACTGTAGCAAGAAATAAGGCAGTCACAAATAACTAAAAACAAAGTAAAACAAAACGTGAAATGTATTAAGCATTGTTCGGTCCAAACTCATAACACTGGCTGAGATTTTTAAAATCATCATTATTATTTTTTTTAAAGAATATGATTGGTTCATTTTGGTTTCATGTTCTAGAATAAACAATAAACTGTCACGGCTGACTACTCTTTACAAACAAAAAGGGAGTTTTCTGTTTTCTAGAGAAAACATTACAGTGAAATGACATTAAGCCTTTTATTAAGCATGGTAATTAGAAAAGGTGTGGATTATTTTCATAACAAGCATGATGTCGACACCTTCACTGTAGCTAATTTATTTCAAACACAAAATTTCTAAGTAAAACAATATTCTTTTGACTGCTGCTAGCGTCCATTAAAGCACCCCCCACCCCCTGTCATAAACATGCTTTGTCCATTATTTTGCAATGTCACACAAATGGTTTAGCATCACACCAATGGAAAATAATAGCAGAAAGAGTCTATTTGTTACAAAAATGATAACCAAAAAGCACAACACAAGGACAGCTGCAAAACATTGCTCATTTCAATAAATCTTCACCCTCACCAGCTTCTCTACGCCTCTCACCTGACAACATGAGTTATGAACATGGGCAATTTATTATTTGAAACTTGGAAATTTGATTTGATTGCAGAAGGTAATGTTAGCTGGGTGAACTATAATTAATCATGGTTTGGAATAATGCCTAATTATATGTTTTATTGTTGTAAGTCCATTGCAAATCTCCTTTGTCAGGGCTCGAAATTAACTTTTTTACTTGGTAGCACTGGTGCTCACAAATTCAAAAAGTTAGGAGCACCAAATAAAATTTAGGAGCACCCAGTGAATATTAAAGGGGTCATGATTCTTGATATGATATGATTGATATGATTTGATATGATTCTTTAGGGTCTTAATGAAAAGTCTATAATATACTTTGGTTAAAAATTCTCAGTGGTAGTGTAAAACAACACCTTTTTTACCTTGCTAAAATTCATCCAGTTCTGGTCGAGGTCGCTTTAAATATTAATGAGCTCTGCTTGCCCCGCCCCTCTCTTCTCTCTGTGTAGTGACGAGCCTGTTTACTTTAGCCGCTAAACTTGCTAACTAGCATGTTATTAGGAAAGGCGATCACAAAGATTCATAAAAAAACCCTTATACTCACTTCTGCTGTAGGTGAAGCTGGATCACGAATGATTCATGTGAACATAGACGGATATATGTAGATCGGGAGGTGCATTCCCTTCACAAACAAAGGTAATCCCTGTATCTTCAGCGGCTCAGATGTCGGGAGTGAATGACGACCACTATGTTCATTATTACATCCAACAACACAACACCTCAATCGCTTAATCAGAGATATTCTTGTCTAACTTACATCCCTGCTCCGGCATCGAAACAATGGAGGTTACTGGACTGTTACAGCTGATTTAAGGCAGGTCTGAGGTAAGACTCTCATGTCAATCATCTATTGTGGGAGTGGCCTCTGTCAGTGTGACGCCACACTGACAGGCATCTCAGAATGGCTCGATTTGAAAAAGAGGATATTATTTTTACAGATTAATTAAAAACCACTGCATGGATTTTTATCATTATAGGGTAGATTTGTACATACACTGCCAACACACATTAATGTTCAAACATGTAAAAGTGAACTTCGCTTCCGATGATCCCTTTAAGGAGCACCACAACTGCCAATTGAGAGGAACGGCCAGCAACATCCTGATGATTAATAGCTTCACCAGTCAAATGGGCTGATTTTTTATTTATTGCCTTAAGAAAGGGACAAGAAAGAATGAAAATATGAGTACATGAACAAGATGTTTATTTTCTCTATTACAGGTCAAACTCTCTGTAGCCATTTAAATTAGAAGCAACCACTGCATTTTTAAACTTAATCCACATAAAGATGCTGCATGCATGAGCAGTTTCTGGTTTAAATTAGATTATAAATTCAATATCTAAAGCAAAAACAGAACGGTCTAACAGACTTTAGCTTTGTGAAATTATGCTACATAAAACACCTGGGCCAAGCCACACATTAAAGATAACTTACTCCAGTTATCAGGCGCTGTTTGACGGGCTTTTTATTTATTTATTTATTTTTTAATTTTTTGAGTGCGCACGCTTCAAATGTAAGCGCATGTCAGAACAGCAAGCAAATTAAATGTTTAAGCGGCAAGGTTTAAAGCACATGCAAATAATGTGCTTGTGTGATTGCAAATAAGTGCAGTGTTTAATGAGTAGAATTCTGCTGCTGAGTAAACACTTGGTGTGAATGTATGTCGCGTGAGACGGGGGCGCCAGAACTGCAACTGATAGAATGTGCGCTGTAGCACAACAGGCTTACTTTATTTCTTCAATAATAGCAGATCTTAGGGATATTTTAATCGTCAAGAATCAAAAATGTTCATATCGCATACCCCTAATTGCAATGCAGTGTAAATCCGGAACAGAGATTGGTTGAAAGAAAACATTTGGAGCAAAAAACGACCGGTTCCGAGTTCCAACGGAGCGCAATGTGAGTGATTGACGGCTAATATCTAAAATCAGCATTAAAGCTAAGAATGTAATGATGAAGTTTAATTGGTTATGTAAGCTAATGTTGGATATAATGGCTCACTTTATCAGCTCACAGCAGTCATATACTGTGCAGAAAGTTTTGTAAAGAAATGAAAACAAGTCACACCACAATTACTAGCACTCGCACAAATGTTCCCAAATAAATTTTGAGGTCGCGCAGATTAAATTCCAGGAGCATATGCGACCAAAACGGTCGCAATTTCAAACCCTGTTTGTTTGTCTGTTTGTGTATGTGTGTAATTTTAATTTATACAACACGCACATAATTGAAATTACTTGAGCACTGAAAAGCAACATGGAAAAATGTTATTTCTCTAAGGCCAGACTATATCAGAGACCCGATCTTAATATCTTAAAATTGATTTCTCCTGCACCATGCTCCAAGGAACATGCATTTATTGGATGCTAAAATAATGCTAAATGCAGGTCCACATGTTTTAAAGCAGTGGATGTGTTTGAAACACCAGAGACCCTGTAATAAAATACAGCACAAATGAGCATCTATTACTGCTGTATTTGTTCATTAATGCAGAAAATGCATTTCTATTTCATCTCCTTCTTCTGTTGTAGAAGATTCTCAGAAGTCTTCTGAAGAACACAGAATTGTTTGTATTTCTTTATATGCTGTCAGAAGTAATTTTTCAGTTGCAAGCAACTGGGAAAAGTGCGTCAACACTCAATAAACCAAAACCTGATAATATACAAATAAATACACCGCAAGAGAAATAGATTAATTCATTTTGTTTGCAAAACAATTGTTTATGATGATAGGAAGTGATTTACATGTTAAGACAGAAAAACATGCAGTTTGACCTTGTATGATGCTCAGAAACTGTGACTTCTTGATTCTCTTAAAAAAAAAAATCAGATTACTGATTAGCAGCTTGAGTATGTTTACATGCAAAAGATTATGCTTAAACCTGACAATGTGTAAGGTCATTCATATATCTTAAAGCGATAGTTTACCTAAAAATTAAAATTCAGGTTACTCATCCTCATCTGTATGACTTGTGAAACACAAAACAAGATAGTATTGTTGTTGTTTTTCCCCAATGTGTTCCAACCTTGTTTGGACCCCATTGTTCTTCACAATAACATCTTTTGTTTCCCACAGAAGAAAAAGTTCATACAGGTTTAGAACGACTTGAGGGTGACTGTACACCCATTTAAAAGAAGGCTGATGTCCATCCATTCCCAGGTGCATGTGCCTTGCAAAACTATAATCTGTCCTTGCACTGAGGTTATACCAAAGCCATTTCTTTCCATTTTGATGGAGTGAATGAAAGTGAAGAGGGCTTCCAACACATCCCGGTGGAAATGCCTGGCTCAGACGTGAAATTTCACAGTAAGTCACTTAAAGTTCAGCGAATCTGACGCTATTCAAAAAGATGCATTTAAATGCCGATAGCATATCCCGATCAGACGTGTCTTCAACCATTTTAAAGCAACTAGCAGGCTGGCTCAAATTCTCTGACTGCCGAGCAGATGCTTTTAAAACATTTTAAAGGCCACTGTTTCCATCCAGCAATTGTTTGCGATGACTGGTGCAGCAACACCGTTGGGTTAAAAGGTCAAAGAGCCTGAATCTAGGACAGTTGCCTTCTTGAAATAAGAGAGAGTGTAGTTCTTCTATGTGAATTACCCCTTATCGTCCATCCTGTCTGTCCCCAGGCTCTTTGGATGGAGCTTTAAGAGCCGAGAAAACATTCAGATAGGGGATTTGCAAGTTTGTTAACCTAGGGAAGTGACCCCTATTTCAGTTACTTCAGTGTTTGTGTTGCTGGATGCTCCGGAGATTGTTTCCCTGCCCCAGCAAAACTTTGCTGCCCTTGTCATAGCTGAGTTTCTCTTTACTTTGCTGTTGGAAAGTAAAGAGTGTGAGTCCGTCTGATTCCTCTCTGCTGCCCTTGGACTGTTTTCCCTTCAAAAACATAAGCACGTATAATGTATTTCCTTATTTAAATGTGCCCTCTCGTTATTAAAATATTATGGTTGTGATCATTTAGAATTTTTGCCAACGTTACGAAAGGGTTTATGAATCAATCATCAGACGTTCACATATCACTGCTCTCTTTTATGAATCAAAGGGCAGACCGTGTGCATTCAAGTGATCATTAGGCTAATTAAAGAAGCCTTATTGTGAAACCAAGGCCATAAAGACAGAAATATTTAATTCCAGCAAAATGTTGTGTTTTCATTGACGTTTCTCTAAGTCCACTCTGATAAAGCCTTGAACCAAATTCCCTTGATTTTTAGTCTAAGTAGTACTTAGCATCTTTTACATCTTTTGTAAATCCTCTGGCTTTTGCATGTGGAGGCTGGATGAAAAAGTCATTCATATTTAGAGTCTTAGACATTTATAGTTTGTGCTTGCACAAAATTTAAAGGTGTAATTCAATAAGTATTGATCGTGATGATAGAAACTACTTGCAATCAAAATATGCTAATTCAGAGAGGGCCGGATATCTCTAGATGTCTTTTCCTATCAGGGACATTACTGTAGTTTGAAGCAGGTGCGTCATCTGCTACTTTTATTCGGGAAACTCAATTACCAGTAATGGGTGAAATTACTGCATCATTGGATATACTGTTTATGATATCTGTTGCTTGATGTAATTTTTACAGTGCAAAACAATCATTTTCTAGGTATGTGTATGGGGTAAAAAATAATTAAATGAATATACATAGTTTATACTGGTATATTTTAAATAAATGTACCTTGTTTTCAGGAAACCTTGAATGAAAACTAGCTAAGATAATTATTTTTTTGCATTGTTTTCATACAGAGGTTTAGTGCTAAGTCCTTGAAAACTCTTATGCAACACATTTCCGAAAATGAGTGTGAGTCACGGTAATTTCATGGTCAACAAGTCTAACATAAGTTTTATTCATGACCTCGGCTTATTCAGAAACCTTTTAGACAAACTCCTGTAAGAGTTATTCACAAATGCCTAATAATTTGCAGCATCTTAAAATTGCATGCTAATGTCATCCACCATTTCTGTGCTTCAGCACAAAAGCACAAAAGTTTGCTGGTGTTGTGATTTGTAAAAATGAAGAACAATATGTTTCGTCTCATTCTTGTCTTTCAGGATCTGTGCATTTTCCAGTTGATCAATGAAATTGTAATGAAATGAAACTGTAATGACATGAAAACAAGACTGATAATCATCTGCAGATAAGAACACTGACTTGAAATTGACTGATTAACACAACTGGATGGATGTCTACAAATAACATTCAAGTGAACATTTTCACACTTTTTATAGACATTGTGAAATTGGTTGTAAGACATAACATTTAGTGTAAAGCTTATTGACAACTAGCTATGACTAACTGATCCAAACAGACTGTGGAGACCTGAACTCTAGTAGGTGTTTTGCTGTTTTCAAAGTAATTTTCCCTCACTTTTTTTCTCAGAATTGTGGTATATACCCGTAAATCGGACTTTTCTTAGAATTATGTGATTTAAGCTCACAATTCTGACTTTTTTTTCTCAGAATTGCAGGATATAAACTGACAAATCTGTCTTTTTTCTCAGAAGTGTGAGATATAAACTTGGAATTGTCAGTTATAAAGTCAGAAGTGTGAGATATAAATGCGCAAATCTGTCTTTTTTCTCTGAATTCTGATATAAACTCGCAAATCTGACTTTTTTTTCTCAGAATTGTGGTATATACTCGTAAATCGGACTTTTCTCAGAATTGCGTGATATAAACTCACAATTCTGACTTTTTTTTCTCAGAATTTCAGAATTGTGATATGTAAACTCGCAAATCTGACTTTTTTTTTTTTACTTAGAATTACGGCATTTAAACTCACAAATCTGTCTTTTTTCTCAGAATTGATATAAACTCTCAAATCTGACTTTTTTTCTCAGAATTGTGAGATATAAAGTCAGAAGTGTGAGATATACATGTGCAAATCTGTCTTTTTTCTCAGAATTCTAATATAAACTCGCAATTCTGACTTTTTTTCTCAGAACTGTGGTATATACTCGTAAATCTGACTTTTCTCAGAATTGCATGAAACACTAACAATTCTGACTTTTTTTTTCTCAGAATTGATATAAACTCGCAAATCTTACTTTTTTCTCAGAATTGCGTGATACAAACTCACAATTCTGACTTTTTTTTTTTCTTCTCAGAATTCTGATATAAAATCGCAATTCTGACTTTTTTTTTCTCAGAATTGTGAGATATAAACTTGGAATCGTGAGTTATAAAGTCAGAAGTGTGAGATATAAATGCACAAATCTGTCTTTTTTCTCTGAATTCTGATATAAACTCACAATTCTGACTTTTTTTTCCTCAGAATTCTGATATAAACTCGCAATTCTGACTTTTTTTTTCTTCTCAGAATTCTGATATAAAATCGCAATTCTGACTTTTTTTTCTCAGAATTGTGAGATATAAACTTGGAATTGTGAGTTATAAAGTCAGAAGTGTGAGATATAAATGCACAAATCTGTCTTTTTCTGAATTCTGATATAAACTCACAAATCTGACTTTTTTTCTCAGAATTGTGGTATATACTCGCAAATCTGACTTTTTTCAGAATTGTGTGATATAAACTCACAATTCTGTCTTTTTTCTTAGAATTGCATGATACAAACTCACAATTCTGACTTTTTTTTCCCTCAAAATTGATATAAACTCGCAAATCTGACTTTTTTCTCAGAATTGTGTGATATAAACTCGCAATTGCGAGACAGAAAGTCAGAATTGTGAGATACAAACTCACAATTGTGAGAAATAAAGTCAGAATTGCAAGATAAAAACTTTTATTTCTCGCAAAATTGAGTTTATATCATGCAATTCTGAGAAAAAAAGTCAGAATTGTGAGAGAAAAAGTCGCAATAACCTTTTTTTCTTTTTTTATTCAATGGCGGAAACATTATTTCAGTAAGCACTTATTTTTGGACATGAATCAGTGAATCATGGCTGACTATGCATGTTTTGATCATGCATCCATTTCAGCACAAAATAACAAAAAATTACTGACCTCACCATTAATAGATAATTGCTGTTCAGGGTCTTTGCTTAAAAACAAAATGAGGCTTTCCGGTATGCAAAAACTTTATTGAATTTTATGCATGTCAGGGCTCTCTAAACTCTGAGGTCTAAAAAAACACATAAAACCTATTATGAATCAAAAGAAGAATATCAAAATTGCAGAATTTATTTTTTAACAAAAAAAGAGCTTTTTTGACTGTTTACTTACATAAACAGCTTTTATGTGGTATGGATTCAGCCTCAAAACTAAAAATCTGAATGACAGTGACACCGTAATCTTGACCTTTGCATTTTCTTATGATGGATAAGATCGATCCAAGTGGGGATTTGAGAGCTTTCCACTGCCTTTCCATGTGAGTCACATCAGAAATCATTGTAGTCATTGTAGGTTTTTTTTTTTTTTTTGGCTCCTTTCATGGGTTCATTCTTTATGCCAGTCATGCTAGGCAGCAACATCATCCTTTAGTGAGGCCACTGTGCTGTTTTATGGGCTGGAGATGATAGATTGGACTCGGCGTTTGTTTATAATAGAACAGGGCATTGACTGGGCTCTTGGCCATTGAGTCGCACAAGCACTGGGCCTATTTTAAGCAGCTTGTTTGTGTACAAACATTTGATATGCATCATAAGAGTGGATTCACATGAAATACAAATCTTCCAAACACCTCAC
Source organism: Cirrhinus mrigala (assembly GCA_036247105.1). Classification (NCBI taxonomy): domain Eukaryota; kingdom Metazoa; phylum Chordata; class Actinopteri; order Cypriniformes; family Cyprinidae; genus Cirrhinus; species Cirrhinus mrigala. The sequence continues at coordinate 19,834,588 of CM070020.1, forward strand.
AGACATCTCAATGCAGGGGAGAAAATGCTCTAAAGATTGCATCATCCAGTCAAAACCGCACATACAATTTTTGGATTTAATCCTGTTTCTCTTCTTTTCTCCTCTACCGAAACACTTTTGTCTCACTGACTGAACTCACACCTGGCATTTTTCGTGAACTGAGATAGTTGACAGTCCTAACATTAGTGATTGACAGCCAAAAATACAGTATGAAACGTGCTCTTCTGTCATACTCTGTCAGTGACGTGAGAGACAACTTGTCAACTGCGGTTTCGTTCATACGGGGCACATCAAGCACACTGGCTCGCAGAATTCGGGTGCGAGTCCTGAATTTATTTATTTATTTAGAACTGCAGACAGGATTTACAGCTGTAATGTTGTAATGTTGTGATTCACCTCAGGTGGTTGGTTTGGTTCTTGAATTTAAACTCTATTGAGGATTTTGTTGTTGTTGTTGTTTTTTGGAGAAAATAAATAGTATTTGAAAAAAATGCATTTAAGGATGAAAAAATGTGGGTGTCTGTTATTTTACTATGTATTTGAGATACTGTACTATTATAGTTTTTATTCAGATTTTGAGTTTATAGTTTTAGATTTTCCATTTCATTTTAATTTTGTTTTGTTTGTTTCTTTTTCCTTTTGTTTGTTTGTTTGTTTCTTTCTTTGTTTCTTTCTTTTTTAAATATGTCTATATAGCTTTGGCTTTTATTTCAGGTTTAGTTTCAGGTTTAGAAATGTTTGGAATCTAACTGAAATGACTTTATAATTAATATTTTAAATACTTTTTTTTTATGTAAACGTTTATTGTATTTCAAGTAATGAAAATGTTTTTTTATGTTTTAGTATAATAAATAATAAATCTGGTGGGTGTTCTCTGTTGTTCTGTATAAGAGTGCTTTTAACAATGAAAGGCTGTTTCTGCCACTAATTAATCAATAAAAAGGTAATTATGACTTTTTACCTCACAATTCTGACTTTTTTCCTCACAATTGTGAGTTTACATCTTGCAATTCTGACATTTTTCTCAGAATTGTGAGATATAAACTTGTAAATGTTCATTTTTTCTCAAAATTGCATGATAGAAACTTGCAATTGCCAGTTATAAAGTCAGAATTGCAAGACATAAACTCACAATTCTGAGATATAAACTCACAATTGCCTGCTATAAAGTCAGAATTGCAAGACATAAGCTAGCAATTCTGAGAAATAAACTCGCAAACTCAAAATTCTGATATAAAATTGCAATTGCCTGCTATAAAGTCAGAAATGCAATACTTAAACTTACAATTCTGAGAAATAAGCTCACAATGCTGAGAAATAAACTCGCAAACTCACAATTCTGATATAAAATTGCAATTGCCAGTTATAAAGTCAGAATTGCAATACTTAAACTTGCAATTCTGAGATATAAACTTGCAATTCTGAGAAATAAACTCACAATTCTGAGATGTAAACTTGCAAAATCAAAATTCTGAGATATAAACTCGCAATTCTGAGAAATAAACGTACAATTCTGAGAAATAAACTCGCAAACTCAAAATTCTGATATAAACTCACAATTGCCTGCTATAAAGTCAGAATTGCAAGACATAAGCTAGCAATTCTGAGAAATAAACTCGCAAACTCAAAATTCTGATATAAAATTGCAATTGCCTGCTATAAAGTCAGAAATGCAATACTTAAACTTACAATTCTGAGAAATAAGCTCACAATGCTGAGAAATAAACTCGCAAACTCACAATTCTGATATAAAATTGCAATTGCCAGTTATAAAGTCAGAATTGCAATACTTAAACTTGCAATTCTGAGATATAAACTTGCAATTCTGAGAAATAAACTCACAATTCTGAGATGTAAACTTGCAAAATCAAAATTCTGAGATATAAACTCGCAATTCTGAGAAATAAACGTACAATTCTGAGAAATAAACTCGCAAACTCAAAATTCTGATATAAACTTGCAATTGCCAGCTATAAAGTCAGAACTGCAATACATAAACTTGCAATTCTGAGATAAAAACTTGCAAATCTGAGAAATAAACTTGCAATTCTGAGAAATAAACTCACAATTCTGAGATGTAAACTTGCAAACTCAAAATTCTGAGATATAAACTCGCAATTGCCAGCTATAAAGTCAGAATTGCAATACTTAAGCTCACAATTCTGAGAAATAAACTTGCAAACTTAAAATTCTGAGATATAAACTCGCAGTTGCCAGCTATAAAGTCAGAACTGCAATACATAAACTTGCAATTCTGAGATATAAACTCTCAAACCCAAAATTCTGAGAAAAAAGTCGGAATTATGAGTTTAAATTCTGACACAAAAAGTCAGAATTGCAAGATACAAGCACACATTGGTGAGAAAAAGTTATGACTTTTTTTGCCAGAATTGCATGATATAAACTCGCAATTCAGACTTTTTTGCAAATGTGAGTTTACATCTTGAAATTCTGACTTTTCTTTCTCGCAAATGTGAGTTTACATCTTGCAATTTTGTGTGTATTTGACAATTCTGACTTTTTTTTTCCCGCAATTCGTTCTTTTTTTCCCGCAATTCTGAAATTTTTTATTTTTTTTGCAATTCTGACTTTTTTTCTCAAATGTGAGGTATAAAATAGCAATTGCGAGGAGGAAAAAAAGGACTGATATGTTTTCGGAATTGCAAGTTTCTCACAATTCTGATTTAACTTTCAGTTTATATCACGCAATTCTGATTGCAAAAAATGTCAAAATTGCCAGTTCATATCTCACAATTCTGAGTTCATTTCTCAGAATTGCAAGTTTATGTCTTACAATTCTAACTTAACTCAAAACTGCAAATTTATCTCACGCAATTCTAAGGAAAAAAAGTCAGAATTGGGAGAAACTTGCAAATACCTTTTTTATTTTTATTGGCGGAAACAGGCTTCCATACTTAACTCTAGATGTTAGCAGAAGAAAAACGGTTTATTTAGGTTCTTTAGCACTCCTATAACTCACTTTATAAATGCAAAGAAGTCGTTAGTTAATGCAGATTTCCAGAAACGAATTAATCCTCGACTGCTTAAGAGATGATTCATCTTCCATCTTGGAGGATTTAATCTAGGCTGAGTCTCTGAATCACAATACACCGAATCTATGTGTATGCAGGTGCTGTCTGCAAGCTTATCTGATGTGGATGCAACAGACAATATGTATAATGTCAAATTTTCCGCTGGCTTAATAACAGTGTTTGATCCACGATTAGTAGCGTCATCCTTCTTTATGTGTTTCTTGGTATTTAACACCCAGCGAATCAGTGAAAATGAAAAAGCTGCACACAAATGTGCGTAGCGAAGAGCTTGGAAGCAAATGTGCGTATTTTATCTCATCCTCTGATTATGTCACATAGATTTACTGATGCGCTGAATGGGGACACAAAATGAGGACAGGGTTACGCAGTTGATATACAGGTCTGATTTTTTTTCAAAATGGCCAACTGACTCATCAGTCAGATGGTTTTCTCAGAAGCAGTAAATCACATGCTCTTATCGTATTCATGTTCATATGAATATTATCCCCGCTGTGTAATTCTCTACTGCCACCTCACAGAGCACAAGAATTATACACCTTTTAAATGACTACAGTTAGTCATTTTTATTTTTGTGTTGCCAACGTGTTTTACAGTCAGACAGCATAACACCTTTTTGCAAGTCTTACAGTAACAAACAGTAAATATCTCCAGGATATAAATCATTTTTGCTGTCTGTCAAGTGTATATGCTTTATTCTGTCACCGATTTGTGAGTACAGAGACAAAATAGTCTACTGAACTTAAAAAATAAATGTCAACGTTAAGAGGTTTTCACATATGTTTGGCTGCAACCTACTGCTTCTTCATTTTTCCTTCTTCCTGTCACTCATTATAAGTTAAGTCTGTCAGATAGAAAAGTAATGTATCAAATACGAATAGTGACAAATCTGGAATGTGAAATTTATTTTAATTAATGAACGGTTTTAGAGAACCAGATGGTTTTAAACTGATTTCCTTATTTGTTTTTTCTTTTCTTTTCTCAATAATGTGTGATAGAGCTAATCATGGTCGTGCCACAGAAAATATAAGCACAATTACTACAATTTAACGTTTCATTCAGCTTTAGGAAAAGTATTAACAATTGTGATTTTAGAAATGAGAGAATCAAATGAAAAGGCACATTCTAGTCATCATCTGTCATTTCAAAGTGGAAAAAAGTTATTTTATAGTGTCAATAGTTTTAATAGTTTCTAATGGCAGGTGAAATTGTGGGAGTGTTTATTCTCATGTCTCAGGAATCAGTGCTCTCTTTTTCCCACATCTTAAAGTGTAATCAGCAGATGTGGGTGTCATGCGCCATAATAGAAAATGCATTTAAAATAGGTCTACTGGAGCTCATTTTATGAATCATTAATAATGAATTGGTGCAATCTATCCTAATGATGACAGCCCCTGCTTCTGTCTGCCTTCAGGAGAATTTGTCTTCAATGGACCCGTCGCTTTTCTTTACATTCATGGCCATAGGGCTTCCTGAGGATATTGTTAACTCACAGGCTTTCAGGGTTTTACGTGTAGCACGTACCTGCTCATGTACCTGCAGCTGTCATCTCTTTCTGTACTAGAGTTTTCAGCAAGTATATATATTGTTTCCTTTTTGCACTCTAAAGTTAGCAAACAGTCAAACACAGGTATGCATAACTGCACAAACATTAACTTCTCTCTATAGTGGTATTTACTGTGGAGGGAGTCACAGTGTATACAAACACTTTGAAATTGAATTTCCACTGTTTTGATGCAGCAGTAAGAGAATATATGGCATAAGGCAAGTGTTAAATCCGTGTGCACAGTCTTGTTGTGCTGCTTAATATCTTTTTTTGGAACCTGTGATACTTTTTCAGGATGCTTTGATGAATAAAAAAGTTAAAAAGAACAGCATTTATTCAGAATATAGAAATCTTGTCTAACAATACAAGTCTTTGGTGTCACTTTTGATCAATTTAACACATCCTTGCTGAATAAAAATATAAATTTCTTTCAAAGAAAGAAAGAAAAAAAGAAAGAAAACATGTATTGACATCAAACTTTGAACAGTAGTGTATATTGTCAGAAAAGATTTCTGTTTTAAATAAATTCTGTTCTTCTTAAAATTGTATTCACCAAACAATCTTAAAGAAGTATCACAAGCTCAAAAAAATATTAAGCAGCACAACTGTTTCCAACATTGATAATAATTTAGCTTTGCATCACAGGAATGAATTCTATTTTAAAGTATATTAAAATAGAAAACCTCTATTTAAGCTGGCTTGAAAAAGCCAACGTGCTGATCTGCTATATAAGCTTATTCATCATCATCATCTTCTTCTTCTTCTGAGCCAACCACCAAGACTTTCAGACTGGTCTGAAGTTAGTTGCTATATCTTTTCTAACTGATCCGATTTTCAAAAACCAGACCATCAAAACCACCTGAAATCCCATAGACTTTTATTATACAATTAGACTTACGGTGTATTTAAGCTATCTATTGTTATAGTAAAGCTTAACAACTCCCTAAAAAAAAAAACCTGCTAAACCACTTTAAAACCAACCTGGGCCACTTTTTAGCTGTTCCCTGCTGAATAAAACAGCTAAAACCAGCCTAGGCTGGTTGGCTGGTCTTAGCTGGTTTAAGCTGGAAGTAGCTGGTTTTAGCTGGTCTCCCAGCCTGGCTAGGGTGGTCAGGCTGGTTTTAGCTGGTCATTCCAGCTGGTCTCTCAGCCTGACCAGTTAAGGAAGTGGCCAAAACCCCTCTAAAACCAGCCTGCTGACCAGCTAAGACCAGGCTGGATGACCAGCTAAAATCAGCCAACCAGCTTAGGCTGGTTTTAGCTGTTTTTTCAGCAGGGCCAGCCTGGCTTTAGCGCTTCAGACTGGGAGACCTGCTAAAAAACCAACCAACTTAAACCAGCTATTTTCAGCTTAAACCAGCTAAGACTAGACAACAAGCCTAGGCTGGTTTTAAACAGTTTTTTTAACAGAATCAGCTGGTTTTACTTAATTTTAGCTGTTTTTTTTTATTTATTTTTTTATTCATGTTAACAACAAAATCATGTTAAAAATTGCTAGCAGAATGGTAATTATGTTATAAAGATGCTAGCAACAGGCCAGAAAATGTTAGAAATATGCTAACACATGTTATCAACATGTTAATCATGCTAGAAACATGTTAGCAACATGCTAATCATGTTAAAAACATGGTAACACCATGTTACGTTTTTTAAAAACACGCTAGCATGTTAAAAACATGCTAACAACAACATGCTAATCATGTTAAAAACATGCTAGCAACATGTTAGAAATATGCTAACAACATGCTAAAATCATATTAGCAACATGTTAATCATGTTAAAAACATGCTAGCAACATGCTAATTGGGCTAAAAACATGCTATATGTTAGCAGCATCTTTCTGTTTCAAACTTAAAGCTTTTACAACTGCTTCAAACAATATTGCTGTTTTTTTTTGTATTTGTAATCAAATAAATGCAGCCTTGATGAGCAGAAAAGTCTTCTTGACAAAACATTAAAAATCGTATTGATCCCAAACTTTTGAACGGCAGTGTGTATAATTTATGTGTAGGCTACCTACATATATGTATTTTTATAGGTATGTATTATTGTGTTATTGATTCCCCTTACTTCAGTTATTATTTAATCGTTATTTATAATTATTTAGTTGTCATCCAGACAATATGCTTAGTTAAAGCAATTTGAAGCAGGTAAATTTCACCCCTCTGTCTGCCTACAGGTAATAGTCCAGGCTGCTAACAGCAATGTCACAGGTTTAATCCCAAGAAAGGGTGACCAGGAACTAGAGTGATAATGAAAGCTCATCCCGTCTCTATCGCTTTCCCCTTGAGCAGTGTACTTCTAGATACTCTGTGGGGATTTTGTGGATATGTACTGTGTGCTATATCTCTACGGATTAGCAGTACACCTATACACTATACCTGTTTAACCATCTTCTTGGTAACATAAAACTTGTAACCTCTACATTTCTGTTCAGGGAGTTTATTAACAGCTTGGCCTCAAAAATGGCCGCATTTTGCAGACACACAGCTTTAGAGACGTGAGGTGTATGAATTTCATCTGGTGAATGGAAAAGGTATCATTAAAAGTGAACTTGCTGTCTGCCTCAGAGGTGAGCGAGGGATAAAAGGACCAGACAGCTTGATTCTTCTTACATTAACCCTTATTATGGTCCGTTTAATAAATCTCCTCCTTTTCAGTAATTCTCAAATGGCCAGTTTCAATAGCCAACAGCAAATGCATCTGATCCGTGCATAATATTCTCCAAATGTTGAATGTATTAATATAGAAATGTAGAAGCTTCCACTCTGTCTTAGCCCTGATCACTTAATGTTCAGCAATATTATTGTATGTGACATCACTGTTTTCTACAGGGCTGCTTTACAGCTGAATTTAACTGCTTTCAAAATCGATGATCTTTACAGTTATTGAATGGAACTGAATCAACAGTAACCTCAGCTGAACAATTTAGAGCTGCTTTACAACAGAGTTGATCTCTGTTTGCATTTTTAAATCATGATTTTCCCATTTAGCTTTGTAAAGCTGCTTCTGAAACTATGTGTATTTTATGACTAGATTGTGAAGTGTGTAAACCATGAGCTGATGGACACACTGTCCGATGCATGACCTCAGCTAAATGAGTTAATGTCGTCACAAACGCTGTCCGCCGATGTACTAGTGCACATGCATCAGACCGTACAAAATAGAGTGCTGCCTGAAAAAAAATTATTTTTGTAAGCCCAAACCCAGAAATGAGTATTCTAGCACTTCTGATTCCATTGTTCTGAAGTCAGAGGGTTTTTTAAAATGTGTTTTTGATTAAATACCTGAAATAAGGGCTGTGGTTAACATAAGCTCAAGATATTTTCACAGTTTATTCTACAACATAAAATACATGAGTCATAACACCTTTTTTTAAAAAAAGCTTTCACAGTGGCTCACAAGTGGCTAAATGGGACTACAGAGGTTGTCGGCGTTTACAGCCTTATTGTGTTTAGAATTACACTCTTGTAAACTATTCTAACACAAACTTTTAGAGAAAATGTGTTTTAAATAACTGAAAAAGCTGTTGGAAGCTTTGTGATGGTGATGTTGAAGACATGCAGGGTTGCCAGTTTTTTTTTTTTTTTTTTTTTTTTTTTTTTTTTTTACAACAAAACTCACCCAATTGCTACTTAAAACTAGCCCAGTTGCATTCCAGGGGCTTTATTGCAACCTGATCTCATGATGAAAATGCACCTGCACTGTAAACAAACAAACAAAAACAATTTGTTGAGTTAACTTCAAATAATTTGTTACCCTGCAGATTTAAAATTGTAATTTCAGTCAACTCAAATAAGTTTAGTCAACTTAAAATGTTAAGTTGTACTACTGTAAGTGAAAACTTTGAGGTGACCAAACAAACAATTTGGTTTGTTAAACTTAAAAGCTGGGCTTGTTACCCAGCTGCCTTAAAATTTTAAGTTGAATGAACTCAAATATCTAAGTTGTCACTTAGTACAACTTAACATTTCAAGTTGACTGAACATTTTTGAGTTGACTGAACTTAACCTTTTAAGGCAGCAGGGTAACAAATTATTTTAAGTTGACTCAACAAATTGTTTTTTACAATGTGTGGGAACTTTTCCACAATATGCAAAATATATACCACCATGTACGTTTTGTGACGCTAAAAGAGTGCTAGTTTTTTCCCGGAACAGATGAACGTACAAATGGTATGTTTTATGTGACACTGGTTTTGTACGTGTATGTTTTGTATGTTTTAAAATAATGTACCATCTGCACTATACCTAATAGTATGTAGTGTACCTAATACTACACCTGATAGAATAAACAAAAGCAAATGTGACATAAAAACATAATCGCAAGCATGCTATTTTAGCTTGTTTTTTAATCTCTCATCTTTCAGCTCTTTCCTCGTGAGTAATGTTTTTCACAGGATTCGTACCCAAGAATTCCACATCCTCCGGAAAGCGAAATATATGGAGCTGTAATCATAACTGTGTACGAAAATGATTACAAGTGCTTGCTGTTTTACCTAGTGTTAATTTCTGTTGGAAACTGCAGTGATATGTACTTATTGGTACATATTTTGTGTCTTGCGGAAAAGTTCCCACAGGTATACTGTTATGCATTTCAAACGGTTTTTACAGTAACTAACTGGCAACACTGTTGCCAGTAAGTTACTGCAATTAAGATTTACAGTAGAGCCTGACCGATAAAGGATTTTGAAGGCCGATACTGATACAAATATTTATTGGTTTTAAAATCCAATATTCCGATATATCGGCCGATATTTTTTATTTATTTTTTTTAATTTAGGAAACGCGCAACAAAACATTAACAGATTTCCCTAACATTAGTTATTTGTAGTTATTTATGAGTTTTAACTAACATAATATGATAATGCATTTTAAAAAGAAACTTGTTTCTTTTATTGTCACAACAGAACAGAGGAACATCAAAATATATTAAAGTTCTGATAAATAAAATGTATAAAAATACAAACTTAAGATATGAAAGACTTGGTAAGCTTCATAAATATAACTTTGAATAGGACTGGAGACAAATTCTGTTAAGTTCTGATAAATAACAGCTACCTTATAATTACAATGTCAGCTTGCTTATCCCTTTACCTGCACTTTTTAAATTCTTTCCACCAAGCTACATCAAACCATTTTCAATCATCAGTTGCTGTCTGCCTTCTAAAACCTACTATTTAGCGATCTAAATCCATTATGTGACTCGTTAATGCTGCGGCTGAACGACAGTCTGCAACGCACACTTGGGGTCATTGGATTTCACACACATGTAAAAGAAAAGCTAACTTTTATGCACAAGCTACGTTTGATACTTTTTCTCTATGTCTAAATGTTCACTCCTCGCAAGTCTAACTTACATTTTACAATGCAGGGACTGTAACTAGAGATATGCTAGTTATAAATGCAGTAATCATTACTTTATTTAGGCAGAATAAGTTCGTTGTGGTTTCCAAGCTCATTAATGTTAACGTTAGCGGTCTTCCACTGATAGTGGCATTAGCTAGCTTTGTGGTTAGCTAGTCTATGATGAGCCATAATTTAGCAATGGATAATGTCATACTGCAAATTGTAAAACATACATTTTCAATATAACAGGCCAAGGAGAGATGATACGTCTCATTGCTATAAAACGCTATGTCACGCTATTAAAGAAATATTCCAGTCTAATTGTCAAAAGTTAAAAGGACAGTCAGTCAACTACACTGTAACAACGTAACGTAATTACTAGCTAATTCCACTTCACTCTCGGCTTATTTAACAGCAGCAAAACTGGACATGATAGTCACGAATTTTGTCATGCTTATTTGAGTTAAGAGAACTAATGGGGATGTTCTTTTAATTGTCAAGCAATGTATGTCTCGTGACCAACTCACCATGAACACACTTCACAGATGATCTCACTCGCGGATAACTGGTTCTCTCTGCCCGACTCTGGCTGGATCAGCAGGTTGCAGGATGTGTGGCGCGTTATACACAAGTGTTGCTGACAGGGACGGTGTAGAGTGCCCTCTGGTGGACAAACTATACAATGCCAACACTCATGACATGGTTGAAGGGTGTTTCGTCCGTTTTTATTTTATTTTTGAAATATTCATTTATCGGCCATTATAAATGCCGATACTGATAGTTTGGAAAATGCCTAATATCGGCCGATAAATCGGTCGGGCTCTAATTTACAGTAACAAACTGTACTGTTTTACAGTAAATTACTATAAAAAATCTAATTCATCAGTATACTACTGTAATTCATTCATTTTGATATAGATTTCATATAGATTTTATATTGAATTCAGTTGTTTTTTTTTTTTTTTTTACTCTACATAGGTACTACTGGCATTCAATTAAAACAGACACAATAATTACAAAATATTAAATTCTTTATTTAAAACAATGCATGTATAACACCTAAAAATAAGTCTTCCAATGCTGGAACAGTGGATTTTTACCATTTCTCCTGTCTTAGGACGTTTTGCAGTGCATTATGTTGTATCCTCTGGATTTATCCTCACAAAAAATCTTTAGGCAACAGAAACATAATGGGGAAAAAGACAAGCAGCCAAAGAATACATAGCCATCTGCAAAACCCAGGTGCTGCTCCAAAACGTGGCCACCACCTTTGCTCACCATCCACTTTGTGGTAGAAATGTCTTCTCTAGAAAAAAAAATGGGAAAAGGCACACTTTTAAAAGGAAAACCCCACATAGAATACACAAACTTCTCAAAACCATATTGTTCTCTTACCATGAACTATCAGACTTAGGGTGGTTGGCATGCTCATCTCTTTCTTCATGCTTCATTGCAGTTGCCTTTAAAACACAAACACACACACACATACACACACAAAAAAAGTTCCATTAAAATTATAACAAACTAATTATAAAACTAGAAAGGCAGCTAACAATTAACACCAAAACTTGTTTAACGATACGAGCTAACATACGATTTAATTTTCTCAGTAGGCTACTGGCCAACATTAACTACTAACCCCTGAACAAAATTTCACATTAGTTAACCTATATAAGATAAGCTCGTTAAAATTCGGTAACTTAATTCAATAAGCTGACAAAAGTTGTTTGAAACGACAGCAGTTTACCATAGTAAAGTTTGTTACTGCCACTACTACTGTTCATTGACTGGTAAATGTTACTAGGTTAAACTGATGTGCACAAATCTGACAAACACCCAGACAAACGTACATATATTTTTTTTTACCTTACTTGCTGGTCTTATTCTCTCGAAAGGTGCATCAATACACAGTGCAGATGTTCTCTGGAACTCTTCCACTCTCACGGGTTCATCGACTCGACAATATAGAATCCATTATGTGTACTATCTACAGGATGCAGACAGTAAATGATGCCCTGGTATATTTCTGACATACAGATGTACGCCAATCGCTTGCGCTGTTTCTGACATGAAGGACAAACTGATTTTTCAATCATTACAAGCGACGTAACACATCCGGTAGTCAGTCCCTGTAGACACTGTGTAGGGCGAATCGTGTCAATCCAAATGTAAGAAATTAGGAAAATAAAACAACCTCAATAGAATGGCGCCAAAGAGGCTGTTGCAGCAAATACAGTAGTATGCAGCAATTTTAAAAAATACAATAAGTCTATGTATGTGAGGTCCGACGTCACAGAAAATTCCCATGATACAATGGTTATTACAGTTATTTACTGTAAAGGGAATTTGCAGTATTATACTGGGTGATATACAGTTAATAACTGTAGAAATTACAGAAATATCTAACGGTGTACATTGTCGTCATGAGATCAGGTGGGTATTTTGGTGGGCTTCTCCTGGTAAAATTTGCATTCCCGGGCTAAATATTACGCTACTGGGGTCTCCTCAACCCACAGCAACTATGATAAAGTAGCCAATTCTGCAGGAAAACCACATACTTGGGAACCCTGAAAACATGCAACTGTTGTGTAGATCATTTATAGCCTTCATTAAGCTTTTTACTTGAAACTAATTTTTACTTAAAATTTATTAACGTTGTGCTGAATTGTGAAGATTATCATGAAGAACAAAATATGTAAGAATCAAAAACTTATTTTGCTTACAGAGTTTATTCTCCAATAATCCCGAAGCCAGTAGAAAAATCTGGGTTTTTGTGGAGGGAACCAGGGTGATGCTTTATTTACGCTTTCTTTTTGAAATTCAAGAAAAATCTGTAATTCTACAAATAGTACCTACCTAAATTAAATGCAGTTACTTAATTGCCTTTCCTTGTTTATAATAAATTTGATTTGCTGAAGTTTACTTACAGTATATTTCACCTGCAAGTTTCCTTTTAATACAGTTTTAGCTTTACATACTCTGTAATTCCAGTGTCATAAATCCAGCTCTGAGCATTATTTGGTGTACTACTGACTCATGGTCTGGAATAGTTTGTTTATGCAGTGTTATATAAGGTTTAATTGGAGTCAACCAACATGTCATCCTGATTTTCTTTAAAACTATCGCACCCAAAAGGCTCTCTGCAGCCAAATGCAAAATGCTGCTTAAAAGCTTTGGTGAGCAAGATCACGTCAAAGCCCTTAATAACTACAGATTCGGCATTAATCCAAGACTTCTAATCAAGAAACTAGACATGCAAATGAAATCAGGACATTTTCTCATTAAGAACACTCGAAACTATATAAGATTCCACACCAGTCTCTTTTTAATGGGCACACTGATGAATACAGGATGGCAGAGGACAGGACATAATGATAAAACGATGAACTTTATTTTCCCTTAATGTTTACTGGGGATTGAAAGACGAAACGAGATGAGAGAAGAAATGCCAGACAAATAACTGACAGGAGAGGGGGGAAAAGCCTAGACAGATGGACAGACAAGAAAATAGACTGACAGAGCTCCATCAGTAAGATAAATTACCCAAGTTAGCCAAACTGCAGCTGGTTTCTGCAAGTAAGAGTCATGCCACTTTGACAACACACTCTAAATTTTACATGAACCCATTTTCAATCCGCTTCATTTGACAGCTAGCTCACAGTGTTTTTGAAAGTGTGAAAAATAGTGGAAGAGTATAAAATCACATTTGCTCCAGATTTGAGATCGTAGAAACCACAGTGATTGTGGTATTGCATCATAATTCACATTTGACTGCAACTAGAACTCAGTTGGTGGTCCAACATGTCTTTGCACATTCCTATATATGTTATATATTATTGTTCTTATAGATCTTTTATTAATATCATCAAAACATTTCATCAACAAAAGTAAACAGATCAAAAAGTCCATCAAATGAATTTAGTTTTTCTGTTTATCCCTGTCGCAAGTGATCCTCATGTTGTCTGAGTCATGTTTTAACGTAGTTTTGTGCTTTTGTGAGTTTATTGGATTCTAATGAACTCACAAATACTGTTTTCTAATGATTAGAATATAGTACACTTGATTTCTACAATATGACTGATGAATTTGTACAAAATAGTGTGGAGTTGTATGCACAGCTTTTAACATCTGTATGGGATCATATTTAAAAAGATAATTTTGCAATTCTAACATGATTATGTGGTTGATTGCATTTTATTTTTTGCTAATCTGTGCATAGGTCTGTATAGGGCTCTTGTAAAACATAAAATTTCCTTCATTTCCATTTTTGTTTTTTTAATTGTTCATTGAAAATAATCAGTTCTTTTTTAGAAATACGGTTAATTAAGTTTTACTTTGAGGGAAAGTTGTCTTCACTGAATCATAATACTTAATTTTACATAAACAATTTGCTGCCCAATTAATTTATTTACTTTTAAGAGACCAATAACTTTTAATTGCACACAAATTCAGCAGCTAATGCAGTTTAATTACCCTCTAGTTTGTGATTTACTCACATTTATAGTCTTTAAGAGAGTCATCAGGTGATTTCAATGTCATGGTAGTAAACAATGTGTTTTCCTGGTTCTGTCTGGAGAAGCATTATGTTGTTTTAATGGCTTTATGTAGTTTTTGATTTAAAGCATTGTTTTTGATGACTTATTGACCATTTCATCTTTCCCTCAAGATTAGTGAAGCACGTTAGATTTTATAGGCAACATAAAGATTCTTAATGAAGGGGAAAAAGCATTGTGTATGGTCTGTTGTTTATTTATTTTAAAACATCCTTCAGAACAATAAGGGTAATAAAAAAATAGAGATTCCCATCTTTCTACACAAGTGCTTGTTTTAAAGTTTTCTAGCTAATGCTTTTCATGGACAAAAAAGAAAAACTCTGTGTGGCATCTGTGTGAGCCTGCTGTTCTTCATGTGAACTGAGTATACTAAATTGTCACAGAATACAAGGTTACATTTTATTTTGATAGCCAAAGTTAGATATTCTACTATCTATAAGTAACTTTGCATCTACATGTCAACTAACTCTCAGAGTATTTTTAGACTGTTAGGCTTAGGGTTGGTAGAATAAGTTGACACAGAAGTCAAAGTTACTTGCAGTCAGTAGAATATCAGTTAATGACCATCAAAATAAAGTTTTAGCAGATATTCGTCATTATTTTTGTTTTC
This sequence comes from Cirrhinus mrigala, assembly GCA_036247105.1. Classification (NCBI taxonomy): domain Eukaryota; kingdom Metazoa; phylum Chordata; class Actinopteri; order Cypriniformes; family Cyprinidae; genus Cirrhinus; species Cirrhinus mrigala. The sequence goes on from CM070020.1 coordinate 19,849,695, forward strand.
TTTGCACACAAAAAGTATTCTGGTAGCTTCATAACATTACGGTTGAACCACTGATGTCACATGGAGAATTTTAATGATCTCCTTACTACCTTTCTGGCCTTAAACGTGTCAGTTGCATTGCTGTGTATGCGGGGTCAGAAACTTCTGGGATTTCATCAAAAATATCTTAATTTGTGCTCCTAAGATGAACGAAGGTCTTATGGGTTTGGAACGACATGAGGTTGAGCAATTAATGAGAGAATTAATGAGTGAACTATCCCTTTAAGTAGACAGTCCACTCCAGTGCCCTGGTGAAAAAACCAGCATATGCTGGTAGGTATGTTTTGATGCTGGTTTAAGCTGGTTTATGCTGGTCCTTTGCTGGTTTATGCTGGTCACGTTGCTGGTCAAGGACCAGCATAAACCTGCAAAGGACCAGCATAAACCTGCAAAGGACCAGCATAAACCAGCAAAGGACCAGCTTAAACCAGCATCAAAACATACCTAACCAGCATATGCTGTTTTTTTCACCAGGGTGGTTTTCAAACTTAGAGCGACCCTATATATATATATATATATGAAGAGTTCAGATGCAAAAGCCTCTAAATCCATCTGACGTATTTCTTTAAAATTAGCATTTCTTTCTGGCTACTTTGTATAGGTTTCTATGTAAGTGCTGGTACTTCTGATTGGGCTGAGGCTGGAATTAAGCGAGTTTGAAGTGAAAGTATTTGATGGACGTATAATATGTGTCAGGGCCATTCACTCAGTATCATTATCTAATTTTTGACCGAGATGGCTTTTAGCTGGTTTTGCATCTGAACTCTTCATATATTTGTATATATATATATATACAAAAAAGAAAGAAAGATGTTAGTCGTTGCGATTTCGAGAGAATCCCCCATTTATAAGCGGATGTCACTGCTGAAACTTAAAGCATGTACGCCACATTGGTCCTCTTAACAGCATCAAAAACTTTAATTTAAATTCGGTATGGACTATATATAGACAAGAAAGAGTGCAAAGAGCGCTCCCTTAATCACAAAAAAGCTGTCACTCATTTCAGTTTATCTCAGAAAATTCTGCTATAATCAGTGACTCTCTCTACACAGCACAATTAATCTCTTATTTACATTGCGTCTACACTTTGTTATAATGAGAGGATTCGTGAGCTTCCAGAACGCAGGATTGAACTTGCCGAGTGGATTCTGACACACAAAACGCCTCTGATTTGCCATTGTGTTCCAGAAATCAACAGATATGTCTGTTATTGGCTACAATCTTCAACACTTCAAAAAAAAGAGCGCAAACACAAATATATGTTGGATACTGCCGTTAGGCGGCTGCCGCTTACTCTCGTTTTGTTGCTTATGTTTTAGTTATTAAAGTTTGTCGGTTCCCGCTTCCTTCCTCCCCGAATCTTGAACTTTGTTATACACTAGGGATGTGATGAGATCTCGTGACGACATCCTCGCAAAACATTTTGCAATGTTTACATTAGAGCTGGACGATTAATCCTTAAAATATGGAGATCTCGATTCAAACACCCACACGATCTTATTTCTGAATGACAATGATTTAGCTATGTGTATTAGAACTGTTTTACATGCAAGTGTCTGGAGCGTGAAAAGCACGTTTTGTCGCTGCCCATGTTAACGAATCAGAGGGTCGGGGTAAATGTGAACTCAGAAAGAGCAACACAAACAGTCTTTTCAACCACATTATAATCATTATTTCTGTGTTACAGACATTTAAATAATAGAAGTACTGGGATAAAAGTTTATAGTTTGGGTATAAACACTTATTGTCTACAGTAGCGATCAAAACTAAAGTATTTTAACACGTGTATGTATTGTAACACTTATCCTCTTCCGCCAGGAGGTGGTGACAACTGCCCGTTAAAAAAAGTATGTCATTGAATCATTCATTGAGGAGATTTCAATAGTCAAACAAGTCTTAATGAAGTGACACTGACTCCTTCATTGAATGTTTTTTATTATTATTTTTTTTTATTATTATTATTTTGTTTAAATGAATTATGTTTTTAAAAGACTTAAGCAATGAACAGTTTGTCAGACTAGTAAATTACGTTATTTTGTTTAGTTTTCTAATCTTTTTTTTTTTCCAGAATCATGAAAGAATCATGGTCTCCAATTTATTCAAAACAACTGGGTTTCTCAATTTATCCAGAATCGTGAAGCTCTTGTTTAAATGTTGTTTATTACTGCATATAATTCATTAAAATAGAAGTTTAATTTCATAACGTTCAAAATGCACCTACATTTTTTGCATTTTGTCTTTTTCAGTTGAATAAAAGACTATTTTCCCTAAATATTTTATCATTGAAGATTTCTAAAGAAAAGTTTAAAAATCTCATCTCGTCTCGTTCTCCTGAACCCAGTCTCGTGGGATAAGTGTCTCGTCACACCCCTATTACACACCTATTATTACTCAAATCATCCTGGCAAACAAATTTTTTAAGGTGGGTCGCGACCCAGGGTTTGAAAACCACTGGTCTACTCTACTCTAATGACTGATAGTTGGCATGTAGTTGCAAAGTTACTTATAGTTAGTAGTATGTCTGCAGTGGACTATCAAAATAAAGTCTTAATGAAAATAATCTATACTGATATTAACTAAAGCCTGTGTAAGAAATGAAGGGGTATATAAAATGATTCGGCTGCTTTTGGGAATCAAGGGTGAGATGTTTTATTAACCATCAGCATTCAAATTCAATAAAACTGACTGTTCATTCAGTACGTTCCTGTATTAGTTTCGGCCACACTTAAATTTTTTAGAGCTGGTGTACAATTTATTGAGGTCTTATAGTTTGGGAATTATTAAATCTGAGGTGAAAAGGACACAAATCTTAAATGTCATGAAAATAACAACCTTTTACCCACCGTAACTCAGTGGCGCAAGCCTCCACATGTGACGCAGGGTGGAAATGCAGTTCAAAACCATCTCCACCACATGCAGTATAGCAGCACATCTTGAATATGAAACATCATCTACTTCATTATGCAAACACCTGTGGCTATTTTGCAAATGAAAACCAGCTGTCCTTTATAAGTTGTAGGGTAAACCGTTGACTCATTTAAGAAGGCAATATTGAATTTACCAAGATATGATCTGATTTTGCAAAAGAGCAATATTAATACGCCTAGCAAACATGCTCTTATCCAAACACAAATAAATTAATCATGGCTCCCCAGACTAGGCTGTGTTCTGCCGCAAACATCTGTAGCATAAATTACCACGCTGCTACGGAGTCCTGCCTTTCTTCAAATAAACAGGAAGACTTCTGCCTTGTAGTCTGAAAAAAAAAAAATGTTGAGTAATGAGAAATGAAAGCACGTTTGCTGACATGCTATTCACAGGAATTGAAATGAATGCTCTGTGGACAGTGCTGGTCTCCATGGCTGTCCAGCTAGACTGACCACAAGTCTTACGCAGCAATAATGAGGGAACGTGTTTTATACCAAGTATAAAATCAATGTGCTCCAGCTTCTTTTAATCTAAACCTTCTGTCATTTTTTCTTTTTATTGTGAGGACCTTGATGAAAGATTTTAATAGAGTTTGATAAGAGTAATTAAGATTCATCAGCGTTCCATGATGGTGAAATGGAGTTTTGAGCTACCATAAAGTAATATGCACTTTCAAGCATGGCAGCCGAACAAGCCACGTCCTAATGTGAACAATTTCTTTATTGTTGTCCGTTTCATTAGTTAGGGAAATCTCTTTTGAAAGTGGAAATAGTAATTGTTTGAAATAGGTTGTTAGTGACATTAAAACATGAATGTCAACAGAGCGTGAAGAGACCTAAATGCTTCCTTCAACATGTTTTCAAACATATTGCACAAGCAGGATTTTAGTAATCACAGAAACTGTAAGATGTTTTACTTTTCACTCGTGAAAACATGGAGATCATAATGCAAGATTAAAAGCATCACTGTTCTCTCAAGTGTGTCTTGAGTGTTTTTAACTTTGTACTCCGTTCCAAAGCAAGTGATTTCACATTTCAAAGAGTAAAAAAATCAGAACGTATTCTCCATGTTCTCAAGATAGGACTTTACACAACTCTTTGGCATACTTGATTCTGATTTAGTCAGTTGTAGCATTTTATTGAATATTTTTGTATAAATGACTGTAGTCCTGGCAACCAATTTCCTGTACTGTGCTCTTGTATGTACGCTCTCTCATAACACTGTCTTCTCAGATAAACTTAAATCAATATTTCATGTCCGTGTAGCTGTGTAATACTGGGATATGTCAGTCCCATTATCCCAAAATAAATCCTTTCATGCTTTGCGTCAGGGCTTTGATCACTTTTGTCATAATGACCAACTGACTGCACTCATGCCAAGTCTATTGAAGATCTGAAAAAAGGGTTATAGGCTATAGATATCCTACTTTTCACCTGCTTCATGTGCTTCAAAAGAAGCATAATACATGCTTGCCCTAAAATTCCTAAATTTCAATTTGTGATGAATTAACTATAAAAGACATGCTGTCCTTGGAGGTTCACGGTTTTAAGAACAGAAGTCAACAGGACATAAAAATAGCCTCTATTTAGTTTCTTAATGCACGTTCCTCATCCTACTGGGACAATTCGTCTGCACATGACATCTTATTCCAAAGAAAACATGTTGGCTTTTATAATCTTTCATCAAAATGTCATAACATGTTCTCTGAAACCACTTTACTTTTCGTCTGACGTCAATAGTCTCTCATTCTTCTGTTTTATTTTTTCCTGAAACCAAATGGCTTCAAGAAAGTCTATATCAGCTCACCTTTTTGTCCACAGAATGAACCCACAGTTTTTATTTCAGTTTTAGTGCCATTCTAGTACTTTAAACAAACTTAAAGGAAAAGTCCACTTCCAGAACAACAATTTACAGATAATGTACTCACCCCCTTGTCATCCATGATTTTCATGTCTTTCTTTCTTCAGTTGTAAAGAAATTGTGTTTTTTGAGGAAAACATTTCAGGATTTTTCTCCATATAATGGACTGATATGGTTCCCCGAGTTTGAACTTCCAAAATGCAATATAAATGCGGCTTCAAATGATCCTAAATGAAGTTTTAAACAATCCCAGCCAAGGAAGAAGGGTCTTATCTAGTGAAACGATTGGTTATTTTCATTAAAAACACAATTTAAATACTTTTTAATCTCAAGCGCTCGTCTTGTCTTGCTCTTCCTGAACTCTGTGTATTACGGTTCAAGACAGTTAGGGTATGTCGAAAAACTGTCAATCGTATTTTCTCCCTCAACTTCAAAAATCATTTCAAAATCATCCTACATCGCTGTAGAAGTTCCAGCCCAGTCTTTGCAAAGTGACCATGCAAAGAAGTTCAAACACCCTTAACAAAAAAAGTAAAACAGCAATATAGGACAATTTTGAAGTTGAGGGAGAAAATACGTTCTGAGTTTTTCGAAATACCCTAACTGTCATGAGCCAGAATACACAGAGTTCAGGGAGAGCAAGACAAGACGAGCATTTGACATGTATATAAATTGTATTATTTTTATGAAAATAACCGATCTTTTCGCTAGATAAGACCTTTCTTCCTTGCCTGGGATCTTTTACAACCGCATTTGGGATCGTTTACGCCACATTTAAACTGCATTTTGGAAGTTCAAACTCGGGGAACCATATCAGTCCATGATACGGAGAAAAATCCTAAAAATCGGTTTCCCTTTAAAAAACGTTTCTTTCCGACTGAGGAAAGAAAGACATGAACATCTTGGATGGCAAGGGGGTGAGTACGTTATCTGTAAATTGTTGTTCTGGAAGTGGACTTCTCCTTTAATGTAAAAAGAAGTAAAATGCAGAAGTTTTGTGAAGTTTCTATTAGCGTAAAAGGTTCTTTTATAACAATTTGGGGTCATAGCGGATGTGATATCTCTCATTTTGGGACGTCCACCCTCTTGTTCTGTCAGACGGCCTCTCCTCCACCTCTGTGCCGGCTCACAGTGCAGAAGTAGGTCAGTGACTGTCCCATCCTCCAGCACGGGGGCGGCAAGCTTATTTGCTCAAGGCTCGGTAATGGTGCTGGCAAAGACGGCATTCAAAAACATCCATTCCATGTTAAATTTCAAGGACAAAAATACCAGCGATGGAGCACAGAAACTAAAAGAGGTCTTTAGCCTTGAGCTGAGTCCTTATTTACTGCTAGTCCGCACAGATGGGCAAATTGTGAGCTGGAGAGAGGAAGCAGGGGCGAATTCACTAAACAGTTGAGGCAGTTTTACACATGGTATTTCAGTGCAAAAATGTGCATGTTATTCACAAACAGCCCGGAATCCAGTTTAACCAACTGTGTCTAAGTATTTGAGTTATTTTCATCATTGCAGTGCAAGCATGCCTTATATTATAATAGATTTGGATATGGTAGACATTTTATTAAAGATTAAATTAGACTTATGTTACGTTAATAGTACAGTCCCAGTATATTATGGCAGATTGTGAGACACCTGTGAGATCAGGAATTGCAGTATGTAAATTGCTTTCAGCACAGATTTTTTTTGGGCGTATTTATGTCACTGCTTGATTTAGTTCCTTTAATGAGTCAAGTGCTAAACAGAATTGCTGATGAAAATGTTTGTCAAAGATGTTTTTTTTTCTTGAAAAATGCAATTATGGTGAGAGAAAAATGCAATTATGACAATAATTATACATTTTTTAAAATGATTTTAAATCATAGTTAATTAGTTTCTGAAACAGTTGAATGTTTGATTTCATTTGACATTTTCTTGTCAGCTAAAATGTTCTTTTTGTCAACTAAAATTTGATATGATTTTGACTAAAATGTATTTACATGATGCATCACATTAGATGCACAATTAACTTTTGGGCCATGACTCTTAAAGGATTAGTTCACTTCCAGAATAAAAAAAATCCCTGATAATTTATGCAGCTTCAAAGGGCTCTACACGATCCCAGCCAAAGAATAAGAGTCTTATCTAGTGAAACAATCAGTCATTTTCTGAAATGAATAAAAATATATGTATTTTTTAATCACAAATGCTTGTCTTGCACAAAAGGGCTGGGAAAATAAATCGCTGCATCGTGAATCGAGAACTGATTCAGCATCAATTTTGAGATTTTCCAAATGCATCACGATTCTTTCTTGAGTCGATTCTGAGCTTAGTTTTGAACAGCAAATGGCACTGCATTTAGAAACAGCCGTACTTTGCTTGTTTCTAAATCCTCACACACACTTGAACCTAATATAATCATTCATAAAATTCTAAATGGCTGAAGCGAATTACAAGGGTGTTCACAGTGGGCTGTATTTACATTAATCTTGCGTCATAAAAGCATTTTGAGCCGAGATGAAATTACATGACTCAGCCAAATGCACAAGTGCTCTTCAGCACTCTTCTTCATTAGCATTTGCAAATAAAAACTAAATTAGCGCGCCATCTGCTGTTAAAATCTAAGCTCAGAATCAATTCCAGAGAGAATCACGACGTGTTCGGAAGATCTCATTATCAAGCATTTGTAGTTAAAAAGTATCTTTTTTTTTTGTTTTTTTTGGCCGATCGTTTCACTAGATGAGACCCTTATTCCTTGGCTGGGATTGTGTAGAGCCCTTTGAAGCTGTTTGAAAGTACAATTTGGACCTTCAACCTCTTGATCTCCATTGAAGTCCACTATATGGAGAAAAATCCTGGAATATTTTCCTCAAAAACCTTACTTTCTTTTCGACTGAAGAAAGACATGAACATCTTGGATAACAAGGGGGTGACCCCGGGTGAGCAAATTATTAGATTTTTTTTATCTAATCCTTTAAACAAGTTTGATATGTGCTATAACAAAACTGCATTAAAAAAGAACATAGTTGACAAATACACAATGGTGGGCACAATTTATTCTTGCTGAATTCTCCCCTCAGACAACAAGATAGGAGATAAAGAAAGATGGCGGATGCCAGAAATACAGCAGTGTAGATGATTGAGTTCTGGATGACGTGGATGAGGTAATTTTCTTAGTCTAGCTACAATCAGGGGTGTCACAGGTAGAATAGGGCACCTAAATGCTCCAAACAAGTGAAGTGCTCTTCACCCAGTCATCTGTCTTCATTATTATCTGCTATAACACGCCGGACGCTAATGAAAAAGCCATGTCAAGCCTTCTGACAGATGGAGTATTAAAATAGTCTTTTTCCTCATCTTCCCTCACAGACGCCCTCACATGTTCGATTTACTGACATATTTGCTATGATTTGGATTACCAGTGTTGGCTTAGAAGCACTGTGATTGTATTGTGATGAATTGTAGCGTATCAAGCTCAAAATCAGGCACTGGCAGGGCTGACAGAATACTCCCGGCTGGATTCTACATAGGGGTTGTTATGAAGTCTAGCCAACCATGGATGCATTGCCAAGATCGGGAAGCATGAGCAACGCAGCCCCTCGGTTCCCCCCTCCTCCCCAACAAATTCATCAGCACAGTCATCAGCCATTATCAAACAGCTCAGCTGAACCTGAGGGCTGCCTGGGAACAGAACAAAACCGCTCGAAAGAATCATCTCATATACGCGCAGTTTCTGTGATAAAGATCCTCCTTTCTCGTTCGCCGCACCCATTACATTTAGGATATCAATTATGTGCATTTCAATGAATTGACGCTTGATGAGGTGGCATGCTGTACTGTACGTGATGTTAATTGCCACCAAGACGCCAATAAAAGAACAGAGATTGCATCAGATGAAATTATATAGATTCATCAACGACAAGCATCGTTTTAAACAAAACACTGTAGTAAATTATCCGCCTGTGTGCGGTGCGCTCATGACAGATTACACAGAGCAGACTGTAATGAGAAGGAACAAAGTATTATCGGTGGTTGCTAATTGTTTCATTTAATATCCTGTGGTTTTGAAAAATGATGATGGAAATTATCAAATTTGAATATTGTTAAATTCTTGACATTTCAGGTCTGTGATTTGTTGGCAGACTTGAACGCTAAATTTGGTACAGAACAGAACTGCAGTTTGGGAAACGCATGTTTAGTGTTTTCTTTTTATGTACATCTGAAGAGCGAGTTTTGCTGGTATGCAGAATATTATGCGGAAGCAGCAACATCAGCACACTACAATCATTTAATAATCATTTGTGCTGTTTGTTTATGCAGTAATTAGCCCTCCTACTAGTTTCCTCGTGCTTAGATTAATGGGTGCTATTTATGCCTTAGTTATATATGACTTCATTTTGAGAATGGCAAGTGAGAGAAAGGTTGAGAATGGTGAAGAATATGCTTACAGCACCGCTATAGAATTGGTATTTAATTATTTGAGCAGCCTAACTAGGCCTGACATAACACTAGCTCAACCATTGGTGTAAGTTTGAGACAGGGTTTTGTTTTTGAACAAATAATGTAAGAGTATAGTGGGAAAACCAAGTGTAAATCCGCTTATTAGATGATTTTTCTTACATTAAAAGCATCTGCTTCATTCAACAACAATCAAGTCTGTCATATGGTGGAACAAATAAGATACAATTTTGTGATCCAAGGTGACAGACAATCATAGTCTCCATTGTTCTGTGAGACATTGCAAGGCATTGTTGATTGTGGGCTGTGGCGTGCCCCTTTCCATAAAAAACGAATGACAGTGAGTTTTAGTTACATAATGAGTGTTTGCATCACTTTTTGCTGTCTGGAGAACTAAATTGGCTGTTTTACTGCTTGCAACAAAGAGAAGACGGAAAATACTTGCATTCATTATTCAGCTTGTATTTATGAAACACTACATGTTCAGTGATTTCATAAGTATGAATTCATCCCTGTACGCTCTCTGTAAACCTCCAGCGGGAAGTCTCAGAGATGTGTTGTTGAGTTCAGATTAGTTGTGATTGCTAAATTCATCAAAATTAAGGCCTATTGTAGTGTTTAACACCACCTGATTCATGCTACATAATTACATTAGCAATGCAGACCGTAAAAAACAACATAAAGCAAGTAGGTATAATATCAGTATAACTATATATCACACTATAAATCTCTATAATACTATAAAAACATGCAATATTATTTCTGAAGAAAAAAAACTTGGCAGACAAAACTTCATAAAACTCCAAAAAATTAAGTCATCTAGGACTTCATACAGCGCATGGAATTATTTGTTTAAACCGGGTTACAGAGTGGATTTATTTGAAAACAACGCTCTTGCGTATTCGTGTGTACAGCGATCCGTATATTTTTGGTGAAGCGATGATGCCATCACCCCACGTCTCGACGCTTCACTGTAAAAAATTACCGTGAATTTAATGGTAAAAAACTGGAAAAATGCTACAGTAAAAACCAATGGTTAAATGGTTAACGGTAAGTTCCCCTACTATATACGGTGAAAAACTGTATTGGACATTGCATGTAATTTTACAGTAGTATACCGTTTTGGGAAGTGAAAAAGAATCTACAGTGAATAATTCCCTGCATTACATTTTTTTTAAATTTGATGTTCTTCATTGAAATAACTTAGTTTTTTCTTATCAGTTTTGTACATTAGGGTTGTATGTTATATCTAATGTTGTTAATTTTTGTTTATTGCATTATTTCAGTTTCATGTGTGTTACCATGATGGTGTTTAGTGTTTGTGTGAATGACACTGTGCACCTTCTATATATATATTATTTAAAAAAGCTGTTTGTGATGGGCTTTGGTTCATCATGTGACTTTCTCATCACCACCTGCTTTTGGTGGTCATCAGTGTGTTACAAAGGTACAAAACAGACTTCAGTACTTCAGTAGGTTAGTGCATTATATCAGTTAATAAAATTACGGTAGTTAAATGTAAATTTAAGTTAAAACTGTAAAACTTAAAGCGTTGCTACCATATTTTTATGGTAAAATTCTGGCAACCACAGCTGCCGTTTTTTTTTACCATACATTTTACTGATTTTTCTTTTTTTTTTTTTTACAGTGTAGTCAGACACTGCTACATCACATAACAGCAACATAAACAATGAACGACTGTATTTTATTAACTAACTTTACTTCAGATTAATAAACAGTGTAATAAATATCTTTTTGTGTTGGGTTTGTGTACAGCGCACAAGGTTTATGCACATTCTCCAAACCTTCTTCTCCGTTTTGAGTGCATCTCTGTGGCAGAATTACAGCGCCACATACTGGCCAGGCATGTATACTACATCGTTTACAGCCGGTTTCAGCGGTTCCGTATGTGCACAGATATTTCTTGAGACTACGCTGTGTTAACGGAATTTTTTTTTAGAACGAGGGGAAAAAAATCTGATAGGGAAAGCTCTGGCTTCGTGTGGATGGGCCCCAAGTCTATTCCTCACAGCCTCATTTTCATCTGCATTAAAGGGATAGTTCACCCAAAAATGAAAATTCTGTCTTTAATTACTCACCCTCATGGCATTCCAAACCCGTAAGACCTTTATTCGTCTTCAGAACACAAATTAAGATATTTCTGATCAAATCCAAGAGCTTTCTGACCCTGCATACTGTAGACAACAACGCAACTACCACATTTAAGGCCCAAAAAGGTAGTTCAACCTTAATTTTATGAAGCTATGAGAATAGTTTTTGTGCACAATGAAAAAAAAAAAAAAGCTTCATAAAAAAGCTTCATAAAATTTAATAACTCATTTCGCATGGACTACCGGTATTTTATTGATGTCCTTACTACCTTTCCGGACCTTGAATGTGTTGTCTATGCAGGGTCAACAAGCTCTCGGATTTCATCAAAAATATCTTAATTTGTGTTCCGAAGATGAACAAAGGTCTTTCATCTGTGTGTTTGGAATGACATGAGGATAATTAATTAATTACAGAATTTTCATTTTTGGGTGAACCATCCCTTTAAATCAACAAGGTGTCTAACCTAAGGTCTGTTATTAATGTCTGGATGTCTGTGATTTCATGTACTTATTTGGACAGGATTTGGACTGGGACATTGATAGATTCTACTAAGGTACACGTACCTGTTGTTAGTATGTAGCGATTACGGGATGTCATGTGGTCTGGATGTGTGCGTCACAAAACCAGTTGAAATAAACACAACATATATGTATGTGATGATAATTATAGCATTATGTATAAAGTTAAAAGAGTTCATTAAGATGAGGATTATGTGATTAAACACTCATTACTGATTTAATTATCTTTTAAAATCGTTTTCCAGTATAGTACTATATGAACCCTTGACAGTTTTTATTATTTAAAAAAGGTCTAAATCCATTCACCATGCGGCGCACCAAGAAATGTAGTTTTTGTTAGGTTATCCAGCGAAGGTCAAAATAAATGAGGAGAACTGTTTTGAAAAATAATATGCTGCAGTAACAAACATTCCTATCCTGATGGGATTAAATTTCTCAGAGGACTTCAGAGATAGCTGAAAACCACTAGGTAATTTGCTCCATCACTTTTACCAAGGTTGTAAAAGGAATAAAAAACACAGACGTGTTTGATTCAGACGGGATTAAAAATCAAAAAGTATGTCTGTGAAACATTTTTACACGACCTCTTCAGGGAAAACCAGTCCCTTCCGAATATGGTGTGTGTGTGTGCAGACAGTTTAACTTAAAGAAACGGATAAGAAAAATAAAGATTCTTTAGAGAATTTAGCATCTACATTAACAGAATGATTTTGTGTTTGCAAAAATATTTTGAAATCAAACCACAGCTTTTAAACAGAGAGCACAGATCCAACAGCCTTCATAACGTTCTCAAAGCATAATTCATTTAATGAAAGCGCTGAAATTAATTTGAATTTCAATGTCCCCTTTGAAGGCTCCCCTAACATATGACTAATTGATACCTCTGGAACCAGTGTGCATTCAAACATTTCTTTCTGCTCTGATGGCCGAAACAGACAGACAAAGAGAAAGAGAGCGAGACACCTAGTTTAATGCTCAATGTGTCATGATTTATTTAATAGATGTGGCATTGCATAAAGGTGGTGTTTTCCATGAAAAAGAGATGTAATTGCTTAAAAGGTAAACAATTACATATCAGGCTCAATAAAGGTAAACGGTTAGCTGGTAAAGGTGACAGGCAAACCTCGCTGTAGGGAAATTTGTGCTTCTCGTTGAACCACTGAGCACAGATCTCACTCTCTTTGTCTGTAAGGCTGACATCTCTCTGGAAAGGTTAGCTCTGTGACCTTTATGTCTTATATCTTATTATGTGGGCAAAGAATGTGCAATTTGATAGTTCAGAAAAGTCCACTGAAGCCTCTTTCTCTGACAAAATCAGGCAGATCTTGACTGAAAGCATCCTCTGACAAAAGAGCGAAAAACCACTGATTCGTGATTGAATCCTACAGAATCGCTTGAGGGTGCTAAAAGAATAACAGAAAAGGCAAGGAAGTCTGTGATACCTGGAAAAAGCTAGCTGTTAGCATTTCCATTCATCTTAATGGCAGTTCCTTGGCTGGTCCAATCACTTCAACAGTAAACGCCATGTGACTAATCACATCACGGAAGCAGGTAGTGAAAAAATAGGCACTGAAAGAGATTCAGGCACCTGGAACATATCTACTATAATATAATTAAAAGGATAGCTCACCCCAAAATGAAAATTGTGTCATTAATTACTCACCCTCATGTCGTCCCAAAACTGTAAGACCTTCGTTCATCTTCGGAACACAAATTAAGATATTTTTGATGAAATCCAAGAGCTTTCTGGCCTTGCATAGACAGCAATGCAACTGACACGTTCAAGACCCAGAAAGGTGGTGAGGACATTGTTAAAATAGTCCATGTGTCATCAGTGGTTCAACCATAACATTTGAAGCTACAAGAATACTTTTTGTGCGCAAAGAGAAAAAAATATTGACTTTATTCAACTATTTCTTCTTTTCTGTGTCTTCTCGTTTTGACGTAGAACCCGGATTCGCTGCAGCTTGTTTACAAGCAGAAGACGTACGCTGTACATAAAACAGTCTTCATAAACACACCTGAAGATTTTGACAGAGAGGATTACTTGCAGTTTTTGCAAACATTAAACATTATTTATCTGAATGATAATATACAGATGAAGAAATAAGAGAGATGGACTTTCTACGTCAGAACACCGGCTCCTGCGTCAGCAGCACCACATGCATGTGTTATGTTACACTGTTAGACATTTCAAAGGGTTTTTACAGAAACAAACTGGCAACACTGGACATTTTGCAGTGCATTATGTTGTATCCTCTGGATTTATCCTCACAAAAAAATCTTTATGCAACAGAAACATAATGGGGGAAAAGACAAGCAGCCAAAGAATACATAGCCATCTGCAAAACCCAGGTGCTGCTCCAAAATGTGGCCACCACCTTTGCTCACCATCCACTTTGTGGTAGAAATGTCTTCTCTGGAAAAACAAGAAGTCAAAATGGCACACTTTTAAAAGGAAAACCCCATATAGAATACACAAACTTCTCAAAACCATATTGTTCTCTTACCATGAACTATCAGACTCAGAGTGGTTGGCATGCTCATCTCTTTCTTTCATGCTTCATTGCAGTTGCCTTTAAAACACAAACACACACACAAAAAATGCACAAATTTACACAAGTAAATCTTAAGTTCCATTAAAAATTATAACAAACTAATTCTAAAACAAGAAAGGCAGCTAACAGTTAACCCCAAAACTTGTTTAACCTAGCTAACATATGATTTTATTTTCCCAGTAGGCTACTGGCCAACATTAACTACTAACCCCTGAACAAAATTCCACAATAGTTAACCTAATATAAGATAAGCGTTGCTTGTTAAAAATTATTTTAATTCGGTAACTTAGTTCGGTAATCTGACAAAAGCCGTTTGAAACGTCAGCAGTTTACCATAGTAAACTTTGTTACTGCTTTGTTGACGGGTAAATGTTACTAGGTTAAACTGGTGTGCACAAATCTGACAAACACTCGGACAAACGTACATATATATTTTTACCTTACTTGCTGGTTTTGTTCTCTCGTAAGTTGCATTGACACAGCGTAGATGTTCTCCGGAACTCTTCCACTCTCGCGGGTTCATCCCGAGCAGAACCCGCAGTGCTGCCCTGCTGCTTCCGTGTCTTCCTCGGACACGAGTGGCTTGGCGCGACTCGACAAAACACAATATAGAACCCATTATATATACTATCTACAGTGGATGCGGACAGTAACGTGATGCCCCGGTATATTTCTGATGTATAGATGTACGCCAAGCGGTCGCGCTTTCTGACATGAAGGACAAACTGATTTTTCAATCATTACAAGCAGTGTAACACATCCAGTAGTCCGTCCCAAGCTGTTGCGGCATTGTAGACACGGTGTAGGGCAAATTGTGTCAATCCAAATGTAAGAAATGAGGAAAATAAAACAACCTCAATACAATGGCGCCAAGGAGGCGATTGCAGCAAATACAGTAGTATACAGCAATTTTACATTAAGTCTCTGTATGTGGGGTCTGACGCCACAGAAAATTCCCATGATGCAATGGTTATTACAGTTATTTACTGTAAAGAGAATCTGCAGTATTATACTGGGTGATATACAGTTAATAACTGTCGAAATTACAGAATTGTCTAACAGTGTACTCTTGTGAACGTGTGTCAAAGAAGAGAAGAAATTGTTGAATAAAGTTATTATTTTTCCTTTCTTTGCACACAAAAAGTATGCCCATAGCTTCATAACCTTACGGTTCAATCACTGATGTTACATGGACTATTTTAACAATGTCCTTACTACTTTAAATAGTAGTGTTGATTGCACCAATTTATTTATTTATTTTATTTATTTATTAATTTTTTTTTGTGCACCAATTTTATTTTTGTCAGAATACACAAAAAATTTAAAAGCCTTTAAATGTTTTTTTTTTTTTAGATGGTGATCATCTAACCAGGAGGTTAATGATACCAAGTCACACCCAACATCAGCAAAATTGTTTGGCTTTCATATACTACCATTCAAATTTTGGGGGTTTCTTATGATAAAATAAGATAGAATTGTTATCTTAATTTACTTTAAAATCTACTTTTTTCTAATGATGGCAAAGCTGAATTTTCAGTATCATTCAGTGTCACATGATCGTTTAGAAATCATTCTATTATGCTGATTTGCTGATTTGAACATTTATTCTTATTGTTGAGAGAGCATGTGCTGCTTAATATTGTTTTGGAATCCCTGATACTCTTTTTTTTTTTTCTTTGATGATGATTTATTTGAAATGGAAATCTTCTGTAATATTATAAATGACTTAACTGTCACTTTTGATCAATGCTTCCTTGCTGAATAAAAGTATTAATTTCTCCAAACCTTCAAATGTTTCAAACATGATATTTTACTAGCATTATCATAAACTGCAAACACCCAACATTAATTAAAATGACATAAGCTGTAGAAATATGAAACTTGATTAAGTTATTTTCAAAATGTCTCTTCCATTTCAAAGGGTTTAAGCCAATAATTCATTACATATTTTGGACACAAACCATGTTTATCTTTGCTGCAAGTACATTTAATCTGCTTTGTATTTGCCCTGTCCTTATGTAGTTTTGATTTGTTTTTGAGGATGATAGGATGTCATGCATGTTGGCATCTGTCATTCGGCTAGGTTCTACTAAGTGACAGATGAATCTGCAGCAAAATACCATAGAGATTGATTGGACACACAGCCTTTGATGTCAACAAAAGATATGGGAGGCATTTTTACCCCTTTATAAAAGTTGATATGCCTAACTATGCACAATTATACGGTTAGCTGCAATATATTGTTTCCATTTTGCATTGTTTTTTGCTCTTGCTTTCAAAACCGACCTGATTTGTGAGATTTGAGAAGCTCTGCTCCAGTATTTTCAGTCCCACTTTATATTAGGTGGTCCTAACTTACTGTACATTTAAATTAATGATTTGATACAATGCACATACTGTGTACATACATGTTTTTACATTGAGCTTATATTTAAAAAAAAAAATATCAGCATGTAATTACATCTTTAATTTCTGTAATTACATAATTATATTGTTACCCATTCCCTTACACCTTAACTCACCCTTTAACCTACCCATACCACCAGACCTATCCCTAACCTTACCCGTATCTCACTTCAATAACAGCAAGTGTTTTTCAATACAATATGAACTCAATAACTACATTGTACTTCTTTTTTAATGTAAGTACATAGTAGTTCAGGCCACATAATATAAAGTGGGACCGTATTTTCTGCCAAAGTCCGACAGCATCCTCTCGGGCTGTCCTCTCTGTGTCATGTGACTTGTATTGTCATTACTTGAAACAAACGACCATATAATCAACACTTAATCAATCATTCCATCATTCAGTCCTTCAAACCCATTTCCTCCGCGATCTACGTTTGAATTTCTATTTGTTTTTAATTAAAAAGCTATTTTAAATTCAAAGGACGCACCAAAAAAATCAATTTCCAAATGACAAGCAAACATTCTCCAAGCCTGAACCCGAAGACACACATTTCACGTCCTGAATCAAAGATCCTTATACCAGAACAACTAACATGCCGTTCATTTTGGGTTGTCTGTGTACGGCTTCTCTTATTTGCTCAAGGGCTGCTCAGGACAGGCCGTGCAACCTTTACACAGCAAGGTCACAGTCACGATATTGCGTCCGATAGGTCAATGTGGACCGTTGCACGGAATAAACAAAAAATCCTCACATATTTCACCGCCATCCTATGGGAGATAAGCCGAGGGATCTGTGAATACAGGTAACGCAGCACGCAAGAGGAGATCAACGCGCCGCCCGGCAGCTACAATGGCTGTGTATCCAGGGACGTGAATGCGCTGGAGTGGAAAGATCATGCAGAAAGCTGTTTACCCTTGATTTGTTTGAATCAATAGCTGCAGTGCTTTGGTTTTTCTCAATGATTTGTAATTTGTCCCTGTTTGGCAGCTCTTAAGCCCCTAAGATCCAACACAACACTGAGCCTCGTAAAGAAAGGCAAATCCAGACTTTATAGGATTACTAGCGGCCTCATAAAAAGAGAAACTCAGCGCTCTCCTCTGAGAATATTTCATTTATGGGATTTAGCCTAATATGACCCTGGGATCCATCTGTAAATCTGATTACTATAGGAAACTTATGACATGCATATTTCACAACAAAACACTAGATAATTGATTCTGAATTATAGTTTTAATCATCACGGGGAATTGCAAATCATCTTGAGAATATGACATATTCCAGCGAGTCAAGCTAATACATCCTCTGTACATGTGAACTGAAAGTATAATAAATAACCAACTTTTTAGGCCCCATTTAATATCTCAATTTGAAACGCTGTGACTTTTGTGCAAGATTTAATGATAAAACGACTTGGTATGCACATCCGATTTGGTTAATTTACAGCTAAGTATCTTTCAGATAATGTAGCCGCTGTTATGTTTTTAATTTCTGCTCTTTTGAAGATACAGTGGAGAGCGAAGGGAACAGAAATGGTATTAGGAAATGTCACAAGCCGCATTTGAACCGCACGAGTATCACTAACCACTAGGCCTCAGACTGTCGTGTCCCTTTTGAAGACGACTTGAATGTAGACGGGGTGTAAGGGTGGCACCGCTATCACAAAGTCTCTTACAAAGATTACAGATTGGCTCCTTTGCACCCAGTTTCAAAGAGCGCTCATGTGTTAAGGTATTAAAGCATTCGCTGTAAACCCAGGAAATCTTTCCTCATCCTGGTTCTGTCTCTCGGTCTGTGCAAAGGGCTCTGGTAAAGGTATTGGCAGGGCTCTGACACTGGCAAGAAAATGATTGATTGGAGTGTATCGATCGTGTTGTAATGAAAGAAACCATGCTCACTGTCACTATGTGACGGATACGTAAGCTCTGCTGAGGACATTGTGTATTTTCCTTTGATTGAGCTGGGATAAACGTAGCGGAATGAACATCGCTATAGAAAGCAGCCTTAAGACCGTGCTGAGGAAACAAACAATCAACACAGCAGAACTAAAATAGCCCTTTTCTGTGGATGAAATGTTACTGTTATAATGATCTGTTTGTTCTCAGAAGAATCTCAAATTTTCAAATGATACGAGTTTAGCATTTTTCTAGCACTGTTTGGAAAGGTTAAGTGATTTGTGCCTCACATTTTCAGAGTTTTTGTTTTGGTCACCATGGCCTTGATGGTATTTCCGCAATTACTGGATGACAATCCTGACATTCTGTGAGGATAAAAGAAATCGTTTATAAATTTTCAAGTCGTCCTTTGTGTTTGCCCTCATTTTGTACAACCAAAAAAACTTCATAATTACCGGTTTCTTTAATTTTCCTTGAACCTACACCAGACAATGTGCAGACTCGCAATGACCCACATCTTGTCTAAGTCTGGAATCACTGGCAGGCGTAATAGCTTCTAATGGTGAGTAATATGAGCTGCAGAAATAATTTCTCTTCCTGTGAAAAGTTAAATGAGGCTTAATTAAAAAAGACACAGGACAGCTATGGCTTCTCATTCTCATTCAGATGGTAGAGCAACTCGGTGTTAGAGGCCTTGGATAATAGAGGTAATTCTCATCTATACTGCCATTCACTGCTGAAAAAAAAAAAGCACTGCACAGCACTGAAGAAAATCATTCGCCATACAACACTAAACCCTTCTGTTTTAATGTTTAATTACACTAAAAAGTTAATACCTTAAAAATGATGTACCATTCTGCCAGAATACAGTCATCGCATATCATCGTGTCCATTTAAATCAATTTATGGTGGTGTATGAAGCATGAAAATTCAAATTTCCCTTGATCTTTTGAAACGAGTTTGATGTACTAAAACGTTCTGTAACTTTCATAACTTAAACATCCTTCCTAGTTCAAAAAGGCCATCTATTAAAATTAAAGACCAAAAATGACTGCAATGAAATGTTAGACAGATGACTACATTTACACATCAATGACGTCTATTCAATGTGTATAGAAAAGTAATTATGTCTGTTTGGACTAATCAAGTGTGCGCTTCCTGTAAAACGAGTCAACGACGTAACTCGTTGATTAATGTATAATGCATTGTTGTGGAAACTAACTAGTCACAACTGTCGCATCTGTGTTGTTAGAAACACATTGGTTCAACAATATAGGGCTGTTGTTAAAGACATCACACGCATGTGGTGGTGTAATAACTTCTGCTAATTAATTGATTCGTGACCTTTGAGATGCTGCTGTACCATGGCACCCGATGACTAATTTACTATTTTTGTTCTCTGTCATTTTGCTTTATTTGATGTTTGATTCATTGCGGGTTCCCTCTTATGTCATACTCCTTAATTAATTATTGTGCTCAAGAGCATAATGTATTTAAGTCCACATCTTTCTAACAAGTAACTATGCTTATAACCACAGGTGGATAGCTAAGTTTGTGTAGCTGTGAGGGAAGGTTTGTTTGAATTATGGTTTCGGTAAACACCGAATCATTGAACTATGTTGGTAACGACGGAACTTGTGATCAGAGCTCACTGGGCCCCGGGGCTATGACTTACTGCAGGGCCTCCCATCACAATAACGATATATATATATATATATTATTTAATTATTATTGAAATTTCATAATTAAAAAAAAAAAAAAAAAAATGTGATTCAGTCAAGGACAGTGAGTGATTTCTTTCTAATGTTTGACACAAATGGTAACAGCATCTAGGCTGCTTTAGAGGAATAGTTCACACAAATTCTGTTGTTGTTCTAAACCTGTATGAGTTTCCTTCTGCTGTTGAACGCAAAAAATATAGTTGTAATAATACTGGTAAACAAACTGTTGCTGGACCCCCTTACATAGTATGAAAAAAAAACCCACCATTGGAGTCAGTGGGGACCAGAAATGTTGAGGAGAACAAAGAAATTCATACAGGTTTAGAGCAACTTGAGGGTGAGTACATGATGACAGTATTTTTATTTTTGGGTGAACTATCCCTTTGAAATATCATCATATAATGACAAGATCTCATATAGCTTTCTACTACACATGCTTTATTTTACACTACGTTCATTTTTACGACACAAATGAGTGTGTTGATGAGGAGACAGACATTTTTGCACGCAACTATGTGTATTCAAATGTTTAAGTGCAATTTGCGAAAAAAAACCTCAAGTTTAGTCAAGCGTTGTACGAGCAGAAGCGCGCTGTGTGTATCAGGCTGAAATCATCTTAACGCGCGCATTTTCCAAAATTAATTTTGTCTTGCTGCTTACTGTCCTTGAACAGTTAAATTTGTTTTAAACCACAGCGCTTAATATGCATTTAAATAACTAGCTTAGCCTACATCATGACGCTCAAAACAATTTACATATTTCTACCAGGTTATCTCTCAACCCATAAGCAAATATACGTTGTTTAAACACAAAAAGCAATAGGCTCTACATCCAGCAAGTTTATAATCAAACTAACCTAAAATCTGTGGGAACAATGATGCTGTGTTTTTATCTGCTCTGTGTGCCCGGTCCACTTGCTATTCCACAACTTTCACACCTAGATGGGGATTTGACTAACTGATGTTTTCCCCTCTCCTCATTTCCCCCTTTGTTTTTAGAAAAGCTGACATTTTTACTTATCGAAGATATATTCTATTGCGTACCATTTCCAGATTATGCAAGTAATGAGAGGTAAATGCGGACGTTAGGTGCAGCGATAACCTGAGATACGTGCACAGTTCGTTCGAAAGTAAAATATAGAATAAATGCACTTGATTTGTAAACCAAATTTAAATGCGAAGTTTTAAATCTCTAATGCTAATGCATGGAATAATAATAGCAATATGTAGCAATAATAGCACTAATATGTGGGGCACGTGGTGGGGCTTTGGCGATCTGCGCTACTGATGGCCAGTCAGTCTACTCCACAGCCAATCACGGGCCCCTTCCTTGCTCGGGCCCCGGGGCTTCAGCCCCGCCTAGCCCAATGTGGCCCTGCTTGTGTTTTTTTATCAACCCAGTGCTGGGTAAATATTGGACAGAACACATGCTGGGTTTTTTTGACCCAGCTGGTTGGGTTAAATGTTTTTACCAAACATGCTTGGTTTTTTTATTTAGGTCAACTATTGTTTAAAAATTATTACATTGCTGGTTTAAAATGGACTAGCACTTATAAAAAACAGAATTACTAGAGGCAACAGCAATAATCAAAAGATGAACATTTATTATTAAGCAAGAATGTATGGTCAAAATACAAGACAAACTGAGTTTATTTGGGTGAATATAGCATAGTTTACAATATTACATACACATTGTATTAAACCGTTCTCTGTAATTGCTTTTTACTGAAATTGTGCCAATTCTCATGCCGGTGTGTTGCCGAAATCTGAGCCGGTGAAGGGCTGCTGATTGTTCGCCAGGTTAAAGATGCCATGACTGACTCCAAAAACTACCCATAAACAAACAGTACTGACATTAGAGAACATATTTTAAGATTAAACTCGAAGATTAAATAACGAATAAGGTGTTTCCATCCTTTAACCCGTTGATTCCCACTATATGGAGAAAAATCCTGGAATGTTTTTTTTCAAAAACCTTAATTTCTTTTTCGCCTGAAGAAAGAGAGACATCAACATCTTGGATGATTTGGGGTGAGTAAAATTTTTGTTCTGGAAGTGAACTAATCCTTTAAAGCAAAAAAATATAATAATAAAGCTGCAAGCAGCGATGAAAGGGTCCTCGCACCCGGGCTCACCGCCGATCAGTGGTGAATGGTGGGCACTATGCTTTTAACAAAGTTAATTTAGGAGGAATATGTCAAAGTCATTTATATGTGCCAAACTTCCTGCTGCCAGCTGGTGGCGCTATGCCTATAACTGAATATTAGTGTGTATATGTGTTCAGGCCAGCACTTTTATCAAACATATGAAGTTTGGAGCAGATTGAACGTGGTATGCTTGAGTGTAAGACATGACATGTCCTGCTGCCAACAGGTGGCGCTATTACGGAATATTGGCCTTTAGATGTCTTCAGGCCAGGACTCTTGCCAAACATGTCAAGTTTGGTGCAAATTGTACATTGCATGTTTAAGTTAGTGTAAAACAAGTCATTTTCTGTTGCCAGCTGGTGGCGCTATGATTATAATGGAATATTGGCCTTTAGATGTGTTCAGGCCAGGACTCTTATTGAACATGTGAAGTTTGGGGCAGATCGGACATTATATGGCTGAGTTACAACAACTTCCTCTTTCATTGCATTAATAGCATGCATTAGCACTTAGTAAGTGTTTCTATCATGTTTAGCACAATATGGCATATTTTGCTGTGCTTTTAATAGTCCATCACGGTGTTAAACATGTCACTTCCTGTTGACAGTAGGTGGCGCTATGACTATAACTGAATATTGACATGTAAATGTGTTCAGGCCAGGACTCTTGTCAAACCTGTTAAGTTTGAGGCAGATTGGACATTGTTTGCATAAATTACAACAACTTCCTGTTTCATGGCTTTAATAACATGCTTTAGCACTTAGCTAAGTGTTGCTAACATGTTTTAACATGTTTCGAGCATGTTGCTACCCTATTTAACACTTGTTGATAGTTTTTAAAATGTTGCTAGGCATCCATAATAGTATTAAAAATGTCACTTTCTGTTGCCAGCAGGTGGCGCCATGACTTTAATTGAATATGGGCATGTGTTCAGACCAGGGCTCTTATCAAACATGTTAAGTTTGGGGCAGATTGGACATTGTATGCCTGAGTTACAGTAACTTCCTGTTTCATTGTATTATTAGCATGTTTTAGCATATTAGCTAAGTGTTACTAGTATACGTTTGTAGCATGTTAAATATTAAGTTTGGGGCAGATTGGACATTGTATGCATGAGTTACAGCAATTTCCTTTTTCTTTGTATTAATAGCATGCTTTAGCTCTTAGCTAAGTGTTGCTAGCATGTTTTAGCATGATTCTAGCATGTTGCTAACACTTTTTAATATGTCGCTAGGAGTCCGTAACAGCGTTAAACATGTCACTTCCTGTTGTCAGCAGGTGGCGCTATGACTATAACTGAATGTGGGCACTGACATGTGTTCAGGACCGGACTGTTATCAAACGTGTGAAGTTTGAGGCAGATCGGACATTGTTTGCCTGAGTTATAGCAACTTCCTTTTTCATGGCGAAACATCAAAATTGTCAGGCCGCCAGGGACACGCCCTCCAACGAAAACTCTAGATCTTCGCAATTTAGCATCGCAAAGGCCTTATGATAACACTCAGCAAATTTGAAGATGATCGGATAAAAACTGTAGGAGGAGTTTGTTAAAGTACGAGGCCTGAAAATGGCAAAAACTGCACAAAAATCGTACAGGAAATTCCATATAACGGACTTCCTGTTGGGTTTCGGATGTTGTGCCAGGAAGCTTTTTGAGCTTAACTTGTATTGAAGCCAGAAATCATCCTTAAACTAGATTCCTGGTCATTTCAGTCTGACATACCTGTTTTTCCCCAGGACATTTCAGCGCAGATTTCTTTAAACTAAATTATGACTGCTTCCATCCAAAAAAGCTTGACTGACGTCATACTGTAAGTGGACCAAGAACAATTATAAAAAAAAAATGTTATCAGCAAGTCTGGATAAAAAGCGCCGCTGCCTTTTGATGAGTGTGATGAAAAGAGAAAGGCATGGATGTTCTGTGTCTCATTTAAGTCTTTGGTTACATAGACAGAGCCAGCGGGACTTGATGAATAGCATAGAAACACCATTGACCTACTTGCCTATTTTGGTTCAGCCGTGCTGATTCACAGTACCAAAAACACAAAAGATTGAGCTAAGCACTCCAGGGCGACCGTGTTTGATGACTTTGTGATGGTGCAGTGCATTACTGCACACGCAATACCCAATGCGGGTTCAGCACATCAGCTCCGGTCATTATTTTATCATGGGCTCATATATAGCGTCGCCCAAAAGTCCAGTGAAAATGCGTGTGAATTTATATTAAACATTTCTTTTTTATTTTACATCATATAACGTTTCTTTGTTTGAAGAAACTCTGTAAATCCTAAAACTTTATTTCCAGCTTTAAATGGGATTTTAAGTCCAAGATTGTAAATGTGATTTCAGACCTTTGGATTCCACGGTTTAAAAAAGTCCTGAGAGTAAAGCTGTATGAACCGGGAATAACAAAAATACATTTACTAGAAGTGAAATTGCCAAAAAAACTGAGTTTGTTTTCCTTTTTTAAGTATAAATCTCTGTATATTTCGCTATTGATTTAAGCTAAGAAAATGTTGCCTGTGGGCTAAGAAAAAGTTTAAAGTATGTTTAGATGTTTCTCTGGAAAACAAGACTAAAATACTCATTAAGGAAGAGCAGATGAATAGATCTTTATCTACAAAAAAAAAGAAAGCGAAGAGAAGTATACTTTATGGGAAGAGGGGGGAGAATAAACATACGGTGAGAACTAGATGTTGCATAATGATATTGTATATTCAAACAAGGTAGCCATCACTCATCTACATAGATCCCTCCTGAGATCTGTGAAAGGTTGATGTGCTCATTCAATATTGATGGAGAGTGTCGGAAACGGAATCGTTTGGGAGTTAGAAACTGAAACATCTGTTTCATGTCTGTTATGACGGTGGTGATGAGACAGAGGAACGACTGGGTGACATTAAACACTGACGTTTTAAAATCTAACGGCATAAGGAGGGAACATTTGGGCTTGTTTATGGAGAAGAAACATATATCACACCTGTATGCCGCTGCGTGAGGAGGTATATACGGCTGTTCAATATTCCTAGACCTCTTCCAAGGGGAAGAGAGACAGGAGGGAAGAATTACAGCTATTCCCAGTGTATTAATTAACCCTGGCACTAGAAGAGATGCAGAACGACAGCAAGGAGAGAGATAGATGACGGTGCAAAACATTTCCTCAAAGAGTAGAGGTTAAATCCAGGCACACTGCGCACCTATATTTATGATGCACAACACTGTCATGTATCATATTTGCTGAATGAAATCCAATATTTGTTTCCTACTAATTTTAAGGTGCTAATTCCAAAAATAGTGCCTGTTTTGTTGTAGCATGTCACATTTTCACACAAAATATAATGTGCATATCACTGAATTAGAATAAGGTGAAAAAGTCTTGTATTATCCCTTAACAGTGACATACAGTATCATGAAAATCTGACTTTTTCCGTGTTTATTGGCTATAATCAGGTCCCCAGGGCATCTAGCAACCCAGAAAACGTGAAAAGGGATATCTTTGTTTTGGTAAGCTATTTTCTGCAAGCATCTGAAAAAATCTTATTATAATATTACCACCCCTTAATCTGCACGTTTCCACCCACGGCGTTGTCATTTAGCGCAAGCGAAAGCAGTGTACCAGTTCTAACGCCATGGCAAAAGTTTGAGCAAAGCATGCTAACTGTTCTGTCATTGGCTGCAAAGATGAGCACAGAACACTATTTAGAGTCCCAGACTCAGAGGAGATTAATTGACTGTTTTTGTTCCTTTGTTGTTAACATAAACTTGTGTGTATTTGACAGTTAATAAGACATGAAAGAGAACTTAGTTTAGTACTCACATGCCATGTGACAGCTGCTTCTGTGTCTGTTTTTTTTTTGGCAGAGTATCTGAGTTAGGAGCTGTAAAGGCACAGCCCTATTCTGGAAAAGGGGGCGGGAGCAGCAGCTCATTTGCATTTAAAGAGACATGCACATAAACTCAAAATAGGCATTTTCAAAATAATATAAAAAATGATCATTCTTATTTGTGTATTGTGTATTTTTATATATATATTTTAACTCAGCACAATCAGAGAAATATAAAATTAATAATGATATATGACAATTTTTATATATGACTAAAGGTACGCATGAGTGACAGTGCAGAACTTGCGCTTACACTTGAATGATTCTTAATTGATTACCATGACCTTTTCCCAAGTATTAACTCATTTTGTACCAACAGAGCTCAACAATCTATTATAGCGCTTTACCAGCCGTGTGTGAAAAGATGAACTTCCCTACCTCAGTGGAGGTTAAACACCCACACAGCATACCTGAAAGCCGACAGTATGTCATTCTCTCTGTGTTATATATGGAACACAGGTCAAAGAAAAACACATGAGAATTTCATGTGGGTGCACTCACTTAAAGGATGCTGAGACTGTCTGTCTGAATTCAGTGGAAGTGCAAAAGGATTTGATTAATATAAAACACTGTCCTCCTTATCACTTATCTCTGCGAGTTGAAAGACATGCAGCATTTTTTTTTCAACCAGAGCACTGGATGCCTGCAAGATGTAATATTTACACAGCTCAAGTACTTCTTGCATGACCTTCAATATCCTTTCACACAACTCTACATTTACACCATTTTTCTTGAAGTTACTGCTTTTAAAATGTGCATAACATAAATGTTTACATTTAAATCACTTGCCTGATTGTAAAATAAGATTTGATCCCCACCTATTGTACGCAAGTAAAAAACAAAACATTAGCAGGTCTTAAATGTACATTTTGTTTTACATATATGCACTGAAAAAAAAGGCTTAGCTTACTTAGTATTTGAGGCCTTGTTTCTAGACAAATCTAGTTTTTTATCCCTGGAATCAAGACTAAATATCTAATGTTGTTTTGCTTATCTATTAAATGCATCTTAATTTAAGAATTTTTAGATATTTTGACTAGAAACAACACAAAAATGCTAAGTAAGACAGGCCTTTTTTTTGCAGTGTGATACATAGTACACTGTTTAAGTGTAAGCGAGATGCTAACGGTCTAATCAGTTTCTATGATCTATGCTAAACTATGCTAATAGTGCAACGGCCAGACCCGGAGATCGGCTGAATGGATTCGAAAACGGTAAAACTCAACTGTTTAACTTAGGCTCCAACTCCCCTATTTTCAAAAAAAGTGAAGTGTTCCTTTAAAAACCCTCAGAACTACTTCCTTACGGCATGGATTCAAATCTCAGTTTGACAGCTGAACAACTGAGCCCCAGTCTCCATTACTAATTCCAAAATGTCACTTTAGAACTAGTAACGAAGGAATGTTGAGTTGCTTCATTGAAAACTTATTGTATTACTGTATTAAAGACTCACTGTATTACGTGGAGTAGAGTATTCTGAGAGAGGGATGGACTGAGCGATTACCTGCATCTGATAAAGCATTCATTCTTTATATTCATGATGAAACATTAGTGTGAATGTCCACTGAGGAAAGCGTTATCTTTGTTGTAATGTTAATATCCTTACATTTGTTAAGGGTGATTTCTGATGACAGCGCTGCTCAGTGCATTTGTTGGCTGCATCAAGCTCTTGTTGAAACTAAAAATAACTTCCGTTTCTAACCAACATGTTTATTTTTCAGTAAAAAAGTTTTTACTACTGATTCACAAAATCTTGGTCTCTTGGTGGAACATTGTAACTAAAATCACAAACAAACGCACCGTTTATTAATACTAAACAGTTTTAAATACTACTGTTATTTATATAAAATAGTATTTATTGAATAATATTATTTAATAAACAACAACAACAGCCATCATAAAAGTTGCTAGGCAATTCAGTCAAATGTATGAAGAGAGCACTCTGATATACAGCATTGAATTTACATAAACATGATGAGATTTTGCTTTGGAACAAATAATAGTTTAATAAAACCAAAGACTGCCTATTAGATTTACCCAAAACGAAATTATATGTCATGTTTAACCACTATAGAGACATCAGAGCCAATGGTAGATTCCAGAAGATCTTGGCCGAGGTGAGGCACTCTTGTGCGGTTTCATGAGTGCAGAACGGCCGCTGGAGCTCTCATGTCCAAAAACGTTGACGCAAATTTTCAAATAGATGTTATATTTATTAACAAATTGCATATTTGAACTATAAACAAGTACATTCTTGCCTGAAAACCTCTTAAAACTACATTCCGTGACACAGAAACAGTAATATTTATAAAATGATACTGGATTTGGATGTCCGCCATGACACTCGCTATAAGAAGCACCACAAGCGGAGTGATACGATTACAAACTGTAAAATGGCTGTTGGAGCTCTGTTGGACTCTAATATCGCACTCTTATCAGCCAATCAGATTCGAGGACCAGAAAGAACTGTTGTATAATGTAAATTACATTGTTATGATTGGATTCCGCAATTCTGTCCACGTTTTCCACATTGTGGAACTCATAGGGCCCTATGAATGCTAATTGCATACACTCTAGAAAATAAAGGTTCTTTATTGGCATAGAGGCATCCATAGAATGGTTCTATTCCACAAAATGTTCTTTAGATTTTTAAAATATTCTTTACACTAAGAAAAAAATGTTCTTTTTTTTTTTTTTAAAGAACTATTCACTGAAAGGCAAGACATCACTGCGAAAACCTCCTTTTGGAATCTTAATTTGTAGACGTGTATGAAATATTTTGTTTTACATATCACAAAAACTTTAGTGTGTCATTGAAATGAGTACAGCCTGAATATGTCACCAAAAAAAATTACTCTGAAAGTTATCCTATAATTTGCACACTGAATAAGACATACATTTTCCTGTTTTCAGGCAGCCCGTTAATGGAACCAATCTCTGCTGAGGCCAAAATATCAAAGTGTTGCCAGAACATGAGACATTGTTCCACTTGTGTGATTTCTAACTAAAAGGGAAAGGGAGCTGTACCCAGTTAGAGGAGAACAAGGTTATTACCTTGACAATGTTCTCCGTGACAATCTGCAATCTGCTGGCGTTTCTCCGGGACATCTGTTTCAGCCAGAGTAAATGGAACATTATTATGCATGGTAGAAACACTCACGTTCTATTTGCTACTGATTGGGACAATGGGCCTTTGACAGATTGCATTCTGGGAGTGGAAGAAGAATCTGTTGATCTATACACAGAGAGTAAGAGAAGCGTTTGTTAACTAAACACTTGCTGTGGAAGGAAGCGGCCATCTTGGGTCAAACCGGGGCAGATCCTTAGGGAGCAGAAAGTGGACTTGAGCGCTTTCGGCTTTTGTACATCACTGAACTGTTCAAAACTGAACTGGTTCTGACCTGTGCTGTGGAATGGGTAAAAACTGTCAGACTTGCTCACATGATTAATTGACTTGTCATCTGACACAATGAGTGAGTCTTCGGTCTTTATGCTGCTTCTCTGGCACTCACAAATAATGTGCATTCATTGTGTTGATTCACTGACCTCATCATCAGCTGCCAGTGAGGAGCAGAGCCTACTGAGACTCGAAAGACCAGCTCATTTGTCCGATCCCTGAAAGTCTACAACTGTTTGGATACACTAATGAATATTAGTGGTGACTGGCAGCGGTTTAATGCACTGGGCACAACAGGGCTGCGTTAGCCACGCGAGAAAACATACCACTTTGTATGCTATCAATTAAGGTAGCTGTCAGTCTTGAAGCTGTTGTCATGGTGACAATCATATGCTCTCGTGCAATGTAATCATGGTTCATTACAGTCATTCTACAATGCTGTGATAACGACCAGGTGTGTCCTCTTATACCTTTTTTTCCCTATTACCAGAGCATTTCAATATGATGAAAAGGCCAAAATAGTCTGTAAGATGGATTTATAGGGTTAATTTAAAAAATGTATGTTCTGGTTGACCATATTTTGTCTCTATGTGCAAATATGTATCTTTAACAACAAAATGCGCACAAATATGACAAACTAAAGATATGGTGGCAACTGTGCCATTTTAATTGTAATAATGTGTTTCGCTATGATATTCTCCTGTTTTGGAGTGCTCCTCACATTGCCTCTGGGTGATTCTATAATTAGAGGTACATTTAGAATTTGACATGTCAAGAAAAAAGTTTTCCTGTTTCCCAAAAACCCAAACATGACTACATAGCTGCTTTGAAACAAACTATATTGTATAAAGTGCTATATAAATAAAGGTATTTTGTAGGAATGTGCATAAAGTACCATCTATGTTTGCTAATGTCCATCATGTTACCTTTACTGGGTAACGCAGTTAGTGTTTTGGGCCTATACTCAACATGGAAGCCTAGAACTACTGAGCTTATGGCATGTTCAGAAATATATTTTTTATAAACAAAACATAAGTTTTAGTTAAAATGTCTGGTTAAAATGTGCAGCAATACTACTTGTGTAACACTGTTAACAGTCAAATAATCCACTCTTAACACAAGTTTGCTAGTTTAACCAATATTAGGGAAAAGAGAGAGAGAACAACTTCTAGTGTTTCATCCATGTCCTTCTAGAGGAAATATCATTATAATGTGCAAATTATGCAAGAATGGGACAAACCATTTCTTTTTGAGGGGGGTTTTTCCAGTGGGTAACTTAGTTGACAATGGTTTTTCGGACACAAAACAAGTTATATCACAGTAAACACTTATTATTTTTGAAGCACGCACCCAAATGTCTTGATAACCTAATCTAACTGAAGGCAAAACTATGAAATTAATTTATATTTGAGGTAATTTTCATTTTTAAATGCAGAGTAGAATGAGCAAATTTACAAAATCAGACAGCTGAATACCAGGGTTGTATGTGATATGAACATCATTTTTGAAAAAATATACGACTTTTTCAACATATAGTAGTGTGATTGGGAAAAATATAATTGTGTACTAGAAAATTAAGCATCAGGGCTTTTGATGAAAATATATTAAAAATATATTTCACGGACATGATGTACCCACAGTTATAGAATGACCCCTCTATTAGGAGAACGGTTTTAGCTATCTGATCACAAAATGTTTAAGACAGTTTTTATCTGTATTTAGCACTGACCATTTGTGATCAGATAACTAAAACAATTTTTAAAGGGGTCATTGGATGCAACGTTCACTTTTACAAGTTGTTTGAGCATAAATGTGTGTTGGTAGTGTGTGTACATCTACGCTATAATGACAAAAATCCACCCAGTGGTTTTTAATGAATCAGTAAAAATGTGATTTGAAGATGCAGTGGATTAAGTTTTTTTGTGAAGGGAATGCGTTTCCTGATCTACATATATCTGTCTATGTTCGTGCAAATCATGATTCGTGCTGATTTCTGATGTAAAAAGGTTAAAAGGGTGTTTTTTACACTAGCATTAAGAAATTTTAACCAAAGTATGTTATAGACTTTTCATTAAGACCCTAAAGAATCATATCAACTTGTGGAAAATGGGCATCTGACGACCTTTTTAATACCAGCTGGAAACATGGCTTTCTTTATGAGCAGTTTATTAAAAGAACCACCTCATAAGTGTCATTTGTTTGGGAATCGGTCTATACTGTTCGCACTGTATGTTTCTGATTCATTTAAAACAAAACGCCCCTGGATATCGAATGAAATTTGCGCTGAGAAACTCCTTCAGTGGCTGTGGCTTCATGACAAGCGTCGGCATGTTTACATCCTGCCAGGATGGCATCTAGCGTTTCTTGTCTCTACTGTTTGCAAGCTCTTTCAGTAGCTGTGGTCTACTAAAAGCCTAAAAGGCATCAGGGCTAAAGTAGAGAGAACAAAGATAAGGGTCTTTAGGAAATTTTATTCATCCACAGGCATCTTACAATTCTTTTCTCCTCTTCTTATTGCTAGGAAAGCAGTGAAGACTCACATCGCTTCTCTTGTTGCCATTCGGCTGAAAATTACAACTAAAAGCCGCACAATGTGGCATTGTATCAGTATTTTATTTTCCGAGTTGTGTTGCAGTAAAATAACAACAGGTAGCACCAGTAGCTCACCGTGTGCAACCATTTCAAGTCCTCGAAATAATGGCACCTCATAGTCCAAAATATGTAAAAATCATGTGGGTGTTCGAAATAACATAAATCTTGAATGGGTTTCATACTGCATATTTCAGACATAATATGTGTTATATTAAAGGGGCCATCGGATGCCCATTTTCCACAAGTTGATATGATTCTTTAGGGTCTTAATGAAAAGTCTATGATATACTTTAGTTAAAAATTCTCAATGCAAGTTATTAAGAAAGGTGATTGCAGAGATTCATTAAAAAAACCCTTATACTCACTTCTGGTGTAGGTGAAGCTGGATCACGAATGATTTGCGTGAACATAGACACATTTATGTAGGTCGGGAGGTGCATTTCCTTCACAAACAAACATAATCCACTGCATCTTCAGCGACTCAGATGTCGAGAATAAATGACGACCACTATGTTCATTATTACATCCAGCAACACAACACCTCAATCGGAGATATTCTTGTCTAACTTACATCCCTGTTCTGGCATCGAAACAATGGAGGTCAGACTGTTACAGCTGATTTAGGGCGGGTCTGAGGTAAGACACTCATGTCAATCAACTATCGTGGGAGCGGCCATCTGAGAATGGCTTGATTTGAAAAAGGAGATATTTTTTTTACAGATTAATTAAAAACCATTGCATGAATTTTTAGCATTATAGGGTAGATGTGTACATACACTGCCAACACACATTAATGTTCAAACAACATGTAAAAGTGAACTTTGCATCCGATGACCCCTTTAAGTCTTAATGCCTGGAGTTCCCTTTAACTGTTAAAAAGTCTTCCCAGCATTTTTTGTTTAGCCAGGCATCATGTTATGCTGAAGTAATGAAAGATCAAGCTCCTATTTGGCTCTTTAACTGATTGGGACAGTGGCAGCGCACACCTGTCTACTGGTTGACTGGTAATTTGTGTTAATCTGCACACAGTGCTGGTTTGTTAAGATCTGGAGCTTCTAACAGCAGACTTAAAGCGTAAATGCCAAATGAGCTATAGTGTACACTTGGCAGGTCAGTTTTCAACTCTTTTGGAACATGCAAGATTAGTGATTTGCCTGTTCATAATAGAGAGCTTGGTTTAGCAAATATTGGATATAGGTCCCACTTGTGTCTATAATTTATGGATTGTACTGCTCTGAATGCAACTTTGTTTGATTATTTTCTCTGATACATGCTAAGTGAACACTGCACTGTGAAGAATTTGCCTGAAAGTGGAATGGCTTCCCGGGTAGCATTATCTCTGCTTGAGTTTGTTTCCCCCTCTTTCCTGCACAGCATGGGCCGTGTGATCTTACTTTAACAATAAATGCACTGCGTTGTTTATGACGCACAAGATGTCACAACGTGTAATTGAACCAGATGCGGGATCCCTAATGCTGTGGCTTTCATTTTTGTCCATGTTTTTCTTCTAAATACGAGCTGCCACAAAATGCTAGCTCAATTCAGCCCAGGATAGTATAAAATCCAGATTGCAGGATATCTTATCATGTGATGGCAGAAACATAATTGCTCTGTTTTGGAAACCTATTCGGCTGCCTGTGGTAAGTTTTTTGGGCCTTTTAGTCATCATAGGTGGTGTGAAAGTTGTTCTGAAAGGTAGTCAGCTTAATAACACTGTCTTATAAGATGCTTAATTTTATCCAAATTCAATGGGAGCATCACTTAGATCCTTTATAGAAAAGTGTAGCATCTGGACCAATCAGACACACAGTTATTTGTTACATTTAACAAATAATCTTTCAAACCAACAAGCCAGCTATATGTTGGAGTTCTGGAGACCCCCAAAAGCAACACCCCAAAAGGGCTCAATTGCTAGGGCGACCATCTGTTAACCATGGGTTTTATTGCTTAAAGGAATGCAAGCAGAGCACACTACATTTGCCCATAGGAAAGACACAATCCCTACAGAGATGGACTCTCCCCTATGCATTCAAAGACAAACCTGTCTTTGACCTTCCTATCACACATAGCCCCAGGTCATTGTGTGTAGTATTACTGCCTTGTATTTTTGTGTTTTTCATGGATTCTGTTGTATGCATTTGTTATGATAGATCTTTAGTGTAGTGTAATCTCACCTATGCCATGTTTGGTCTCTTTGAATTCATATTTTGATGATCTAAAAGATGGTGTATATTATATGTTGATACCTATGCAACATATTAGTGTTTTAAAAATCCTTAGTAGTTTTTGCATCAACACCCAATCGAATTACATATGCAAAATACCATGCTTACAGACAAAGAGTCGTAAACTCAAGTCACTATTGGCTCTTGGACCTCCTGGAGGTGTAGCCTCCAGAGACCTTAAAGGCATCACACGAGTGATCTCCCTCCTCTTCTGCAAAATCTTCCGATCGCTTCCCGTGTGGAAGGACTCACGGGGAGCCTGAGCCAGCGCAGGGCGTGCACGGCAGGCCCCAACATATAGAGCTGTGGCTCTCGACCACAAAGACTAATAACACTGGAGTTAATTTTCATTCAATCCTGGGATTCATCCTCACAGAAATGTCCTTAACCAGACGTTTCTCTCTTCTGCACGTTTTCTTTTTTAGTTTCTTCACTCATCTCACATGAGTGACTCGCCTCAGTCAGGCAGTGGTTCTTTTAGAACCTAAGAGGATGAGGAAGATGAGCTATAGCTCTTCAGGACTTCCCTAAGCTTGCATCAGGCCTTGCGGCCTTGTCTTTCCTAAAGATCACAGAATTTCAGCTGGGTCTCTCTCTCAGCTCTTGGTTCTTCTTCACTTTCCACATGGGAAGAAACTCCCAGTCATCATCGAGTAAGTTCATCTTTGGAGTTCATCACTCTTCAGACATGGAAGAACGTGATCGCGATTCCAAAACCACCACTGCTCCAAACCATCAAGACTTTCACCAGAGACTGCATTGGGGCGCTTGTTCAACGACCAAGGCAATGCAAGTATTGTACATTTAACTAAACAAAACAGAGGTTTAGTTAAGCTGTAGATGGCACTGATGGTTTCACTCAGGTGGTTAACTGACTCTTTTTATAGCTTCATTTTCTTGTCTCTTTAATGGCTTCTCACTTACCCTTTCCCCCATGTATGAGTGATTGTATGTTGTTTGTTTAGATTGGTTATGTGTTAGTCCTTCATTAATAAAACTCTTGTGCACAAATTACATGAGTTTTGATTCTGATTCTGCCTTGTAAAATAAATGTCCCTTTAAGATACCGATTCAAGCTACATGCTCTAATGCTATAGTACAGGGGTGGCGAACTTCGGTCCTGGAGAGCCACAGCCCTGCAGTGTTCAGCTCCAGCCCTAATAAAAACTCACCTGCCTGTAGCTTCCTAGTAACCCTTCAGACCTTGATTAGCTTGTTCAGGTGTATTTGATTTGGGTTAAAACTCTGCAGGGCTGCAGCTCTCCAGGACCAACGTTCACCACCCCTGCTATAGTACTTTAAGAAAGTTATTTTTTGTGGCCAAGAAAATATAATTTCTTAGAGTTGATATGAAATTATACTGAATGTTCGCTGGATGAACAGATTAGTTGATGGAAAATTAGCTCTGCTTACTACTGGCAGCTGATATAGATAATTGTAATTAATCATAATTAATTGTAATTATTTATATACTTTCCCCTTTGAGCTAAATCACAACAAAAGGCAATTGCAGAATGCATTGCAGCAAGCTAAGTGAAAAAATGAATCCTTGATGGTAAATGAGATGAAATGTACACTGGTAGCCAAACGTCTGGAATAATTAAGATTTTGTGTGTGTGTGTGTGTTTGAAAGCAGAATCCTAAAAACAGATACACACACACACAATTTGACAAAAATATCAAACAGCAAAACTACTTAAACATTGAGTTTTCAACATTGAAAATAATTAGATGTTTATTAAAAAACTGAGGACCACTAATAATTCAGCCACATATTCAGCATATTAGAATGATTTCTGAAGGATCATTTGACACTGAAGAGTGGAGTAATGACTTTAAAACATTAAAATAAATAAATAAAATAAAATAAAATATAAAATTGGCATGCAATGTATAATTAATTTTTCTTAAAAAAAAATAAAAAATATATATATATATATAATGTAAATATGTGTGTTGGTTGTGCCTATATGCAACTTATGTTTTTCTTTCTTTTTTTTTCTTGAAAAGCGACCTTGAGCTTTGGAAAGGCACTATGTAAATATATAAATATATAAATATATAATGCAGAGTGTGCCAGAAGAGTCACTTATGAGATTCCATGACAGTTAGGATACCAGATGCCTATGTTTAGAAGCCAGATGCCTATGTAGGGAGTAGGCAGCAAGTCAGCTCTCTAGGTTTTGAAATAGAGCTAATAAGAATGTGCTTATTCACCATTGTTTTCTTCACGCTGTTGTCCTTGTCAAATTACAAAGGGACTGGAGCCCCTGCAGACACACAGATGCTTGTAACCACTAGGGTTTTCTTGATTCACAAGATACTCCACTTCATCACATCTTTGTCTCATCAAATCACATCAGTGCATTGCCATCCCATCTCAAAGCTGTTCGGTGTTGTGTTTTCATTTCGCAACAGAACCCTCACTCAGAATTTTGCCAGTAAATGACATCTCCGGCCTCAATCAAATCAATATTACAGTGGAAACAATCACTCTCTGCCACAAAGCATGTTTTATTCAGTCCGCCGCTGCCTAAAGGGGCTCTCGATGCCCCTCGAGCTGTCAGAGATGGGAAACCTAAAACACCCACAGTGCATCACCCTTTCCCTCAGGAGCACAACAAGTGACTTATTCATATGTGTAAATCATGTTTTATACAATATGACATTGCAGGGCCATTTTGGTGAAATAAAACATGAACATGCTTTATTATGAAAGTTAAGTACTTTTAGACATTAGCAGAACTATTGTGTTTGTGATGTTCTCGAAATTACGTATTATGAACTAAATTACCCTTGGGTTGAACAAACCACATGCGTGTCCGACCCTGCTGAAAAGGCCATCTTAGCATGCTCTTTCACATGTTGCTGGATAACCTAGTTAGAAGCCTGCTGGGAATCCAGAGCAAACCGTATGCTGCAGGGATGCACGGCATTCAGAATTATATTTAAAATGTCTTTTACACTAGCACTTTTAGTGCACACCCGGGTCGTTTGACGTCAGAGTTTTGTTAATTTGAATAATGTGAATGCTGTCACTCTAAACAAAAATGGTGCTAAATAGCACTAAAAGTGGTTCATTGGCTTGTTGTACTTTAAGTGCTATATAGCATCTATCTTTCAAAGTGCACCTTTATCAAATAGTGCTATGTAGAACCATAAGAGAAATCACATTCTCCTCCTTAGATTTTAGATGTTACTCCATTCTCAAATGTTTGCTATTAATGCTTTGAATCACTTTTATGCTTTTCTGAGGTCAAAAAGTGTCATGGGCTCTGGAATATTTCCAAAAAGGTCAAGAACCACAATACCCTGAGCAAATACACTTTAATGTTTTCCCAACTAAATTAAGAGACTTAGGCTACGTTCACACTGTCAGTTTTTGGGATTGACAACCGCATTTACTTACAGGTGTGAGTCTCGAAATGTTTGTGCCACAGAGCGGCTCTCTCGCACTGAATGATGTGACAGCAACTAGTTGTCCAGTCCTGTTGCGTTCACACAGCGCATGTTTTCTGAGAATGCGGTTGTTAGTCCTGAAAATTTACAGACACGTTCACATAGCAGCAGAATACGGTTGTCAGGCCTGTATTTGAGTCCTTAATACAATTACATTCACAGACAGTACGGTGATTTACGGGTATGACAACTGCGTTTTATAACCGAACTCACATCCGTAAATTTTTATAAATCACAACGCATTCTCGGAACACACATGCTGTGTGAACGGAACAGGACTGGACAACTAGTTGTCCGTTACATCATTCAGTGCGAGAGAGCTGCTCAGCTGCACAAACACACATCTACAGTGTGTTGTGTGCTTTCATGTGGGTGCTATAGGAAAGTTTATATCCAGTCTCCACCGAAGCCATTCCCATCAGTTTTGTGTTCTGGGCGCAACTCGATGCTCCGCTCTTCACCCAAATATAAAAGCAGATGTTGGTTAATGAAGGTTTGATGAATAAACTCGCCTACGGGTGTAAGTTCGGTTACAGAATGCGGTTGTCACACTCGTAAATAACCATACTGTGTGTGAACTAGGGGTGTAATGATACATGTATTCATAACGAATATGGACACATCGGTGCATGTGGCCTTACAACGAATACAGGCAATTCACCCTCAATCCAGAAGGGAGCGCCCGCAGTAATGAAACGCTGTTTGATAACCGCCGGCAGAAGAACAGCCAATGCTGTGAGTTGAGCACTTGAAAACAAAGCCCACTAGACAGTGATCATGTGCTGATTTCTGAATGCGCCTCTGACAATTACTGACAAATGAGTATACTTTAAGGCTTGTGCACTCAACTGTTTGCAAAATGGAGCTTTGTGCTCGTGTATCCTACCTCTCTCATTCGGCACAAGTCCAAATATTCCATAATATTTCCATATTTGTGATGTATCTGAATGCTAAACTATAAGGTAATTATAGGCTATGTAGTTCAGTCGCGTTCCAGTGGTGACACAGAGGTGGGCACGCTTATGTTTGGTTCACTGTATTTTATTTTGATAAAGTACCAACTGCGCTGTCATGTTAGCAGTGTTGGAACTCATATGTTTTCTATGTGTATATGTGTGTGTGCGCACGCTGGCGTGATCACTTATAGGATCAAATTAAACACATTTAATTTGATTTACTAACACATAACCAATCTAAACAAACAACATACAATCACTCATACATGGGGGAAAGGTAAGTGAGAAGTCATTAGAGAGACAAGAAAATGAAGCTATGAAAAGAGTCAGTTAACCACCTGAGTGAAACCATCAGTGCCATCTACAGCAGGATCAAATTAAAACACTCCATTTATTGTCTTATTAATAATGCAAAACTGTAAAACGGTTTTATCTGTGTACACTCACAATGAAAACAAAACATTGTGATTTTGTAAAATAAAGAGAACAAATAGGATGTAGCTTTCTGCCATTTGATTTTCCTTTCTGTGAACAAATTAACCATGTCACAAAAATGAACTGAACCTCAGCATATATGTGTTGCACTGTTTTTTCCCTTGTTTATCAGTTAACTAAATCAAGTATATTTCAAGTATTTATTCCTTGTACACCTGTACTGCAGATTTTATATATATCTATAACATTATAATTTAATATAATATTTAGTATTTTCACATCTAGGTGGAAAAAAATGTAATTTGTAGTACTGTGTGTTCAAAAAAAATCTAGCATAGTAGATTTGTGACCCCTGAACCGAGGTATGTACCAAACCGTGACATCTGTGTACCGTTTACACCCATAGTGTGAATATTTCCTTTACAATACATTCTCACTCCCAACTTGTCACATATTGACCCTTGGTCAGGATCCCTAGGCGTCACTTTTTGACACATACGTCAAAAAGTATGTGTCAAAAAGTGACGCATTATTTTTACGCATAATTTTCCAATGTGCAGGGTCCTCCACGGCTTTAAATAAGAAACCTTTGGCATCAGTATGCTGACGTGAAAGGCACTGGGAATTTTATCATCATGATTAAAGGAGAAGTTCACTTCAAGAACAAAAATTTACAGATAATTTACATACACCCTTGTCATCCAAGATGTTTATGTCTTTCTTTCTTCAGTCGTAAAGAAAGTTTTTTTAAAGAGGTCATCGGATGCCCATTTTCTACAAGTTGATATGATTCTTTAGGGTCTTAATGAAAAGTCTCTAATATACTTTGATTAAAAATTCTCAATGGTTTTGTAAAACAACACCCTTTTTACCTTGCCAAAATCAGCTCTGCAAAAATCATCTCATTCTAAGAATGACGATCTTGTTTACATTAGCCGCATTTAGCCGCGTTTAGCCTCTAAACTTCCTAACTACCACGTTATAAGGAAAGGCAATCGCAAAGATTCATAAAAAACGCTTACACTCACTTCTGCTGTAAGTTAAGCTGGATCATGAATGATTTGCGCGAACATAGACGGATATATGTAGATTGGGAGGTGCATTCCATTCACAAACAAACGTAATCCACTGCATCTTCAGCAGCTCAGATGTCGGGAGAAAATGACGATCACTATGTTCATTATTACATCCAGCAACACAACACCTCAATTGCTTAATCGGAGATATTCTTGTCTAACTTACATCCCTGCTCTGGCATCAAAACATGGAAAGTTACTGGACTGTGACAGCTGGTCTAAGGTTAGAGCTCATGTCAATCAACTAATGTGGGAGTGGCCTCTGTCAGTGTGACGGCACACCGACAGGCATCTGAGAACGGCTCGATTTGAAAAAGGGGATATTATTTTTACAGATTAATTAAAAACCACTGCATGGATTTTTATCATTATAGGGTAGATTTGTACATACACTGCCAACACACAATAATGTTCAAACAACATGAAAAAAGTGAACTTAGCATCCGATGACCCCTTTAAGGAAAACATTTCAGTATTTCTCTCCATATAGTGGACTTCTATGGTGCCCCTGAGTTTGAACTTTCAAAATGCAGTTTAAACACAGCTTCAAAAGGCTCTAAACGACCCTAGCCGAGGAAGAAGGGTCTTATCTAGCAAAATGATAAGTTATTTTCTAAAAAAAGTTACAATTGATATACTTTTTAACCTCAAATGCCCGTCTTGTCTAGCTCTGCATGAACTCTGTGTGTTCTGGTTCATAACAGTTAGAGTAGGTTGAAAAACTCCCATCTCATTTTCTTCTCCAGCTTCAAAATCATCCTACATCGCTTTTTTACTTTTTTTTGTAAAGGGCGTTTGATCTTCTTTTCACGTTCACTTTGTAAAAACTGGGTCAGTACTTCTGCAGCGATGCAGGATGTTTTTTTTTTTAGAAAATAACCGATCATTTCGCTAGATAAGACCCTTTCTCCTTGACTGGGATCATTTAGAGCCCTTGAAGCTGTGTTTAAACTGCATTTTAGAAGTTCAAACTCGAGGGCACCATAGAAGTCCACTATATGGGGAGAAATCCTCAAAAAACATAATTTCTTTAGGACTGAAGAAAGAAAGACATGAACATTGTGGATGACAAGGTGGAGGTGTAACCCAAACCCTGCCCCTCAACCTAACCATTTGTCAATATAAAATAGGATATAACAGGCAGATACAACTACAGTTTTTTTTATTTAAAAAGTATTATTATCCCAAGTCTTCCGAGGCAAAAGGATTGATTTCTGAGGGGAAAAGACGCGATCGTCGTCTTTATCCACCATAAAGCTCATCCTGTGTGCAGTCTGTGCACAAATTTAAAAATTGCCACCGGACGTCAGCTTTAGTCGTGAAATGCTATTGGCTCTTGTGTGTCTCCTGACCGATTGCGTCATGCTAAACAAGTTCGGGAGTATCTTTTTGAATGTGATATGTGCGGGAGCAAGATCATTTTCAGCAAATAAAACCTTATGATTTACTCTGTTCTTCACATAACGGAAGACTTGGAATGCAACGCGAGTTGTTTGTAATGTTTTATACTGCTTTTAATGGTCAGTTTTTGCAATAAATACCTGTCACTGTACTTTTATTAGACTGTTGCGTGTTTTATATTGTTCAAAAGTGGGTAGGTTTAGTATAGGGGTAGGGGTGGGGTTAGGTACTCCGAAATATCTATGCAAGTATAAATTTATATAAAATGATTTCTGTTTTTGCAAATGCATGCAAACCATTAAATGCGACGCATAATGCAAACGACTAAAAGCAATGGAGGACCCTGTGCGTCCAAAAGTGACACTAAAGGGTTTCCCTGAGCATCAAAAAGTGATTCCAAGCGTGTGAGAATGTGTTGTTCTTTACAAACCCTCGTTTTGTACTTCTAATTCGTAACTGGTGTTTTGTTTTGCTCTCTCATCACCGCGTTCAGCTACATACTGTGTCATCCGCTAGAACACCACTCTCTCGTTAACGTGCAGACAGTTAGCGGAAGCTAGAGATTTCTGTTTATGAAGTTTTAAATATGTATATTTTTATTACAAAAACACATCAGTTCATTTCAGAAGACCTTTTTTAACCTCCCGGAGCCATGTGGAACACTTTTTATGATGGATTTATGCACTTTTATTGGATTTCATCCATCTAACTCTATCTTAAAAATCTATAATTACTGCCATTATAAAGCTTGGAAGAGCCAGGACATTTTTTTTAATATAACTCCAATTGCATTCGCCTGAAAGAAAGTCATTTACATCTAGAATTTACTGAGGAGTAAATCATGTAATTTTCATTTTTGGGTGGACTATTCCTTTAACAGGTTCTTTATACCACTGACGAACCAAACTTTTTGTTGTGTGCAGATTTGTTTTTTCCTTTGGAAATAATGTGAACGCTGTTGCGGTTTTAATGCGCACCCAGGTTCATCTGACGCCAGCAATCGTACTTAAACATGGAAGTGAAAAAAAGTGAGACGAGCAAGCAACGGTATACATCAATTTCACCATCAACTCCTGTATAGTTGTTACCTAGCAACAGGGGTAAACAGCTGCAGCTGTGATGACACAAGCTGTGGTTGGGAACCCAAAAACACTGTGTAAACACAATCCAGTGGGGGCAGAGGAAGGTGGGATCAATCGAACTTGTGCTTGGACCAAGCAATCAAACCAAGTGTGAAGGCACCCATGAACTTCCATTCAATTACAATTCAAAGATAAATGTACTAAATTTCATATAACTGTATTTTTTTCCTGGAAGACTTTGAATATCAGCTTGACAAAGCCTTGTTTGAAAGTATTGAAAGAAGCTTTGAGGTTTAAGGGTTTATGGACCGAGTGAATGACAGATTAAATTCAATACAAAATCCAACTCATTGATTTGAAAGGAAACCAATTTTCAGTTCTGAATTTTGCTTTGGTGTGCTGGTCTTTTTAGCAACATGAAATACTGTATACAAAAAAATCTACGAAGAGCGAATAAATGGCATCTGGTTTGCAGTGGTGGACAGTAATTAAGTAGTTGTACTTTGTTACTGTCCTTAAGTACAGTTTTCAAGTATCTGTACTTTACTGGAGTAGTTTTATTTTGAGTAATTTTCACTTTTACTTCACTGCATTCCAAAGCGTAAGATCGTACTTTTTACTTAAGTAAATTTCATAAAACATATCGTTACTCCTTATAATATATCACGTGCTCCGAGACGCAGAAGCACTGTCTGATTCATGAACAAACTGATTCTTTTCAATGAACCTGTAAATCGATTCGCAAATCGCACCAAACGATTCATTCACGAATTGGAATGATCTGATTGCAGCTGTTCTCGAGTCGGCAACTCATTGATTCAAATGATCCGTTTAGAGCGAGTCTCCAGTTAACTGAATTCAGAATTAACAACCGGGAGATCTTGTGAGCCCGCGCGTGCGACTGATGCTGCAAAAAGTAAGTCGAATTTTAGGACTGTTTATTCATAACC
This sequence comes from Cirrhinus mrigala, assembly GCA_036247105.1. Classification (NCBI taxonomy): domain Eukaryota; kingdom Metazoa; phylum Chordata; class Actinopteri; order Cypriniformes; family Cyprinidae; genus Cirrhinus; species Cirrhinus mrigala. Next base: position 19,893,770 of record CM070020.1, read on the forward strand.
ATACTGAAAATAAGTAAGATGCTAACTGCCTAGCTAACAAGCTTGCTGGTGCTAAGTTAATTTTTAGTTATAAAGTCCAAATATTTTTATTTAACCACCTAGATAGATTACATCTGAGGGAAAAAGAAAGGATGTGATGTTCAGAACATGGTAACTACAGTAATTATCAAAGTGGGAAGTGATGCCCTCTGGGGGCATTTGGCCAGGGGTGTTTTTACACCACAGACAAGGTTTGAGAGGAAGAAAAAAAAAAAAGAAAATATATTTAGATTTTCCTTAAAATGTTCTTGCTAACATCAGGCTTTATTCTCATGTATAACTGTGACATTATGCACAACAACAAGCTTTGAAACAATTTTTTTCTTACTGGTGAAAATTAGATGGCCAAATCTGTTTTCCCTCAGTTACATCGCAGTGTAAGCTTCACAGTAAATATTACTACATCAGTCTCATCAACATAGTCCTTATCAACAATATAAATGTATTTTTACTTCATATAGTGTTTATTTTGGGAAAATCCCAGGTAATTTGAGCAGTAGGATTTTAAAAAATATGTGCTAATATAAAATGAAATTAAGTAGCCTATATAAAGTTGCAAAATAAATCTATCAGTATTTTTTTACTTAAGTACATAAAAAATTGGGTACTTTTGTACTTTCAAGTCAAATTGAAAAAGCAGCACTTTTACTTTTACTGGAGTAATATTTTATTATATGTACCTGTACTTTTACTCAAGTACTTGGTTTGTGTACTTTGTCCACCACTGCTGGTTTGAGATTAGAGAGCATGTTATATTCACTGCTTTTTGATGTATTCCATAAAGAGCTTCCGATCTAAAACTGGAGTGGAAATCTGCCTTATAAAACTCTTCCAGACAAAAGGTGTGATGGTTACCCTGAACACCTCCTGATGGTGATGAGGAGGTCAAAATGACATCTTAAACTGAACATAAAACACTACTTAGACAAAGTTTGACTGGAACAGGTCAGATTGACCGAGAACAAGAGATTTGGGGCTCCTGACGTGGCTACCCAGTGCAAATTTCTATTCTATTCTATTCTATTCTATTCTATTCTATTCTATTCTATTTATGTATTTTTCATTTCATGGTTTTCTTTGAGGGATAACTTACAATACAGTAGATGGCACAGTGGTCAGGAGGTATTATGTTTTATACATGTGCCCTCTTTGCAACTGCTTCTACAAGCAATATGTAGTTGGACATAAAATGGGAAATGGTGGTTTCTCTCACCACCGCCGTGTTTCTATAAATCATACAGAGCCGAGCACAGAATAGAAAAAGGTATACCAGCCAATACCCCTTTTCCACAGTATATTACATATCAAGTTAGGTGAAAACATTTGGATAATAAAACATAACAGAGCATTTGTTCAGAATGTCGAGGCAGAATATATTATGCTAATTATACCATTTGTTATGGCCATGGCTACTAGACCTATTTGACTATCAATCATGTTTGTTTTGTTGGTGTCGCAAAAAATATGCTTATATATACAAGAAACCACTACATTAGAGAACAGGCTGTTTACCAACCCAAATACCTCATCCGAGGACCTGCTGAAATGCCATTACTGATACCATTAATCTTTCATAATTGTCTGAGCGAGAGTCTCAGTACAGTGTCAGACAGAAATCACCTGTAAACAAACAAAATAAACCTGTGGGACTGAAGGTTAGATTTTATTTGGATTTGAATGTTTTATCACCACTGCCTGTATCTTCTCAATAAGAAATCAAAGTTTAGCTAGTCAGCAAGGCATCATCTGGGTGCAAAAAGCATCTTTCTACATTGATGGCCATTCAGAATTAGCCATGTTTAATTTTAGATTTTGTATAAAAAAATGTATGTTGTGTACTATATATATATATATACACACACACACACACACACATACACGTGTATATATAGTATTTATATATACATATAAATACAGTACACACACATTATGTAATCACAAACAAATTTGTTTTTAAAATGTTGTGATGTTTAATAAATTGTGCTATTTCAAATGTTAAGAATTAAAACACCAGGGCTCCAGACTGTGACTAAAATGGTCGCATTTGGTCCTTTTAATATCACTTAATGCATTTCTTATTGCGCGTTCAGATCTGCTGGTATATAGTTTGTCAACAATAAGGTTTATACTGAATTTGGTCTTTATCATCTTAGTCCGTATTGCCACATTAAGTGTTTGCTGGGCAAGTATAAAAGTGAAAGTTTGCGCATTGTGGTCATGGACATATGCTTGCCTTGAAGTACATTCAATTAATAAACTATATAAAAAATTTGATCTATTAATGGCACTTAATGTATCTTAATACATTAAGCCATATCAAGTGTTAATAGATTTCTACGAGAGACTTTTTTAGTTTTATTCGTAGTGTTATTCGTTTAACAACCACAGCGTCTTGTCTCCACTGGCAACATGCACGATTTGTGTGGATTGCAAGTGACTTCACAGGTAGCAGAGAGTGCAAGTGGTGATTGTGACATTGTAATTTAGTACCACCTGGCTACTGTTGTAAAATGTTGAGACGTAATTAAAATGTAATTAAAATAATAATAATAAAAGAAAAAATTAAATAAAATAAAATAGACCACAAGTGACGTAACTTTCGGAAGTGCAGTTGTCTGAGAGTGCAGGTCTGAAAATGCAAGTGCATGTCTGCAGCCATGTCTTGCGATCACATCTTTTGCTATGTTCACATACTAAAATTAGATGATGCGCATCAAAGTTTTAGTGGAAAAAAGACAGCTCTGGTTGTGCAGCAATGCACTTGGCTTCTAGATTTCTGTGTTAAGTTGCTCAAGCAAGTTGCAATACATTTAAACACAGCATCCCAGCAAACACAGAACGTTCCCCTAACGTTCCCCTATGGTTATATTTTTGGGAACCAAATGAGAACGTTCCCAGAACGTTCCCTGCAGGTTATTTTTTGGTTTAATTTTATAACCTAAAAAGAACCTTCCCAGAATGTTTCCTGCAGGTTATTTTTAGGTTTTATTTTTATAACCTACAGAGAACAGTCCCAGAACATATGAAAAACGTATGACAACATTTATAGGATGCATAAAGAAGGAACCCAAACTGGAACCCAAACAGATTCTGTGTAATAAACAATTCTTTGTGACTGTATAAAGTTTTCAAGTTGGAAAGATGTTTAGTTCACACTTTAACTGAACCTTAGTTTCCACGACGTCTACATGGTTTACTGGAATAAAATGCTGATAAATTTTTAAAAAGATGAGATGTAAACACATGACAGTATGACTGAAATGTTAAAGTGTTAAAAAAAATAAATAAATAAAACACATTTATTTTGTGGCACCTAAAAAAGTTGTTTGGCGCTTAAGTTTGTTTCTTATAGGAGCCAATGGCTCCTTACTCTTTACTTATTTTTTTTTGTCTGGAGCCCTGCACACCAATAATAACTGCATATAATACACATTACTGCTACAATATTTTACTTTTATAATCCAGCATACATGTAGTCTTGGATATTTGTGACCCTGAACCACAAAACCAGTCTTAAGTAGCACAGATATATTTGTAGCAATAGCCAACAATACACTGTATGGGTCAAAATTATTGATTTTTCTTGTATGCCAAAAATCATTAGGATAAGGTAAAGATCATTTGCCATTAAGATATTTTGTAAATTTCCTACGGTAAATATGTCAAAACTTAAAAGGCGATTTTCTCAATATTTTGATTTTTTTTTTGCACCGTCAGATTCCAGATTTTCAAATTATCTTGGCCAAATATTATCCTATCTATCCTAACAAACCATACATCAGTGGAAAGCTTATTTGTATATGATGTATCTCAATTTCAAAAAATTTACCGTTATGACTGGTCACATTTATGTTCAAGAAATTCTGTGGGTTGCCTTTGATTTTTACATGATTACAAGGTGCTTGTTATTTTAAAAATCTTATATGCGTACATTTGTGGATAAAGTATTAATATGTTGTGTATATATAAGGCATGTGTATGTTAATATAAAATCAGACAATGTTGAGGACTATCATTTTAATGTTCTTAAGAAAATATTTGAGAATGTTTGAAGAATTACACTTAGGAACATTCTAACAAACCCCAGAAAAAAAAAGAAATGGCAAGTTACACATTGAATTAAAGTATTTTAATTTGACTATTTTAAATCAATAAAAGTATGTACCTTTGTTTTTTTTAACAACTTTGAAAAATAAAAAAATTATATATATTTTTTAAATTATGATTTATCCTAAACTTTTTTTTTGTTTCTTATAAAATTACAGATTTTCTATTACATAACATAACATCATAATAACAACCACCACTGAGATGAATGAGAATGCAAACATAGCTTCTACAGGTATTACAGACCTTCTTGCTAATAATAATTGTACCTGTAAAACAGCTGAAGTCGAATCCTGTAGTTCCTTTGGTCAAAAATATAAAAGATCCTCACTATCCAACAATCATAATTAGCCATTTAGTAAATTCTACCATTCAGGATATTCAAGTGTCCAGTGGTAATGAAAGGATGAGAAGTGTCTTATGTAAAGTAGGTGATTTAACAGCCTCTGTTTAAGTTTGACCTTCGGGAGTACAGTGGAAAGGCTCTTAGCTTGGCACACAGAGCGAGAGCGTTTGCTGCACCACTTCCCTGCACATTTAGCCTCTCTATCCAGCCATTAGAGGGAAGTCTGGGCCTAAATTCATCATGTGGTTTCTGGCACGGGACCACAGTTGCCCAGGGGAGCATGTAGAAGCAGCAGGCTACATGTCTGCGAGGATCTGGCTTAATTTGACCCATCAGGGTGGCTGTGGATTCGAAGAAGCCAATTTGCTCTTATATAGTTTGGGCCGAGAAACTTTTATACGTTGAACTGTAAAATTTAGATGATCTGGACCGATAACATGCCTCTTAGTGGATTTGGCTCCGCTCCCTGTTGTCCACGTATCAAGTGCACCAAAAAGGATTTATTCTCCAGGCCTGTGAGCGCCAGCAAGAAAGCAATACCGGGATGGCATTTACCTCCACAGATAAATCAGCTGGTTGTGTTCACTGATCTAAGAACTTTAAAATCCTTTTAAAGTAAAACAGTTCATTGTGTTGCCCAATCTCGCAACAGGACTATCTCCTTTGGGATAAACAGTCCGTTGTGTTCACAGTGGCACCTCTCAGGATAAAGCCATCCATTATGTTCCTCCATCTAAGAACAGACGTAACCTCTCGGGATAAAACCTCTCTGATCTGGGAACGGCAGGTAGCCTTCGGGATAAAGCAGTTTACCGTATCTCCCGATCTAAGCACAATGGCTACCTTTGGGGATACATCAGTTTATCACGTCGCCTAATGTGGGAACGGTTTACGACTGATCCCGATTCAGCGAGCTTCCTTCCGCCCCAAACCTCCTGCAAGGCATTCCAGGGAGGCCTCTTAGTTCTGACTTAACAGCATGTCCCATTCACAACTGCTGTCTTGGAGGACAGACGCATCAAAAGAAGGTGCTTTGTTATGTTTATTAACCGTTTTGAAGGGAACATGCAGGTGATGTTCTGAGAAGCACATTAAGTCAATTGAACAGCAGGATGAATGGAGGCCTACTGAACTAAATCAGCGGAGAACGTCTCCTTCCTATTGTCTTTCTCCCTTTCATATTTTTTCAGAGTCACAATCACACCAGAGACCTCTGGCGTAATTTGTATTGATTAATGTTTCTCGGCACATGGAGAATACCTTTCACAGATTCTGCCTTCCAGTCTTATCTGCTTTCCTCCACTCTTGCTTCCACACATTGATTTGAATGTCTTAATACTGCAGTCCCCAAATACTATGGGAATATTTTATTGCATTTTACCCAGAGATTTTCTGAGTAGAAACTCTGTTTAAATGAACGTCACGGTGCTAAACCTGAACAGCATAATGCACCATTGAATGTACACATTATTTGAATGTATTTTTTTTTTTCACAAAAAGGAAATCCCAGTTTTAGTTTAATTCCTGCGAATGCATGTCCCATTTCCCTTAATGGACAAATTGGAGCTCACATCTTAACGGTGTACCATTGTTAGATTGCTTGCCCAGAAAGCTTTTAAATAATGAATTTTATATTTTCTGCAACTCTGAAATCAGTGTTTATCACAATAGATCACTTATATGGGAAAACAAGCATGAATTAGGACACTGCTTGACTTTTTGTTAGCAAGGCGGATTCACAAAACTGTATTTTAGTGCAAAAAAAAGGCATCTTCACTATTAAAGACCAGCAATCCAATTTAGCCAAGGACTAAATTAGCTAAACAGTGCTGTGTTTTAAATATTTCAATTAATTCATTGTCATTCAGTGGAAACATGCCTCTTTTCAATGCTAATTAGTCTCAATATAGATCACGCCTTATTCACAAAAACCCAATTGCGCTATTTGCCTAGTGCAATTAATATTAGTTTTTCATTTTCTTGTGATTATGGCAGCAGTTATTCATCAAATGATGGATAAGAGCATTATAACTGGGCATATATCCAGTCTGTGGTGTAGGCTTGAACACTTTCGTAATGTTAAAAAGAACATAATTTAGGGTTCAAAATTGCAGTGGTGGAGCATCGTGTACAGTCCTGTTAAAGTATATCAGATTTTTGTATTTTACTGCATTCATCACAACTTGGCACTCGTTGTACAGTTGGGAACCAACTGTTAAATCAATGCAGACTGACCAGGCATAGAATTTAGAAGCTATCAGTGGATGCAATTTACAGTACTGTAGTGCACTTGTGTGTGCAAGTCCACCAAAAGTAGCTGCAGAATAATGAACTACTCATGTGATTTTTAGAAAATGCTTGTAATTATTATTTCTATTTATAATTTGTTAATTTAGCCTACTCAAATTCCACTTCTCTAAGAGGAAGTCCTTAAAACAATGGGCAGATTTGACTGTACCTCTCCAAAAATGATGCAATCGGATCCAAATTCCCACTTTATTTCAAAGCACTAGTGACAGTGTGCTCTTCACAGCACGTTCTAATCAAAGTCTGATACTGCACTGCAAGGAGTATCACTGATTGAAAATCACAGGACTAATAACCTTTTTCTCTCTGATGGCACAGATTGACTAGGATTAAAATGCATCATTCAGTCTAATGAATTCCAGGTCATCATATGCAAGTACTTACCAACCAATAGATCCATTTGGAGACTTTAGCTACACTTTGTTTGGTTTCAAATAATAAAACAATAAATGCACTGTTCAGAATTGACATTTGACAACACTTTCAGGTGGGTAAACTAACCTTATGTGGACTAGGGATGTGCGCAACGACTAATTTGATAGTCGTTTAAACGAAAGTTTTGTGTCCGACTAGTTGACAAGTCTAAAAGCAAAATAACCCCAAAAGATGGTAAGAAAAAAACCTATGTATGTGCATGTATATAATAGCCTACATTTGAAATACTTATCTATAGATCACACTGTCAAATCCCTCAATTAATTCCGCTTGCCGTACGCTTAATTGCCTCGCGTTATCATCATTTAATTTTAGGCGGTCGTGAAAAAGGAAACAAAAGAAGAGCATACACTCAACGTCAGCCACCGCATAGCTTATTTCTTCAAATCAGCTGGGGAAATACAGAACAATCTAAAATCAATCAATAGCCTGACAGAATTATTTATCTTCATATAACGTTTTATTAAGTCAAAAACAATAGAACCGTTTATCAAGGAATAGCATTAAACAGCTTTTTAAAACTTACGTCATGCAGGCTATGTCATTTAAAAACAAAGCAATGCCCATTTTACTTACTCAAGACCATGCGTTTTTGTTAAGTAAATTATCAACGTGGTCTGGTGAACTACGAAAAAAGGCGCTCCACAGGAACTTAAATCGCTGGCACGCAAAGATAAAGGAAAAGCAAGCCAACAGAGTTTTTGAGAAAGCGCCTGGACATCCCACACACCACCGAAGTGGGTCTTCGTTTAGAGGAATAGACGGCGCGGACGGGATCGCAGCGGCGGCAGGTTGTAGTGAATGCCGTGATTGACGTTTGCTGGCTTTGGCTAGCCTCTAAGCCAGGGGTGCTCAACCCTGTTCCTGGAGATCTACATTCCTGCAGAGTTCAGCTGCAACCCTGATCGAACACACATGAACCAACTAATTAGGATCTGAAAGAGCACTTGGTAATTACAGACAGGTGTGTTTGATCAGGGTTAGAGCTAAACTCTGCAGGTAGATCTCCAGGAACAGGGTTGGGCACCCCTGCTCTAAGCTAACGCCTGCGACGTGCCTGTTATGCATCGCTCCAGTAGAGTTACTGTAAGCCAATTTGATATTACACCATTTACACAAAACTTTTCCGATTCCTTCTAATTCAAAATAATCCCGCACCTTAGTCTTGCGCATGGTCATGAGGTCTCTATAAGGGTATACGAGGTCTGAGGTAAAAATGTAGTTTTCACCCAGATACACTTTTAAAAATAATGTATTATTTTTCAAACGTTTAATTTTAACTTGTTATTTAAAATGTTTTAAATATAACGTTAAAAATTATGGCAATTTCAATGATAAAATCATGTTGTTGTTTTTTTTTTTTTTCTTTCATGTAGTCGACTGTTGTTTTCAGTGTCGACTAGTAGGAGCTGTACAGTTTAGTCGACTAGACCCACACATCCCTAATGTGGACCCCACAGTCCTTTTATCCAACCCTGATTAGAAGTAATTGCAAAAATGGCTCAAAAAAGTGAATCCTGAGAAATCTGCAACATTATTTGTTTGCGAATGGCTTTATGTTTGCTATTTTGTTATCCAGTGACATTCGTGTAGCAGTATAGCATTTCAGTTCATGCTGTCTATTTTGTCTTATTCAGTTATGATATTTGAAGTCTTTCAAAAACATCTTTTCAGTTTCATCATTTAAGTGTCATTTTCTATTTACTTCCTGTCACAATGATCACTGCTCACCTCTTGTAACGGAGATGCCAATTAAAAGACTTTGTTTTGTGAATTCACAGTCTCAGGCAGTTTTTTAATTACCCTACAGAAAGCCATTTCTCTTTTCTTTTATGTTTAATTAAATGCTTGCTGTATTATTCATACTCTGCAAATGTGCATTTATATATCGAAATAGAGCCCATAGATTAGCATTTACAGTGATGTACTTGGCAGACACTTCAACAAACAGCTTACTGTAAGTGCATGTAAATCACAATTAACAAATAAAAAAAAAAAAAAAAAAAAAAAAGATCTATGGGACGCAAAGCTCTGCTAAGAAAAATATCATGTTTTATAGATACCAGTGCAAGATCCTGAAGTTTATAATTATAATCAATTCTTAACACAAAATGCCAAATGCTCACATTTATTCAGCAGGTCCCTTTGAGCAAAGGTCAGAATGTATACAGTTCACCACACATCTCAAAGTTTGAATACAGTTCTCTAATTAAAATTGGTTTGACACTTAAAAGAGGCTAATAAGTGTAAATCTGGCTGGAAGTCTGTTTTTTTTGTCTGTATAAATGTTAACACTGATGGTTAAAGATATGGGATAGTTAGCTTCAACCTGTAAGTACTTTGTGTCACAAGATTAATAACTTATAGTTCACTCAATATTAAAGAATGTGGAACAGAGTTGCTGGGCCCCATTGAATTCCATAGTATGGAGAAAAAAAAAAATACTATGCAAGTCAATGGCTATGTCAGCTGTCCTGTTATGAACATTCTTCAAAATCTTTTGTGTTCAACAGATGAAAGAAACTCATACAGGTTTGAACAACGTGAGGGTGAGTAAATGATGACAGAATTTTTCATTTTTGAGTGAACTACCCATTTAAGTAAATGACCATGGGTGTGAAAATACTGAGAAATTATACTGAAGCAAACTGTGTGAACATTTGTGACCCTGGACCACAAAACCAGTCTTAAGTAGCACGGGTATATTTGTAGCAATAGCCAAAAAAAACAATGAATGGGTCAAAATTATCGACTTTTCTTTTATGCCAAAAATCATTAGGATATTAAGTAAAAATCTTGTTCCATGAAGATATTTTGTAAATTTCCTACCATAAATATATCAAACCTTAATTTTGATTAGTAATATGCATTGCTAAGAACTTCATTAGGACAAAAAATTGACCCTTATGACTGGTTTTGTTGCTCATGGTCACATTTTATTTTATTACATCTATCCATAATATGCTTGAGTGAAACTTTATTTAAAAGAAAAAAATCTTAAAGTAATACTTTATTTAAAAGTTAAAAAAAAAAACCTAACTAGAGAAAAAGAGTTTTGAAATCAAGAGACAGAGATTTTCCCACTGAAGTAACAAACTGTACAAAGCGGCCTGTGTAATCAGTTTTCTCACTCTCCTTAGAAATGCTTGGCTTAAACCCAATGTTATACTGCAACCAATTTTCTGTAACATGCTACATAAAATGATTAAACTCTGTAGAAAATGATGTAGTACTTTGAAACTTGAATAATTTATAGACTGAACACCAGCATTTTTTTCACTTGAGTCAAGTTGGACTTTAACAAGTATTATAATATAGCTCAAATTCATTACTTTAGGTTAAAGATGTTATCTTTCATGCATCTTTACGTGACAAGTGACCAACGTTGTGGCCAGTTAAAATTTGCTGTACTGTAATGGATTTCATTGGCTGGTTTAAATATAAGCTCTGTAAAATTTATAATGCAATATATACTTTGTACTTTGAAGGTCCAAGTAAAATAAGAGTTATTTTACATTTACATTTTTAGAAATAAAGTAAGTAATCATTTTCAATAACAAATCTCTAAAGTAATAAAGTACTTTATACCCCTGGATGTAACAAGTTGGTGAAATATCACAGAAATTGGAGTGCTATCTAAACTCATGATGCTAAAACTATATCGTTATCCTCATATTAAAAAGCAACTTCAGGCATATGCAGGAGTTTTTCTCACTTCACTAAAGGATGATTCTGCTGGCTTGACATAAACTACACAGAACCTTTAGTATGAAATATTGCAGTTAGCTTAATACATTCTATCCGAGCTATACGGAGTCGCTCTGTGATTTCGTGTCAGTTGTAGATTTACTGCTGTTCAGGCTGGTGATTTTATTCACCAGGAGAAAAAAAAAAAAGCTGGAGCCTTCAACATTTCTCCTTTTTTTTCCCCTCTCTGGTTTTTGTCCAGAATAACCTGCTGGTCATCTATTTCGACTGCTTGACTGAAAGGTAGAAAACACGTAGCGGAACAATTTATTCTTGAGGTTTTTTATCCGCTAATAAACAGTTGTTTGCCTTCAGCTTTTCTAGACACTTCATCACGTTCATTTAAGCAGTCAGACATTTTTTTTTTTTACTTTAAAAAAAGATTCTGCCAGTGAGCGAGCATATGTAGTCCATAACTCTCTGTCAGCATTAGCTAAAGAAGAGAAGTGATGGCCTCATTATTGGGACACTCAGTGAAGTGTGTCACATTAGAGGGGTGTCATTAAACCACGGCTGCCCTGTACTGCAGTTCCACACGAAACAATTACCATATGCTTAACTATCTGCGGTCCAGGCGAGCATTTGACTTTTCTTGTTTACTAATGATATTGTTATTTATAACACAGATGGGATAAAAGTGTCAAAAAGTTTAAATCAGCTGACAGGATGGTTGTCACGATGGTTGTACAGCATCAATACTTCATCAATGTCAGGAAGAGGCAGTTGATCAGTCAGAGGTTTATCTTTACAGTTTTGCAAGTGAAGAATCACCAAACTGGATTAAAGCATTGATTACTTAATTGGATTGTAGTTTATTCAATATCTTGATTGTAACTTCATTTCCACCCCAGCCAAGGAGGTCTATAATACCAAGTGATATACTAATGCTGCAGGTAAATGATGTCATGACAACACTGATTGGCTGATTGATCAGTGTTGAAACACATTCAATGATGCACTTGCATCAAAAGAACATGTCTCAAATGATAGTTCTGCTAAACAATATAAATGAATAACAAATATAAATTATAACAGCAAGAAAGAAAGCACTGATGGGATCAAAAGAATAAGCATAATTTCAAGCTTATAATTACTATATTGTGCCCAGATCGACCCGAGTTCGAATACACCTTTTGCTGAACTTCTCCTGTTACACATCACATATCAGATTGGAAAGGCATTTATTTTCAATAAAATTAAAGAAATAATCGAAAAGTCAAAAATAAAGTGCCTCACGGGTGTTGCCTCATCGGTTAGGGTGAGGGGGTAGGTGTAGGGAGGGCTTTATTGTCCAAATAAGGTGGCATCCATTTAATAATTTAAATAAAAATGATAATTTACACTCAATATGGTAGCCTGTTGTTGCATACTGTATTAATATTATTAATATTACTAATATTATTTCAAAGAAAATACTTCTATTTTTAATACACTGTAAAAAATGACTGCAAATTTAACGGTAAAAGACTGTAAAAATGCTACAGTAAAATCCTGTTAAATGGTTAACAGTAAATTCCTTTACTATATACAGTGAAAAACTGTATTGGACATTAGATGTAATTTTACGGTAATATAGCATTTTTAGAAGTGGAAAAAGAATGTTAAATTTGCAGTGGATAACCGTAAATTGACATTCCCAGAATTTCCTGCGTCACATTTCAAATTTAATGTTTTTAAATTTAATGTCTTATTATTTTTTTCTTATCAGTTTTGTACATTAGAGTTGTATGTCAGATCTAATGTTATTAAATTAATGTTTATTGCATTATTTCAGTTTCATGTATGTTACCATGATGGTGATTAATGTTTGCGTGAATGACACTGTGCACCTTCTATATATATGTTAGTATTTAAAAGCTGTTTGTGATGGGCTTTGGTTCATCATGTGACTTTCTCATCACCATCTGCTTTTGGTAGTTATCAGTGTATTACAAAGGTACAAAACAGATTTCAGTACTTCAGTATGTTGGTTAACATTACAACAGTTAATGAATTGGGTATTTAAATGTAAATTTAAGTTAAAACCGTAAAACCTAAAACGTTGCTACCGTATTTTTATGGTAAAATTCCAACAACAATAGCTGCCGTTTTTTTACCATAAATTTCACCAAATTGTTTTTACAGTGTAGTGTTAATAGAATCTATCACTATTTGCACTTTGTGTTAATAATAATCTATAATGTGTATAAAAAGTTTCCCTTTTAGATGCAAAATTTATGGGAGGAGAGTATTAAAATGAATTACACCACGTAATTTACTAACGTTTGCGCTCATTGAGTTACTGGTATTTGTGCCATTATTCAACGCCCAAAACAGCATGTCTTAAAGGGGTCATCGGATGCAAAGTTCACTTTTATATGTTGTTTAAACATAAATGTGTGTTGGCAGTGTGTGTACACATCTACCCTATAATGATAAAAATCCATGCAGTGGTTTTTATTTAATCTGTAAAAATAATTTCCCCTTTTTCAAATCAAGCCATTCTCAGCATCTTGTCTGTGTGACGTCACACGGTAGTTGATTGACACTGGTGTCTTACCTTAGACCCGCCTTGAATGAGCAGTAACAGTCCGATCGCCATTGTTTCATTGCCAAACAGGGACGTAGACAAGAATGGTTCCTAAGCGATTGAGGTGTTTTGTTGTTGGATATAATAATGAACATAGTAGTCATCATTTACTCCTGACATCTGAGCTGCTGAAGATGCAGTGGATGACTTTTGTTTGTGAAGGGAATGCGCCTCCCAGTCTAAACAAATGCGTCTATGTTCGCGCAAATCATTCAGGATCCAGCTTCACTTGCAGCAGAAGTGAGTATAAGGTTTTTTTTAATGAATCTTTGCAATCGCCTTTCCTAATAATGTGCTAGTTAGCAAGTTTCGTGGCTAAATGCAGCTAAAGTAAACAGGCTGGTCACTCCACAGAGAGAAGGGATGGGCGGGGCGAGCAGAGCTCATTAACATTTAAAGCAACATCGACCAGAACAGGGTGATTTTTGCAGAGGTAAAAAAGGTGTTTTTTACACTACCAATTTTTAAAAATTTTAACCAAAGCATGTTATAGACTTTTCATTAAGACCCTAAAGAATCATATCAACGTGTGGAAATTGGGCATCCGATTGGCGTTGGATTCGGCGTTATGAGTGGTCAGATCGTCTGTCAATCAAGCTGTTAGTAAACGGTCAATTGTTGTTGCTGAGAGGAGGCACTGCAGAGAACAGAGAGCACGTGGTAGAAGGGAGAGGATTTTTTCCACATGTATTAACTTATTTGGAGTGCCAGAAAAACACATTATCCGAACATATTGTTTGCAAAGCCATGTTATTTTTAGTTTGCTTGAGGAAATAAAAGATGACTTGGAACCTTCAACTAGGAGTCACGCAATACTAGGTCTATCAAAATTTTTTGCAACCCTTCATTTTTTGGCCTCCGGTTCTTTTCAACAAACTGTGGCTTCTTTATTTCTTTATTATTTATTTGCGACTATGTCCATTTGCACTGGTCGATATGTAAATGAGATGTTGCGTCAGTGTTCTTTAATTTGCGCATTGTCAGTAAATCACCCGCAGAAATTTCCACGCCCATCGGCGCTGTTTTATGCCCATTTGCCCTGTTTAGTAAATCTAGTCCTTAGTGTAAATAACTGCTGCCGGTAAAATTCTGTAATTACAACGTCCACCAGCAGGGGCTAACAGGTCATGCTAACCAAATTTTGATCTATTGGTCCCACTAGAGACAACACAATCTTAATTCAATCACATCTTTGTAGATAACGCTGTGAACCTCAGGAATTGTTACTAAATGAGGCCTATGTTTTTGGAGGTAAGAGACAATTTACTACTCAGCTGGTAAAATGGTATTTTAATTGCTTTGTCACAATATAATGAGAGGAAGAACAAGGAAAAAATGAATTTGTTGTGAAGCATGAATTGCTCCACGGAGCCAGAGGATATTAACACAGCGAAACAGCGGAGATGTCCTGAGAATAGCTCAAACACCTCTTGAAAGAAATTGTCTCGATTTAAACGTTGGAATATCATTTAAAGCTACAACAATAGCCAAAAATGTAAAGGCTTTCCAGAGAAACACATTGTTCCCCTATTCATGAAAAAAACAAACTCAGATCTCCAGATGTACATTAGCATAACATCAGTCTCAATCTTCGAACAGCGGGTCATGAGAACCCTCTGCGAGATCTTTCCCGTACTCATTGACCATCACTTGACCCGGCTAAGTGGAGAAGCTTGACAGTAGCTGGAACACTACGATCTCCACTATATTTACACTGAAAGCACTGCGGTATTCCGGCTTCTGTCAGTTCTCCACAGCAGCATCTCAGGCTCAGTCTCGCTGCCTGAAGAGCCCACACGAAGGGGTGCATTGTTTCCTGATGGCAAGCAGTAAAGCGGAGAGTTAATTCAAAGCGAGCTGGGCTCGGCACGTTGGGTGTAAAGTGAAATTGTGGTAAAACAAAGCAGAATCCCTGCTGGGGAAACAGTGGAGGCTGAGGTAACAGTGTGTGATCATATTAAGGACGCATTTTGAGGGCCATGCGATGCTCTCGGATGAAGTGAACCTTGCGTTTTAGATGCCTCCCTGCTGCGGCTCTCAAAACAGATGCTACACAAGCTGAGGCCTTTCTCTACGGTGGGTAAAATTAAGAGAAAATTCCTGCAAAGAGACAAGTTCTTGCTATACACCCTACAAAAACATTAGGAAGACATTTTGCACACCAACTGATAAGATCAATTTTGAAGGCATCTAGACTTTAATTAGAATGTGTTTCAATGTTTCCTAGTGTTGTTACTTTGATACTGTAACATTTCAAACTAAAAGATACAATACAGTGAAACCACCCAACTGAAAAAAGTAAAATATTAATAAAAACTTTATTGGCGCTACATCAGGAGGCAATATCTTCTTTTATGTAGGATAAGATGGGGGAAGAAGAAGCCCGCCGGGGTAAGATAGCTCCCCACCCACCTCCTTTCATTTTCCTCTTAATCACAAATGGTGACAAAACTCACTTCGGCATATTTACAAATTGCCTGTGCACTAATTCATGTTGACGTTTCACCTGAGCAATGGTATTTGTGAGAGTAATCTCATTAGAACTGTTTAGAAGTAAATTGATCCAATTTTCTTATATATGAAAAAGATGAACTGTGTTTATATTACATTGAATATGAAAAGTTTGTATGTATATTTGTTCACAGCAGAATAATTAATTTAGATCTGAAGATAGAAATGTATTAGGTTGCTTGAAAATGTTAAAGATAAAGTGTTAAAGAGTGAGTGAGAGTAAATTGGCTTAAAAATAGCTGTTTTTTTTTTTTTTTATTCATTGTTATATAAGTTGTTGTTATTGAACAATTTCACAGCCTAAGGACAATACGTTAAATGTCAGAAGTCATCACAACCTAAAACTGAGTGGAAAAATTCAGTCTCTTTGCACTGTCACTGTCGCTATATTATGACGTGTTTAATTGTGTTGAATGTAATTGCCTTTCAGATCTGCCTCTCTCTGTAACTATGCTTATTTGTCACTACGAAACTTTCCATTTCAGTTCATTTATTCAAAATAACATTGCAAGATGTTTAATTGGACCAATTTAGTTAGCTTTTCAAAAAATAAAATTATTAGAATTTTGTCACTGATCACTTACCCCCATGTCATTCCAAACCTGTAAAAGCTTTTTTTGTCTTTGGAACACATTTTAAGATATTTCGGATGAAAACCGAGGCTTTTGACTATCCCACTGACTGCCAGGTAAATACCACTGTCAAGACCCAGAGAAGTATGAAAGACATCGTCAAAATAGTCCATCTGCCATCAGTAGTTCAATCTGAATTTTATGAAGCGACGAGAATACTTTTACACAGTTCGTACGCAGTTTGTGTCCAGTGGATACTCTCCAAAATGGCGCTACGCTGACGCGGAGGAGACGAATTGTTGAATAAAATTCTTTTCTTTTTTTTTTTTCTATTCTTGTCACTTCATAAAATTCAGATTGAACCACTGATGGCAGATGGATTATTTTGACGACGTCTTTCATACTTTTCTGGGTCTTGACAGTGGCAGTCAATGGGACAGTCACGAGCCTTCCAGTTTTCATCCAAAGTATCTTAAATTGTGTTCCGAAGACGAACAAAGCTTTTACGGGTTTGGAATGACATGGGGGTAAGTGATTGACAAAATTTTTATTTTGGGGTGGAGTAACTCTTTAAGATAAAATGTTCTGTAAAGGTCAGATGCCCCCAGGGGCTTCTTGCCCCAGATAGGGGGTCATTTTGCCCCAGTGATGGCAAGATGGCCCCCTTTCATAATAGTAATTTTTACCCTTACAACTAATTGTTAATTGCTAATTGTTCCCATTTCCCATAACAGTATGTTGGGTGATGCATAACGATCCTTACTCATATGTAAATGTGTTATAGATTATAGGGGTGTAAGAAAATACGGATTCACGTGTGTATCGCAATATTCTGTTTGACCATACTGTGTCAATTCTCAAAAACGGAATTAAAAAAAAAAAAAAAAAAAAAAATCATACAAGATTCATGACAGTTGCTTCGTTTTGAGCCTATATCCTGACCGCTAGATTGCAGTCTTCTTATCTCTGAACTTAAACAGTGACAGGAAATATTAGCATAAGGGCACGAAACTAATGTTAACGTTAAAGGGGTCATCGGATGCTAAGTTGAATTTTTCATGTTGTTTGAACATTAATGTGTGTTGCCAGTGTATGTACAAATCTACCCTATAATGATAAAAATCCATGCAGTGGTTTTTAATTGATCAGTAAAAATAATATCCCCTTTTTCAAATCGAGCCGTTCTCAGATGCCGCTCCCAAAATAGTTGATAGACATGAGCTCTTACCTTAGAGCAGCTGTCATAGTCCAGTAACTTTCCATGTTTTGATGCTGGAGCAGGGATGTAAGTTAGACAAGAATATCTCTGATTGAGGTGTTGTGTTGCTGGATGTAATAATGAACATAGCGGTCATCATTTACTCCCAACATCTGAGCCGCTGAAGATGCAGTGGATTAAGTTTGTTTGTGAATGGAATGCGCCTCCCGATCTACATATATCCGTCTATGTTCGCGCGAATCATTCATGATCCAGCTTCACTTACAGCAGAAGTGAGTATAAGCGTTTTTTAATGAATCTTTGCGATCACCTTTCCTTATAACGTGGTAGCTAGCAAGTCTAGCGGCTAAACGCGCTAAATGCGGCTAATGTAAACGAGACCGTTTTTCCACAGAGAGAAGGGAGCTTATTTGCATTTAAAGGAACAACCCCTTAGAATGAGATGATTTTTGCAGAGCTTATTTTGGCAAGGTAAAAAGGGTGTTGTTTAACAAAACCATTGAGAATTTTTAATCCAAGTATATTAGAGACTTTTCATTAAGACCCGAAAGAATCATATCAACTTGTGGAAAATGGGCATCCGATGACCCCTTTAATGGAGGATGGAAGAATAATTCCTGCTCCCGCCTCGGTGTAAAGTGTGGCGTCATGTCGGCTTTTGAGGTAACGTTTGCTCCAGGACGCGTGCAGCAGAACCACCCCGTGCAGGCGAGCCGGCGCCCGCGCCACGGTTCCGCAGCTTGCTGCGTCCGGTGAAAGGGCCTTCGAGCCGGTCGCAGTGGGGTAACCGCGCGGCTACTCGACTATGACAAATTATGTCCCAAAGAAATGTCCCAATATATCGCCTTGTTTACAATACATATCGTATCGCCAGATTCTTGGCAATACACAGCCCTAATGGATTATCAGTGGCATACAAAATTTTGGGAATCCCCTGCAGAATCTGTGAAAATGTAAATAATTTGAACAAAATAAGAGAGATCATACAAAAAGCATGTTATTTTTATTTAGTACTGTCCTGGGTAAGATATTTTACATAAAAAATGTTTTTTAAAAAAACATCAACAACAATAAAAAACCCGCTAAAATTATTAAAATAACCCCCTTCAAAAGTTTGGGAACTCTTGGTTCTTGGTTCCACTGTGTGTGGTTACGACTGTTTTTTGTTTTTGTTTTGTGATGGTTCTTCATGAGTTCCTTGTTTGTTCTGAACAGTTAAACTGAGCACTGTTCTTCAGAAAAATCCTTTAGGTCCTGCAGATTCTTTGGTTTTCCAGCATCTTTTGCATATTTGAACCCTTTCCAGCAGTGACTGTATGATTTTGAGATCCATCTTTTCATACTGAGGACAATTTAGGGACTCAAACACAACTATTAAAAAAGTTTCAAACATTCACTGATGCTCCAGAAGGAAACACGATGCATTAAGAGCCAGGGGTGAAAACTTTTTGAATTTGAAGAGCAAGGTAATTTGTTTTTAATTTGTCTTCCGGGAAACATGCAAGTATCTTCTGTTGCTCCGAAGCACAGTACAAAATGGAAAAAAAGGTATTTCAACAAAATAAGAAAAATTTGAACATCTTCATCCTGTTCATCCGGCTCTTAATGCATTAACTGTTCAGAGCAAACAAGAGACTCATGAACAACCATCACAAAACAAAAAAACAGTCGTAGATCATGCACGTAACCACACACAGTATTAAGAACCAAGGGTTCCCAAATTTTTGAAGGGGTTGTTTTTTTGTCTTGTGGACTATATGAAAGCATCATTTATGTAAAATATCTTACTCAAGACTGTACTAAATTAAAAATAACATGCATTTTGTATGACCTCTCTTATTTTGTTCAAATTATTCCCCTTTTTTACAGATTCCGCAAGGGGTTCTCAAACTTGTGTCTGCAACAAATATACAGTAAAAAACACACTCTAATTTTGCTACTGTTACTTTAACTGCCATAGTTTAAAATAAAATGCATTAAAATAGAACATTTAGCCAACTAAAAATTCTGCTATAAAAAGAAGAATTAAAATACCACACAAGGGCTCAGATCTGTAAATCATTTTTAAAATGCATGAACTCTTCAAACCAGAGTAATGACTTTAATACGAATCAATTCACTACAATGAATCAAACATAATATTGACTAGACAAATACAGCTCACGATGAGCACTCAACCTGTTTTAATGACTGCTTGTCCATCTTTGGAAATGTTGTGTAGACTCACTCTGTTTTTTTTTAAAGGTACACTTAAAGGTATAATATTTTCAAAAAATTATTATGAAATGAAACTTTTTTTTTCTCTTATATGTAGGTCACCTGGACAATTGCACTTATGGAGGAAATGAATCATGGCTGACTGTGAATAGTGCACTTCTTCAATGCTCTACCATTACCTTAACAGCATGACAATGCATAAATATTTATTAAGGTAAGCACTGAAGCCGTTTGTTTGGTTGTCTGTTGCCTAACTTGCTAATAGATCCTATCGCCAGCTTGATTCATACTGAATATGTTTGGCACTGTAGTTGGGGCTAGCAAAGCAAATGTGTTTCCTAATTAAGGGTTAAAAGAGGTGCTAAACCCCTTTCAAAATTACAAGTGTGAAACGTTGCTTAATGCAGCATTAAAACTGGCCTTTACTTAGGGTTTAAAATGATGTTAACCTCAGGGTTAAACATCGTTAGTCTGCGGCACCAAGGCTTAAGTGCTTCCTCTCCCATGTGGAGTTTAATGTATATACTAATCATGTGTTTGCTGGGCGTGTGGAAAAGCGACAGGTCTGCTTTCTCACTCAGTAAACAAACTACAAGTCCCAGAGTGCTGAAATAAATCACATCAAACTCAAACATGTTTGTCCACGTCGACATGTCATTATTAGTTTGTCTCCTGCCAGAATTTATCTTTGGAGACTTAATCTTCTCTTGCTTTTTAACTAGAAGCCATCAATACATTTCCTTGTGCATTTTTTCCTTTCCGATGCCATTATCACATGGGTGGCAGGTAACCAGGGCAGTAAAAAGAAATTATGCCACTCAAAAGGACGTTGTTATTAAATTCGACATCCAAAGGAATTTTAAATTGTGTGAGCAGAGCTTCAAAGAGGTGGGATAACTCATATAAACTGCTCTCTGTTCCTGTGTAGGAAAGAGAAATGGTAATGAAATCTAAAAAGTCAGATGTACTGCATTACAATTCATACCTTTTAATCCATAATACTGGTTAAAGTGCCTTTTGACTCACTTGGCAGCACAGAGTCATTAAATCCCATATCAATGGGCATGAATCATCTTGCCAATCGCAATAAAAAGGCGCCGCCTAAAATGCAGTCTAGTTCCTGTCCAAACATCAAGTTCTCATCGGGGTAGTTATCATCAAAAAGCGTCACAGACTCCTAAAGTCATCCGCTGTCTTCGCTGTGACAAGGGCACCGAGTCGTTTCCTGTCAAATCTCGAGCTCAGGGTCACTGACCTGCCGAAAGCCATATTTTTCTGTCACAGTTTCATGATTTTAACACATCGCTCAAGGGACTTGGAGTATTTTGAACTAAACGTTTACCTCAACAGACTGCTGTTGCATGATGCATGAATCCTTGACACGTCATGGCCAAACGATGTTGTATGTTGTTGAATTGATGGTGATCTGTATGAGGACAACTTCAGTCGCTTCTAGGAAAAGAAGAAAACAGTCATAACGAAATCTATGTCAAAATATCAGACAAACTACATAGACCTTCCTCACTAAAACTGAATAATGATCGTTCCCTTCATAGTACGACTTGCATGCCTTGAACATCTTCCAAGAAGCATTTCGAACATCTGCACATTTCAAAACCTGTTTCTGATCGTGTTTTCCCGCAGAGCAGTGCTGATTAGATCCTCAGCTTTATTTTCAGAAATACTGTGCACTGTCACCGAAGAGATGGAGAGAACATCAGGCTGTGAAACATTATATTAAAGCAAACACTTTTCAAGGAGACATGCACTGAAGAATATATGCCCTTGGAGTACCTTTTGCATTACATATACGACTGTCTGTATTTGTCAAGATTTATTGAACATAAATGTCTAAAGGAAAAACAAAATACTTGCAGTAATCTTGTTGTAGGTCTCAATAGCGAGGCCAGAAATTTTCAACTGTCTGGACCTTGGTAAAATAAGGTAGAATTCTATACGTGCTGTCATATAGATTCAGAAGACGTATGCAAATATAAGATTTTATGTTAGTGTATGGTTCTTTTGTGTCTTTTTTGAAGCTTGAGCTTCAGTACTTCCATCCATCCATCCTCCATACTGCTTTATCCTCTGCAGGGTCACAGGAGCTTCAGTTCTTATTCATTGCATTTGCATGGAAAATAGCAACTAGCACAGTCTTCATAAATATGTGTTCCACCAAAGAAAGAAATTTGGGAAACATGGGTTTGAAATGACATGAGCGTGAGAAAGTGATCACAGTATGACATTTTACTTTGGTTTGACAAGAGATGGAGAATTTTTTTCAGGCAGGCCCCAAACAATCCAATTTTTTTGGTTTATCCCACTAAAATCCGCTTAGTTGCTTGTAGCCTGAACAGCAAAAAACAAACCAGATTTTTACAACTCAATCCAAACCTCCATATGTGGTTTAAAATCAGATTAGTATCGAATTTTTGGAAATGCTGGAAAGCCTGAATGGCCAGACTCGATTTCTGTAATGCCATCCACAATGTGCAGTTGTGACAGCTAAGGTTGTGTCTAAATTCACTCATTTGCATTCACACGTGGCATTCATTATTATTAATTGGATGAATGAGCAAATGAACAACGGGTTGGACACAATGTATTCATGAATATGTAAAGAGTACAATGATGGTCTGATATCTGATGTACCTCATGATTGCATCATTACAGTCTGATGTCATGAATGAAAATTAGGTTCAGTAACATCTAGTGTGATACTTAAAAGTGTAGTTCAGCCAAAAATGAAAATACTGTCATTAATTACTCACCTTCATGTCTTTCCAAACTAGGTTTGGGTACCGTTCACATTTTTACCGGTACGGTACTGGTATCGCTACCTCAAATTTGGTGCCGGTATTCAATATATTTCAATATTTTGAACAATAGGGCCCTACTTTTTTTTTTCCCAGAACTTCTTGTGTGTTTTAATTTTTCTCATTAAACATTTATTTATTTGTAATCAAATGAAAATTAAACACTTTTATTTTTTGACAAACAAACAGCAGTTGGAAGAAAAATTGTGTGAATATTTCTTTAAAAAAGTTTTAATAATAATTGTATTTTTTTCTACAATTAAGTGGTTAATCTAGTTAAATATAATTATTAATTTATTTACTATTTAATGTTATTTATTTAAATTTAACAGAAAATGTAATATACAAAGACACATTATACTGTACAAAAGTAATACAAGAGTAATATTTTTCTAATACATGTTCTGATACAACCCTATTCCAAACCCATCAGACTCAATGAGTCAGACCTTCGTTGATCTTCAGAACACAAATGAAGATATTTTTGATAAAATCCAAGAGCTTTCTGACCCTGCATAGACAGCAACGCAACTGACACGTTCAAGGTCCAGAAAGGTAGCAGGGACATAAAATAGTTCATATGACATCAGTGGTTCAACCGTAATATTAAAAAGCTACAAGAATACTTTTTGTGTGCAAAGAGAAAAAAAAAAAAAAGAATTTATTCAACAATTTCTTCTCTTCCGTGTCTAGATGCATGTTCACGAGAGTACCTTAATATCTTAATTTGTGTTCTGAAGATGAACGAAGGTCTTATGGGTTTGGAATGTCAAGAAGGTGAGTAATTAAAAACAGATTTTTCATTTTTGGTTGAACTATCCCTTTAACATGTAAAAATTCACCCCAAAATGACAATTTCTTTACCGTCTACTCTCATGTTGTTCTAAACCTGTACAACTAATTTTCTTCAGTAGAACACAAAACAAGATATTTAAAAAAAAAAGTTAGGGTCCAGACTAAATTTGAACTTTATTTTGTGCTCTGCAGATGAAAGAAAACCATACAGGTTTGGAACAATATGAGGGTGAGTAAAATAGTGAAAGAACTGTCATTTTTGGGGAACTACCCCTTTAAGTCATTACTATGGCAACCAATGTAGATATACCTGATATTGATTACACAGTCTGAACAAACAAGTCTGTTACTTACAGAAAATAACAATACGGGCAGGATGTGAAAACCCCCTCAGAATTGGATGCAGTGTGAATGAAGCAAATCTAATTCAGCATTAGTGCAGTGTACAGAGAATCATGGGATATGGCGGTTCACTCACAGGACTGTAACACAGCAATGATCTCCAGACTCGTAGACCCATGTGGGCGGCTCTGTTTGACGACTCAACACACTACCCTGCTGATAAAACATAGGTTACCATGGTAACTCGCAGACTCCACTCACTGCCAGAGCAGAATTTTCAGCTGAAGAGGAATAACACACATGAATTTGAAAAACTACAGCAAGATTTTAAAAACGATACGAGAATGTAAAAGTATATGGAATACACCAGTGGAATTTAATTTGACAGGGAACGTGTTGGATGTAGGAGTGATGTTTCGATTTAAAAATATCTTTTGCATGTGCGTATCTGTCAAGCGCAGGCTACGGAAAGACACATAGATGAGCTCATCCTTTGCTCTGCTGGCTGTTACTCATTCGACACGGAACAAGATGTATAAAAGTACTTTTTGTCTCTGTGCATGAGTAACTCGAGCTGCATCCTGACTTTGGGCTAGAAAAATGACATGTTGATTTAGTGTAAATAAGTGTAGGAGAACAGACACTTGGATAATGTTATGCTATAACATGGATTAGAAACGCTGAGACTTATGATTTCAACATCCATGTTTTTTGTCTTTGTTGATGTGCAAAAAAAAAAAAAAGGCTAATTTTAGACCATGCCTATACAAGCCTTGTAATTTATAAGCAAAAATATGCATAACTAGTTCATCTAAGTATCATTTGTCCATTTTCTAGGTAAGTGACTGTATTCTAGGTTTCATTCAATTTCCACAAAATCAGCCTAATGGAAAGGGCATTCACTGCTGAAGTGGTTCATGTTAAATTATTCAAATCTAAAGAACATTATGCCAGTAACCTCTGATCCTAGATCGGTCCATCTCCACATCTGCACCTCTTTACTCTTTTAGACAGGTGCACATTACAAAACAATCGAGTTTTAATGAGCTCCCGGTGTTTGTACAGGCCCATCTCTGCCCAAGGCTTGCGTTCATTCATTTTAAATGAGCCGCCTAGAGAGATACTGCATTAATATTCATACAATGACTATTTTCTCAAGCAGGAAATGGTATTATAGCACTCTTATGTACATTAAAAGAATGTCAAAGGTAAACATGTACAGTATGATATATTATGTGTAAATGGCAGTCAATTAAAATAAGGGTTTGAACTGCTCGTCCCAGATCCTGATTAAATGTTCTTTTAATAACCACCGTTTATGGCGTCTAAGTCATATCAGGTATAAATAATAAGGATAATCATTATAAAACATAGGTAAAGAAGAGGAAGATGGCAATGACTGATTTATTGTAAATCAAATTAAAGTTCTTCAGAGAAAGATTATGTGAAAAATATCAAATTGAATAAAATATTATATCTATTTATCTACCAAAACTTTTCAAACAAAGTTTGCCTCAATAAACTTTGCTCTTCTTTTTAAAACAAACAGTCACATGAATTTATTTACCATTTCCTACCTCAGTTTAAAAACAGGAATTGAATTGGAATTTAAAGGGCACCTATTAAGCCCCTTTTTACAAGATAAGTTAATAATAAGTCTCAGGTGTCCCCTGAACGTGTCTGTGAATGTTCAGCTCAAAAATACTCCACAGATCGTTCATTATACCATTTTAAAAATGCTTATTTTGACTGGAAACAGAAACACGCTGTTTTCATGCATGTCTCTTTAAATGTAAAAGAGCTGCTTCTCCCCGCCCCCTTTTCCTGAATAGGGCTGTGCCTTTACAGCTCCTAACTCAGATACTCTGCCAATAAAAACATCTGTTTGGTTTTGATTATCATGTCTACTGCACTGAAATCATGTGTTTTAATTCCATATCAGTTTAAACTTCTGATAAACAGTTCTCTGAGCGCACACATCCGAAGCACACACACAGAAAGCGGCTGTCACACGACAGGTGTCTACAATGTGACCTTTTCAGACGCTTTTGCGACTGAAGACTACTGTGCGCGACTATGAAAAAATATTTAGGAGCACTATGTGCGACTGACCCGATCAGAAAATTTGTTTACGCTAAAGGGAAGCTTCAAAGGTTTCTACGTGTTTTTGCAACTTTGAGTGATGTATCACAGACATATCTCACGAATCCTTTCATAAACAAAGTACAGAGACAGTGTAAAGAAGAGATTAATTGTGCAGTGTAAAAAGCTTTGTTGATTACAATGGAACCTTGTGAGATCGCGATTAACTAAGATGAGTGACCGCTTTTAATTATTTTTAAGGGAGTTTGTAAATGAGATATTGATTTAATACAACAGTTAAATAAACAAGAAGTTAATAAAGTGACTTGCATTGTCTAACTATAAAACTATTGCCTGATTTTGCTCTATTTCATTGTCAAAAATAGTCTGAAACAAGTCACAACTGAGCAGTCGCGCATCTCCATTCAAACACAGCATTGTTTTGTTTATAGGGGTGTGACGAGACTCTCTCTCCTGGATGAATGATTCAATGATAAATACTTTTTAAAACGTGCAGTTGTCGCCACTTCCTGGCGGAAGTGGATAATCTTTACAAAACATACGAGTGTTCAGATACTTTTGCTTTGATTGCTACTGTAGACAAGTGTTTATACCCAAACTATAAACTTTTAGCCCAGTACTTCTGTTATTTAAATGTCTGTAACACATAAATAATGATCATTATGTGGTTGAAAAGACTTTTTGGATCAGATCCAATTTTAATCTCTTTTCACATCGGAAGCGTCAATGTGTGGGCAGCGCGATGTGAAACAGTCGTAATAGACACCGCTGAATCATTGTCATTTAGGAATAAGAATGCGTGGGTGTTTAAATAGAGATCTTTTGCGATCTTTTAACGATTAATCATGCAGCTCTAATGTAAACATTACAAAATGTTTTGCGAGGATATTGTCACGTGCCACGAGATCTCGTTGCATCTCTATTCGTTTATGAATGAACATGCATTTTTAAACTAATCTAATGAGTCAGTGATTCAATTTCCCATTCATAAAGTCACTTGCTTTATGCCTGAATGAATCAGCCGTTCGAACGAATCAAATGAATGTTATGATTCAGTAATTAAATCAGCGACTAGCCGCCACCTATTGGCAGATTTAGTTTCATTTTTCAGTATCTTTTCAGTTATTTAAATCATTTAATATTTCTGTATTCAAAATTGTATATTTAAAACATTAATCTCAAAATGAATTTATGAATTTGATTGCACTCATGCCACCTCTGAGCTTTATTAAACACATATGAAAATACACCTACAAGCCACTTTTGTGTTCTTCTATGCCACTTCTGCAGCACAAATAAATTTTGTTGATACTGATTTTATTTGATTGGTAACTTATTCTTATTCTACTTGTTCTTAATTTGTTGTTTTAATTAGAAATTTTAGAAAGCTTAAAAATATATCATTTTTAAAGGGGTCCTATTATGCTTTTTCACTTTTTGCATTTTAGTCAGTGTGTGGTGTGTATGTTTGGGCATAAAAAAGATCTACAAAGTTACAAATCTCAAAGTCCACTCCAAAAGGAGTTTTTAAAAAATCCCTTTTCAAGAACTACAACGAATGGCTCCTTTGGACTACAGCATTTGTTTTCCTGATGTTATGATGTCACAACGCTGGCTATTAGAATATCATTAAAATAAATCCCGCCTACTGAAATTCGATTGGTTGGGGGGTGGGTAGGGACTAGGTGGAGGATTAGCCTAACTTCAGGCAATGAAACTAAGTGTGTAAATAATTAAATGAATTAGAACGATAATATCATGTATCGTCAATCTTGCAGACTGACTATAGGACCCAACACTACTGTAGCATACTATTTACTCACCCTCTATGCATCCTAGGTGCATATGACTTCCTTTCAGACAAACGCAATCGGAGTTATATTAAAAAATAAAGTCAATAAAGGCCTCCTGTACCAAATTGATGCATTTTTGTAAGAAAAATATCCATATTTAAAAGAATCATTTTAATTTAGCTTGCGTGTGGCAGTAATGTTTTAATTACATTAGTTGATTAGTTTTTGCTGTATTGAAATTATTATTATTATTTTTTAAACATGGTGGCAGTTTCTAGCTTCAAAGAAAAATAATTTTTCTAACATCTTTGCAGCAATAGTTTTTATGGGTCCAAAACCACCTTGGGTGTGCATGATTTACTAATAATTCAATGGTCCATCATCAATTATTCCTTATATAATGTAATTTATTGTAATTATTGTAACTATAAATGCGTTCAAAAATAAAACAGGTGTGAGTTTGCTGTGACTTATGGAAGGCCTTTATACACAGTGTGTGCCATTGTAAAGACTAGGTTTATCCTTCACAGCCTCATTTTCATCCAAGAAAATATATGTCATATAAAACCCAAAACACACAGCCACAATCATAAATAAAAGAGGTGCATTTTCTCCTCTTAAGGTCCCATTCGCTAATACACCTACTCCTTTACCCCCACCCTTGAATTTATACATTTACTATATGATACAGTCTATATTGATGAATAAAGTCAAGTACCGCCCTATAATTTTTCACATTCTAAAACCTGTTTCACTCTGAAATATGTCACATTACATGACTTCTGTTACATGCCTTTAAGTTTGTTAAGCAGAGTAGGGCACTAATTATGAGATGTCATGAAATCAAAAATCAAAATGGCAAGATCCACTAGAGGTTTGCTTTTTTTACATTTCAATTGACCTTGCGTTTTTCTAGTTGTAAAGGTTAAAAACAGGGGTGCCCAAACTCGGCCCTGGTCCTCGGTTTAGCTCCAACTTGCCTCAACACACCTGCCAGGGGGTTTCAAGTATGCCTAGTAAGAGCTTGATTAGCTGGTTCAGGTGTGTCTGATTAGGGCTGGAGCTAAACTCTGTAGGACATGTCCCTCCAAGACCGAGTTTCGGCACCCCCGGGTTAAAACAATGTTAAGATACTGACAAACAATAGTGTTTCCTTGGACTCGGACTCGAATCGGACTCTGCCCATTTTGGACTCCGACTCGTCTCGGTCTCGATTGGTTAAAGACTCGGACTCGACTTAGGTGGACTCGAACCCAACACTACCAATCACAACACACTGGAGCAGCTAACCAATCCCAACACATTTCGTTTTTCGGAAGGCGGGCCTTCATCAAACCCAGAACTAATCGAGCCATTTGTGCCAGGCTGGGGAGAAAGGTATTGTAATAATGTAAATTATGTGAAAAACAATGACATAAAAGATGATGTACTTTTAATAAAGATAGAAAAATGCTATTACAAAGGCAAAAACAAAATTCCCCTGTAAATCACTTTAGTCAAACATCACCTCGTAAAGATTAATTTTATTTTTATTTTATTTTTTTTTTAATCAGAAGGTGCTCCTGAAAGTGCTCTTAAAAAAAAAGTAAGCTTGGAGGCCTGTGTGGAGTATGTTTTATTGCGCTTAAACAGTCAAATACACAGAAGTTTGTGTTAAAAACACAATTAAGTTATAAAAACACTGTCGGTTATGTCTCTGAAGGTAAACAGCTGGGAAATAAATCGCATGTTTACATTATATCTATGTATTAGGTGACAGGAGCGTAGTATGCAGTACCAGGCCCATACAATAAAATAAAGCAGAAAATCACTCACTGGACTGGACTAAATAATGTCTATAGCTTTAATAATCCACATTTTACGGATTCCGTGAACAGCTTGTTCTGAGACTCTGCTTTAAATGATTTAAGGGGGTTAAAAAAATAGAGCAGGTGGATTTTTATTATAGGGTGGTTGTGTACACACACTGCCAACACACATTTGTGTTCAAACAACATGTAAAAGTGAATTTTGCATAAGAGGTACTCAAGGCACTCTTAATTCAGTTCTGAATGGTGCACAACCCTGATAAATTTCCAGTCCACTAATATGCTTTGTGTAATAGGTGATTATGATTTTTATGCAGTTTATGTGCAATTATCTAGTAGTTGCACAGTCTTACAGTTGCAGTTTCTTACTGTTGAGTCTGACAGTTAAATACCTGGGGGAGAAAATGCACTTTGGCTTTTCAAGTGTTGGCATGTCTTGGCCTACGCAGCTTCTGGAAAGCTTCAAAAGCTTCTATTCTGGTTAATCAATTTATCTGTATGCCAGGGCATGCCTTGTACATTTCTGCTTAGGCACAGATGTTTGAAGCCTACCTGAGGAGATTCTATCGATTTGTTCAGGATAAAAAAAGTTTGGAAATTCAGAGAACAATCATCCTGAAAGAAAGCTTTGAGACTCTCCAGCCATGAAGAACATTCTTTTAGAGCAATAATTCAAAAGTTCCTCAAGTATTTACTTATGATTTAAAAAAATCTTTACTCATGTATCTTAAAACCCATGTTGTTGTTGTTGTAATTATTGTTTTTTCAGAAGGTTTCTGAAGAATCTTTACTTATTCTTTTCTTACATCAGTAGTTCATAGTGACCATCTCTGTGAAGCTGTTGAAATGCAGTGCATATCAAACACTGTTTGAAGCTTGAGCGACTTGGTCATGATCAGCTGTTGTTATATGGAATGAATGAGGGTGAGTAAATAATGACAGAAACTTCATTTTTTGGGTAAACTTTAAGACATATTTCACAACAAGTACATACCTGCTGAACTAACCTGACGAAAGCATTAACAGTTGGTTGTTATTATAATCCGATAAACGTTTATTCCACATTCAAATGCTGCATTCCATCAGTTTGCAATGATTAGACGATGATTAATTGGATCATTAACAACTGTATCATTCCCCCTAGTGATCCGAGGAATAAAAACGTACTGTGTCAAAACCAATCCAGCATTGTTGAATCCATTTCCCGTCCTTCCCCTGCGTGTTTCACAATTAACACTCTCCGGATCGCGGCTTCGAAAGATTGGAAGAACATTGATGGATTGCTTTTGTGTGTGGAATTAATAATGCCACCCAATCTGGGCAGTGTCATTACGGCCGGGCTCTTCCTAACAGAGGAGAGACAAAGTAAACACATTTAATATTCATCATTTCCCTTCAGAGGAAATGAAGTGGAAAAGGAACAAAAACTTATGCTTGAATGTTATTTACATTTATTTGGATTAGGTAGAACATATTTATTTCACCTTTTCTTCTGTTCCTCAATGACTCCACATCAGGAGGTTGGGTGGCGGGGCCAACGCCGAGGTGTTTTTTCAGGCCGTGCCATACGAGGACGCAATTAATCGAAGGTGAGATTCGAGCGCTGATGATGAATTGTAATTTTCATCTCTCCCTAGCTTTTAGAGAGGGCTACATTTCAAAATTATTTGAAGTGCTTCTCATGATTCATTGCTATTTTATCCACTTATCACAACACTTGAATTTAAATGTAGAGACATTATTAATTTATTTATGCATTTTCTGTATATATTTGCAACATTATGTTTTTAGACACTTTTTGCCCTAAAGGTTTAGTTCATTTCCAGAATAAAAATTTCCTGATAATTTACTCACCCCCATGTCACCCAAAATGTTCATGTCTGTTTCTTCAGTCGAAAAGCGACTTTTTGAGAAAAACATTCCAGGATTTTTCTCCATGTTGTGGACATGGGGATCAACAGGTTGAAGATCCAAACTGCAGTTTTAATGCAGCTTTAAAGGGCTCTACATGATCCCAGCTGAGGAATGAGGGTCTTATCTAGCAAAACTGTTGATCATTTTCTAAAAAAAAAATAAACATTTATATACTTTTTAACCACAAATGCTCATCTCGCACTAGCTCTGCGATGTTTCATGCGTGACTTGCGATTACATTTTTGCTGGAAAGGTCACGCATGGTTAGTTCTTCGTCTGTGTACTCCGGTTCAAAAAGGTACTGTAGGGTAGGGCGAAACACATTTTCTCCTCCAAATTCAAAATTGTCATTGTTTGACTTTCTTTGCATGTTTGCTTTGTAAACACTGGGTCTGTACTTCTGCTGAAAAAAAACAATAAGTAAGTTTTAAAAATAAGTTTTTGCACACATTAATTAAGTAAAATTTAAGTATTGAATTAAGTAAAATCTACTTAACTAAGTTAGGTAAAATTAGCAAAGGAAAGAAGTCAATTTAATGTAGCCAGTATTTTCTAATTAATTATTTTAAATTAAATCTGCAATACATTTCACTCAATACATTTACTCAATCATTGTAGCACTGGATGAAAGCATAAAGCATGTGGTTCACTTACAAACATGTACGTATTGAAGATAGCTCCTTATTCTTTTTAAGGTAATATGTTGACTCAATGTATTTACTAACCAAATAAACAGAGACCTCAATATTTGGCACATAATACACAATGATGGTAACAGTCAGTGAATAGTGTTTGAGTATGAATAGGTCATTTTGAGTAGTAAATGAACTCTAGATGTCACAAAGCAGCAGGTTACTAAACCTAACAACAAAAGGAACCATAAAATAGTGTAAATACATCTTGAAAACAGCAAAAAATACTAACCTTATTAATTATTCATGCCCAAGTGCATGATGGAAGAAATGGAATCATGACTTTGATATTTACTTAAACAATCTCTGCAAACAAACAATTCCAAGTAAAATATACTTATAAGTTCAAACTTTAAATTCTACAACCTTAAAATGAGTACTAATATTGAATTTACTCTATTTTTTTGTAATTCTTGCCTGAACTAAATTAATGTAGAAATTACATTTGTTTTTCTGTATTATTTACTTCATCACAAAATCATTTTTATCAGTGCTTGCTTTTCCAACAAGACTACGTAATGCGTTAAGTCAAGCTACTGCAAGATGAGCATTTGTGGTTAAAATGTATATAATTTAAAAAAAAAATTCTAAGAAAATGACAAATCGTTTTGCTAAATAAGACACTCATTCCTCGGTTGGGATCGTGTAGAGTCCTTTGAAGCTGCATTAAAACTGCAATTTGGACCTTCAACCCGTTGGCTCCCATTTAAGTCCACTATATGGAGAGAAATCCTGGAATTTTTTCATCAAAAACCTTAAAAACACCTAAAAAAATAAATCTTCCACAATATTATTACTTTTTAACATTATTTAGATGCTACATAGTGTAAAAATGACACAAAAAATGTGTATAGTAACTTTACAACATAACTGATTTCAATTTAAAGCAAACAATATAGCCTTTTTATGAGTGCCTTTTAGTGGTCTTGTAGTACCAGTATTTCATTATCACTTCATTGTTTCTGCTCAACCCGCAGACCTTAGTAGAAATACTTGTTAAAACTTCCAAACCAATTTACATTACATCCAAATAGATGGTCCACACTGTAGTTGTGCACTCTGAAGAATTATTAATGGATTAGTATATGCTCACGTTAACTGCCAGGGCCCAAAATTAAAATTAATCAAGCGCCAAACGTTTTTTCCTTTCTCCACAGACCTCCATGTGGCAACACATATGTGGAAAATTCCTCACATTAAGTGCCCAAAATGAAAATAGACAACAGTCATTATATATTTTTATGACAGGCACAGTTTCACCTAGAGACAGAGCATCATTTCACTTATGATGCTGTGACTGACACAACAGCTTCGCTGTTTGCTAGCAATATACAAGAATAAATGCAATTAAAGCTGCAAGCAGCGATGAACGGGCCCTCGCACCCGGTCTCACCGCCGACCGGAGGCGAATGGTGGGCACTATGCTTTTCACATAGTAAATTTAGGAGGAATCTGTCAAAGTCATTAAGATGTGCCAAACTTCCTGCTGCCAGCTGGTGGCGCTATGCCTATAACTGAATATTGGAACGTAGATCTGTTCAGGCGTACACTTTTATCAAAGATACGAACTTTGGTGCAGATTGAACATAGTATGCTTGAGCTAGTGTAAGACATGACATATGCTGCTGCCAACAGGTGGCGCTATGATTATATCTGAATATTGGTCTTTAGATGTCTTCAGACCAGTACTCTTACCAAACATGTGAAGTTTGTGGCAGATCAGACATTGCATGTTTAAGTTAGTGTAAAACAAGCCATTTCCTGTTGCCAGCAGGTGGCGCTATGATTATAATAGAATATTGGCCTTCAGATGTGTTCAGGTCAGGACTCTTATCAAACATGTGAAGTTTGGGGCAGATCAGACATTGTATGGCTGAGTTATAACAACTTCTATTACCATGGCGAAAAATCAAACTTTGTCAGGCTGCCACGGACACGCCCTTCAACGAAAACTCAAGATCTTCACAATTTAACATCGCAAAGGTCTTTACATTAGACTGACCAAATATAATGTTGATTTCATGAAATCTGTAGGAGGAGTTTCTCACAGCGTAAAACATGTCACTTCCTGTTACCAGCAGGTGGCGCTATGACTATGACTGAATATGATCATGGGTATGTGTTCAGGACCAGACTCTTATCAAACATGTGAAGTTTGGGGCAGATCAGACATTGTATGGCTGAGTTATAACAACTTCCTTTTTCATGGCGAATCATCGAAATTTGACAGGCCGCCACGGACACGCCCTCCAACGAAAACTCTAGATCTTCGCAATTTAACGTCACAAAGGGCTTTAGATTAGACTGACCAAATTTGGTGTTGATTCGAATAAATCTCTAGGAGGAGTTCGTTCAAGTACGACGCCTGGAAATGGCAAAAATGAGACAAAATTTGCTGGAAAAATTAAAAATATCCGACTTCCTGTTGGGTTTCGGATTTTGCCTCAAGAGACTTTTTTGTAGGTATTGGTGTGTTACATGTGTGTACCGAGTTTCGTAAATGTACTTGAAACGTAGCTCGAGGCGCACTCCGCTGAATGTGTATAGGTGGCGCTATCGACCCATTTTGCCACACCCACTTCTGAGACCCATATCAGACGTAAATTTTCGCCAGTTCTGATGCGTGTGCAAAGTTTCGTGAGTTTTCGGGCATGTTTAGGCCCTCAAAAATGCGATTCATTTTGGAGAATAATAATAATAATAATAATAATAATAATAATAATAATAATAATAATAATAATAATAATAATAATAAACGGAGCAATTCCAATAGGGTCCTCACACCATCGGTGCTCGGGCCCTAATTATGTAAGAAATATACATCTTCCAGCCATTTAAAGTGACTCAGTAAGAGACACAAAAGGTACAAGCAAACAAGTGTGGGCATCTACTAGTAGATGTGATGAGGTGAGTGTATTCAATGAACAGGGATTATAGGATTATCTGAAGTTTGCGTGGGAAGGTATAATACATGAGTTTGAAGAGGCTAGACTAATGTTAAGCTCAGCAGGGACAAAGACCTATGAGTACACACACCAATAATCCCAATGTCTACAATCAACAGGAGAAACAGAAATTAACAACAAAAGGTCAAGGAAATGCAAGAGAGGATTCTCTGGAAAAACTAGGTGAGAAAAACATAAGAGAGAGAGAAAATAAAGGCTTTTTACTGTCATCCAGCTCTGAATGAAACTGCTGGATTTATTTCAGATTCGTATCGGCACTTTGGCTGGGTTCCATTCGCCTGTGTCCATACTCATAAAAACAGAGATATATATCAGAACAACTTTACCACCCAGCAAGTGACCATGGGGAGATACAAAGTCATGTGAAAGTAATAGACCTCATCAGTCCCGAAGTCATCCATCACTCACCAGACTCTAATCAAAAACCACACTGAATCCCTGAGTAATACATGGGCTGCACAGCTGGGTTTTAATAACTGGGAAGTAAAATAATAATTTACAGTTATCGTCACAGTGTGCATCTTAATCTGCGCTGAGATTTAATCATGGTTGTAAGACGCTTGGAGCGCAGAGATCAAACATATAAAGATAAAGCTGGACCCAGCACCATATTACAATAAAGCCACAAGTGTTTGCTGTACAACAGAACAGAAGTACTCTGACAGCGAACAAGCAATTAAACGAAGACGCTTCCTGTCTCTAAAGACTCGCTGTCTACTTTTAAAATTAAAGAGCTACACAGATGTTATTGTCTAGCTATCTTATTAACATAATATCACATTATTATGTTTTTCAGCTTAATCAAAATGCTTTTGAGCCCCAGTCAAGTCTGAACATACTCAACTGAATTCGTTTCTTATGATCTTAAAAAAAAAAAAAAAACTTTTGATCTGAAGTTTAAAAAAAGCTTACTATTCATTTTGTAAAAACATCTAAATTCTGTCCTCATATTTTTTTCATTAAATGTGAATTTATATCTTAGTCACATTTCTTGATTAAAAAACATTACTTACACTGCCAGAATAAAAATGTATATTGTATATTTACATTAACAATGTAATACTCATCAGTTTAGTGTTTTAAGCATTTTACATTTATTCCAACATAATAACTCAAGGCAGTAACAATTTATACAATATATTTTATTTAAACAATTATACATTTTATTTATGACCTAATGTTCAGCTGTGCTGTACTTTTTCATAATAAACTTATTTTCGGATCATCAGAGCTCTCTTTCATTTCAATAAGCTGATTATGTTTTCAGGCCATCTGAAGTTTGATTTTGACTTGACAAAGTGGTGATATATAAATGTGTGAGTTGTTAGTTTTCCCATTTACGCCATTATATTGTTCATTCAGACTGATTTACAAACACAGAACGTGCACAAACACAAGAGGTGCATTTATTGAACCAATCATATTGCGATAGAGGCAGTGACTTTCCTCCATTCATTCTTAATTACCCACCACCAAACTCACCACACACTTTAGGGGGTCTGTTAAAACTCAATAGGCTCAGGGGAGGCGAGAGAGCGTGTAACTTTACCTGCTGGTGCCGTTATTGGACAGTTTTACTTTAGAAAAACAAGTGATTTTTAATGCTTTTATGTCATCATTAAACTGCCTCTCTTGCCTCCTCGTAGGAAATGCCCCTGATATATATATATATATATATATATATATATATATATATATATATATATATATATATATATATATATATATATATATATATATATATTAGGGCTGTCAAAC
Organism: Cirrhinus mrigala; assembly: GCA_036247105.1. Taxonomy (NCBI): domain Eukaryota; kingdom Metazoa; phylum Chordata; class Actinopteri; order Cypriniformes; family Cyprinidae; genus Cirrhinus; species Cirrhinus mrigala. The sequence continues at coordinate 19,930,826 of CM070020.1, forward strand.
GATTAATCACGATTAATCGCATACAAAATAAAAGTTTGAGTTTGCCTAATATATGCGTGTGTACTGTGTGTAATTATTATGTATATATAAATACATACAAATTAATGTATATATTTAAGAGAAATATGTTATCTATATAAAAAATATTTGTATTTATATATAATAAAAATTATATAAAAATTATAATAAATACATATACTTGTAAATATTTCTTATATATGTACCTGAATGTGTTTGTATTTATATATACATAATAATTTCACACAGTACACACACATTTATTAGGCAAACTCAAACTTTTATTTTGTATGTGATTAATCGCGATTAATCGTTTGACAGCCCTAATATATATATATATATATATATATACACACACCCACACACTCATTCATTTAGCTGTATTCTAGACAAAGAGTGGCAACTTTGAATAAGAACTGCTCTATTTGCATTTTCTATTCACTATTGTTTATTATTAGTTATTCTTTCTGAAAGCAAGCAAAAATAGCATCTTGGCTTTGGCAAAATATTTTAGAATGCAAATGGAAAGATTCTAGAGAGGAAGATGAGGGGTCAAATAAGGAGAGAGTGCAATTAAAAAGCCTGGAGGAAGACCAAAGAGGCAAGTTTCAACCATCAGAAGTGCTGACAGATCTGACTCAGAGTAGGTAATTTTAATTTTGATTAGGGACAATCTGACATTGAATCCAAATCCAATGTTCACCATGAAACCCTCTCGTATAATATAAAGCACAGATATAGCTCCTTTTAAAGAAAACCTTTTCAAATTCAGTTTATTAATTTATGTTGGAATAAAGTCCTTGAGAGTGTTTTTTTTATATATATATATATCTATTGCCTTAGGGCTCCATCAAAGATCTCCAGTTGGACACGGACCACTACACCTATGCTTTGAGGTAACTGTGTATCAAAGGATATATGAACAGAAAAAAAGCAGGGTTCAGCAGTCTGAGATTAAACATTGAAACTCTAAAGAGATAGTTCACCCAAAAATGAAAATTCTGTCATGAAAGAATTAGTTCACTCCAGAATTAAAATTTCCTGATAATTTACTCACCCCATGTCACCCAAGATGACCATGACTTTCTTTCTTGAGTTGAAAAGAAAAAAATAAAAAATACAAAAATAATAATAAAATATATATATATATATATTTTAACCACAAATGCTCGTCTTGCACTTGCTCTGCATCCAAGACTTCACACATCATGTAATCATTTTAGAAAGGTCACGTGTGATGTAGTAGAAGTACAGACCCAGTGTTTACAAAGCGAATGTGCAAAGAAGGTCAAACGCCCTTTACCGAAAAAGGTAAAACGATGTTGGATGATTTTGAAGTTAGAGGAGAAAATGAGATGGAGTTTTTCACTCTACCCTACCCTACCTTTTTGAACCAAAGTCATAGATGAAGAACTAACCACACATGACCTTTCCAATGTGATTACGTAATGAGCAAAGTCTAACCATTTGTGGTTAAAAAGTATAACATTTTTTTTTTTTTTTTTTTTTAATTGTTTCACTAGACAAGACCCTTGTTCTTCGGCTGGGATTGTGTAGAGACCTTTGAAGCTGCATTGAAACTCCAATTTGGACCTTCAATCCATTGATCCCCATTGAAGTCCACTATATATATATAAAAAAATCCTGGAATGTTTTTTCTCAAAAACCTTTTTTTTTTTTTTTTCAACTGAAGAAAGAAAGACATGAACATCCTGGATGACATGGGGGTGAGTAAATTATCAGAAAAATTCAGGAAAGAACTTCTGGAAAAATGTTCATTTTGTTTTCTTTGCGTACAAAAAGTATTCTCATAGCTTGTCCTTACTACCTTTCTGGGTTTTGAACATGTCAGTTGCGCTGCTATGTCTATGCAGGGTCAAAAAAGCTCTCGGATTTCATCAAAAACATCTTCATTTGTGTTCCAAAGATAAACAAAGGTCTTACATGTTTGGAATGACATGAGAGTAATTAATGACAGAATTTCCATGTTTGGGTAAACTACCCCTTTAATTAATCTTACCAACTTACTGATTTAATAAGTAAGTAAATGTCTAATGTTCTTCTACTGAAGCTCAACCATGGATGATCTGGTTGTACATAAACTTGTGGAGTTCAAGCAGCTTGAGTGCTTAAAGCTAACAGACTTTCTGAAATTCATGTTAATTTTTTTTTCCGAAATTTAACCTTTCTCCTAAATTACTGTGCCAATAATATAACTTGCAATAAAATTTTCGCATTAAATTAGAAAAAGATGAGGGATTTAAACTTCTCAGACATTTGAATCCCACTGTGAACATGAGAAATACATTAAACTAAAATATCAGGGTGAGTTAACTATTTCAAACATTTTTTTCTTCTTTTTTTTTCCACCTTATGTCCCCTATTACTGCTGCAGAATTCAAGAGCCATGTGCAGTTTGCTGACCTTTAAATTGTCAAAAAATCTGACATCCATCTTTGATGAACCAGAAGTGTTTCTTGAAGGGCAGCATTGAAATGACTCTGCAAATAACACAAGTGAAATGATGTAAGTGACATGCAAAGATATGATCCTGCCGTCAAAAAGGACAGAAATATCCTGAAGGAAGACACTGGAGGAGTGAGGACCATGACCATGAAGATAATCATTGATATTCAGAAGGGGACGGATGGTGATGGTATTTGAGAATCGTTCAGGCGTCAGGCCATTCACCTCTAATGTCAGAGACGATTACACGCTAATTGAAGCAATCTAGCCTCACTGCTAATCACTGTTAAAGGAACCTCCCTTTTATCACCTTGCTCTTCCGAAGAGTCTATACAAGAAGCGCCTTTCACACTAAATCACAGAGACGCCAGTGGGAATGTACAATATATATACGCTGAGGTAGGTGACCCTTCTCAAGGACATTTTCCATCAGGTTTAACATCCTTTTTAAATGTATACATATGTGAATTATATGATGAGACAATGACATTTATGACTGCAGTGGGTATATGATGTAACGTGACCACAGTTTAGCTGTGATGCATTTAATTAAAGCCAGTCCATTGCTGTGACTAGTTACTGTTCACAACAGACAGGGAAAAATGTCTCTTTTTGCCTCTAAAATGCATTAAAATGCAACCAGACAACATGAAATGAACAAAATATGACAGAAAAAGAGTTCAGGTTGGATTGCTTCATCTTTTGTGTTGTAGAAAGGGCATCTTTAATCACTGACTGCTCAGGAAAACCTCTTTGCAGTTATTTTTATTGCTGTGTTGTGACTGTCATAAGACTCTCGCTTGAACCCACGCAGACAATATACAGACAATAGTTCATTGTTTCAGCTGGAAGAGTTTGTCAAATAAAATGGCTTTTATGAGAGCGGTGTTGATCAGTTACTTCGACAGAGCGATCATGAGATCTTTATACCTCAGTGAGAGCTTCATACCCTAATGTTTAGAGAATATCCAAACCCCACTGTGGCATCGCTCTGCGATGATCTACGAGTTTTTGGATGGGGCACATTTCACTTAATGCACTGTTTTATGTGCCAATCAATTGTTTATGCTGTAAGAGCACATCAGAATACATTGAGACGTCGTTGTTCTGCTTTATGATTTAGCTAGATGTGCCATCACTTGTCAGTTTTTTCTTGCTGATCAAGCTTGTGAGCTTTACAGTGCCTTCCTGCGTACATTATACAGAGAAAATGCATTAATAAAATGCTTGTAGCTACATAAATATGTAAAATGAAGTAGTGGAGAGCTTCCAGAAGTTTATATGGCCTTTTCCTGTAATGGTTTTGAGACGCTTCTCTCACAGAGAGACTCACAGAGAATGTTTTTTACAGGACTGCAGACTGTGCTGGAGAAAGGGGTCATCGTCAAGGTTGACCGTTCACTTCAACCTCAGCTCGCTCTGTTATTATGAATCCTCACACAGTAAGAACAGCTTTGATGACAGCATAGACGGAGAGGTTAACAGGAATTTTACAGGTACGCTAAGATTCACATCAGTGTTTAGGATACGCTTAGATTTTTAATGTGCGAACATCTAAAACTGGTACATGCACTGCAGGGTCAGGGAGAGAAATGCTCTAGACATTTCAAAATTAGTAGAAGTAGTTTCTCTGTTTTTATGTGCCATCTAAGAGTCTAAAAACCATCACAAAACTTTCCCGAACATCTATTTGTATTGTAATTATCCACTACAAAAATGTCCTGACCCTCATTTCATTACATGCAATGACAAAATGTTTTTTTGAGGTAAATTGATCTAAAATGCATTTGTTTTTGAAAAATCTATTTTCGGAGAAAAGGGCCTCTTATGGTTTTCAGTTTTATTGAATATAATTAAATCTACAACATTTCATTACTTAAGTGAAAAGATGTCTAATTAGGCAGGCTAATTTTCCTATTCCAGGAGTAATTTACTCAAAAGTCAATATTCTGTCATTTACTCACCCTCGTGTTGTTCCAAGCCTGTATACAGTTTGTTCTTCTGCAGAACACAAAAGGTCACACGAGGATGAATAAATGACAGAATTGCATTTTTTGGGTGAACTATCCTTTTAAGGTGGCTTTTAGCCCTGTTGTACCCTATAAATGCACCTTTGAAAATCAAATCTTGAGGCAAATAATGCCACTTAACAATGTTAATGTTAATCTCTAACACTGATGCATTATGATCTATAGAATATGTGCTCAGCCATATTTAAACCGAAGACATTTCTGCATCCTGCTTTGTCAGCTCTGCAGTCATGAGCAAGTTGCCCCTAGCAACAGGTTTAAGAGCATTTTGGTTTACTGGCTCTAAACTTTTCTTCCCGCCCCCTTACATTCCCCCCACCCTGAACTGTCGAGAAGAGAAGAGAAGAGAAGAGAAGAGAAGAGAAGAGAAGAGAAGAGAAGAGAAGAGAAGAGAAGAGAAGAGAAGAGAGCTATAGCATGCCTGTTACCATGGGGATGCTTGCGCAGTGGTGCAGTGTGTAGCACGAGGAGTGGCACGTTTGTTTCCAGGAAACTTTCAAATGGTTCCAAATCAAACTCTTGAGTTCACAGTAGACACCTTATCCTGTAATGAATAGTGTACCTCCCACACCTGTGCTGAAGTCAATGTGCCCACTCCATCTGTTCTACATTAGATTAGAAATCAGATACTTTGGGAAATAAAACTTTCACAAGCTATTGCGAGAGCTGCAGCTAAAAAAGTAGCAGTAACATGCATGTACAGTCACAGGCTTGATGACATATGCGGCCTGCAAATGCACAATTGTCAGACATAAAACAGCATCAAAATCATAGATATGTAAAACTGTGTAACGTTACGGAATAAAATGTCGACCCATGAAGCTTTGGGGTGCTGAACGACTCCATCTACGTTTTGATCATTATGGATAGACTTTTTTTTTTTTAGCTTTTTGTTCAAAATGTTGTTTGTTTATTCATTTATTTAAATGAAACTTGCCCACATTCAAGTGTTTATAAAAAAAAATGCATGAAGCTAGAATAAAATGTTTTTGTTTACAAGCAGATACCCTGTTCTTTCTTTTAATGTTTTGTATGTTCAGATATTCATATAACAAAATATATACAAATTAATACCTAAACAGGGACACAGTAGTATACTTAAAGTATGATGTAAAGTTCACTTAAAGAAAACTTACGAGCATACTTGCAGTATAAAACTACTAAACTAGTAGTTTACTGAGACTATACTTTAAAGTGTACTAAAAATACATAAAGTATTTAATTAGTAAACTATCAGTATACCTATAAGTTCATTTTTAGTATACTTGCAGAACAAACTAAAAACAGAAATGTAAACTAGTTGTGTACTCAAAGTTTACTACTGTTATACTTAAAGTACTTTTAGATACTAGAAAGTGGGGCAATTTAGTCCCAAAAAGTATTGAAATAGTACACTTAAAAGTATACTACTAGTACACTGATATTTGTATACTTACTACATAAAGTATACTTAAAAATATTCTTGATCTTTACTTAAGTATACTCAATAAAATAAACTTAAAGTATAATTCTTTTTGGTAAGGGATGTTATTTTTAATTTGCTTCAGGAAATAAAAGACGACTTGGAACCTTCAACTAGGAGTCACACAATACCTGGTCTATCAAAACTTGTAGCAAACCTTCATTTTTTGGCCTCCAGCTCTTTTCAACGCACTGTGGCTTCATTATTCCTTTTTTCTTTATTTGTGACTACGCTAACTTGCATTGTTAGTAAATCACCCGCAGAAATTTCTCCTCCCATCGGCACTGTTTTGGAATTGCGCTCTCGCAAACTATCCCCTTAAAGAGATTTAATTTACTCATTTTCATTTACTTTCTTTGTAAAGACTTTTTCTGTGTTCGGTCAAAGATGTTTGAAATGACATGAAGATGAATAAATGCTGACAGAATTTTCATTTTTGTGTGAACTATTCCCTTAAGCAAAATCCACTGAACAACCATGACAGGCATAGAATGATTTGAACTTGTAATGCAAATGGCTACTTAAAAAGAAGATGATCCATTTTCAGTTTGTTTAGCGCCATCCATTTTGCGCTGACTCATATTTTGGTGCGTTTTTGAAAAGCCAATAAACTATGCTGATTTTATGCATGTAAACATTGTGCATAATTTAGTACAAGAATCCATATCTACGGATGGCAACAAAAGATAGATTGGCTGGGCACTTTAGCGGATAGCGCATCGAAATTATGAGCTTAAACATGTTATCCAAGCATCGTACCATCTGGCATTCTCTCACCATGTGAAAGACAAAGCGACACGCATTAGTATGCACAGAGGTCACAGCAATTTTCACTTCAAATACATCTGCCATGCACAAAGATGATTTTCACTAGGAAGCCTGAGGAAAGCCTAGTCAATTAAGTTTTCAATTTCATTTGACAGTTTTACCATCCATTGCAAAAAAAAAAAAAAAAAAAAGGGATTTTTGGGAAGCATTAGTGGTGTTGGAAACAAGCACTATGCAGAGAGAACAAGTTGTTCATTCAGACAGAGACAAATAAACCTTAAAACCTGAAGTCGAAGATAATACAGTAGACGTCTGCACATCAATTTCAGACATAAACAGCATTGTAACTTGTCAATGAATGGCTCAAATCGTTTCGTTCAATTTTAAAACTGAAATAGCTTGGACTAACAACCCAACTTCCATATGAAGTCTATTTTGAATTTCATTTTACTGCCATTGGCTTCTTAGCCTCAAACATAAATTTTCCCAGCAAATCAAAAATGTATATTTATGTTAATATACATCAGCAATGACAAGCTGCTGCTCTCATTCCCATGCTGAAATTAGCCTTTATGTTATATAATATGTATCTTAGCGACAAGAATTTCTTAGCCTATGCAATTAGCCTCCAAGGAATATGAATGTGTGTGTGTTCCTATATATGCCTCTGTGTGGCTGTTTGCCTTTAGTACTTACTGAACAGATGACATCCCTGAGGATGCTTTCCTTTGGGAAAGCGAGGTTAATATCTCCAGCTTCCCGGATCTGGAGTCTGCAAAGGCCTTGGGATTTCGAATATCAAGAAAGACAAAGAAGAGCGATTTAAATGAGACACAAGTACATAATGAAATACAAAACAGATTCTCTTCCACACCTCTTCTCAGTTATAAACCTGCTATATGGCTGGTCATTTAATTATTTTATTAATGAATGTATATGCTGTATATATCTGTGACATTTCACAGCCAGTTTCCATTCATTTTTCTAATTGTCCCTAAAGGGACCCCCGCATTTCCTTCTCCAACTGATAACACAGTATTTAATTAGTGTGGCTATATTCGCCCAAAGCACCGGTATTCTAATTATCTTGTATAGTTTACACATCCTATGCCTGCATCAGTCTCGCCAACTGTTTTAATTATTTGTATGCTACAGTAAGCGTGCGGTACACATATAGCACATTATCTGCAGGGCAAAGGCTTGCGGTTGGCTCGGTACAGTCTGTTCAGCTAATCACGTACGCTGGGATAAAGACGAATATGTCCTTCAAGGGACCACGGTGAGAAGTCAGGCAAAAGGAGGGGAGTTAACAGAGAGCGCTTACCCCTTACGTAAGGGTTAGTGAATTATCTGTACTAACAATTTAGTATCGAAGCTAAAGGGCAGGAACTGTGATGCTGTTCAAATCTCTTGAGACTAATGAACTGGTAACCTCGGAGCTAGAGATTAAGAAAACTGGTTCAGAGCCCTGCTGTAGTGTTCCTAAATAATACACTTTTCTTAAAGTAGTTGCTCGAGGGGTGGTAATACATGTTGACCCCAATTTCCTAGTCCCTTGGCACCTGAGAGCAGAGGAAATAAAAGAAAAACCCTCGGAATCCTGAACCATTTATCCCAGTTGTCACGGAGGAGATCGGTTTCCGTGGGATACCAAAGAGCTTTTAGCATTGGTGGGATATTCAGGGAAAATGTTTACTTTTGACAGGCTCATACTTACACAATGATGTTGAATTAATTTCCTGCGCCGACTTACTAAAATTCAATGAATGATTAAAGACCCCGCACGCTCAAAAAGAATTTCAAATGTGCATTTAGATTGTGTATCTCCTCACATAACCTTCAGACAAAACACAAGTTCTCAGATCCTGTTAACAACCACGGTTTACCAGAAACCCGTAGCCTCCTTTAACCTTTCTTTTCCTCTGGGTGCATGCTATGAAACAGACTAGAAAATCACAGTCCTCACAGAGGAGACCTGATGCCTTTGTTGCCACTATGTATATGTGAGCAACACAGTGCCTGTGTGAAAATAATCTTCCTTGTAGGAACTGCGAATGCTGTCAGATGGCAGAGGACAAGGATTGTCCTTCTCCTGTTAGAAGAATACAACAGTGGTTCTTAACTGGTGAGTCAAGACCCAAAAATGGTCGAAGGTCTGTTCTGTCATGAGAAGCAGGACAAATAAAGTAATACAATAATACAATCCAGCATTCATATGTATGTTCATGATAACAAAATTATAGGTGCCCGTTTCCGCCACTAAATGAAAATAAAAAAAAGGTTGTTGCGACATTTAATCTCACAATTCTTACTTTTTTTTCTCAGAATTGCATGAAATAAACTCACAATTCTTAATTTTTTTTTGTGGAAACGGGCTTCCATAGAAAATAACTGTTATTCTTATTTCAATTTTTATTCTATAAGCAGACAATTCAAAAAAGTATTTCATTCCACATCATACTATGTATGGTTGTGTGTGTGTAATGAATAAAATTTGAAATCTGGTGACGGAGGGCATGAAATGAAGAGACATTTAAAAACCAAAAACTGTTGAATATTGCTGGGCCTGTGCAGTTCATTATCATTTTAATACATTTCAGTGTCTGATTTTATGGACATTTGTAGTAACTCTTGTACTGTGCTCAGTCGCTGCTTAATGTCTAACATAAAAGTTGAGTTTTGAAGCAAAACCAACTGACATCCACTGAAAGAAATAAACTAAACATGCTTGGCAATTTTGTTCTATCAAGCTGTTTGTCTGTAAACAGTAAATTGGATCTGGCGTTCCAACAAAAATCCAGTTTTTACGACTCAAGCCCCACTCATTTCAATAGAGCCGTCTGTCATGGTTCACAGGCCCATGTTAATTTCATTAAGCTGACTTCTAGACCGGGACAGCTCGCTGTTTTAGCCTTGAACTTCGTTGCCTGGGTGTTTTTCACTGGATGTGTGCCACAAGAAGTCATCAAAGAGATGCCGAACAGAACTTTGGCAAACCATTTTGGATTGCGTTTGATCCATGTATATGTTAAACGGAGAGCGCTATCTAACAATTCCTTGCTCAGAAACTCGGTCGGACATCTGTCTGCTTCTGGACAGCTCCCCTTTCATCATGCCGAGAGGATACCCCAGGGAGCGTTCACAGACGAGAGGCTTCAGAGGATGCCAGTTTCCCAAGCGGCGCCACTGAATGCACGATTAGCCGAGCTAGGTATATGCTGTCCTCTTTACACAACGCAGATCAAAGTCTACCAAAAGTCCACTCTGTCCTTCATGTCCTTGACATTTATGTCACATTTACTGATTATATTTGCTCATTTTTTAGAGGATGTTGAACGATCTAATTAAATACTTGAATCTCATGATTGCTACTGTTAATTAGGCTCATTAAATTGTGCTAAAAGCTGATCAGGAAATCTCTCTCCACAGGGTATTGTGGGTGGGTATTGTTAATGTCCTATCATAAGGTTTGGGGAGTTACAGACTAAACACATTAGACAGATGGAAATCCTGTGGATTTTTGTCTTTTATTGTTTGTAATTTTTAGCCGTAATTTTAGTTTTCTTTGCACACAAAAAGTATTGTCGTATCTTCATAAAGTTACAGTTGAACCACTGATGTCACATATTTTCTATTTTCACAATGTCCTTACTACCTTTCTAGGCTTTGAACGTTTCAGTTGCGTTGCTGTCTATGCAGGGTCAGAAAGCTCTTGGATTTCATTAAAAATATCTTAATTTGGTGCCGAGGATGAACGAAGGTCTTACGGGTTTGGAAAGACATGAGGGGGAGTAATTAATAACATAATTTTTATTTTGGGGTAAACTATCCCTTTACTATCCCCTAAATCAATAATTTGTCATAAAACATCATGAAAATGTTGTAGTCCGAATTAAACTGTACAATTTCCAACAACAGTGGAGTAACAGGCCTACGTAACACCATTCTAGCTTGACTTGTTCTTCAATTATGCCAGAAAAATTACAAGCTGCACCTTTAAATCACATTCATACATGTACACTGTAAAAAAACAAAAAACACAATTTGTTGAGTCAACTTAAAATAATTTGTTACCCTGCTGCCTTAAAATTTTAAGTTCAGTCAACTTGAAATGTTAAGTTGTACTAAGTAACAACTTAGATATTTGTGTTTGTTAAACTTAACAGATGGATAAGTAACCCAGCTGCCTTAAAATTTTAAGTTGAATCAACTCAAATATCTAAGTTGTCACTTAGTATAATTTAACATTTCAAGTTGAATAAACTTTTTTTGAGTTGACTGAACCTAAAATTTTAAGGCAGCCAGGTAACAAATTATTCTAAGTTGACTCAACAAATTTTATAGTGTATTCCAACAACCCACATGGACACTGAACTTAAAAAAAAGCACATACCATTTCGTCCAGTCAGTGGTGTCCAAGTGTCTACCTGTGCTGGAACGAGCAAAGCAAGAGCCTCTAAAGCCGTGAACGCTGACGACAATTTCATGGACCCACAACAAACAGACACCTCACTCTCCCAGGAAGCACAGCAGAGGGTCCCAGCTGGAGAAGATTGCCTGTGTCAGGGTCAAAATCAGAGTCAGACAAAAAGAGAAAACATCCAGCTGAGATGGGAAAGCCTGCACAGTTTGGGGTGCAAGGCGAACAAACAGGACTCTGATCGCAATACCTCACCCCTGTCTGAAAGATTTGCCACATGGGCCCAAGGCTGTGATCAGAATGGCTGAAGCCACAACACAAGTTCAAACAGTGACTTCTGTCTCAGGAGTTTCAGAGCAAACATTAAAACTGTGGAAAATACTTTTTTTCAAAACTGCACAGGATAGACGCAGTGATCGGAAATCATAACTAAAAAGAACAGCTAATCTAAATATGAACATGCTGTAGTCATTAACTATCATGCTGTTCTAACATAATATTATTACCTTTATATGTGAAATATAAAATTAGTTGTTAAGCAGAATCTTCTAAGAAAACTTTTACATACAGTAAAATTCAATGGTGATTTTAAATGCTAAAAAATATGCATCATAAAAGTAATCTGTACCTGAGAACAATATTAATTTTTAAGCTATATGATACTTTTGTGTCTCAGTGTTGCCATATCGGAAATGTCCGAAGTATGGTACCGGACGCTTAAATGTATCGTATTTGGAAGAATATGACCGTACACGAGTCAAACGTACAGAATATAACTATCATCTACACCGAAAACTTTTTGACACGACCTGCAAATTACCACAATACATAAATAAGTAAGGGTACCTTAGTGGGAAGGTCCAAAGTCCACCTCTTAGTTGCTGTCATCGAAAGCCTGTGTGTTGCCAGATGTTGAGTGGGTTCTTTAGCGGTTTCAGAATGGATGCGGTAATGGACCGCAACAGTGCTCGTTGGCTTAATCAATGAGAGTCGCGATCGGTAACGTGACACGCAAGAACCAATAACATTTGACGGCGAGGGCGTCAAATCTAGCGCATCCAACAGCGCCATTTTAATTTGAACGCGAATGAAAGGCCTATTTGAAAGCAGCTAATTGGTTGGTTCTTGTCACATAACCCGCGGTGTGCTTGCGGCATTCAGAAAATGTGATATGTTTTTATCTCGATGCGGTGAGGACGCGCCTGGAATTACCGAGCGCGTCGCGATGGCGTCGCTTCCTTTATGAGCGCGGTTGCCGCAGGCCTACATTTGAAATAACGACCTTGAGCGCGCAAAAGACGCGATATGTGAATGGCCACTAATGACATTCTGACTGACAACTTTTGTATTTTTATGAAAGGTGGAACATCATGCTGGCTTGGACCAACACTAGGGTAAGTAAAAATGATTAAAAAAAAGTTTATTTTTGGGGGAGAATTATTACAGTTACCCAGATGCGAGGCCATATTGGCCATACGATGATGTAAACAACAGCATGGATTGCACGCTTAATGTACTAATGAATATTTAGTTCTGCTGGAGTGGCTGCTAAATCATATAGAGCTCGGGAGTTTACATCACTGCCATTGCATTCTGGGTAGTCACCGCCATGTTTTAGGACACGCTAAATAGCATACAATGACAATAAATACAAATCACTAGAGGAAAAAATGACTGTATTTGTGTTAATATTTTTAAGAGCTGCTTGCACTTGCTTAGAATAAATGTACTAATATTTGAATCCATTGTGTTCATTTGAGCACTCAGTCGTGTGGCCAGAACATGACATATACATACTCACAGAAATTATACGGCCGCCTTCTATTGTACTACACACAGGACCAAATTAATTTCTCATTTGCAGTTTTTAATAACTAGGTGGCACTGATATATCTGCCAGATAAAATAAACACACTATAGGTTGATCTCAGCCAGTTGTTCTTGTAAGTGAACCACCGCTCTGCACATTTTGTGTGTATCTCAGATGTCTGTTCTATTCAAAAGTAAGTGCCCTGCGAACTTGAAATATTCCGCCCTGATTACAGTTTCAAAGACAGCGTTTATGTTATATTCAACGAACATTGTGCAATACAGTGTGCAAGACATGAATTTAAATTGCATTTATTTCGTCTGTGTGTGAAGACTATGCAGGCGGTGACTTAGCGCAAATCCATGAATGAATATTCCTAAGTAAACTTAAACTGATTTCCACTGCTCAGGGAGTGGGGAGCAATGAACATTGTTTAGGGACCATGTTAATCTCAACACAGTTCAGTCATGGAGATCTCTTTGGACTAGCTGGTTGTCTGAATCAGGTTAAATAAGAGAGCCATGCAATATACGCAGAGCGACGGTACGTAAGGATTTCATTGAGGGATAAAAGTTCAATAAGTTTTACTGGACTTAAATTGAACAAATACACGATTTCTTACAAAGAGTTGCTGAACAGTTACGTTTGATCACATGAGTTGCTTTATGAACAAGGACAGTGATTGCAACGAGCCATATCACCAATTAAATTACATTTCCAAACGTGTTATTCATAGCGTGAGCACTTACAAATTCAAGTGGATCGGAAATTATAAAACTGTAATAAATAATAAATACAAACAAAAAAGCCAGATTTTTAAGTTGTTTATTTTCATTAAGCTGCTTTCGCCATTGTGTTGTATTAAGCTGAAAAGCATAGAATTGCGCTTCATTTTAGATCTGTTCTGCTCTCCGGTCATGACAGCAGATATGGCTGTTCATATCACAGCAAGCGTTCTCCATTTCTAATGTGTTTTTAAATGTACAATATAAATTTTAACATCTGCCTGCACTATTTCTCAGTCTAGACTGTAGCGTCCGTGTCCGAATGTCCCAGAATGCCGTGCATTGCTGACGTCACGTTCCCATTCTCTATAGAGAAGGATGTAGTAAGCAGGAAAGGGCACAATATTTCACAAACTAAAGTTAATAGGTGGTAAAGATATGTATGAGCAGTATTAAGATATTATCCTAATATACAGGTAGAAGACCTGTTGACAAAATTCTGGCCCTGGAAATCCTGGTTCAGTTTGGCCAACCACAAACGCCTTTTGATCCTCAGACAATTTATTTTTCACTCTTCTCCTTGATTTGTTATAACTTTTGGCAGTCTATAGTACTCCAAATGTTTTTCCTGGTCTGGCTGATTAGCACAGCCAAAAACAGCAGCAATAATCAGCAAAATATGCAAGTTTCGTCCGGTTCAGTGGCATTGTTTACATTCTATGCCACCAATATGACCGATTGATGACGTATTGTGAAAAAACTCCTACTTTAGAAATTTCCTTTCGCCTTTTCTCTTTGCTAATGTAATGCAAGTATCTGTATTTTGGATAGTTTTTACAGATATTGTCTAAAACATAAAATACATTTTTTATGAACAGTTTTTACTGAAAGTCTCATTTTAATCTTCAGTTTACTCTAGGGATGTTGTATAAAGCTTGTCTGGCTGTGCAGAAGCAAGCAACACTACAAAGCTTAGTGAAGGGTCAATAGAGTGCAACATTTGTGTCCTGGAAATAAAAATCTCCTTCATTTTCTCAATAGCAGAATTGATTTTAAATAACCTGTATATTAAATCTTATAAAGAGAGACCTACTGTGAGCTACGAGGTTGTAAAGCTATTTCATATGCTTTTGTTGAAGCTCTAGATTGTTTCAAATCCCTTTTTTTAAAAAATAAATAATCAGCAAACACCAGAGTGTGGCATATATATTTATATATAAAAAGGTTAATTTTGAAGTAGTCTTTTTGAATCCAGAGCATACAGTCATTATCTATGCGTTGAACTTTTTCACCGTGCACTTGTAACATTAGCCCCTCTTATCTACATAGAATCCACTTGTGCATGAAAACCAAGCTCTTTTGTCCTCTAAATGCTAATGAGTCTGGAAAATCTGCACGTCTTGTTGTGTGTACGTATAGGTTCTATAAATGCATGTGTACTGTATGTTCTTTCAACTCAACCCTGGAAACCCTGCTGAGTCCTAGCAGTTGTATATTGTTCTTGCCACAAAATATAACCGTTCCCACGCAGGAAGATTAGGTAACGCCTTTGAAACAGCTGCCACTTCTAGAATGTGCGCAAGGCCACCAACACGGATGTTTAATTAGTTTTAACCAATAACTATGCAATGCATCAAACAGTCTTTCAAGGTTAAAGCGCCATAAATTGGGAGCAACTCTCTTAAATAGATAAACGCTACAGTGCTAGCAGGGTAATAAGTCTCAACTGCAAACGATCTGTACAAAGCAAATCGCAATCTGTTTGGGGTCCTGTGTTTGACTGAGTATGTCTCTAGTTAGTCATGTTTTCTTCTAAACTCATCGGTGTAGTTACAGGACATCTGCCGTGAGAGGTGTGAACATGTCCTTTGAGAAGTAAATCATTTGATGGATTCATAAGGTTTCCTAATTCAGTTGTCATTCACTCACTCAAGGTATATCGTACTTATACGAAAGTGTTTTGCTAGCAGGTGCTACTTGCTAAAACACAGCTGCTGTATTTGTTCTGGAAGCTTGTGGATCTCTTATTATCTTCTTTATTACCTGTGACACGAGTCCCAACACACAGGTAAACACTAGCCTTCCTGTGACACATTACTTATTTCGCCCGAACGCGAGACAACATCAAAGTAAAGCTGCTTTTGTTTGCTCTTTCCGTCCCTGTTTTGCCTGCCCAGATGCACAGAAGGCAGTCTATCTCCTAGACTCAATGCACACAAGTTATTATCCCCCCCTTATCGCAGAGCTTTGCCTCTCTCTGCTGTGCAGGAAGTGGTTTGCTCTCGACATGCACCTGCATGGTGCTGGAATCACTTAACCCGTCCCGCGTCGGAAGACCCGGGACCACCGTCAGCCTCGAGTGCTGGCGGGAAAGAACTCTGCGAGATGCATTAGGTTACATATTTATTTTACGTTTGAGATTTCACAGGGCCATTTTTAATTCATGACTCTCTGGCCAAACCCTTCACACTCACACACACACTCTAGTATTTTTAGAAATCTTGGTTGTGTTTACTTGTTACAATAATGATGCATACATAGTACGTTACTCAGTTTAGAAAAATCGTCTGTGCACTACTGTTTATTCACAGCATCATATAATTGCAGTTAATCTGCATTTTTTTAAGATCAGTCTTTGGTGCGGTCAAACATGCATTTAAAGTTTTTTTTTTTTTTTTTTTTTTTTTTTTTTTTCTGATGATAAACAACACCTAATAAAAGCCTCTGAAGAGTTGTAGACGGCGAGCTTACGCACTCCTGAAATGCTCCTTTGTGGAAACTCATTTTGATGTAAATGTTCAGAGATGCTGTGAATGAATTTATAAGATGGTGATGGTGATGATGATGCCACGGGAGAATGTTTGTCTGCATTTCCTGCTTTGCATGCACATAAAATTCCCTACAATTATACAGTTGAATAGTACAGATCACTTGTTCTCAAATTGTGCATTGAGTGTCCTCAGGTGGTTTGTGGCGCAGTTCAGCAGAATATTTCACTCAACGCATTATTTTTCTCTGTTTTATTTGGAATATCTGATTATAAAATAAAACAATCACAATTTAACTCTCAAATGCATGAATGTTTCACCAATCATTATTACATATTTGGGTCTTTAGTGACCTGGGCCTATATATCCAGCACGGATGGATCTCTAACTGCTGCAATAGCAAAAATCTCTGGATATTTTGAAGGAGAAGTCCACTGTCAAAACAAAGATTCACATATAATATAGTCACCCCTTTGTCATCCAAGATGTTCATGTCTTTCTTTCTTCAGTCGTAAAGAAATTATGTTTTTTGAGGAAAACATTTCTGCATTTTTCTCCATATAATGGACTGTATTATTTTTATGTCGTTATGCTAGATAAGACCCTTCTTTCTCAGCTGGGATCGTTTACAACCGCACATTTGGGATCATTTGAAGCTGCATTTAAACTGCATTTTGAAAGTTCAAAATCGGGGCGCCATATCAGTCCATTATATGGAGAAAAATGCTGAAATGTTTTCCTCAAAAAACGTAATTTCTTTACGACTGAAGAACGAAAGACATGAACATCTGGATGACAAGGGGGTGAGTAAATTATTTGTAAATTGTTGTTCTGGAAGTGGACTTCTTACAGAATAATAAAATAAAACATATTTTGCTACCTTTTGAAACTTAGAAGGGTTCAATTTGAGCATCACCATCGCCATCATCGTCAGAATACGCTTCCACAGTATATTTAGCATCTGGCTGCTTTTGGTTTTGGTGACTTCCAAATCAATAGTTTTGATTCACCACTTTCACCATCAAATGTCAGAGACATATTTTATGGCATGCAGTAATTGCTCTGCAGTATAGCCATTCAAACCAGTTAAATTTTTACTGATATTATTCTTTAGTTTTATGTCTGCGGTAGCGTTGGGCGATATGCTTAATTTTCATATCGTCTTATCGTCAGCCTGTGTGCCGATACACGATATTATCATGCTAATTTATTTAATTATTTACTTACTTAGTTTCATTGCCGGCAAATGAACCAACACCAGCATAAGGCTCAAAGCAGCCTAATGTTTTAGTATGACTTAATATGTGTTTAACATGATAACAATTTGATAGAAACGTTGTAAGTTACTAATGCTTACATTATTCAAAAAGCAGCTACAGAAAACGAGCAAAGAACATTTACATTATCAAAGGACATCACCACTGACTAGCCTAGCCTAGTCTTGCTCGAGTTTATGCACTTTAAAAAAACACTCCCGGTACCATAAGTGATAAATCTCTTACCCCTTATTTACACTGCACACGTCTGCGGCACAAAGGGGGGCCATTCGCCCAAAACAAGTTACTATGCCCCCCTTTTCCATTTTCTCTCCTCCTTGCTGAATGGGATCGATTTCGAAAAAAACAGCACGCGTAAGAAAGCGACTGCACGCTTTCGCGAGCATCAGCAACTGCACACAATTACAGATTGCATGCTTCACACCTGAAACACCCCCTCACCGTGATTTGTGCCTTTGTGTTTATACCAGCCACTTTGGGGCAAGTTTCTGAAACGCCCCAGAAGCAGCTCTCTGCACTGCATCATTAAAGTTAGGTGCCTAGTCTATTTTTAATGGATAATAATAATAATCGTTTTGCTATCGTCAAAGGCATCAGCAACAGGCGATATCTCTGACTACCTTCGATACATGATACTATCATCTATCAAACCTAGTCTGTGGTAATTAGGAGTGAAGCATCATATCATATTGTCTATTAAACAGTGCCACCTCGAGGAGTAAAGGTGAATTGCATGTATTGAGTCATCAGATATTTGAATATTTTTGGGCAGAAAAAAAATATACTTACACTAACACACACCTCGGGTCTCTAGGGTCCCCTTTACACTTTTTATAAAAAATTTATCAGAAAACAGACATTCTTTTATTTATTTATTTTTGTCCTTGTTATATTGTTTATTATGAATAGATTGAGGAATACCAAGAATGTTGATGTCAGAATGACATCCCAAGGTATGCATTTAAGGGTTAAACAGAAACTGACAATTAACAAGGCAAAAGATTATTCTGTTTGGCTTTATAAGCTCACCTATGGAAATTTAAGCTCACAGACTCTAGAGTAGTTTGTTTCTGACTCTGATTCAGCACTCAGTTTGAGCATCATATTGATATTGAAACCAGACAGCATAGTTCAAGTGCTTTTAAATAGATGGTGGAAGGTTTAACATTGACTAAACTCTGCTCTATTAGTGTGATGTTTGTTTTCCAAAAAAATAGGCTCTTTCGGATTACGAAACTTCCAAATGTTGCTGTTGTGGTTGGTGTGTGTGTTTTTAGATGCTGCTTGGTGACTAGGCAGTATTTGGGTGCTTTGATTTGATCGAAAGTAGGACTTTGAGAATCACTTGTCTTAGTGAAAACCAACATTTCCAGAGTTACCTCTGTAACCAGATTGAGCAAAGTCGGACGTGGTCCAAAAACCCTCACCAAATCTGGCTACGCAATGTCACTCATTCTGAGATCCTCCTTGTCTTTATTAAATGTGTTCTGAAAGCAGTGGCCTAGTTTTGAGGAAAATATTTATTCCCTCAGACAGAAGATCTCATTATGGCTTGATTAGGAATGAAACCTATCCCTTAGAGGATGTTCTGAGGAAGATTTCTTCGGTCTCGCACTCTTCAAAAACAGTTTTTATCTGACCTTCAGAGGGTTGAAAGAGAATGGCACTCATCTATGCTGGGAGAAATGGCTTGTGAGAGGGGGAGAGCGGATTCAGTCTTTCAAAATGTGTGTGTTAGCATCTCTCTCACTCTCTCCCTGTCTCTCTACCTCACTCGCTCACTCTCTCTCTCTCTCTCTCTGTATAATGAAGCACCTTCCATCTCCTCTGTGAGAGATAAATGAAACCTGTCTGTGCATGTGGGCATCCGCTATCCTCTCAAGTGCATGTAGGCTCCCATCCAGTGAACTCTGACTGAAATTAAAATGTATGAGAGAAGTTTTAATAAGGGGAGAGGTAATTTGAAAAGTCTTTGGAAGTGTTCGGAAATTTATCAATAAGAGCCAGCTAGGATTTCATGCATGAAAGCTTTTGTTGTAATTGCCTGTACCTCTCTGATAGAGGTTTGACTTAGAGTAACAAAAAAACACAACAGTTTTAAAATCCAAGCAACTTCTGTCTTTTGCCACTTTTTAAACAATCAGATCACTGAACATTTTATACATTCATATTTTGTTATCAGGACATCTTAAATTCTCAATGCTTATGGAAATCTATAGCACCTTACTGCAGAATTTCTGCTCTGAAACACCTGTAATTTTTTAAAGGTTCAGCTGTGTTGGACTGAGATTGCAGGTCAGTTCTGCAGAAATATAAATCTCCAAGAGCAGTATTGAGTACCTATCCTGCATTCAATAAATCAGCACAATCAGTGCGAATTATTAATGTTTTTTTTTTTTCTTTTTCCCCTGTACTAGAAGTTCACAAAAAATGCTCAATTTTAGTTGTGCCAGTGTGTTTTTATATTTGCTAGAAATATTTAGTATAAAAATGGACCATCAGTATTATTAAATGCAAATTTGGCTTGAAATGGTAGATGACAGGAAGTGTCAACTGGCCTAAAACACTCTCGCACTGATCGGAAAGAGAGAGCGATGGAGAGAGGTCAGAAGCTGCAGCTGATGGACCAAATACCAAAATGGCTGCCATCACAGGCATCCGCATCCTCTTCATTAGAGGCCATGGTGCTATAAGTTGTACGTTTTCACAGCAGGCTTGGAGAGCTGCGAATATTGTGTTGAAATGGTCCGCACAATGTTTCTGTGGTGGGTTGTTTCATTTCATCTCCTGCACTGAGGCGTGTGCTGCTGGTCGAGGGATTTCTGAAGAAAAAGAATCTCCTCTCCTGCTGCCAACGGCCTTGTGTGAGTTGGTGGAATTTTTGATGTGTCTCTTCGGCCGTGATCATCGAGGTGCCTTTGGGAGAAGACGAAATAGAAAACCCGACCCGAGAAAAACAGACATGCTACTAGCTCATCTCAGGCAATTTCAGAGCAGCTAAGAAGCAAGATGGGTTATTCATAGGACCAGACTCTTTAGGGCTCTGAGCACGCGGGAGAGTGTTTATTCACCCCAGCATGAGAGGCTTTCAACAGGCTTTCCATTTCACTCCCCCTGCATCTTTCACTCTGTCTGGCTCCAACGCAGCCATGCTGTCGCCGTTTACCTTCTATATTAAGATCTGTTCTGCATTAATTGTGAAAAATGTTGACGCCGGGTTTATGCTGCCAAATGACTAGGAATCTTAGAGCCATTAGTGGTGGCGTGGCCGACTTTCGGTAGTACGGCTCCCATTACTCTGTCTCTTCCTTCGTCTTGTCTCTTTCTATGTCTTTGAAGTCATCGATGGACACTTTGACTTTAATCAGTGTTGTGTGGCGTGCCGGCATTACTCGTGTTCCTCACTGCATAAAAAGGCCTCTCACGAATGAGGCATCACATTACAGTCTGGATTTCAATATTCCAACTGCAGTTCCTACTTTAGAGTCCATTTTCCAGCTGAAAATGTTGCGCTGAATGTAAGCAAAGGTCTTTTCTAAATGTCACAGCACCTTTGTTTAAGACTCTTTTCACCATCGACTCAGCTAGCCAATTACAGTGTGCCTGTAGTTTGGTTTATTTCTGTCCTCTTCTCATGCTGTTACCTGGACAGACTGTAAGACAACGTGCATTTCCAGGACTCATGTTTTATAAAATGTGTTTTGTTTTTTTTGTTTTTCAGAATTTCTGATATTCAAAAAATTCTGTTTTAATTTAATACTAATTTATTATATAAAAAAAAACAATGATAATCAAATGAATGCATAAAACTTTAAAATGTTATTAATATTGTAAAAAGTAATCAATTAAATGTATATAACTCCTTCAATTTTGTTTTAGCAAACAAGGTGCTGTTTAAAGTTTACAGTTTAAATTAAAATATGGAAAAAATATGATGTGATGTATAAAAAAAAAAAAGTGTTTTATTAATTTATGGACTTGAAGTCAAAAGTGCACCTTGCAGAATCTACAAAATGTTAATTATTTTACCAGAATAAGAGGGATCATACAAAATGCATGTTATTTTTTTTATTTAGTACTGACATGAAAAAGATCAGCTGTTTATTTTTTGTTTATTTGTTTGGTGATAGCTGTTCATGAGTTCCTTGTTTGTCCTGAACAGTTAAACTGCCCACTGTTCTTCAAAAAAAAAAAATAAAAAAACTTTCAGGTCCCACAAATTCTTTGGTTTTTAAGCTTTTTGGTGTATTTGAACCTTTTCCAACAATGACTGTATGATTTTAAGATTCATCTTTTCACTCTGAGGACAACTGAAGGATTTATTTGTGTATATTTTTAGAAGGTTTGAATGCTCACTGATGCTTCAGAAGTTTCATTTTTAAGATTAGCATAAATTTAACTTATTTTGTCTTCTGGGAAAAATGTAAATATCTTCTGTAGCTTCTGAAGTGCAGTACTAAATAATTAAAAAAAAAAAAAAAAAAGATGTTTAAAAGAAATATACACAACTTCATTCAGTTCAAAAGTTTTCACCCCCAGCTGCATTGTGTTTCCTTCTGGAGCATCAGTGAGCGTTTGAACCTTCTGTAATGGTTGCATATGAGTCTCTCAGTTGTCCTCAGTGTGAAAAGATGGATCTCAAGATAGAGTTGCAAAGCGGTGTAAAATATCCATTACATTTCCAGAAACTTTCCAAAAATCCCAGGAAGATTCCAAAAAATCCCGGAAAGTTTCTAAAGTCTGCAATGCTACCTCAAATCATACAGTCATTGTTGGAAAGGGTTCAAATACACCAAATTGCTGAAAAACCAAAGAATTTGTGGGATCAGAAGGATTTTTCTGAAGAACAGCAGGCAGTTTAACTGTTCAGGACAAACGAGGGACTCATGAACAACTATCACTAAAAAAACAGCTGTGGATCATTGAGGTAACAACACAGTATTAAGAATCAAGTGTATGTAAACTTTTGAAGTAATTTGAGTCATTTTTATAAATTCAGCCATGATTTTCTCTTTTGGACTATATGTAAACATCTTGCATGTGAAATATCTTATTCAGGTCAGTACTAAATAGAAAATAGCATGAATTTTGTATGATCTCTCTTATTTTGTTAAAATAACTGGTAACATTTTGCGGATTCTCCAAGGTGTATGTAAACTTTTGACTTCAACTGTAAATAATACCCAGGTTTTTAAAAGTTCTTAAAAGTGTATTATGATATATATATATATATATATATATATATATATATATATATATATATATATATATATAAGAATAATTATTTGTAGTAAATAAAAACAAATGTATCTTTTTGTAATGGTGGAGCCAGGGAAAATATTTTCCAGCAAAAATGTTTTCTTTTTTTTTTTTTTTTTTAAATACATTTTTGAATATGAATTTTGTAATAATTTAAAAACAATAAACTAATTTAATAATTTAACAATTTAAAAATAATAAAAAAAATAATAATAATAATAAAAAACTTTCTTTTTTTTTTTTTTTTTTTTTGGTGATTTGTTTATTTGTTTGTTTGTTTTGGAGCCTGTAAAAAAATGTCGGCTGAGCAAGTAAAAATTGGAACCACTGGCAAATACAGAGAGGGCAAATACTGACCAAATACTTAGATTAACCAATCTGGTTTCCAGACCAAGAGCACTGCTTTAATGACTACTGCCCAGTGTGCTTTGATTAATATTGTGCTGTTTCCACTTGAGTCACGTAGCCATCTGAAATCCAGCAAATCTGACTGTTGGCCCTCTAGAAAGGCTGAATTAGACCCAGACATAATTTGTTTCTCTGAGCTTTAGTGACGGAAGGCTTGTTTCATGATGAAGAGACACTGGAGAGATAAGCTTTGCCACAGTGTGTTTGTGTGTGAATGTGTGTGCGTGTGGCTCTTTTGGCAACGAGGCCTGCCAAAGGATATTGTTGCCTAGAAAATACAGCTGCCACCAACCAAGGGCAGATTTCGTTGGGCTGTACGTGTTTGTTTTCGTACCTCAACAAAAGTGAGTTACAAATGCAGAGAAAACACTCGTCTCAACTTGTACTATGTGTACTGCCCCCGGAGCATGTTATGACTTCAATTGCGGTGGTTTGTGCGTACAGAGGAATCATAAGGGGACTTTATAGGACATGACATGGCATCTAAAATTCAGATTGAAATTCAGACTGCAAGATGCCACAGACGTGCGGAACAAAGAAGAGTGGCCCGATATACCTCACCATCTTTCAATTCATGCCTTTGGCAGACCAGGTTTCTGTTGAGTGAATAAGACCTCAACCCTCTAAAGAGATTACAGTACACTCACAGTTCCTATCATTAAAACTGAATGCTATAATGCCAAAAGCGTCTTACAATAAGCCAGCTTTGGGAGTAGGCATACCCTTCTCAAGTTAACTTTGAATGAGTAATATTTTGTGCTGGAGGCTACATTGATTATTATGTCCTCACATCTATGCTATGGCAAGGAGCCCGTTATTTCTTCTGGTGCACAGAGTTACAGAAATGTAATTTTCATAGAGGTTTTAAGTAGTAAGTGAATATATGATCTGTGAGTGCTGTTGAGTTAATGGTATATTCTGAACATTTTTAAGGCCATGCAGAGGCAATTTTCCCCAATCCCCACCAGAAGTGAGCATTATATAGAAGTGAATTATACCACTCCATCAGGCTGTATTCTTCCCTGCTATAAGAAAGTTTTCCTAATGTGCATGTCCCTACAACGCCCATATAATTTTTTGGGAGCCAAATGATTATTTTTTTGCTATAACCTGATGCTCACAAACATAATTGCCTTAACCGCTGTGCAGTATAAATTATGAAAGGCAGCATGAAAAGTGACATTTGTGATGAATAACTAGAATCATAGCATAATAATCATTCTGATATAAACCATCAAGGGATATGATATGACAGACAGTGGAAAAACTGTTTATTGTGGCAGATAATGAAGACTCTGATTAATTTACACGTGTAGAGCATCAATTTAATCTATCTATCTATCTACCTATCTATCTATCTGTCTACCTATCTATCTGTTTATCTATCTGTGTTGTCGTTGCAAATCCATGTTGGCCCCTTTATCATGGATGAAACAATACTGATGTTTTATACTGAGATGCCTGAGGTGTTAAAATGTGGAATAATATTTTACAAGACAGATATGGAGTGATCACTGGGTATTCCACAAAACACTGTAACTGTACCTGACTGATTACATACTGTCAGTGCGCAGGCCATTACCTCCAGTAGATATCACCTTTAGAAAGACTCTGGATTGTTTGTAATTATGGTTATGGGTAGTAAGTTGCTAATGTAAAATAAGGGGTTGGAATAGTAACATTTAATCTGCACAGAAATTGTTGGGATAATTGCGTTGTGGTTGCCCAGGCATAGACCTGTAGCAGTCTATTGTGATAACATTTTCATGCATTTTCTAAATCTGGAATCGCATTCCTTATTCGGAGCATAGGCGCATGTAATCTATGGAAGAACAACTGTGTGTGTTTAACGGGAATCCCACGAGACAGTTATTTTCCTCCTCAAATGGACGGTAGAGGCATTTTAAATTACAGATACAAGACAATTCATCAGAGCGATCAAAGAATTCCCTTTGAGTCAGCATTATCTGGAACAATTTTTCAAAAAAGATGATAGAGCAGTAGAGTGAGGCCTTTAGAAAACAAATTTGTCACAGGAGATTATTTTTATCTTTATCGTGACCTTGCTGTGAAAAGAAGCGAACCGCCAAATGCCACAGTAGTGAGGACCTCACCTCAAAACGCTAAGCCGGACTGTCATTGACAGTGAGCATTCATTTTCAAATGCCATCTCTCTACAAGTGGTCACAGAGATCAGCCCGAACGAGAAATGCCATTCAAAACTTGACCCGACGCCATCAGATTAGCATACGTGATTTAAAAGCGTCACATGTTCGCTCTGTGCCATATGCTCTTCACACAATGAGCTGACGTGCTGAACTAAGGACAGACCATTTCCTAGGCAATAAAGTATCCCGCCTCTCTTTAAAAACCTTTAAAACCTTGCACCAGGCCTTGATGGATTTAAATCAGCCCGGTAGTCTGGGCCTTTGATTTACAATCAAACCCAACCTGAACTTGGGATTTATGACCCATTACTGCTGTCACTGAGCTGGTATTACATTAGACTTCACTGTTCATCTGGTCTGGGCTTGAATGCCCACAGCTGATGTGCTGTAAGAAATATGTGTTTGGGGCCACATTAGAAAGAACAGTGAACACGAGTAAACAATAAGCGTGTCATTGGGTCCTCTAAAGTTCAGGGATGTTCTGTAGAGATGTAAATTTCAATCCAAGGCTTCCTATCAGATCGCTGTCCCCATGAATGCAGATCTTGAGGTATGCGCGTATAGCGTATGCATGTATATACACTTCACTCCCTCTTATTTATATTCAAAGATAAGTTCAAGAGTGGTGCAATAAAATATATTTACATACATAGTGCTTTTTTACGACTTCCAGTCATTCGGTCGCCAGTCTTTGTTCCCTGATATTGGGCCTCCATGCTCTTACAAATGGGAAAAACTCATTTGCTCCTGTGAGAGTATGACGATGGAAATTTACTGCGGACCACACTCCGATTCGGCTGTAAAGTTGGTGTGTAGACAGGGGAGACGAAATGTCAGACGGCACATTCGGACCTCACAATCAGAATATCGATTCATTCATTAGCTGGTTATCAGACACATCCAAGCTACTCATGTTCAATATCCAAATCATGCCGACTGCTTCAAAGCTCCATCTTGATGGAGGGCTGCTCTCTGTCAAAGCGTGCCAGGCTGCGGATATATCCTGGTTTTGTGTGTTTTTTTTTTTTTGCTTCTGATAAAACATGCATGACAGCTCGCCTTTAAAGTCGGTACGATGTGTGTGCGGGACACGCATAATAGCTGAAACCCAGATTCACTTCACCCGCTAGAGGAAACTCTGCCCCATTGATGTCAATGTTGACAATCCTCTTACTCCAATTTAAAGGCTTACAAAGGGTTTCAAAACTAACAAAGGAAGTCTGTTTTTTCTTTTGCGAAATGGAAAGTAACGTTGATAATTGTAATCATTAGTGTGTTGTTACTCTTCAGTGCTAATACACTGCTTAGCCTGCCCAGGGCAGCTCTTTTCATTAGACAGCCTTTGTGTGAGCTTACATTGCTGGAAGATTTGTTGACATTCGGTATTATTAAAATAATTTTGTATTGCAGTACGTTTCATAAGGCACTTTCGAACCGGTTTGCCTATATTTCTGTGACTGTAATTCAAGTGAATCTTTATGGAGATAGTTGTAGTGCTAACATCTACAGCTCTGTTTCTTTGGAATAGTGAAAGAGGAAGTAAATGAGTTGTAAATCACACTGTGCGTCACCGTCACCATACCGAGCTGCTGCTTTGTGAAGTATGAGCTCAACAACAATAGAGCCAGGCAGGAATCTTGGTGCAGTATTCAGTGTCCAGCTCAACATCTCAACAACTGCCTGCTTAGTCAGCTTCCTAACGTCGAGAAAATCAGATCTTATTGTATCTGATAATGTCTTGTAATGAGGGTCTAGTAATCTCAAAATGCTTTGCTAGCTGCCATCCCAGCTATCACCATTAAGCTTGGGGTCAGTAAGCCCCCCCTCCCTTTTTAAAATATAAAAAATAGTGGGAGATAAACTCGCAATTGCGAGAAACAAAGTCAGAATTGTGAGTTTTTCGCAACTCACAATTCAGATTTCTTTTTCTTGCAATAGCATGTTTGTCTCATAATTCTGACTTAACTCGTAATTGCATTGCAGAGTCAGAATTGCGAGATATAAACTCAGAATCACGAGGAAGAAAGCTCAAAATTGGGAGATTGAAATTTGCAATTCTGCGAAATAAACTCAATTCTGACTTTATTTCTCAGAATTGCAATTTAAATCTTGCAATTATGAGTTTTCTCAAAACTGTGAGTTTATATCTCGCAACTCTGTACACTTGCATTTGCAAGGAAAAAAGTCAGAATTGTGAGATTAAAAAGGTGCAATTACCTTTTTTTTATTCAGTGGCAGAAATGGGCTTCCATATATTTACAATTTTAAAAAAGATTCTACTTCAAATAAATGTTTTTGTACTCTGTTTATCAAAGAATCCTGAAAAAATGTAACTTCACAACTGTTTTTAAGCACCAAATTAGCATTTTTAAATGATTTTTAAATGATCTGAACATTGAAGTCACAGCAATAAATTACATTTTAAAATGTATTCAAATAGAAAGTGATCTAAAAAAATATGATTCCGTAAGTTATAATAATGAGAAACTTTCTCATAATTATGACTTAGTACCTCATTATATTGAGAAACTTTCTCGTAATGAGTTGAAAGCTAATAATATTCAGAAAAAAAAACACGTAATGATGAGAAACTTTCTTACAATAATGAATTAGTATCTTGTTATAATGACTTAACATCTCATAATAATGAGAAACTTTTTTGAAATAATGAGAAACATTCTTATAATAATGAGAAACTTTGTCATAATAATGAGAAACATTCTTATAATATATTCTATATATAATACATAATATATATAATAATGTCTTTGTTTCTCGTAATATTGAGAAAGTTTCTCATAATAATGACTTAGTATCTCGTTATAATGACTTAATATCTTATAATAATGAGAAACTTTCTCGTAATAATTACTTAGTATCTCATAATGAAAAACATTATCGCAATAATGAGAAACTTCACTGGTTACTAGTACTACTTTTTTTTTTTTTTTTTTTTTTTTCTTTTTTTTTTTAAATAAAACCGTGGTTAAATTTTGTAAGGGGTGATGGCTTATAAAACAAAATTAATTAATTACATGACAATTGTAACGTCATCATGAAATGTATTGTTGGGACATTCTAAAAAGCTTAATGTGAAAAATGCTTAATATGGCTTAATGTACAAAAAAGTACATTGGAGGACCAAATTTAATACACACCTTATTAATAAAGCAGCCTATTATTTACAGACAAGCAGAATACCTGAGATTATGAATTAAGCTTATGTTGAGCGTTTCCTCTTCCATTTTAAGAAAATACTTATCATTGCTTAATGGATGAAAACACTGACATAAGAAGGCCAAATTTGATATTCAGTTTATTAATAAAATTCTAAAAACGAGAAAGCAGATAAGTTCAGAATATGAGCGCACCACATATATCACATTAAGCATAAAGAAAACACCTAACATGGCTTAATGGATGAAGACGATGATCTAAAAAGGCCAATTTTGGTATACAATTTATAAAATGTATAATCGTACAGACAAGCGGATGTGGCCAGTAATAACACAATGTGAAGTTCAGCGCATTGCGTTCATATTCAGGGTTTTTGCTTGCCTGTGTATAATATATTTCATTAATAAACTCCTCCAACTTCAACCTACATCGCTGTTTTACCTTTTTTTTTATTTTTTTTTTTTTTGTAAAGGGCGTTTGACCTTCTTTGCACGTTCACTTTGTAAACACAGGGGCGGTACTTCTGCAGCGATATAGGTCGATTTTGAAGTTAGAGGAGAAAATGAGATGGGAGTTTTCCGACATACCCTAACTGTATTGACCCGGATTACATAGAGTACCCATGTGCATTGTAGAACTAGACAAGATGAGCATTTGAGGTTAAAAAGTATATAAATTGTCATTTTTTTTTTTTTTTTTTTTTTTAGAAAATAACTGATAGTTTTGCAAGATAAGACCCTTCTTCCTCGTCTGGGATTGTTTAGAGCCCTTTGAAGCTGCATTTTTGAAATTTAAACTTACCATAGAAGTCCACTATATGGAGAAAATTCCTGAAGAAAATACTGAAGAAAGAAAGACATGAACGTCTTGGATGACAAGGGGGTGAGTAAACTATCTGTAATTTTTTTTTTTTTTGTTCTGAAAGTGAACTAATCCTTTAAGATATATATAAATATATATATATATATATATATATTATATATATATATTATATATATATATATATATATATATATATATATATATATATATTAGTGGTGGGCATAGATTAATTTTTTTAATCTAGATTAATCTCACTGTAATCTTGGAATTAATCTAGATTAATCTAGATTAAAATGGCTCATTTGAATTCTGCCAAAGGCATTCAGAATATGTGTGCTACCCAAATAATGACTAAAAATAAGTCTTTGAGAACAGGTTTCTCAAGCCAGGTGGCGCATTAAACCAGGGGCTCATCTCCTGTTTCCAAATCAGAATAAGTTCACTACTAGTAGCAATCATCAAGAAGCAAACATAATGTGGTGGTAATTCGTGGTGTCGTGGTAATTAATAGGCTAAGTAATTAAATTAAATTATGTCATTTAAAATTACATAACGTAGCCTACCTATAAAGCGAAGGAGCACGTCACGTTTGATGTGGTAATTTCACAGCAGGCATACACACAGGTTCGAAGACTCGTTCTCGCCCCCTACAGTGCAATTCGGCTAGGTATTAGAGGCTGACATTTTTTTGGGATTCCCGCGGGATGGGAAACAAAATCACTAGGTGTGTTCGACTTCATCTACGGCTACAGACGGCGATCAACGAGAGTAGCCGAGAGCAGTCGCGGGCGGAGCTGAAAACGGAGCTGTCAAGTCGGACACTTTCTGCTCTCGTTAGTGAAGCTCTCGCGGTGTTTGCATGCACTATCACAGATAAAGTGAATTAAATGCAATATTTATATACACAGACTTTTCAAAAGCGTTTTTATGAGCAACAGAAACACGTTTCATATACTGCTTAATACAGCGCCATCTGAACAAGAATAATGATCAACATAAACATATACTATTTAAATACTAATAAAGCGGGGTTATATATGCTTTTATCAGTGTTTTATGATAAATATAACATTGCGACTACAGTAAAAACACTTTTACTGTTCTAAAAACACAGATTTGTCAGCATTATCGGACTTCAGGATGTTAGAATAAACCCAAAACACACGTGATCGTTGTCATGCGGTGAATCTAGCCAATCGTGAAACAGCCATGTGGTCATCAGAGCTCCTGCAGCCGCTCTGAAGAAACTGCGCCGGCTGAGTCAGCCGGCTGCTCTCGAATCGCTATCGCGGTACTTTGATGCCACACATGACAGTCACGAGGCGTCGGCGCCTCCTCAAGTCGGACAAAATTTCTAACCGGCATGCACTGCTTCAAGTCAGAATTTGATCGAGCTGCGCAGCGCTGAGTTAAGTCGAACACACCTACTAATAATCACGGGATTGGGACGGGACAGGAAAAAATGTCAGTGGGAGTGGGCGGGACCGGGAATCGTAACGCTATGAAACCCAACTTCATACACAAATATACCTTTTATATAAATAAACTATATATTGTAATTTTACACTTAATTCTAGTTGACCTGTCTCTTTATGCTCTCCTTCTGTATGCTTTGGTGTGGCTGGTTAAGCAAGTGAGTTCATGACGGACAGATCGTTAACGACTGGTCTATGTGGTAATACAGCAGGACATCCAAATGCTCACCTATCATTCATCGACCATATGGCTTTTCATCTGAAAGATGTATGTAGTAGCAACTTTACATGGCCGCTCAATCTAATGTTAACCTAGAAAAATGTGCGCTATTGAAGTGTCAGTGCGAGTGTGGAAGCTGAATAGTAGCGCGGTACTGCATGACAGGCGCCGGTGCGGTCACTTGCTCTTAATTTTTAATTTTTGCTCTTTAACTTTAATTTTTCTCGTCATTTTTGGTCATACAGATAAGAGTAATAGGCATCTTTCGAATCTCTAAAGACTCAACGTTTTTTTTTGTGTGTGCACTCAGAAAAACAAGGAAACGTTGCGCTTTTGTAAACTATAATTAAAGCAGAAAGGACGCGCTTTCTGCCTTCTGTCTCTGTGAACTTGAGCGCGTCTCTACTAGGTATACATCCGCGCTAAAATATCAAGGTGAAAGTCATCATAGCTTGCGTAGTATAGACCCAGCTCCTAACCCAACTTTGAGAATAGATTAACGGCGATATTTTTTTTATCGCTCGATAAGAGTCTCACGTTAACGCAGCACGTTAACGCCGATAACGGCCCACCACTAATATATATATATATTAAGATATATTAAGATATATTAAGAAGTCATTATTATGAGAAACGTTTTCATTATTACGAGATACAGTGCTAAGTCATTACTAGAAACTAAGTAATTGCGAGAAAGTTTCTCATTATTACAAGATTTTTTTTTTTCTGAATATTATTACTTAGCTCATTATTACGAAAAAGTTTCTCAATATAATAAGATACTAAGTCATAATTATGAGAACGTTTTTATAATTATTCTCATTATTGTTATTATTATTTTAATTATTATGACTTACAGAATCAAATTTTTTTCTCAACTGTGGCGGAAACGGAAAATAAGTTAAAATTATAAATTGTAATAATATTACTATTTTTGTTGTTCACATAAATGCAGCCTTGGTGAGCATGAAAGACTTCTTTTGAAAACATTTTAAAAATCTTACCGAACACAAACTTTTGAACAGTAGTTAAAAAGTCAAACTACTTGGTTGAAACCGTACACAGAAACATCACAAACTACTGAGTAGCTTGACTAGACTGAAGTTGCTTAAAGAGACGGTTCAACCTGTACTTTTAAAATTGGTTGATTTATTGAACTGAGAATGAATCACTAAAATGAATTTGACAGTTTAACTCTTTATGCTGTATAACTGAGAGCAAAAGGCAATAAAGGCAGTTTTGGAAGTGTGTTTGATTATTGCCTCAGGCTGATGAAAATGCAATACACTGACTCTGAATATAGCAGTGTTGTGTTTTGTGAATTAGTAAATATGCACATTTTGATTCCAATTTTTACAAGCACATGTTTTCAGTGGTATAACTGAGAAAACATGGCAAGTTCTGCCATCTCATTTCAGCTAGCTTTCAGAAATTAGACTTCTGCCGAGGAGCATTGCACAGATTCATCACATCCTCCCCACATATTATGATGAACAAGATGGAACGCTCTTCACAGAAATTCAGATTGCCGCTACAAGCTTGTTTCCTCTCGTTCGTTCTTTTGCTTCTTTCCCTCACGCTCTCTTTCTCCCTCTCCCTATGGCAGTCCTTCCAGGGCGAACTTATTTATGATCCTGTGTTTCTGTGCGTGAACGACAGCAGACACAGTGAGAAATTATTATCTGAGGAAAGTATTGCTGGATTGCTGTGGGTGGACAGGGCTCTCAAAAGGTCATACTCCAGCCTCAGACTGAAAAGACATCCGGTGAGTCACATACCAATCTGACAGCCTCCTCTCTCGTTTTTTTTTTTTTTCTTTTCCACACCTCCCAGCCGGCCTTGACAAAGAACCATTTGGCTCATCTGTCTGCAAGCCAAGCTCAGTTTCCCCGTCCCCCTGCTGATGACTTAGCATTAATTAGCCAATAGAACATCATGTTTGCACATGACGGAAAAATGGCAGATACTGTATCTAGGAAGTAAGAAGGAACAATTTTAGGGAAAGAGAAGAGAGAGGCATGAGCATAGGTTCAGGTATGAGTGGTTGTGCTGAATAATGCCTGCTGATATTTCCAGCGACTACGTGTGACTGAATGTAATATTAGTAGAGGAAGACTGGGGCATGTTGGGGTGAAGTTGTAACACTATCATTTCAGCCAATTAGTAATGAACTACAGGGGTGAAATCTCGTTCAAACATGAGCAGCAACCTCCTGAAGTAATGGCAGAAGTTGTAAGTCTGTGTAAATATAATAGGACAAAGAAAAAAAAAAAAACTTCTGAGGTAACAAGGTTATTTTTATGTCTGGTTTATCATTTTAAATGACAGAACAGATCATGTACATTTAAAAAATGGCAATAACAACACAGGAAAAGAGGTAACAGCTATATATTATTATTTATGTATCTTTTAATGAAAAAATTATAAGAAAGCATAGTATTTAAACATTTTTAGAGATTATAGGAATTAAAAGTATAAATTATAAAATGCATTAAAATATATTAAAACAGTATAGATTATATCTGATTTGCGATCGTATTAAATGATATAACTGGTCTATTCTGAATCAGCAGGTTCTCTTGATTAATTATGACATCCACACAATCTTATCACCTACATTAAAAAAAAATAAAAAAAATCTAGAAATATCATAACTGACCAGACGGGGTGGATTGTAACACTATTTTCCAATGTTCTTGGCTGTCAATGGAGAAAGATGCACTTTTCAGCCAGATGGTGTAATTACGACATCGACCAGCAGGGTAGATGTGTGTTTAGAAAAATGCCAGGGACAACTCTTAGTAAAAGTTGGTATCAGCTATTCGCTGTTGTTTATGCATATGCTAATGAAGGACGCAGGGAGTACCAGTTATGTAAAATGACCCATCAAACTCCACTGTATTTTTTGCACGTTGTTATTAAATGTACAAAAGGTAGTAGGCAGATACATGGAAAAAGAAGTGGGTAGCTCAGGCCGAAGATTTCTGCTGACGGTAATCACTTTCCTGCTCTGAGGAATAAAAGTGAATATTAGCCAGCACTAAATTTAAATTAGCAGGGCCAAACTGTACATTTCTCCCCCCTTACCTGTCTGGCTGACTCATTCTGAATAACAATACAAAAGCATTTGAATACATCTCAGACGTGAGACGCATAAGTTAAGTTCTCAGTGTTGATATTGTGGCAACAGCTATAAGCTGTTGACTTTTTTTTTTTTTTTTTGTAGCAAGTGCAATTTAATCCGTTTTATTTGCATAAATACATTTTTGTACCCCCAAGTACTTTGTGAATGTGGATGACATGTAAATTAGCCAAATTTGGACACTCTTCCCCTCGTACTTCGGCACAGAGGATCATCACTGCCCATGCATGGCCTTCTAGTCATGCTGAAAGGTTACCGTGGCTATCCAATTGGATTCATGTAGGGAAATTAATTATTTCTGGGAAGCAACTACACTGTAAAATTAGTTTTGGGCAGCTGTGGGCTACAGTTTTTGCCAGAGCAGAATCTCTTCATCATGAGCTGACTGTTAATTAAAGAAACCTTTCAAGACGTTGGTGGGAGTATCGGGCCTCCATCTGTGCATCACTCAACCACTTTTCATTGGACGCCGTCGTAATTTCCCTCCACTACAGAGAGTGATGAGATAATTAATGTGCACTCATACAGCTGTATACCATGATAGATGTGTCATGAGAGTTTAGCAGCCAGCTAGGATGTGATGGCCACACAAAAGGGGCAAATGGTCTTTGTGGAAGTCAATATTGAAGTCAGGAAAGTTGAGACTGACAACAGGGAGCCAGTAACCGTGGAGCTCAAGCGAATGAGACGTGCTCTACCACAAAGCAGGTCTTTTGATGTTTAAATTTTGATTTACAAGATCTAAGCTATACCCAAACAAGATTACATCTTTTCCTAGAAAGAGCATCAAATTAGGGTTGAAAGCCGCAAGAAATGTATGACTCAAAATGTGAGTCAAAGGCGAGGAGCAACTTTCTTATTTTGCCATCTCTTTTGGATTTTGTTGAGCTTCTCATGGTCAGTGCACAATTCCTCCCTCAGTCCACTATGATTATTTTAAGTCATTACCATGAAAATCCAGCCAGTGCAGTTATAGAGAATGACAGGAGTGAACTAAATGCAATCTGAAGAATAAGGAAGTCACTTGCTTTACTGAGGCATGATGTACAAATGTTCCGTCTCTCCAGATGGGTAGGACATGTTTAGCCTAAATTTAACCTAAATTCATTTTAGATCTGTCTGTCTAAGGCATCGCAAAGATATTTAATAGACATTAAAAAAGTGGCTTTGGAAGTCAATGTATTGAGTATTTCCATATCATATTTCCATCGCTGGCCTTTAGTGCACTTCACGGAAATCTATTTTGCAGTTGAGTTTGTCAAGCTGTCTGAGGTAGACTTTGGTGTTTTTCACAAAGTGTTCTTGTATTTGGTCTATTTTTATTTTGTTGGTCTGGGTACACAGATAAATGCCATTTATTTGTCCTGCACTATGACATCTAAGATGCTGTTAGAAGTTTAAAAGCTCAACTTTTAAAAGTTGAGCGAGACAATGACAGCCCTACAGTTAGCCTTGTATTTTGGAATGAACTCATCTGTATTGCATATGTTTGAGTTTACCTTTAGGATGTAATGGTGGTAGTTGCCCAAAACACAAATCAATTCTTTTTAAAGGGGACATGGATTTATTTTTTAATTTTTTTATAAATTGCTTAAAGGAAAACTCCACTTTCAGAACAACAATTTACAAAAAATGTACTCACCTCCTTAACATCCAAGATGTTCATGTCTTTCTGTCTACAGTCATGAAGAAATTATGGTTTTTGAGGAAAGCATTTCAGGATTGGTGTCCAGATTTTGAACTTTCAAAATGTTGTTTAAATGCAGCTTCAAAGGGCTCTAAACGAACCCAGCTGAGGAAGAAGGTTCTTATCTAGCGAAACGATCGTCATTTTTTTTGGAAAATAAAAATTTGTTTACTTTTAGCATCCACGACACTACGTACTATTGAACCACGTCGAAAGGTCACGCGGAATTACAGACCCCGTGTTTACAAAGCGAACACGCAAAGACTAAGGAAGTGCAAGTAAGTCAAATGCTGTTTACAAACAAAAAGGTACAACGATGACAGACGATTCTGAAGTTGTAGAAGAAAATGAGATTTTTGCCATACTCTACCTTTTTGAGCCGGAGTACACAGATGATGAACTTAGACGTGATTCGTAGCGTCGTGGCCGTGCATCGCAGAGCCTGTGCTACACAAGCTTTTGTGCTTAAAAAGTATGTATACAAATTTTTATTTTTTGAAAAACCATAATTTCTTCACGACTGAAGACAGAAAGACATGAACATCTTGGATGACGAGGGGGTGAGTAAATTATTTGTAAATAGTTTTTCTGGAATTGGAGTTCTCCTTTAAGGTTTACTTATGTTAATGAAGTTTTTTGCACAAAAACAAAAAATAAAATAAAATATATGTGGGAAAAAAATATTTGTAACCCTAATTCTGACCCTCTGTCCAAAACGACCTGTTTTAAGGGGCAGGTCCTTTAATCAGTAATCATCAGTAATCAGCAACTGTAATGAATGGCTAATGTCACTGCGCATGAAAACAGTATCAGCGCCCCCTCGCTATTGCATGCGAGTGTTTTGACAACACAGTCAAAATAAAACAGTCATTTCCAGACAAAGCATTATGAAATCATTTACTTACAGTTTGTGATGCAGCTGCAGTCAGATCTAGTACTGCTTCATCTGTCAACAAATGTTTCTTTTTTTTAACTCTCCATGACACTGTGCCTCGTTTACAAAACAAAATCCTCTGTAAATAAACTATCCGCTTGTTCCTTACACTGGGATCATTCTGATATTTGTACGAAGATGCGAACATCAAAGCAAATGTTCTTTCACTCCATTTGTCCTATTGACGACAGACTCAAGTACTGTGTCAGAAGCCGAACACGCATATGTATGCTGTATCCAGTGTAGACAAAATAGCAGCAGTGATTTTTAGTTTTATTTGGTTTTGATGCTACGCGGCACTCGCATTCAGAATAATCAAGTGTCAGCTGTTAATCGACTGAATGCCAGTGGGTGGGGCATATGGTGAGAAGACTATTCGTCAATGTTATGCTCTGGAGGCAGTGTTTATGCAACCGACCCCGGGTGACGTCACCTCGCACCTCGGATCCAAACGAGCCACTTTGAGCGTTATTACATATATGCTTTTTTATTGATGATGAGGACAAGTTATGAAACTTGCAGGATGTATTAAGCATGCAAAGACCTCTTCTATGTCAAAAGATCAAGAGAAACTTGGCTTCTCTTGTATTGACCCATTTAAAGATTTTAAAGAGAAATACCCTGGGGCAAAATTAACTGAGGTTGTGAACATGACACACTTCCAAATCTATATTCTCGTTCAAGTTTATTCTTAATGCAACAGTATTTCAAAGAAAATGATAAAGGTAAAATAAAAGCACTATTAATTCAGTAACTTTTCAATGTATGAAAGAAATTAATAGAATAAAGAGAAAAATGTCTCACGCCAATGGAGTGTTGTGGATGAGTGTTTTGGGGTGTAGTGTCTGTGTGTGAAGAAAGCTGTCCTACTGAAACACTACTCTCGGGCAACTTTG
The DNA here is from genome assembly GCA_036247105.1 of Cirrhinus mrigala. Taxonomy (NCBI): domain Eukaryota; kingdom Metazoa; phylum Chordata; class Actinopteri; order Cypriniformes; family Cyprinidae; genus Cirrhinus; species Cirrhinus mrigala. The sequence continues at coordinate 19,968,758 of CM070020.1, forward strand.
GGAGACAGCCTTGAATGGTGAGTCGGAGGTAGATATATTCAGGGAAAAATAGGTACCCGGCCTAATGCACACTTAAGCAGATACTGACATCATACACGTTTCGCACTATTGTCAATGGCTCAGAGATTACATTCCTTGAAACACTCCAGGGATCGCTCCAAAATTACACACGGCGTGCGCCCCACAATCCTTTTGCAATGATACTCATATTCACTGCGTCTTTGCGCTCCACTTTCCCACCTTTTTCTTTCCCCTTCTGCGCACTGTAGTGAATTTTGCTTTTGCCAACCTGGGGAGGCGAAATAGGGTAGTGATGAGTACTCGCGTCACAGATAATGTTATGATTCTTGGACCACATGTCACTTGATGTGTGGTTATGAGTACATCACATAAGATAGATTGGTGGGATCTCTAACTTCTAGAACCTCTTACTGTATTATCAACACAAGGAAGACACAAGTGAAATAAAATAAATTTTATTAACAAAAGATGTGCTGAAGCACTGTAGGATGCTGTTAGATCAGGTCCTCACGCCAGACAATTAGGATCCAGCCCCGGACACCACATCCCGTCAGAAAATATCAGTCTTTCCGGTAACAGAACAACTAGTCAGCAAGCTGTAGTTACCCCAACCCCACTAACAGCAGGTTTCTGTCAGTTAGGAAGTTGACCGATGGAAGCCAGAAAAGAGCAGAAGCAGGAGACGAAGTAATGATGATAAAAAGGAGCAGAGTTTATTGAATAGTCTTAGTTGCGTATGTCTCAATGCTCAGACTTCGTCTGAAGAACACAAATTCAACAAGTATTGTTATACCAAACTGGTTCACAACAACATCCCATAAACCTTGAGTTTTCATAAACATTCCCTTGTATCTCTTATTCATGAAGACAAACAGCCCTTGAAGCTACACAGTCATAAGACTAAACAACAATGGAAAAAATATATAAAAAACAACTATAATATAATATTAATTACTAATCAATTAATGAATCAATAAAATAAATGTATAAATAATTATAATGATCAAATGGAATAATAAAATGATGAAATGATTAATGATTCTAAATGAATAAAGAATAAATGAAGAATATATCAAAAGAAAGCAAAACACAACACAAATGTATGGTTGCTCTGAGGCAGAACACACACAGTTTGCATTTGAGGATCGTCAGATCCTTCAATGCTGATCTCCTGGAGCAGCAAAAGGTCCTAAGATCTGGAACATGCAGATGTGGTCCTGGAGTAGGTGATGAAGGTCCTTAGCTTGGAACAAGCAAGCAGAAGTACCTGAAGTGAAAGGTTTGCTCACCAGAGCTTAACCTTGTTGCAAATGTCTGTGTCTTCTACCTCTATGGGCTAGAGACTCAGAACTTGGTCTATCCGCTTTGTCTTTCTAGGATGGAGACTCAGGACGTGCTGCATCTGATGTTGTCTCGTTGGACGAAGACTTTGAATGTAGAGTATCTCTTTCCCCGCAGGCTGGAGGCTTATAACGTGGTCGAATCTGTTGCTGCCTCAAAAACTGGAGACTCAGACTTTGGTATCTGTTGTCGTCTCACCCTTGTGGGTCACAGACTTGCAGAACGGTGTAGCTGTTATTGCCTCTTCCCTTACAGGACTCAGGCTCAGAACTGGTTGATTGTGTTGTACAGTTTGCTTATGTCCAGTGGTTCTCAATCCTGGTCCCAGGGGCCCCCTGCTCTGCACATTTTGCATGTTTCCCTTATTTAACACACCTGTTTGAGATCATCAGCTCGTTAGTTCAGTTCATGGATCTCTCTCCTAATGAGCTGATGATCTCAATCAGGTGTGTTAAATAAGTGAGACATGCAAAATGTGCAGAGCAGGGGGCCCCCAGGACCAGGATTGAGAACCACTGTGTTAGCCAACCAAGATCCAGTCAAAATGTAGCAAACCTTTGTCCACTATTGTGGTCAGAAAGGGACCCCGCCATAAACTGGGCTCTGAAATGTGCTGTCCACTACTGCATTTTACCAAGGAATTTATATGATTCTTACTTACTTCTGACTTTTGTTCTTGTTTCTATTGGCTAGCGGCAACAAGCTACGACTCATTTATTTTTTTGTTTTGTTTTACGCCACAATGTGTAATGTCAAATGAATGAATGTAAATACTATACTGTACAAAATTTAAAAAGCTACTTTATGAGCTAAGTTTACTTAGATTCCCAGTAAAATAGTTTAGCCCTATTTTATTTACTTTAAAATACTAAATAATGCGGATTAATTAGCATTTGTTACTTGTTTCAGTTTTCTTAAAGGGATAGTTCACCCAAAATTTAAAATGTCATTAATTACTCACCCTCATGTCGTTCCAAACCCATAAGAGCTTAAATAATTTTCGAAAGACTGACACAGAAGAGAAGAAATTGTTTAATAAAGTTGTTGTTTTTGTTTTCTTTGTGCACAAAAAGTATTTTCATTGCTTCATAAAATTACAGTTGAACCACTGATGTCACATGGACTTTAACTATGTCATTACTACCTTTCTGGGCCTTGAATGTGGTAGTTGTGTTGCTGTCTATGCAGGGTCAGAAAGCTCTCGGATTTCATCATAAATATTGTAATTTGTGGTCCGAAGATGAATGAAGGTCTAAAGCTGGATAATCGAGATAATCAGGCTGATTTTGGGCTGATTTCTCCCCTTCCGACAATCCTAGGTATTTTATTTTTTTTTTATTTTTTATTTTTTTTCATTCCAAACACTATTATCGTAATTTCTTCCTGCCAATTGTCCACCATGTTTATTGTCAAGTGTGTTTTTTTTTTTTTTTTTTTTTTTTTTTTTTTTTTTAACAAGATAAAATTACATGTATCTGACAAACATTGTACATGATATAAACAATAAACAATATACGTAATATAATCAATTATACACTAGAGGGGCAGTATACAAATACAAGTTTACATATATATATATATATATATATATAACAAACTTTTGTTGTTTTAATTGCTTTTTTTTTTGCAGGAGAACTTATGAATATGAATAGGTGAGCCCTCCCCCAGGACAGCACGCCAAAATATGCTTACTGTTTACTCAACCAGATTAGATGTAAGGGTGAACTCGTGAAATATTGATTAGGTATTAACCAAATCTTTTTCCAAACAATATTGTCTGTCAGTTGATTCCAATATGAATAAACATAAGGCAAAGACAAACTGACTTGTTGAAATAAAGCTCTTATAGAACTGTTGTGTAATGTTTATTCTCAGGTCTCGAGAGATTTTGTGAGATTTCCCATGTTCACAGTCTGGACTCTGGTTGAAAATCTTCAAAAGGTGAGAGACCACAAACATGAGGACCAAATATCCTAGATTTAACCGTTTTGCTGTGTGTGGTGTGGTGTGCCACGGTGTGACGGAGACAGCACACCACACACTATAGGAGCAAAACAGTTAAATCTAGGATTTTTGGTCCTCATGTTTGTGGTCTCTCACCTTTTGAAGATCTTATAAGATTTTTAAAAATCTTTTTGTGTGAACCCAGCCTTATGGGTTTGGAACTGCACGAGGGTGAGTAATGACAGGATTTTCATTTTTGGGTGAACTATCCCTTTAAGGTTAAAGTGCTGTTAAAAGCCCTCGGGGGTGTTTTGAAGACTGTAGTCATTATAACTGATCTTGAGGTAATACATCTAGACATTGATGTAGCATTTGTATATGCTACAATCCTAGTTTGATATAAAATGAATGCATAGTTTCATTAAAACGCTTCCTGGTTTCCAAGATAAGAGCTGGTTTTCATTTTGCAGATTGCAAAGTGTCATTATTATCTGCTTAATTATTCTCTGTGATTAGGGCCTCTAATGAATGGAACTTGTGGATAATGCCAGTTATTCTGTGTCATTTAATGACGAATAAATCTGCTCTGGCTAACAGAACTTCCCTTTGCTTACGCACTAGAGAAAGAGCATAAGATGCTGAGGAAAGTGTGGGAACACGGTCTATATTTAGACCCCTACTCAACCTCATGAATATGGACTTAATATTTCTTTATCACAGAAGCGGATACAATCTGTTTTCCTTATCTTAAAATTAAATCAGATAATTAGATCTAGAAATCTAGAAGTCTAGAAAACTGACGTGGAAAAAGTTATATTAAAAGATATACTAAAGAAACCAAACTTTCACATGCATTTACAGGTGTGCGTCAACGTTCAAAACTTGTTTCAAAAACAGCTTCACTCCTCCTCATCCTGAATTGATGGTGGAATAAACACCATGCCACCTGCTGGGGGTGCAGGCCAGATGGAGGGCAAGATGGGAAATTTGAGAGCAAGACCATGAAATAAGGATGAAATAAGGACCTCACACAAAGCCTGTGATCCCTCTGTGATAGATGGCATATCTCGTTCAGTGAGGAAGAATCAAAATGGATTGAGGAGGACACAATTTGGTCACCAGGAGTTCAAGATGCAGAATAACAGCTGAGACCTCAGTGCACGGTCGCTCAGAGGAAGGGCTTTGAGAGAGCGGTTACGTAACTGAAGTTCAGGCGTTGACCTGTAGGAGTGAGAATGAGGTCATAACTGAAAACTTGCATCTGTATCTGACCTTTACGAATTATATTTGTTAACATCAGTTAAAGGACTAATTAAAGTCCACTTCCAGAACAAAAATGTACAGATAATGTTCTCACCCCCTTGCCATCCAAGATGTTCTTGTCTTTCTTTCTTTAGTCGTAAAGAATTTTTTTTTTTTTTTTTTTTTTTTTGAGGAAAACATTTTAGCATTTTTATCTATATAATGAACTGATATGGTGCCCAGAGTTTGAACTTCCAAAATGCAGTTTGAATGCAGTCACAAATGCGGTTGTAAACGATCCCAGCTGAGGAAGAAGAGTCTTATTTAGTGAAACGATTGGCTATTTTCATTAAAAAAAAAAATACAATTTAACCCTTTAACTGTCACTGTCCCACTCTGTGGGACACCCAAGTTACTTTACCATATTACAAATAAATCCTAATCTAATCATGAAAAACTATACATCATTGGAAAGGTCTAAGACTCCTAAATAGATGTTTTATCATATTTTTGTGTTACAAATTATGTAGGAAAAGTAATAGATTAATATATGTCAAGAGTGCAACTTAAAAAATCTACATCATAACATGAGTTCTGACCTTTGTCACAAAAGACTTTCTTTGTTGCCTTTTTCCCTTTCACACTTTAGAAATCATAAAAAAATTATATATCAGCTCAAAACTTAAAATCTCAAAATTCATCCTTTGAAAGACATTTTAAAATCAGACATTGCATTACCATGGAAAATGTACATCAAAATCATATTACAAAATTTTTTCATTCATGAATTATAAAAAATTAAGTCTGGATAGTGCCTTTTTATGTCTGTGTTCAGAAATGGAAGTGACAGTTAAAGGGTTAAATACTTTTTAATCTCAAATGCTCGTCTTGTCTTGCTCTCCCTGAACTCTGTGTATTCTGGTTCAAGACAGTTAGGGTACGTCGAAAAACTCCAATCGTATTTTGTCCGTCAATTTCAAAATCATCCTACAAACACCATAGAAGTACCGACCCAGTCTTTGCAAAGTGAACATGCAAAGAAGATCAAACACCCTTAACATAAAAGGTAAAACAGCGATATAGGGTGATTTTGAAGTTGAGGGAGAACATGAGATGGGAGTTTTTCGACATACCCTAACTGTCGTGAACCGAAAAAAATAAAAAAAAATAAAAAACAGTTCAGGGAGAGCAAGACAAGACAAGCTTTTTTTTTAGATTAAAAAGTATTTAAATTGTATTATTTTTATGAAAATAACCAATCGTTTGAAGCTGCATTTAAACGGCATTTTGGAAGTTCAAACTCAGGGCACCATAGCAGTCCATTATATGGAGAAAAATGCTGAAATGTTTTCCTCAAAAACATAATTTCTTTATGACTTAAGAAAGAAAGACATGAACATCTTGGATGACAAGGGGGTGAGTACATTATCTGTAAATCTTTGTTCTGGAAGTGGACTTCTCCTTTAATGAAATCACAAACGTGAATTAACAGTAATGTCACTTATTAATGTTAATTTCCACATGCAAATGTTTTAAAACTTTCCAAGTTGCATAACTTAAGTGTATTATAAATGAGCACCAGTTAACACTAAGCATAAAATTAACTTAGATTAATAAATGCTGTAAAATATTCTTCACTGTTAGTTCATGCTAGCTAATGAAATTTTTAATAAATTGAACCTTGAAGTGTTAACATTTCTCTTTCTCTATTAAATATCCTTTTTTTTCACTCTGAAATGCATACAATTATGGAAGCAAAATGGCTTGTGATCCTTTCTATTCTGCATGTACAGATATGATTTTTCTTTTAAACCTACGTGTAAAAGCTGTATTTTCTTTCAGCTAACTACAGCTACTGATGTTTACCATTGGCTAGCACTATGTGAGTAGTTTGTATTGCAGAGTAGCACCTTCCCTTTAGAATACTATGTAGCTCATAATTTTATTTAGACAAGCACGCTACTTTAGACAGCTGTGCACTTTCTCTATCTGACTGTATGCCATAAAATTTTATGGTGCATATGATTTGAGAGGGGGTATTTGGCTTGAAGACATGAAGTGGCCATGCACATGTTTGTGTGTATGGGTTTGTGTGCATTTAGATCTTAGTTAAATTAGCCCAGAAGGTGTTGAGTGACATATGGAGTGCAGCTGGTTCTTTGGTCTCAGGGATTGGCAAGGTCATTCCAGGATTAAGGGGCAATTGGTTAATAAAGTCTCTTCCCAAATGGCTTTCCTCAATAATAAAAGTAATGTCCACACATTAACAGTTTATATCCTGTCTGGCCCAGCACAGGTCACCAAAGCTCAAGTTTCCATATTTTTGTGTTAAACCCGGAGGCCACCCATCTCCCGACGACTTCTAAACAGGGAAGGAATATGACAGACGTGGTGAAAGCTCTGGAAATCATGTGGCTATGTTACCTCAGCCCACACATCTCAGAGCTAGAATTCACTGAGGCAACCGCTCTGAAATGTTAGGATGTGCTTCAAAAAACAGCGACAAGTATGCTAGCTGGTTTTAATGTTATTTCCAATGCACTGTTAAAAAAGGTCATATTTTTAATTTGACTGCACTTAGATGAGATAAATTGAACTGAACTGAGATGGATAAAAACACTACTGCTTATCCACCTGTTTCCAAGGGGTGCTGCTGTAAAAAAAGAACCTGGGTAGAACTTCCAGTTAGGCGGGAGATATAGTATACCAATGGTATTTTGTGTACTAATTAGCGAAGAGGCTAAGTGTTTTTTGGATCCTTATTTACTTTGTAATGTTGCAAACCTTTATGAGAGATGTCGTTACGGTGCTTAGGGACAATATGTACTGCATGTTCGAAGTTGTGTTCGCACATCGTTAACAAGTTTGGATCTCTAAATCTTGAATGACTGTCAACTAGTGATGTGACATTTGAACCGAGGCATCAGAGCTTGTGTGAAGGGGTGTGCTAGAAGAAGCCTTGATTAGAGGCTTGTGTTGTTAACATAGAAATCACAAAAACAAGTGACAAAGCCTCATTTTTAAATACCCAGTCATAATATAAAAAATACAAATTATTTCAGAAAAATTAAATATTTCCCACATGCAGTTCATATGTGTATATTATTCTTCTGTTACATCATATAGATGTTTGTACTGGGATTTAATGTCACAGTTTAATAGGTAAATGAATTTATCAGAGACAGAAATTCAACCAACAAGCACACACACTTAGTCTTTTATTTGTGCACGTAACATGAGTCGATCTATGGAATGTGTGGTGAATGTTTCATCAAACGGAGTTTTTTTTCACAGGCATTTGGCTGCTTTATAATTTTTACTAAGGTGACCAGATTTCTTAAATGAAAAACGGGGACATTTCCTAGATCAGTGGTCAAAATATCACTGAAATCTCACTACTGATTATCTACAAATAAAAAAAACGGGAACAAAATGTTCTTGTATTTTAATTGCTGTGAGTTGCATATATTAGTATCATAATTGATAATTACAGTGATGCTTGAGGATCAAACATCATGTTTTTTTTAATACAGCATTAACTATTGCAAATAGCAAACATCAAAAAAGTAATATAACTACAATACTAATATAACTACACTACACTCCTGTGATATTTCAGCAATTTTGTCACATCACGCTGTCAGTATGACATTATTTGCGGGTTGTTTTGAACTTGGGACATTTCCAGGACAGCTCCAGTTGGGGACAGGAAAACGGGGACAGCTGGTCACCCTAATGGTATTAACCACCAGGTAGCACTGTTTTCGACACTCAAAGCGTTGAATCTTTTCCTGAAACAGTCTGAGGGAATTCTCAGTGCTTCACAAGGCTTCATTTGCCCATCACTACTGTCAACTGTTGAATGAATGAGTGTCACGTCCTTGTTTACTTCGAACCGGAAGACACTTCCATTTTTGACGCAAGTCCTCATGGGGTGTAGGAAACTTGTGCATAGCTGAATTTGATGAACGTTATACACTACTAGTCAAAAGATTTTTAATGTTTTTTAAATAAGTCTCTTCTGCTGACCAAGCCTGCATTTATTTGATCCAAAGTACAGCAAAAACTGTATAATTTCGAAATATTTTTACTATTTTGTTTTCTATTTGAATATATTTTAAAATGTTATTTATTCCTGTGATTTCACCACTGAATTTTTAGCATCATTACTCCAGTCCTATGATCCTTCAGAAATAATTCTTATATTCTGATTTTCTGTTCAAAAACATTTTTAATTATTATTATGTTGAACAAAAGCTGAGTAGAATTTTTTTCAGGTTTCTTTGATGAATAGAAAGTTCAGAAGAACAGCTTTTATCTGAAATAGAAATCTTTTGTAACATTGTAAATGTCTTTATAATCACTTTTGATCAGTTTAAAGCGTCCTTGCTAAATAAAAGTATTAACGTCTATAATTTGGTCCCCTAATGTATATAATAATAAATCTTTCTTCAACAGCAAATCAGCATATTAGAATAATTTCTGAAGGATCATGTGACACTGAAAACTGGAGTAATGATGCTGAAAATTTAGCTTTGATCATATAAATTACATTTTGAAATATATTCACATAGAAAGCAGTTATTTTAAATAGTAAAAATAGTTCACAATATTACCACTTTTGCTGTATTTTGGATAAAATAAATGCAGGCTTGGTAAGCAGAAGAGAATTCTTTAAAAAAAAAAAAAAGAAACGTTAAAAATCTTAGTATAAAACTGTGAATCAAAACTGAAAAGACTTAAGTAATGAGACTGTCAACTTTTTATTTTTTATTTTATTTATTTATTTTTTTTTTTTTGGAGTACATTTTACCATAAAATGCAATCTAATACAATTTCATTTTATTCAATATGTTGTATATGTTTTCATTTTAAAATGCACCTGTTTTTGAGTTCAAATTGTTTCTACATCAAATTTTCAATATAATTGAATCAAATTTGTTGCATTATTTATGAACGTTGCAACATTGACTCAACAATGAATTCAACAATGAACTAAACTGAGTTTAATAACTACACTGTTGTCTTTTCAGAGCTGCAATTAAAATGTAACATTCTTCATAACTGAAAAATTTTGCAACATTAATACTGTTATTTTTCTTTTTATTGCTGTGAAGCTGCTTTGAAAATCTGTATTGTACAAAGTGTTATATAAAAAAACGTGACTCGACTGGCAAGTTTTTTTTTTTTTTCACACAGATCTGATCTTTCAGGCACATAATACGTATCACACAAAGAGTTTGTAGTCGCTGCGGTGCTAAAATGAATGGATGAAAGCCAGGGACCCACACACAGACTTTGTCCTCATCTGGCTGGCTGGACCAGGCTGGGGTTACCATGGAGAGAGGAGGTGGCACGACTCCCACTGCATATTCAGAGTCCCTGGATGCCGAAGCACACAAAGGTACCTGTTCACAGGAAAAGAATTATCCCGTCTCCTCACTGTGCTAAATTAGCTCATCAGGACCAGCTATATAAAGCTCCACACAGGCAAGGGGAACGAGAGCAGGTGAAACAGAGAAAAGAAAGGACAGAGAGAGAGGAAGGGAGGGAGGGAGGAAGAAAGAACAGCCGTGAGCCCTTAGGCAGCATTCTGACTAACAGCTCTATGTCTTTTTCCTGCTGCTCTGCGGAGACAACATTCTGCTTGCTGTCTAGCCTACGCTAAGACACACTCCGTCCTCGCCGCCTCAAGGGAGACTTTCTGTCCTGCCTCTGCCTCCGAGCAGCTTCCCTTTTGTTTTAATTATCCATCGCCTAACGAGGAGAAATTTATGCCTCTTCTAATTCCAGCTCCCCCTCCCCAGACCCTGGGGCTTACACTTTCTCCTGCCAATGGCATCATTACCTGCTGCCCTTACTGCAGGAACCTTGCCTTAACATTTAGATTTGAATTTTAAATTTGCCATTAGCATAATCGTAATTTTCAAATTTTCTTCCCTTAGCTTTTTTTTTTATTTCCCCAAGCTTGTTCATGATCTGTTGCTTTTTCTCCCAACAGTATTCTCGTTAACCCAAAGTCATTACTGCCTACCCTGTGAAAAATGATTACTTTGAATCTCGCTGTTGCCTCCTTGAGTGAACATGATAGACATCTAACACGGCGGCACAGTATAAGACACGTTTCCAAGTGTAGCTTTTTATCAGTCGTCTAATTTCTCTCTCGTTGCCTGACACACTTAACGGGGTCCACTGGAGACTGTGGATAAATGTCAACTGTATTTTTGTGTCTTTGGGCTGGGTGCGGTGCTGTAAGCAAACCATCTGTTTCTCCACCTGACCTTTCCTTTAATTGCCTAAATTGAAATGAAATGAAACTCTGCCTCCGAAGTCACTCATGTCTAGCAACGGGCCTGAATGAACAAACGCTGTGCGGTGACAAAATGATGACGGAGAACTAAAACTAACTTAAAGTTTCGGCGATAACTGCATTGTTCATTTGCGTGACTGAAGCTACTACCATAGCTGTTTCAATGTAGTGTATCTTTCTTTGAAATTGTTTGATATACTTATTTTGTTCAGGTGGCTTAATTATCCAATGGAATTCATTCAAATGATTAATTGGTTGATTTAAATTATATTCTTGGAATTCCTTGAATGTTGTGTTTTATGTAGTGACATGTTTAGGTCAAAACTACTGTTTCGGCCCAGCAAGTTTTAAAGGGGTCATCGGATGCAAAGTTCGCGATAGTTGATTGACAAAATCAGCTGTAACAGTCCGACCTCCATTGTTTCGATGCCAAGCCGGGATGTAAGTTAGACAAGAATATCTCCGATTGAGGTGTTGTGTTGCTGGATGTAATAATGAACATAGTGGTCGTCATTTACTCCCAACATCTGAGCCGCTGAAGATGCAGTGGCTTACGTTTGTTTGTGAAGGGAATGCGCCTCCCGATCTGCATAAATGCGTCTATGTTCACGCAAATCATTCGTAATCCAGCTTCACCTACACCAGAAGTGAGTATAAGGGTTTTTTTTTTTTTTATGAATCTCTGCAATCACCTTTCCTAATAACGTGCTAGTTAGCAAGTTTTGCGGCTAAACGTGCTAAATACGGCTAAAGTAAACAGTCTCTCAGAGCACAGCTCATCACTCCACAGAGAAGAGAGGGGCGGGGCGAGCAGAGCTCATTTGCATTTAAAGGAACAATCCATCAGAATGGGTTGATTTTTGCAGAGCTCATCTTGACAAGGTAAAAATGGTGTTGTTTTATACTTTCATTGAGAATTTTTAACCAAAGTATATTATAGACTTTTCATTAATACTCTAAAGAATCATAAAAGTTTGTAGCTTTTTTTTGGATATATATCAGGTGCAGTACATGGCAAATTGAATATGTTATATGATATGGGCAGGGGTGCACACAAGTGGTAAGAAATGCGCTGTGTAAATAAGTTCAAAGCGCGCATTTGCGTACAGACGTGGTTGACAGCTGTTAATGCACAATTACCATTTTAGATTGACAAACTGTAATACTGTAAAATATTTATATTCAAACTAAGAATAATTCTAGGCTATTCACTGTGGTTTTCAAAGCACAATGCAAAAATGTGACATTTCACTCACTGATGCTTTTCTCTGAACACTCTTCAATCAGAAACACTAAAGCTAGTAGGAGCACGAATACTTGCCAGCAACCCGCCAAAATAAAAGCTTGCTAATTTAAGTTGGGAAATGATGAAAAATTATATAAAAAAGTAAATATTATAATTTTATTTTAAAGTTTACTATAAAATAATTGTACTTTTATTTAATTCCCTTTTTATTTTAAAATATAATAGTATTACCACACTTTATTCTTTTGTGTATTATTTAATTTTTTAAAAAGCTAAATAAAGTACAATGATAATATGTATTTATTTATGTATGTATGTATTTATTTATTTTTTTCTTTTCTTTTCTTTTCTTTTATTTATATTTTAGAGTTATGTTTAATGGGTCACACTATGTGCAGTGTGAGGACCAAACCAAGGTTAAAAAACTTATATGCAACACTTTATACAGTGTATATATTTAGCAAAATGCTCCTTTCTTGAGTTCATTTTTTTCTAGCTGATTAACGAGTTTATGATCACCAAATGTGTTGTTTTTTTTGTTTTTTTTCTGAGGTGACGCTATGTGATATGTTTACAGGCTGTTATACTGGCGTTTTGCGCAGTTGAAACACCGATTGAGCGATTACATAAGACAGGATATGGATTTCGGTATTGCTGGATGGGAGGTGCACTACAATGTTCCATTCATCAACTGAAAACATGCTAGGCTTATCGAATCTCTGGATTTAAAGGTCCACTGAAGTGCCTTGAAACACACAGCGTTATTCTATGTGTTGACGTAATTTCAACTGAAAAAGGAAGACAGATCTAGGGCCAGAGCCATTGAGCTTGGTAAAGCTCGGTAAATTTGACAGCTTATGACAGCAACAGTCTAACAGATTACCCCCTAAATTCAATATGAAACTCTTGCTAAAACAAGTAAGAGGCTGTGTAGTTTTAAAAGTGTTTAATATATGCCGACTCACGCATATGATCCACTCCGTGCTATCGCATCTCTGGACCAGAGCCAAAGTTAAGAGTAGACTGTGTGCGCTGCCATGGTTCACGTGACACAATGCGAAACCAGACCTCATTTGCCCCAATCGAAAGCATATTTACACTGTCTGAATCATTCCCTGTTGCCCACTGCAAATTGTGCACTACATGCCATTCACCATACAGAAAATGCTAACTCTGTGAACAAGTGACCAATCACAGCCGCTGCTACTGCATCTATTTATAGTGTAGGGGGCGGGACTCTTCGGATTTTAGAGAGCATTTGATTGGACAGAAAGTTTGATGAGAAGCTGAAGTGCAGGGTGATGTCATCAAAATCACTGATTCATATTGGAGGAAAATGAGAGACTGTAAGTTTTGAATGCTTGTATGTTGTAAATGTGAATTTTGTCTTTGTTTTGGAGCAAACCTGAATTTTCAGCAGCCATTATGCCTGTCTTTAGTGTCACATGGTCCTTCAGAAATCATTCTGATATGCTAATTTGGTGCTCAAGAACCATTTCTTATTAGGCCTATAATCAATGTGGAAAATGTGCTCCTTAATTTTATGGAAACTGTGATATGTGATACATGGAAAGGAGGACCCTTATGTACGTTCAGTATAGTTAACTACTTTTTGTTAGCAGTTTGTACTTTTTCTGTTCGGTTGTTTTAAACTAGAAAAAATTTAGAAAGAGTTTCAGAGTAGCTCCCCCATTACTGCAAAATAGTGAGTAGGAGGGGAAAAAAGTCGAAAGTAGGCAGATATGAACAAAGTCTCAGCTGGTTCCCACCTGACACTGTTCAACACCTGAACACCTGCTCCATCAGGTTCACTGCAGATGGTTAAGGTGAATCCTTTGTCTTTCAATCTAAAGCCTTTTCCCACTCAGTCTCCATCACTCTCACTCTCTATGGCTGTGCTCAGGATGGCATACAACAGATCTATTCTTACTATTTTTGCAAGATGTATACCTTCTGCAATATGCGTTTTTTTTTTTTTCTCTGAATACCAAGATGACCTACAACATGTGCCAACATGTACACAGTTGTATATCCCACAATGTAATGCACTTTACTTGACCTTCTATTCCCAATGTGTTGAGCGAACTGGAAGTGATAGCTTCAGTAGTTGTTCACCATCTCGTGCATCAGCAGCACCACACGCATGCGTCACGGTAGTCATGGAAGAGAAGAAATTGTTGAATGGATTTGTTATTTTTGTTGTCTTTGCGTATTCTTGTAGTTTCATAAAATTAAGGTTGAAACACTGATGTCACAGACTATTTTAATAACGTGTCAGTTGCGTTGCTGTATATACAGGGTCAGAAAGCTCTCAGATTTCATCAAAAATATCTTAATTTGTGTTCTGAAGAAGAACGAAGGTCTCACGGGTTTGGAACAACATGAAGGTGAGTAATTAATTTTTAATTTCTAGTATTCTAACATTTCATTTCATATACCTGAGCACCTGTCACGTTTAGAAGCAGTGTTGCTAGTGCATGTTATGTGAGGACATCTGATCTAGCAAATAATAATAAAATATATTCAGATCTCATTCAGACAATATTCTTACACTCAATACATCTACAGGAAATTGGATGAGCCCGGCCTATAGATGCGTTGTGTGTTCATGCATTCAATATAACTATATATGCTTTGTTCATGCTATGACTGCAAATTAACAATTTGGTTTTCTGTGAGTTTCTTTCATTTCAATTGCCATATACGCCTTGTCTTGTAACATTATACACTCCATAAGGCAAACGGAGGAGGAAGAGGGAGGCATAGTGTCTCGCTTAGCTGTGAAGTTTTCCATCCCATGATGTTTCCCGCACTCAACACTTTAATTAGCATGTTTATCCATGAACATTAATACAGTGCTAATTGCAAGATGTTTATTTCACAGTGTTCAATTAACACACTTTGCATCCAATAGTATATTCACTCATCCTTACTGATCATTATGGAGCTCGAAGCTTTCTTTAGGCTTCTTAACAAACACGACTGCGTGGCCAGTCACACTGTGTCCCTGCTCGCTGTTTGTGCGAGATTTGTCCGGCGCAGTATTCAAGTACTTGTGAAATAACACGTTTCTATATAGGCTCTGATTAGCAATCACACCCTCCTGCGGAGACCCAACAAAGACTCATTTGTATCCTTAGAACCTGCAACGAAACTTATACATAAATACATACAGTTTATATATTATATATTTTCCTGGAAACTACACAATGGAGGTGAAAGAATATGTAACACTTTGCACTCTACGAAACGGCAGCATTAAAAAGTTTCAAATAACATTACTGTATACATTTCAATGTGACCCATAACATTAAAGGGATAGTTCACCCAAAAATGAAAATTCTGCTAGTAATTACGTTCCAAAGCTTTAAGACCTTTGTTCATCTTCAGAACACAAATTAAGATATTTTTTTTAAATCAGAGCTTTCTGACCCTGCATAGACAGCAACGGTCGTTATATTTGTTTTCTTTGCGCACAGAAAGTATTCTTATAGCTTCCTAACATTATGGTTGAACCACTGATGTCACATAGACTATTTTATTGATGTCATTACTACCTTTCTGGGCCTTGAATGTGGTAGTTACGTTGCTGTCTATTCAGGGTCAGAAAGCTTTTCATCAAAAATATCTTAATTTGTGTTTCAGAGATGAACTTTCGTTCAGCCTTACAGGTTTGGAACGACATGAGGGTGAGTAATTAATGACAGTATTTTCATTTTTGGGTCAACTGTGCCTTTAAAAAAACCCTTTTAAAAAACGTTCTGATGTTACACAAATTTATAGTAAGTTCCCTGCAGTCTTATTCAAGTGCAAATGACCTATTTTCCCAAAGCGAATGCACTGCTCGCCCAGACATCTCCAGTGGAAGCAAAACTAGTTTGTTTTTGATTCTCAATTACGCACGTCTGCCGTCACTTATTTTGGGATGAATTTGAAAACTCTTCCAGTCATACAGGACTCTTTATGCTTGTAAAAATTAGAGATTGGCAGGTTTAATTGGAGCAGGGCAAATGAGTTTGCACGGGGTTTGGTGGGGTCAGGGTGGGTTTGCTGTGGTGAGAGTTGCTGTGGGCAGCAGGAGTTAGGGTCACGGGCCTGCAGATAGCTGGGTAATGAAGCGTTCCACACAGCTGGTGCATTCTCAGGCATCCCTGGAGTTACACCATTGAAAGAGGAAAGGTCAGCGTTAGAAAGAGAAAAGAGCAAGAGAGAGCGGGAGAGATGGAAAAACCAAGAGTAAGAGAGCAAGAAACAATAGTTCTGCTTTGAGGAAATTAATCTGACAAAAATAGGAGTAGGAAAAGTAAAAATAACTAGCTTTTACAGAATAATAAAGATACATTTTGGCATTTATGACAGGAGCGAAAGAGAATGGGGTCGAGAATCCAGCGCACAGGCCAAAAGTGCACTTGGAGAAAAGAATGACTTTGAATATACTTGGTAAAAATCACTTTGAGACAAGCTTTAAAAAAAGAGAAATAAAATGAATGAACTCCATACAGGCATGCCGACACAACCCCGAAAGCAGTGCGGAGCAGAGCCCATATCATCAAGCTCTGTACAGCAGTCATACAATGAGAAGTGAAGGAGAGCCTGGGAGAATCGATAACCTGAACGACCAATCTGTTCCAGGTACTTTATGATGTGACCGTGGTAATTATTACCTGATCAATAAAAGAGTTTGTTGTGTAGAGGGATGGGTTCTGGCCCGGCGTAATTGGTTTCTCTTGATGTGGAGGTTTTATGTATAAATTTTCCCAGTATCAGAAATGGAGTTTGTGGGAAGGTGAAGAAGAGCGGGCTTCCTGCTCTGCAGGATATATCACTAATATCCCGATGCATGAGTGTGCTTTATTAACTGTGGGCCCTGCAGGTGCTCTTATCATTAAGCACTTTCAAAACCTTTTGACGAAGAGGAAAAATGAAAGAGAAAGCAGAAGAGTCACGGAAAATATCACCTGGTTTGACTTGTAATTTTTATTTGCCATTAGAGTAATCGACTTCCTGAAAAGTTCCATTTTTTTTCCTGTGTGTGAATTTGCGACTGACTAATGCGGTGTTGCGTTTGCTGCAAAAAAAACCAAAACAAAACAAAAAAAACAAGCTATGCATATTAAATGCACGCATTTTAAATTGGCAGAGAATTCCCTGCATATTTCCTAGACTACAAGCTACTCTCTGGTTTTAGCCACTACATCAGAATGAGTCCAGTTCATCCTTTGCTGTAAATCCCCAATACTTCATTTGCTGATTGTGAAATAACATAGTTCAGACTCAAGGGAAATGCTCTAGGAATGAATTGCGGCCGATGATAGCGCCGTTTGTTTGCACACATGGTCTGTGTTGTTTTTGCGGCAAGTTCAGTAAGGAATTATGCAAATCAAGTAACGGTGCAAATGTGTACACAAAATCTGTGCTGGGCTTTAAGTGCTCGTTTTTTAGAGGATGCAGCAAATGGTTTTTGCTATCTTTTCTTTTTTTTTCTTTTCTTTCTTTCTTTCTTTCTTTCTTTCTTTCTTTCTTTTTTTTGTTTTTTAATTCTACACTTCAAAAATGAAGAGTTAAAAACAACCCAACTTGAGTTATTTGGCAACCCAGCACTGGGTAAATAATGGACAGAATGCATGCTGGGTTATTTTGACCCAGCTGGTTGGGTTAAATGTTTTTACCCAACATGCTGGGTTGCTTTATTTAGGCCAGCTTTTGTTTGAAAATGATTGTACTGCTGGCTAAAATCACACAGAATTATAGAGGCTACAGCAATAATCAATAATCAAAAGATGAACATTTATTAGTCATTATTTATTGTCACAATATTATTTACATTTAATCTTGTTCAACAGGCATTTTAGAAATAAAATATAACATTTAAATGTAGCTTTTTAATTTAAGTGTATTCAGCTGTTCTCTGTAATCACTTTTCACCAAAATAGTGCTAATTCTTGTGCCGGCGTGTCGCCAAAATCTGAGCCAGTGATGGGCTGCTGTTCGCCGGGGGAGCTACAAACCTCAGACCGCCACCTTGTGTTTCACTCGTAGCTGAAAGATGCTGTAACTGGCTCCATAACCTTCCCATAAACTAACAGTACTGAGATTAGCGAACATATTTTAACATCAAATTAAATTATATTCAGTATTATAATGAACAAAAAAAATCAGTTTGTTATGCAAGGCAAAAGGCGTTTTCATCATGCGCAACGACCACTCCTGACGCAGCTGACTGACATCTCATCCTAGTATTTTGTGTTGCATAAAATAATAGAATTTACAGCACAGTAAAGACTTTATAAATGAAATAAAATGTATCCAAAATTTTGCTGAAGAAGTGCACCAAATCGGCATCGCTGAGAACCGCTCGCTCATGTAGAGGACTCAAAAAGCCTGTTGTCAGGGATGGATCAGTAGACGGATGCAATTGCAGGTATGATCTCTTTATTGAGAATAAACCAAACCAAATAGTCCAAAATCCAAAGGATATAATCCAAAAATAGAACAGGCAGTAGTCAGGCACTAGATGAACAGGAAACTGAGAGCAGTAAAAGTACAGGTTTTAGTCCAAAAACCATCAGGAGAACACAGACGACAACGCATCCAAGAGGCATAGACAAGTTACAACACCAGGTAAAGAGTTGATACTTAAAGCACAGGATGCAAAACGGATGCAAAGTATACTTTTAGATGTTGTTTAAACATAAATGTGTGTTGGCAGTGTATGTACACAACCACCCTATAATGATAAAAATCCATGCAGTGGTTTTTATTTAATCTGCAAAAATAATTTCCCCTTTTTCAAATCAAGCCATTCTCAGCATCTTGTCTGTGTGACGAAACAGGCCGACAGAGGCCGCTCCCAGGATAGTTGATTGACACAGCTGTCTTACCTTAGACCCACCTTACATAAGCAGTAACAGTCCGATCGCCATTGTTTCAATGCCGGAACAGGGACGTAGACAAGAATGGCTCCTAAGCAATTGAGGTGTTGTGTTGTTGGATGTAATAATGAACATAGCAGTCGTCATTTACTCCCGACATCTGAGCAGCTGAAGATGCAGTGGATTACGTTTGTTTGTGAAGGGAATGCGCCACCCAATCTACATATTTCCGTCTATGTTCGTGCGAATCATTTGTGATCCAGCTTCACTTACTGCAGAAGTGAGTATATGTTTTTTTATGAATCTTTGCAATCGCCTTTCCTAATAACATGCTAGTTAGCGAGTTGATAAACACAGCTAAAGTAAACAGGCTTCTCACTCCACAGAGAGAAGAGAGGGGCAGGGCGAGCAGAGCTCATTAACATTTAAAGCGTCATCGACCAGAACAGGATGATTTTGCAGAGCTGATTTTGGCAAATTAAGGAGGTGTTTTTTACACTGCCATTGAGAAATTTTAACCAAATCATGTTACAGACTTTTCATTAAGACCCTAAAGAATCATATCAACTTGTGGAAAATGGGTATCCGATGACCCCTTTAATAAAATTGCTTAACAAACTGAACTCAGCATTTGGGTAAAAAAATAATAATAAAACAACCCAGCATTTTTTTAACCCTTTCACTGGTGAGTTTAAAATATTCTATCTGACCCCCCAGAGTGAGTTTTTTTTAGGCGATCGTTATTTTAGAACGTTCACTTTATTGTTTCCATGGCGACGCGTCATGATTGACACCACAGCCACTATGGCGCTGTATGACAGACGTATCGTTTTTATTTCGTTTTTCCTTTTTTATTCAAAATATTCACACTTTTGCTTACCATGTCTTCAACTATCTGATATTCCGATTCACGAATACGTGTAAGTGATTGTATTTTGCCGTTTTAAAACCTTTATAAATGATCTGGATCGTGATCTGTATCGTGAGATGGGCGCCGCCATGTTTGTTCGCGTTGCCGTTCAGAGAGTCCTGTCAGCCGGATTTACAGCACGTAAATTCACCAGTTTCTCTCGAAATACATGCAAGTAAGTGGCTGGTGAAGTGGGAAGGAATGGAGTAAATTATATCATTACTTACATTATGTGTATCTGATATAAATCAAACACGTCGGCAAATTATACTTGAATGGATTGTTATTGCTGCTTCCATAGACATCCGTGTGTATTTTACAAACTCTAAATGTATTGTTTTACTAGTACTTATGTGTATTTAAATTCCTGAAAACTAAAATAAACGTTAAGTCGTTGAAAACACTGCTCAATTGTGATTATATGACAAGCGCAGCACGCGTCTCTCTCTGGCTCAGCGCCAGACAACGCGCGAAAACGCAGTTTGAATTTGGCAGTTGCGTGACGTCACCGAACGTTCTAAATCCCATATGTGGGACCGTACTCCCAGGGGCACAGAAAATAGAATCCCATATGTGGGACCGTACCGCTCAAAGGGTTAAAGTGCAGAAAAACTACACAGCACCAGGGTAAAAATATTAAAAATGATCCAAGAGGCTTTTAGAGTGTAAATGCTTGCTTTTGTGGAGTTTCCAACAGTTCACCCATAGTTTCTCTTACAATAGCTTACAAATGTAATTCTTGGGTGGATGTTATGTAATATTTTTAGAAAATAATTTAATTTACATTTTAAAGAATTAATTATTTATTATAGAATAAGATTTGCTGACCCAGTAACATATAATTAAAGGGTTAGTTCACCCAAAAATGAAAATTAGCACTTTATTTACTCAGCCTTATGTGCCTTTACTCATGTGCAACACCGACACAATATATCATCCGCCAGGAGCTGCTTCCATGTACGACCAGTTGGCGCAAGCTAGATTCACTACAAGAAGTCTTTATTCATCCCCCCCGGGCCGTGTGAGGCACTTTTTACTAGGGATGTATGCACTTTATTGGACTTATTTTGGACTGTTGAAGAGAAACAGCTGCCCATTGCCATGATAGAGCTTGGAGGATAATTTTTAATGTAACTCTGACTAGATTCGTCTGAAAGAAGGAAGTCATATTCACCTAAGATTAGGGGTGTGACGAGACACTTATCCCACGAGACGAGACAAGACAGGAGACTGGGTTCACGAGGACGAGATGAGATTTTTAAACTTTTCTCAAGAAATCCTCAATGATGAAATATATAGGGAAAATAGTCTTTTATTCAATGGAAAAAGACAAAATGCAAAAAATGTAGGTGTATTTTAAGCTTTATGAAATGAAACTTCCATTTAATGAATTATATGCAGTAATAAACATTTAAACAGGAGCTTCACAATTCTGGATAAACTGAGAATTCCAGTTGTTTTTAATAAACCATTATTCTCTCACGATCTGGAGAAAAAAGATTAGAAAACTAATCAAAATAACGTAATTTACTAGTGGTTCTGTCAAACTATTCATTGCTTAAGTCTTTTAAAAACATATATTCATTTAAACAAAATAAAAAAAAAACATTCAGTGATAAAGTAAGTGTCTCACTTCATCAAGACTTGTTTGACTAGTGAAATCTGAATGAATGATTCAACGACATACTTTTTTTTTTTAAACGGGCAGTTGTCGCCACCTCCTGGCGGAAGAGGATAAGCGTTACAAGACACTTTCGTTTTGATCACTACAGTAGACAAAAAGTGTTTATACCCAAACTATAAACTTTTATCCCAGTACTTCTATTATTTAAATGTCTGTAACACAAAAATATTAATTATAATGTGGTTGAAAAGACTTTGTGTTGCTCTTTCTGCGTTCACATTTACCCCGACCCTCTGATTCATTAACATGGGCAGCGACAAAATGTGCTTCTCACGCTCCACTGACACTCATGATGTGAAACAGTCCTAAAAGACATAGCTAAATCGCTATCATTCAATAATAAGATCACGTAGATGTTTGACTCGAGATGTCAATATTTTAAAGATTAATCGTGCAGCTGTAATGTAAACACTGCAAAATGTTTCGCGAGAATATCATCACGAGATCTTGTCACATCCCTACCTAAGATGCCTAGAGGGTGAGTAAATAATGGGCTAATTTTCATTTATGGGTGAACTATTCCTTTAAGTAACTAATCACTGAGTTAGTATGATTCAATATTACTCACTCAAAATTCATTTGAGCTTTGAGTCGTTTGTCTCACCCATTGAAAATAACCAGTTCAAAAGAGTCATTTGTTTGTGAAAAGCATTGTGTGCCGAAATTGCACAAAAAAGTACAAACACTAAATTTTTCCAACTGTTGCCAATGGTGACTAGATATCAAATTATTGTTGCACATTTTTATTGCTTCGCAGCCTGGAGCTCTGAGTCTATAATGATTCTAATTTACACATGGTGCATATCTGAGCTGAAATGAATTGCTTCATTTAAATATTTAAGGCACCATTTTCAACATTTTTTCTCATTTAGCATCTGGTAAAACTAGTTGGTAGTCAAAAAAAAGCTGAAATGCTGCAAAAAAGTGTTCATATATTCCACAGTAGTAGCTCGTAACAGTGATTTGATGGCCGGGTATAACCGACTTCTCCCAATCTGTCATCTGGTCACACTATGGGAATCACACGCTCCTCTGATTGTGTACCACTGGGTCGCTCCCGCCCCACCTTGTCACAAGCTGCAATTTATTCATCCTGAACTGCGAGGACTATCACTTTTTTTTTTCTTCTGCTTCCTGTGCATTGTTTCTCTGAGATGATTTGCTGATTGGTGTGGCACCTACAGAGCTCTAAACTGTCTAGAACCTCTATAAAACATTTCTTTCTCTCCCTAGAAACACTCAGTGCTAGAGAATAATAGACCACGAGCCAAAAATAGCTCTGTATGTCAAAGGTAGGGCGCTGTTGTCAGGGTCGGTTGCACGGTGCAGGCGTTTGATCTTTCAGTGTGATTATCACTATTGATCATGACTAATTGTCATTGGTTGTCAGTGTAATACTTCATAATGGCGTGTCAATCAATTGACCTTGTTCAAAAAGGCAAAAACCTTCTACATATCTGATATTTTGTGCTGCAGATCAAAGAAAAGCAATAAAGACGGAGCTGAAATGGAATATAATAGCAGGTGGCACCATAAAATTCTACTTTTATGCCTCTTTAAGCCCACGCCATCCTTCATATACCAATGTAAACCCACCCTCCCTTTTCATTTCATTATGGTAATTCGCAACGAAGGTCACTTTTTATGAATCAACTCAGTGCATAATTAAAACTCAGCCTATGTACAAACAGTAGCAAGATTTTGGTTTTTTTTTGTCATGATAAAAAAAAACAAAAAAACATATCTTACAGTATGCTACAAAGGTCTCACACTCAACGTTGCAAAAACAACCTACGCTGTTCCAAAAACAAATTAACTGGTAAAAATTAATAAAAGTAAAAGCTACACTCCTGGAAGTTGTGAATAAGTCTGCAGGCTCTGAGTAAATTGAGACGGCTGTTGTTCAAGATGTCATGGAATGAGAGAGTGCGATTAGAGCTAATTCCTGTCTTAAATAGAGCTACACTAATTATCCGCGCTGATTTAGAACAATGCCAAGATCACCTCTTCGCTCTTGTGCTTTCTTACCCATCATCGATGTCACTGCAGATTACTGGCGGCCTGCCACACAAGTCTTTATTAATGCATTTTCCACTGACATTGACATAAAAAAAAAAAACCCAACTTGAAACATGAAATGCTTGTTTCTAATAAAACAGAATTAATACTCCATATTTCAGCAGTATCATGTATAATGTCAGTCTAATGTAAAAAATGAGCAAAATCATTTTTCAATACATTGTTGTTAAATGAAACAGAATTATAGTAGACATCATTATTCTAAGTTCAGGGTACTTTATATTCTGTCCAACTATATTCATTACTTTTTTTTTTACTCAGAAATTTTTTTAATCTATTAGGACGTGGCTCATTTGTCGGACGATTAGATGAAATAAGGCCAGATAGGGCTTATCGCGGAAATGCTAATCGCTTATTTAAACATGCAGCCTTGGATTCGCGGCCATATTTCCGTCAGTAAAAATTTGTCTCTAAATCTGCGCCAAGAATTCATTTCTAGCATTAGCACTTAACTTTCACAGCAATTAATTGCTTTTATCAGCCGGTTTAATATCTGTGCCAAAGCTGAAAAGACAAAGTGTGCAGCCAATACGGTTGCCCCGTGCCATCGATCATGAGGTGGTATTAACTAACCCCCTCCCTCCCCAATCACAACGAATACAATTAAAGTTCAACTTGTTGATTTTGTTCCCACGGGCCATAAATCACCTCTCAGCCTACAAACTTTCCATCTGCATTGCTCCTTCACTCACTCCGTCTATTTCTCCCCCGCTTCCTTTTTTCTTTCACTTCATTTCTCTCTGGCTCTGTTTTTTTTTTTTTTTTTTTTCCGCTCAAACCTTTCAGCTTCCTTGGCTAATGCAGTCCTGCTACGTTCTGAATCTACTTCAGACCATAATTACGTTTAGTCAATAAAAGTAAGTCATTACAAAATGAGATCTTGGGCTAAAACCTCCCATTATTGATTCGCGTTTCGGCCTCTGTTTGAAAGATGGCATGTTGTAAAATGTGAATACAGAAATTTCAAACTCAAGGCTATTACAAATATACAGACATACATTTTGTATTTGCTTACAATATACTGGTGGTCTGCTTGTCACAAAAGTCTAGTTACACAAGATTGTTTTCTTAGTTTGTATGTTGGTTTCAAACAGCTCATAACTGTTTAAATGAAAATATATATTGATTTAATTCCAAACTTTAGTATCATCAATTTTTTTTTTACAGTAGCTGTTGGGTAAACAAACAAATACAATTAAACCACACTAGAATATATTTAGGCAAGAGTCATCTACATAATGAAGTCGTATTTTAACTGAAAGGTTGAAACTGGTATTTTTCATAAATGCCAGGTCAAGACATGTTGTCATGCATTTTAAATGTTGTAATTTTATACAGTTAACTGCAGTATCATTCGACCAAAACAATGTTCTGATAGTTTTGTATGTTAGTTTGACATTTAGGGTTTTATGAATTTAATGGCTGATTGCACTGTGACAATTTTATATTATTATTATTATTATTATTATTATTATTATTATTATTGTTGTTGTTGTTGTTGTTGTTGTTGTTGTAGCCAAGACAATATAATGTATAATAAACCTAATTTGTGACATTTTCATTGGAGCAAAATGTTCCCACTGTTCTACTAACATGTTTTACAAAATAACCAGAGAATTTCAACAAAAGACATTATTTTGTGGAAAACAGTAATCAAAATTAGATAACAGTAACTACTGTAGCACAAAATATTACAACTAAAATTTTGGAGGGTTACAGCTGTCAAAAACAAGAATTGTAGAGGCTCTTGCTTTGAATGACTTCAGATCATCTGTGGCCACAGGACATCACTAGTTCATCAGACTGGGCTGGTGTGATCTTGGTCTACTCTTCTTCCATAGTTTGGTAACTGAAGTGGGTTTCTTAGCCATAACTTTGCCACCAAGGATTTTCCAGAGATTAAATCAGATTTAGATCAGGACTCTGGTCTGCCCATTTCATTATTTGTTAATGTTCTTAGCTTCAAGGAACTGCTTTACCTGTTCTGCAGTGTGATTGGGTGCATTGTCTTGCATGAAAATTGCAGGCTGATTGGGAGATTCTTGCAGGAAAGGTATTGTATGTTGCCGAAGGAGGTTCTGATAAACATTTGCATTCACCCTGCCATGTATCTGCATTAGAGGCCCAACTCCTGCTGCAAAAAAACATCCCCCAAACCATAACACTACCTTCTCCAACATTCACTGGCTTCTTTACGCACTTGGGCTTCAGTCTTTCCCCAAAATGTTTCCCATCAGACCCAAATAAATTTAACTTGCTCTCATCACTAAAGTGAACTTTGGACCAATTTTCTCCACACAACTTGCTTCTAAGGTGAGCCTAGCCTTTTGATTATTTCTGCTGATGTGAAGCTTGGTCACAGCAGACTTTTCTTAAACATGCTGAGATAGATCCTTACCCAGTTCAGTGCTGAACTGGTGTGCAATTCCAGCTGCAGTGTTGAACCAATTTTACACTTGTAGTTCAGTTCGTGTGGTTCATTTGGTCTGGACCAAAAAGGAAAATGATACAATTGTTACGATTTTTGACAGCGAACCTAAAGATTACGAACCTAAGTGCAAGAAATACATTCACACCCTGATTGGTTGGATTGAATGACATATATTTATGTCATTATGACATAAAAGTACCCATTCACTGAATACATGTAACGTTAATGCCGTCTGCTGGACTAAGTGCACTCGTTGTGTGTATATGATTTTATTTTCACCACCTGCAAACTCAGAAAGACGTTTGCTGCACGTTTGCTCTCTGCTCATTTTGTTTTGGATACACCCACTTGTTCCCTTCATGAAATCACGTTGTATAGTGTCACAGGCCAGTCTAGCACATTCAGTCTACGTCTACAAAGCCACGCTGTTGTAGCATATGTAGAATGAGACCTGGCATTATCTTCATCTTGATCATGGACTTCCTATGAAGTCCATTATCATGGACTTCCTATGAAAGACGTCATCTTGATGGCAGTATAGTGTCTGTACAATCCCAATACAAGCCTCAATTTTAATGGTACCTTTGCACATATTCCAGTCAACAAAGCTGTTTGCTCTGCTGCACCCCCATACCATGACAGTCATTTGCGTTTGCATCTGTCACTGATGAAAGTCTGGATGGTCCCTTTGGTCTTTGGTACTGAGAACTCAGTGTCCATTTTTGCCAGAAACAAGCTGAAACGTGGACTCGTCTGACCACAGCACACATTTCCATCGTTTTTTTTTGACTATCTGAGATGAGCTCTGGCCCAGAGAACACCATGGCATCACTGCATAGAACTGATGTATAGCTTTCTGCTAGAGCAGGGGTGTCAAACAGTTCCTGGAGGGCCGCAGCCCTGCAAAGTTTTGTTCCAACCCTGCTCCAACACACATACTATGCAGTTTTCAATTAAGCCTGAAGGACACCTCTGACACCTCTGTGCTAAAGTAACAGAAATTCATGTTGCATTTATTGATGCAGCTGCAGAATGTGTTAAGTGGTTTTTCTGAAGTACTCCTGAGCCCACGTGGATATGTTTAACATTGCAGCATGATGGTCCCTTATGCAATGCTATCTGAGGGCTCAAAGGTCATTCACCTGAGGTGTCTTGCCTTCCCTTACACAGACTGACATTTTTCTGGATTCCCTGAATCTTTTCACAATGTTATGTGTGGTCGTTGGTGAAAGACATAAATTCTTTGTGAGTTTCTACTGAGAAAAGTGATTTTTGATTTATTTGACATTTTTGTCATGAAATTTTGCACAAAGTGATGAGCCATGATCCAGCTTCGCTTGCAAGGACTGAAATGCTCATTTTATACCCAAGAATGATATTCTCACCTATTTCCATTTCACCTGCTTACTGTGAACTGTTTCAGAACAGTTTAATTTGGATATTCTATAAGCTTTTCACTTTTATTTTATATCTCTCTATCCCATTTTTTTGGAGTGTGTTGCAGCCTTGAAAATCAAAATTTGTTGATATTTACAAAATAAAATGAAAAGTCAGCCAGTGAAAACACTGGAAATTTTTTCTTTGTACTTTAGCCAATTAAATAAAGGTTAAAGAAAATGAAAAGATAACATTATTGATTTTATGGCATTTCATGAAATGTCCCAACTTTTCTGGAACTGGGGTTGTAAAAAAAAATATGAACAGCTATACAAAAAAAATTTGATCTGAACCAAAATTTTAATTGAGCACTAAGCCTTGCAGTGTAAACGTAACCTTAGTGTTCTCTAATTTTGATCAGTTCTTTTTCAACTATCTCATTTAAGTTTTTTTATACTGTGCTTCAGAATAGAGAATTCTTTATGAAATAGAATTCTTTATGAAATATGCGTAAAAACTGCCCTTCTACTCCTGTCAGGATAACTTCAAACAGGACTAAGCAGTGACCTTGAAATTTAGGAAATTGTTGGTTGTTCTCTAATTTTGATCTCCCTCTCTCTCTCTCTCTTTCTCTCTCTAACAGTAGCTGTCTTCATGATTAATTCATGAGATATATGTGTATATATCTCTCATTAATTAATCATAAAGACAGATACTATTTTATTTTTATTTTATTTTATTTACACATTTATGTTAAACATATCTGTTTGACATATAGATTGCTTATATGTTTGCCACGGTATCACAATTTTTAGATCAGTGTGGCATCTGACACAAAATTCCTCACCGGTGTTGCCCCCTGTATCGAGTACTGTGCAAGCCTAGCAAATAATTTTATTTGTCTGTAAATTTTTTATGCATATATATACAGCATTATACATCATACCATCTGTAAGGGTAAAGGGTAAGGTTAACTGGAAGACTTCACATGCACAGGGTGAAGTCTAGAAGGCACTATCTTGGCAGGCATTTTTGCTTGTTTTCTGCAGTCTGACTGTAAAACAAACCTTTGTACGCCCGCTTTCTGTACTCCATGTTGGCACCCTGGCAACCTTTCCTTGCTGCATGGGAATGAATAATTCTGAGATGGCCAATTTTGACATGTTCGTAAAAAAAAGATGTGCTTTGTTTGCTCTATTTCCCAATCTGGTTTTGACCTGGCAGGAGCAGTGCATAGTACATTGTGTTAACCAGGCATATCCGCCAAGAGTCACCAATCTCACCCTGTTTAAATAGCCATGACCCTGTCTGGCATGGGCAGGTGGGTGATGAGACAGACTCAGGCCTTTGGAACCTCTGTTGCTATGAGGCTTGGATGCTTCACTTCAGGTATGCGCTGTGCCTTTTGTCCTGCGAATGAAATGGGACGGTCTATTCAGCCCGCTGGCAGCCCATACTAGAGATTGGAGACCCTTCCAGAACCAGCATATGCCTGAGAAAGCCCTCGGTTAATCCAAAGTCTGCTGACGCGCTGGAAGCGCATCGAGAATTCTGACATTCTCATTCCGTTCCGTCGGGGAACGAGGAAGTGGATCCAATTTGATAATGACATTTAGGGCGTGCGGGTTTCTGTGATAATTCTCTCACAGTACAGCACATCAGTTCTTGTTACAGGCCTGGTGTTGCTGCAGATTGGACAGCTCTAGCTCGAGAATGTTTCGAAGTGCGGAAATTAGTCAGAGAAGTGTCAAACACAGTTGGGCCACACTCATTTAATGAGACTGCAGTAGGAAACACATAACTCATCAGTCAGCTGAACACAAACAGATTTTCCATAGATCTGCTGCCCGTCTGTGTAACACACTTGAGACTATAAAGAAAATAATATAAATGACAAAGAGCAGTAACTACTGTAAGCCAACACTGGACTTTTGAAGTTTGGTTTTCATGACTCAGTCGATCAAAGCGTAGTTGAATCATTCATTTACCTAAATTTACACCACTACGCCTTCCCTTTTATTGAATTTCCACAATTACAGGTTTCCAGTCACCTCTGATGTTACTGAATAATAATCAGATACACTAGAAACAAACATGAATGTCCTCATTGTTGATGTCTGTTAATGTTCATTAGCGTGAACATGCTGGCTCTTACTCATGGAACTCATTTGTATAACATTATGGGTCAAGGCAAATTAGGCTGCTGACGATTCATTATTCCAGTGTCCTAAAAACAGCCATTACTACAACCTCTGATTGCTCAAGTGCAAGGGAACACAGGATATGAGCCACCTTAAAGGGATAGTTGACTCAAAAAGGAATAGTACTCACCTTTATGTCGTTCCAAATCTGTATGACTGACTTTCTTCTGTGACACACTTCTGTGACATGTTCCACAGAAGAAAGAAAATCATACAGGTTTTTGGAACAGCATGAGGCGAAGTGAATGATGACAGAATTTTCTTTTTTGGTTGAGCTATCCCTTTATCAAGCAGATTTTGTAAACTTCCCAGCAGATAAAGTGCACTTTGTACTTTTCACAGGGTTAAAACCAGCCATACTTATTAGTTCATGGAATGTTGCAGTGTTTATTATAAATTATTTGTCTGTGCACATATTTATTTATTTATTTTTTAACAAAGCATGTGCCCTCATAATCAAAAGGTTTAAAAGACTTGTATGGCTTAATATAACAAATTATGTCTCCTAAAAATAGCAAGTCGCGCCAGTAGCTCACCGAGTGCAGCCATTTCACGTCATCAGAATAATGGCACCCAAAATTTATAAAACAATGTGGATTTTTTTAAATAACGTGAATCTTTCATGGATTTTCTACTACATATTTCAGTAAAAGACATCATTTACATTATATTAAACCATACAAGTCTTAATACCTGGGGTTCTCCTTTAATATGTTAACATCAATAAGGGACAGGGCAGTAATGTTGTCCAATAGCCAGATGAGTTTCAATCCTTCCCCACCAGCAATTCCTATTAGACTAAATCATATCCCACCCTACCATTTACAATAGAGAAGAAAAGACATTTAAATTCTGACTTTGAACTTCAGAGGCAAACATCACTGTTACTGTTGTTTAAACTTGGGATTAATTTGAAACAAACCTGTTAATGTAAGTATTAATTGTCGGCATGTAACTCGCCTCACAATGTTTGTGCTGCAAAAGTGAATGATACCTCAAATTATGTGGCTTACTGAGTTTGCTTTTAATTTTCTAACTGATCTGATTTTTATGATTTTTAACAAACGACTCCTCAAAATAACCCAGAACACAAAGAGAAGGAACTGCATAGCAACTTTTTGGCAACCACTTACACCATTTCAGCATTTTAATGATCAAAATTTCTTCATAAAATGTACATATACTCACTTGTCAAACATTTGTATCCAAAGCGACAGTTCATTTAAAGGGGTCATCGGATGCAAAATTCACTTTTACATGTTGTTTGAACATAAATGTGTGTTGGCAGTGTATGTACACATCTACCCTATAATGACAAATATCCACCCAGTGGTTTTTAAGTAATTTGTAAAAATAATTTCCCCTTTTTCAAACCAAGCCATTCTCACGTTCTTGTCTGTGTGACGTCACACCGACAGACGCCACTCCCACGTTAGATTGATTGACATGGCCGTCTTACCTTAGACCCGCCCTGAATGAGCTGTAACAGTCTGATCCCCATTGTTTCAATGCCGTAACAGGGACGTAGACAAGAATGGCTCCTTAGTAATTGAGGTGTTGTGTTGTTGGATGTAATAATGAACATAGTGGTCGTCATTTACTCCCGACATCTGAGCCGCTGAAGATGCAGTGGATTACATTTGTTTGTGAAGGGAATGCGTCTCCCGATCTACATATATCTACATATGAAGAGTGCAAAGGCAAAAGCCTCTAAATCCATCTGACGTCTTTCTTTAAAAAAATGCATTTTTATCAGGCTCCTATGTATAGGTTTCTAAGTACTGGTACTTCTGATTGGGCTGAGGCTGGGATTTTAGCGAGTTTGAAGTAAAAGTATTTGATGGACGTATACGTGTCGAGAGCATTCACTCAGTATCATTATCTCATTTTTGAACAAGATGGCTTTTAGGGGGTTTTGCATCTGAACTCATCTGAACTGATCCAGCTTCACTTACAACAGAAGTGAAGGCTGATTTCTGCCTAGCTGGTTTTGACCAGGTAAAAAGGTTGGGTTTTTTTACACTACCATTGAGAAATTTAAACCAAAGTGTGTTATAGACTTTTCATTAAGACCCTAAAGAATCATATCAACTTGTGGAAAATGGGCATCCAATGACCCCTTTAAGGTATGTGTTTTACAAGTATGTGTCTATTGTACTTTTTAGCATGGTCTGCTAGCTGAGCTACAGAAACAGACAAATATCTGTAATGTCTGTAGAAATGTTTTTTTTGTTGTTTTTGTTGTTGTTTTCAAATTGGTACATTTTAAAACATCAGAACTGCCTTTAGTACTTGACCAGGCTTCCTACTGCATTGAGTGACACATAAAAGATGTGTTGCTTGAGAATTACTTGAATTAAAATAACACATAACGGCTGCTTGAGTCCCTGAGGCAGATTCTGACACACTAACCAGATAATCAGCTAACGTTCTGTCTAAGCTCTGTTCAGGAACATATTATGTATTATACTAAATATCTCTCTACTTTGTCCGTTCAAGATTAAGTTCACAGGCTGGTGATTAGACACAAAGACACTGTCACAGTCTTCTCTTATCACAGTTAGCGAAAAAAGGCTCACGGATGCCCCGTGCCAGCCAAATGCCATCGCATAATTTCTCTGAGCTGCTTGGCACCGTCTCGGCAACTTGGCTCCCGCTAAAGAGGTGAGTTTAGCTAATGAGCTCATTAGGAGCAGGTGTTAGATACCTGTCCATCTGCCGGAGAGGGTCACTTTCAATGGAGGACCCCGCAGCCAACACAGCGACCCGATCCGCCAACACAAAGGCTTGAACCGCCCCCACACTGGTCCTAACATTTACTCAGATTAAACTGATGACCCCCCCTCCCATTTACAGAAATTAAACCACAGGAAAACCCCTGCCGGGGATTCACTTGCCTGTTTGACTACAATAAAAAGAAAAGGGAAGAGCTGATAAAGACTGGCTCTCAAATACTCAGTTCTTCTGCTGGAAATCCAATGCAGAGCCAGATCTGTGCGGGTGCCAGAACTTCTCTTAACAACCCTTTTTTTAAAGCAGAAATCACCAGCAAAAACCCTTCACTGGGGTATAAAGTCTTACTTTAGAAACTCAAAGAGAGGATGTCAGAGCATTACAAATACACCCCTAGAGATTATACCTCAAGTACTACAGGGCACAATGACACATCTTCTCTGTCATGTGGCAACAGCAATTATTCCCCAGGAGTATGGATAGTCACAAAGCAAACACCCTTTTTTGTGTGACACATCCTTACACTTTTGCCGGGTTCTGTCTCATGTCTGTTTGTTTAAGCACAGCTATGCCTGAGCATTCGATTGGACGGATTCCCTTGGTACGCTATGGAGTTCACAACAGACCGACGGCTAAATGACTAAGTTTGTGACTAAGTCACAAAACACTACCGAAGGTTGATGACATGTCTTTGAACATGTCATGTCTGCAATATACAGTATATGATGGAAAATGTATGCTCAAAAAAAAGCTCAGAAATCGCTCTTTCAAAGCTAAGGAGACTTATTGGAGCTCTTATGTTTAAAATTTATATATTAGATGTTTGTCCTGCAATTCCTTGTGAATATAAAACTAGAGTTGGGTATCGATACAGATATACTGTAAATTACTTTTATTCAGCGAGGACATGCTAAATTTATGAATTTTAAATGCTGTACTTTTGAGCAAGGCAGCATAGTATTGGCGATTATAGCTACCGGTTCAAATGGTGAACCAGTTTGAATTATGCAAATGGTAAGAATTAAAAATAAATAAATAAATAAAAACACAGCATCACTAATTGAGAGAAGATTCCTGTTCAATACACTTGTGACTACTGGTTGGAAAAGGTTTAGAACTATTAATAGCAACTAATTCTTTAACTGGGCAAATAAACCAACTGTGAACGGCCGTTAACAGAAGTCAGAGATGCTGAAGATGAACGCAAAGAGGAGAAAATGCTGTAGCAAGCAGATCAGCTCACTGTTCACCATGCGTGAAATATAAGAAGAAAATCCTAAATACTGAATTGGGGTGAGGGGTTTATATGAATGTATCTCTGAGGGGAACTGACTATCTTCAGAAAAGTTTAGATGGTATTATTTTTTCATCTTACCTCTGTATAATTCATATTAATATAGTATTTAAAAGCACAGCGTTGCTTTGTTTACAGCGGTAATTAAGGAAACACTGTATCGCTGCTGATCCAAAAGCGCCATCTGCTGTCAGTGAGTGAATTTGCGTTCTCATTCAGTCCGTCTGC
Organism: Cirrhinus mrigala; assembly: GCA_036247105.1. Classification (NCBI taxonomy): domain Eukaryota; kingdom Metazoa; phylum Chordata; class Actinopteri; order Cypriniformes; family Cyprinidae; genus Cirrhinus; species Cirrhinus mrigala. The sequence goes on from CM070020.1 coordinate 20,002,671, forward strand.
TGTTTTTGTTTCGTTCAAATGTGTTTTATGTAGCTTTGTAATATTACAAAGCTAAGGTAAGACTGTTCTGGTTTTGCTTTTAAATTTCTAAATTATACAATCTAATTTGCAGGATTAAAAACTGTAACATGTTTGTTTGTAACATGTTTGGATCATAATTAAAATGCAGTGGTTCTGCAACTGTTTCATGCATTCTGAAATAATATAAAGGCACAGTCAGGAACAAAAAAACATGATGAACCGTCAACATTCTGAAAAAAAATTTGGTCAAACCTCCCAGGAATATGTCAGCATATTAGTGATTGATCTCTGAAGGATCATGTGATGTTAAAGACTGGAGTAATGATGCTGAAAATATAGCTTTGCCATCACAGGAATAAATTACATAAAAAAAAAAAAAAAAAAAAAGCTAATAGAAAAAAATTTTAAATTGTGAAAAAAAAAAAAAAAAATCACAATATTACTGTTTTTCCTGTCATTTTACAGCCTTGGCGGGCAAAAAAAAGGCTTCTTATTTGAATGGTAGTGTGTATAATCTTTTCATGTATTTTTTATTAAAATATTCCATGACCTGATATAATGATAGGTTGATGTTGGTTCAATAACTATTTTGACAGATTCAGTGTGTTTATCCAGTCCAGCATTCATCAATCTTCTTTTAATATTTATATATAAATAAAATCAGACCTGGCATATAATAGTCATTCGTTTGTGGATAAAACTACACTGGCCATACTATGTTATGTGCAGCACCTAAAGACTTTTTGCCAGTATTTTGCAGTATACTTTTTATTTCAGCACATTAAATTCAAAAATGTGTAAAGTATGACTTATTTTGCTGTGGGGCTGTAGATTCAGCAGCGGAGTGCGCTGCCTTTGAAAAACATAACTCAGATAATTTGGTCTTGGGAGAATTTAATGAGAACTGTTTGAGTTGGTATTGAAATCAGATTGAAATTGAACTTTTGATTGCAGACTTTAGGAAACGTATGATTTCTCTACTTTCTTTGTCTCTGGTATTAAGTGTGCATTTGTTTTCATTTTTGTTCAGGAGAAACAATATTAAGTATAAGTAAATAGATATAAAAGATATCTCTTTTTTTTTTCTTTTCTAGCTTTTTATTTTGAGTCACAAACCCTTGTTTCCCTTACCAGTGGAACAACAATGAAACACCTCTCTCTGTGCTAGATGACAAAAAAAATCAAGTTACACTGAAACAGCAAGAGCCGATATTTGTGAATATTTGAGATCCTTGAGCCCAAGAGAGGTGCTACAATTTGCTGTTTACTCTTGGTTTAAACAGTTTTAGAGTTCTGAGACTGCGGAGGCCGCTGATGTGGGTTGGTTTGCCATCACGGCCTGTCTGCGACAGAAGCAGAATATTCAAGACAGCTCAGGATGAAAATACACCGTGTTCAACAAGCACAGAGAAGCCTGCCGTCAGATACTTTTCTGAGATGAGCTAAGAAATGCACAGCTTTTAGAGGCTCTACATCAACATTTGTTTTCGATAAGGTTACAGAAAACACTCAGGCTATGGTTTAACTTACATGCTACACAAATAAAACTATGGAATGGCTGTCACGTAGCATGAACACAGAGCGTAACTGATGCCTTTTAGGAACGTGTGTAGCAGCAGAAGCTTGTCTTGCCCCGTCTCAGCTCACCGTTGTGGACAAATGCAAAACACTCACTGCAAAAAACCAAACACTTTCTAACACTTTATGTGTATCTATCTATCTATCTATCTATCTATCTATCTATCTATCTATCTATCTATCTATCTGTCTGTCTGTCTGTCTGTCTGTCTGTCTGTCTGTCTGTCTGTCTATCTATCTGAAGAATTTTCAAATAATATATCTTAATATATCAGTATACAGTAGTATTGTGTGTATATGTATTTATATTTTTTAATTAATGTTTTTCAGCAAGGATGCATTAAATTGATCAGTTTTACAGTAAAGACTTACAATAATACATAAGATCTATTTTAAATAAATGCTATTCTTTTGAACTTTCTATTCATCAAAGAATCCTGGAGGGAAAAAGTTTCATAAAATAAAATAAAACAATAAAATAACAGTAAAATAAAACAAAACAAAACAAAACAAAACAAAACAAAACAAAACAAAACATCAAATCTAAAAAATCTAAAATAAAATTTAAAAAAATAAAATAAAATAAAATGTAAAATAAAATACCATTTAAAAAATGAAATACTATATAAAGTACAATTTAAAAAAATAAAATAACAATAACAATAATATATATTGTTGTTTTACTTTATTTTTATTGTTATTTTACTGTTGTATGTATATATATATATATATATATATTTATATATATATATACTGTATATAAAAAACAACAGTAAAATAACAATAAAAATAAAGTAAAACAACATCTAAAAAATATAAAATAAAAAGAAAATGTTAAATAAAATATAAAAATATCATATATATTAGTAAAGTATTTAAAGTATTATATATAATAAAATATAAAATGTATAAAATATAAAAAATGTGGAAAAATATATACAATATAAAAAATAAAATATAATTACAAAAAAAAAAATAAAAACAAGAAATTTGTTTTACTGTTGATAATTGTTTTCTGAGTAGCAAATTGCCATATTAGTATCACTTCTGAAAGATCATGTAACACTGAAGACTGCAGTATTGGCTGCTGCAAATTCAGCTTTGCCATCACAGGTATAAAATACATTAAATTCGAAAACAGTTATTTTGAACATTACAAATGTCCCACAATATTACTGTTTCTTTTTTTCAGCCTAGATGAGCATAAGAAATTGTATTTTGTTAATATTTTATTTTATTGTATTTTATTTTACATTTCTTATTTTACTTTTGCCTAGTCCCACATTTTATTGAAATCAGCTGTATAAATCAAAGGCTGCTTAAAAGAAGCTGGATATTACCCTGGAGAGTAGATTTGTTTAATTACTCCTCATTAATTTCATTAGTAGTGAGTTATGAATCAGAGAGGGGGCGAGATGAAGTAGCTTGTTGCATGATGGGAAACTCTGTTTTGGTGTGCTTTGTAGATGGTGATATGGGTGGGTGGTTAGATTGAGAGACGGAGAAAAAAAAAAAAGTGAGAGACAGAAATAATAAGCAGAACACGCAGCAGTACCAGTGGACATGCACCGGGCAAATCGGTGCTGCTCCGTTCCATTATAACTGCACTCTGCTACAGGCCTGAGGGTCGCCCTGCAGACGGTGGACTCTGGCCGGACCTTCACAGGAATTCTTTTGCTCAACTATAGGCCAGCTCGCTAGAGAATAGACTGGACTTCAGCTCTCTGCTTGAACGCTTCTCTGGCGTTCTGCCTCTGGCGGTGATGGAGACTGTACACAGAAAATACTGTGCCCTTAATTATGAAAATCACAGGGGGACAAACTGGATCCATGTTCTCTTTATCTTTCCTTCTCTATGTTACCTGTATGGTGAATACCTTTTAGGTCATTGTGTTACGCAATTAATTTCACAGCCCTAACCGCAGGATCTATATATGAAGGTGGTCAGGTATGAAATTCCCAATTTACTAACTCATCGGGATTCAGATCCATTAAAGTGACAGACTCTGTATGCAAAAAGAGTTACGCTTTATTTACCTTTGATATACTAAGCTCCTAAAGAGATTAAACATCTTAACAGCATTATTGTAGTACCTGCATCTTTCTGGAGTTTATGAAAATCTCGTATCTGTAAAGCCTTGTGTGTTTTAATGAGACTTTATGAATAAACAAACTCAACTCAATAAACAAATGAGAGGCGGGAAGCTTTTACTAATACTCCTGTCTGCCTCACGCCATATGGTAAAATATGCCATAATTTAGCACTTACCACAAAGGGATACAGTGTTCCACTTGACAGGAACTAAACATCCTTTTTTACTGCATGCTGTCTTATTGTCAAGGTTAACAATGACATACATTAGTGTGTCTATCACCAGCTAGCATGGCTAATTAATATATATGGCATTTAATCATTCATTAATATCGCCTGACATGAGACCTTGTTAGTTGTAAATTATTACAAAGAGGGAATTCAATATTATTGTAATGAAATAAATCATTTGTAGTGGAGGGCAGACATGTGGGGTCATGGCTGCCTTAAAAATCAGCGAGCATTTACTGATAAACAGAGATGTGTTTAGCATGTGGATGATCATGATGCATCATTCAGTGTATTATTAAAGGAAATAGTTTGTTAATATATTTGTTACAGCATTTTGTGTTACAAAAACATGTGTTGCATCTTGCATCACTGTGGAAAGATGTTGCTTTACCTGAGGCAAGAAGCCCCTGGGGGAAACTTGTCCCAGATGTCATCTGATTTTTACAGAATGTCTGTTAAATACAGTTAAACAGGATATGTTTAATAATTTCTTTTTGTATTTTTATATGAAGAGTTCATTTGCAAAAACAGATAACTCTGTTTGTTTGTTTGTTTGTTTGTTTTTTAAATCATGTTTTTTTCATTGTGCATTCCAATTAATCTCAATCAAGCTGCAGTTGGGTTACTTTGATTAAGTAAAAATAACTAAATAAATATAGCTAACTAACACAATAAAACAAATAAAAACTAGTGCTGTCAAACGATTAATCGCGATTAATCAATTCCAAAATAAAAGTTTTTGTTTGATAATATAATGTGTGCATACTGTATATATTTATTATGTATATATAAAAACATGCACATACAGTATATATTCTGAAAATATCTACATGTATTTATGTGCATATATTTATATTCATATCATTTATATTATATATAAATATATTTAATATGCATACATAACATTTTTCTCAAAAATATACATGCATGTGTGTGTATTTATATATACATAATAATGCACAAATACTTTACGTAAACAAAACCTTTTATTTTGGATGGGATTATTCGCGATTAATCGTTTGACAGCACTAATAAAAACATGATGACATAATTAAAAACATGATTTTTGAAAATTAGTAAAAAAAACAAAAAAACAAAAAAAACAGTTATCTGTTTTTGCAAATAAACTCATCATATATTTAATCAGGAATTCTCTTTAAAACATTTATATAATACTAGAACTCCTACGAATTATGCTACTACTACTACTAATAATAATAATAATAATTACGGAGTGTCTATTTACACTAAGTACAAATAGCCCGCCTTGTTGGCAGAGGCTGAACAACCTGCTGCATAATCACTCCAGTGGTGTAAGTGGCACGTAGTGGTGACTTTTTGACGCAACTGACCCGAGTTCGAATCCCCCTTTTGCAGAACTTGTTCTTCTCCTTTTTCACATCACATTTTAGGGGTGGGAATCTTTTGTAACCTCATGATTCAATTCATATTGATTCTTGAGGTCATGTTTCGATTAAAAATCGATTCACGATTTTGAATCGCATTTTGATTCAATTTATGCATAGATTTGATTCTAGTTCACTGTTTTGTGTTACTTTTCCTATTTGGCTGCAGTAGACAGTTTAACAGGTATCCAATAAAAAAAACTCACTTAATTAAATGTAAATCTTAATTTTATTGTTTTATTCATCATATTTTAGTCAGCTCAGTATTAAAACAAATGCTATTTAAGATGACTGCAATCATTACACACAACTAACAGACATCTGTAATAATGCAAGGCAGTCCTGAGAAATCTACTTAGTACATAAATCTACTTGATCTCATGACAGTAATGTACTTGCGGGAACTTTTTCTCAAGATACGAGATAAGTACCAATAAATACATATCACTGCAGTTTCTAACAGAAATGAACACTAGAGGTGGTAAAACAGCGAGCACTTGTAATTGTTTCCGTACACAGTTATGATTACAGCTCTATATGTTTCGCTTTCCGGGTGTAACGAACTTGCTCTGTAGATTAGCCGGCTCGGAATTGGACTTAGGATGTGGAATCCTTGGGGACGAATCCTGTGAAAAACATGACTCACAATGAAAGTGCTGAAAGATAAGAGATTGAAAAACAAGCTAAAACAGCATGCTTGCGATTGCGTTGTTACGTCACATTCGCTTTTGTTCATACTATCGGGTAAGTTTAGGTGTAGTGCAGATGGTACATTTTTTAAATCGTCACGGAGCATAAAAGTTATAGCGCTGCTCAACAGACATTTCAAGTCAGAACTGCAGTAACACGTACGAAACCAATGTCACATAAACGTACCGTATGTACATTCATCTGTTCTGGGAATAAAAAGAACACTCTTTTAGTGCCACCCTAAACATCGAATATGTCATAAAACGTACATGGTGGTACGTATTTCGCGTCTTGCGAAAAAGCTCCCAAAGGAACATTCTTTTTCATGAGATCAGGTTGACATAAAAAAAATAAAAACTGACACAAAAATAAAATCTTCTACAAACATAAAACTAGTAAATAAAAGTAAACAGCAGGACAAATAAAATAGAAAAAATACTCAAATTAAATAAACTTTAGTTTTTCAGTTTTTCAGGTAGAGTATCCTAGGTTTAACGTGTCTTAAGAAATATGACAGAAATTGAATAATCAAATATAAAAACTAAATACTGTATAGTCTTCACTGTATGAATTACCTATAAATTGATTCATAATAAAAATACAAGAGTGATTCTATTTTTTTCAAAATTCTAACTTTATAGCATATAATAAATGTGCTGAAATGAGATTGAGTGCCATCTACGGTTACAGGGGGTTTCTTGACCCATCTTACCCTAAAGCTGGTAGCGTGGATTTATACAAAAGGAAATCCTCATCCAAACTTTTAAGTGGTTTCATTTTTCCATCTGACAAGGTGATTGAATTTGATTTGTTTTGGCATATTTCTGTGTTCTTACACTTAATCCCTAGAGTGCGGATGTTGTCAACTCGATTACAGCTCACACCGTGAGTGAGTACTCTTGGCACTGCAACATTTCTGAGATAAATATCTGTTCATAGAGAGAGACAGTTTTGAGCCACAAGGCTAGAAGAGATTATCTGTGTGTTTTAATGTTCCTGGGTGTGCAAACGGTTTCAAGAAAATATTAGATTGGGGGGAAAAAAAGGATCTGAGTTCTTTACAAGCCGCAGAGACACAGAAATTATGTAATTCGTACAAAGCACTCCAGTGTCCAGCGGGCTTGTTATTCCTTTTTTATTTATCAAATAACATTCTTGAAACATATATAAATGCAATGCTCTGATCTAATGACTCGCAGTCATGGGCATATTCATGTTGTTCTCCTTGTGATTCTACAATTAGCCAAATTAGCTGCAATATTAATAACTGAACATACAATGCTATAATTGACTCACTAGTAGAAATTTGCAGAACCTTTGTTGCAAAAGATCTTCTGCTGCTTCTACTTTCCTATAAAAGGTTATTATTATTTTTTTTTTTTTCTACCTATAACTTCAGTGTCAACACCATCAGATAATGTACTGTCATGTCAAATATGTGGAATTAATATTTACTAATCTACCATTAAACCTCAATTAATTAATAAAGCAAGAAATTGTTAAAAATATCTGCAATGTAGACAAAACACACAGCTGTAAAAACTAAAAGAATATTCTTAAAATTAACCTCTTTCATCAGACAGAGCATAGTATTTCTTTAAAAGAAATATTTTTAAAATATTTTAATTAGGGCTGTCAGTTTAACACATTAATTAATTAGTTATTAATTAGTTATAATTAGTTAAAATAACGCAATTAAAATATTTTAACGCAGTTTACATGCTGGCCCCACCCTCAGACCTGTACATCAGTTTATATTTCATACAGCTGACTGTTGATAAATATGATGCAGGGCAACAACTCCACAAATGCAGTTATGCCCTAAAATTCAAGATATTGGTGCAAAAAAATGCCCCTGTCTGTGTTTTGTCTCATATTTATATATATCACATATCACACAATATCACAAGGACAGCAAGAGCAATATGTGCTGATTTTGTCCCGATCTATCACAAGCTTAAATGTGATTTTATACAACAGTATAGTAAATAAGATGTTGATATTGTGTTATATTTGAAACACTATATTTTGTTGTTTTGCTCAATTTTGCAGAGAACATTTTACCTTTAAAGCCATAGCAGAATGGTTGTGCATCCCTGAGTAAAACAGCAGTGTTTAGTTTCTGAATGAATCTGCGTTTTGAACGAATCTTGTGAATCAATGATTCAAAGCCCCATTCATAAAGATTCATAAATCTTTTGTGGGTATTTTCACAGTCAAATTTATTTTGCGATTAATTAGATTAATTAATCGACACATCATGTAATTGATTAGATTAAAAATTTTAATCGACTGACAGCCCTAATTTTAATATATTTTCGAAATGGATGAGAGATAGATTTGAAAAGAGGAGACAAAGTCCTTTAAAATCAAATGTAAATTTTAAGTCCCAGTCACATTTTCTCCGTTAAATAAGCATCACTTACACTATCAAAAAAACAAAATAAAAACAAAAAAAAAACAATTTGGTATTATATTTTTACTTCAACAAGATAATCAATATTCTATTTAAAAAAATAAACAAAAAAAACATTTTACATTTAATCAACTATTAAAATAACTTAAAGCAGTAACAATTTAAACAATATATTTTATTTGTGAACTTATGTTCAGCTATTCTTTTTAATAGTTAACTTTTAACTATTTTTGAATTTTCCGAATCATCAGTCATCAAAGCTTGCTAAATATTGGTCACAGACAGAGATTTACTTGAAATTACACTAATTAGAAGCTAATTACTTACTAAAAACTCCCACAGATCATATTTTCAGACCATTTTAAGTCTAATTTGAATGTAACAAAGTGGTTATACCTAAGTGTGTGAGTTGTTTACTTACATTTTTTTTTACATTTAGTCTTCCCATTAACGCCATTATATTGTTTATTCAGACTGATTTGCAAAATGCACACAAACACAGGAGGCAGGATTTATCGCATTAACCAATCACAGCCGATCATAACCAAGTCATATCCAATCATACTGTGATGGAGGCATTGCCTCCTTTGATGTGATTTCCCCTCAAACATTCTCAATAACCCCCCACTAAACCCAGCGCATGCTTTAGGGGGTCTATTAAAACTCAATGGGCTCAGAGGAGGCACAACAAATGCCGTTGACTCTCGCTTTAACTTAACCCGCAGTTGGAGAGTGTTTCTTTAGAAAAACATACACTTTTTGATGTCACATTTTGATTTTAATTTTGTACTACGATTTTTTTTTTTTCTCTCAAGGGAGGCACTGCCTCGCTTGCCTCCTTAGAGGAAACGCCTCTGATAGATAGATGATAGAGATACATTGTGGAAGATGTTTTGTCCTGTGTCTGACAAATAAACATTAAATTATATGAAGTAAAAACATTTTTATCATCGATTAAAAATGTTCAGTATTAAGTGATTACTGACACAGGGTTCTTGTCGGTTATTATATGTGTGTAATTCATGCGGCCTTCAAAAATTCTCAGGTTAATGAATATTTCACTTCTTGTGCCGAGTCTAAGCGAGGGGAAAGTGTTCGCAACACCCACAGACATGAGCTCAAGGCATGTAGACCCACTTGTACACAGGTGTTTGTTGTTGTCATTTGTTGTTTTTCTCTGTATACACAAAACAAAAATTATCAAGTGGCAGAATAATGGCTCTCAGTGCAAATAGCTCTTATGAAAATCACGGGGTAATATGTGAGCTAGTATCTGGATTGCAGTGCTGTGCACTGTGGATTCAGCACCAGGGCCAAAGCTTTCAAACGGAAAGAGGATGATGAAATGGTCTAGAGCTGTAACACATTAGAGGCTGCCCACCCGATTGGCAGGATCGCTACTATGTTTGGCTGAACACCCACATGTTCTTATTCCACGGATGCGGGCAAGGCTATGTGGATTGTAAACCTGAATGCTCAAGAAAAAAAAAATGCATATTAAAAATGTTGCTAGTAAACAGGTCAGTCTGCTGGTGCATTGTCCTCTGGGTGTTTTCAGGACAGAGTCCGTGTGTGAGAAAGAGAGGCTGAGAGATTAATAAAAAGGGGTGAGAGAGAGGCAAAAAGAGCACGAAAAATACAGGAGTCGAGGAAAGAAAGAGGAGAGAAGTGATAAGACGAAAAACAAAATGGAGAGACCAGGTGAAAGAAAACCAGAGAGTGAAAGCAAATAGAGACAGGAGTGAGAAAGACTGATCAGAAACTGCGCAAAAGTGCTACAGTGCCACCCGAAGGTCGACTGCCACAATGCAGTTTATTGATCTGATTAGTCATGTATGGAGCCTTCATGCCTTTTTCCCAGCTAACTGCATCTAATCAGGGAAGCACAGCTGTAAAGATTTATCCTCTCGCACTATAGACGTGGTGTGAGACAGAAGCTGCAAACCAAACCTGTGACACGCGGAGGTGTGCTAGCAAGGTATGCCGTTAAAGTACAACACTTTCAGAATCCATCAACGCATCGATTGCTCGCTGGTCGGTGGCTCATTTCGAATACTTAGCATGTAGCACATGCTGTCTTGTTTCTTTCTTTCTTTTAACAAGACATTTGTTAATGCTGACGATGTATAGGAGGGTTGCTTCAGTCTCTGGTAATGTCTGACCTCTCTGTGTACCTCTCACGATGGAAACAGAATATCACGGAGCAAAGGTGCTTTCAGCTCTTTCTTCGAGTTTTTCATGCATTAATAATATCAAACAACCGAGCAGAAAAAAATCCAGTTCAAAACTGTATCCATTTCCAGTGTGTGAAGAAAAGACTGTTGTGACTAAAGGTAAAATGCTACTAGTTGCTAAAGGTGAAATGCGTCTCTTTTTTAGGTGTTCGAATACGTTTGTGTGACTTTTGTCATCTAAGAATACTTTCATCCATCCTAGCTTGTGTATAGAGCAATATAAGTAGCACTAGCAAACAGTTCTCTGTTTGAGCCAAGCAGATCTAGGAGAATCTGTTAACATTCTCATTCATATCAATGAAAGTTGGAGCAGAATATATACTCCACCAGCTTCCTTTGATATGAATGAGAATGTCTATTTATTTATTTATTTCAAAATTATTTCTTTTCTATTTCTTTCATGGTGTATTTTTACTATGGCTGGCAAGTGATTATATTTAAAAAAAAAAAAAATCTAATTAATTACGTGATGTGCTAATTAATTAATCAAACGAATCGCAAAAGATAATTTAAAGTCATTATTGTGAGAAATAAATGAAATAAGAACTACTGTAAATGAGAAAACATTATATATACATTAAAAGAAAAGTAGCTTTAGAAAGAAATATTTTGGTTCAAAAGAGAATTTATTACACAACTTTTAAAGCTGGCCATAACTTTTTTTTTTTTTTTTTTCATAAGCTGCATCTACATTGGCATTTAAGTATATTTACACATACTGTTCAAAGTTGGCATGAATGCATTTACACTGCAATTAGAATTGCATGAATAATTGTTGCATGACCTAACACCATGTCTACACTGAAGGCGGTGTAATGGGTTTTAAACAGGTATTGAAAGGGGTCATGACATGAGAAATAAAATTTGCATTGATCTTTTGGCATATAAAAGGTCTTTGTACCATTAAAACATCCTGCAAGTTTCATAGCTTAAAATGTCCTCCTCATTATAAACAACACGTATTTAATCAAGCTCGAAAAACAGCTCATTTTGATCTGAGGTGCAAGATAACGTCACGGGGGCACAATCATTCGCATAAACACCGCCTTCAGAGCAAGACATCGACGAATAGTCATCTTCTCACCATAGGCCCCGCCCACCGGCGTTCAGTTGCTCAACAACTGGTTACTTGAATACGCTGAATGCGAGTGTCGCGTTGTGTCAAAAGCAAATAGAAATTACAATCACTGCCGCTATCTTGGTTACACTGGATACGGTATATAGATGCGCATCCGCTTTCTGACACAGTCCACGGGGTTAAGTCTGTCGTCAATTGGACAAATGAAGTGAAAGAACGTTTGCTTTGACGCATTTGGTTTAAACAGCTCATTCACATCTTTGTACAGATATCAGAAGGATTTCAGAGTAATGAACAGGTGAATAGTTTATTTTTAATGGCATCCCAGATGGTGTCAGAGGATTGTTCAGACTTCGTAGCATGGTGTTTTGTAATGGAGGTGCAATTTCATGGAAAGTTCACAAAGAAACATTTGTTGAAAGATTAAGCGGTACTAGGTCTGACTGCAGCTGCAATATAAACGGTAAGTAAATTATTTCATAATGCTTTGTCTGGAGTGGAAAATACTTTTCATTTTTTTAATATGTTGTCAAAACACTCACATGCAATAGCAAGGGAGCATTGATACTGTTATCTATGCAATAACATTAGCTAATCATAACAGTGGGTGATTAGAAGCCTTAGAGGACACAGCCCTTAAAGTGCCCCTATTATGGATTATGAAAGGTTCATATTTTGGTTTTGGGAGTCCCCAACAACAGAATGACATGCATGCAGGGTCAAAAACACTTTCACTATCTTTTAATATGCTTTTATTTTTACTTTATTTGCTCAACGACTCCCAAACGGTTCGTTCAACAATTCATTTTTCCGAACCTCTCCTTTGCATGATGCTAATCTGTGGTGTGATTGTTGTGATTGGTCTGCTGAGTGCAGCACATGTCAGAAACGGAACGCCCATCACCATTACATTAAACAAACAGCCATGGTATATGCATTAGCCCAATGCTGAAACATACTGATAAAGCACTGCAGTTGTACTCCAAGAAAAAACGACAAACATTCACTATTCATCGTCACATTTCTAGACATTAGCGAGTGAACAGATATTACTGTTAGTCGGTTAGCCAGAGACCTGCAAGCTGCGCGGAGCGAACACAACACATGCAACTAAATACGTATTTTGCATGCTACAGAATAGCATGGGCTTTAAAGGATCCCAGCCGAGGAATAAGGGATTATCTAGCAAAACAATTGGTCATTTCCTTTAAAAATATATACATATCTATGCACTTTTTAACAACAAATGCTTGTCTTGTCTAGCTCTGCGATGCACATGCGTACTCTGTGCACTCCAGTTTAAGACAGTTAGAGTATGCCGAAAAACTCCCAAATTTTTCTGGGTCTGCGTATGATGCTCTTATGAAACTTTAACTGACAGTAAGTGTCTTCCAGTGTTGTGTTTGTACACATGGTGGAGTATATGTAGTCTGTTGACGATTTAAATTTGTGTCAAATTTATGCAGCTTTTTTTTTGAAATCGCACTACACTGCACTGCACATGTCTGTAGCGCATTACGGCTCTGACACGGCCACCAGAGCTGATCGCTGCCACTCTAGTAAATGCTTGTGTTTATACCAGCCGTGCTGCACTCGTTTCAGTTCCCTGTGCTCCTTCCTGTGTCGTTTTAGTCGCATGACATCTATTAATAGAAACGCCGTCATTTTGTAATACTTTTTTATCGACATTTATAAAATATCGTCAAATCTGTAATGGAAATGCACCTAAACTATTTAAACAAGTACAAACCCTTTTTTTTATTTATTTATTTTTTAATAGTTTGTACTTGTACTTGGTACTATATCTTGTACTTGGCACTTGTGCTAATCTTGCAATATTTTGTGAAGACTTTTTTTTTCAATCTCTGTAGTAGTGTTTGTGCATAGTAAATTAAGGGGGTGTGTGATAGATTACACATCTTCCTAATGTTTACATGTTATCACAAAATCTTTGATTCAGATTGCTTGCATCTTTTACTTTAAAGCACCCACTTCCTCCAAACATATATATCAAGAGAGAAGGCAGACAGCAAAGCAGAAATATAGAGCATCCAAGAGGTAAATCATGACAAATGATGACAGCAAACTAGATGTAGACTAGAAACTTCTCTATCTGTGTCCTTCACACTGTAGAAAATAATTTTCTGCATCTGTATTTTTGCCTGGCTTTTCAGTAAAAACATCTAAATTACAAGCTGTAGTTAATTTAGCTCATTTCTCTTTCCACTTGAGAAATAAAACTTATTTTTTTCAGCATAAATTTTTAATTAACACAAGAAAATACAAACCAATTTGACAGTTGGGTAGGAAAAAATATTTTAAATCAAATTACAGTACATTTTGTGAACAAGTGTTCATATCTTTAGCAATTTTGCTCCAAGTAAATGTATTTATTTTTTTAGATATTTTTTTAAGGAAAACAGAGCAAATATCCTTTTTTTTTTTATTATTATGTGATGTGTTGCAGTGATGTCAAAAAGTAGTAGAACTTTTGCTCTCATGCTGAGTTCATTTGAGGCTAAAGGCGTAGCAGATTTTTGTAAACTACCTGAAATATCAGTAAACCTCAGCATGAATACACCTACACAGTAATTGTAACTTTAAACATGCTCCACACACAGCATGACGTTCATATTGCTTCTATTTTTATTGTCAGTTCTTGCCTCATTGCTTAATTTGTATCTTTCACTACCTGCTGAAGTAATCAACACAACACCTCACAATATGGATGCTGTTGCAAGTCATTTTCATACGAAAGCTTCTGCCAAGAAAACAAATGTAAATGCGTTTCTATTCACATGCTAACAATGGGCCCACTTCTTGGTTGAGCCTTCCAGCCTTTCTTCATGTTCAAAACAAAGATTCTCGGCTGGTATCACTTTGAAAGCACAGCTTCTTTCTCTGTGCCTCTGTGGTGGTTTTGAGACGGAGGCTTTAATGTCCAAACCCTGTCTTGTTTTTCTCTCACCATTTTGTTCGCAACAGAATTCACATGTTCTTGGCACTGCTATATAAACTGATATCTTTATAGACATTGAATAGTCATGTAAAAGAAAACGTTATTTCCTATTGGTTTTTTTCTTGTTTTTGGTAAACAGCTTACAAATTACAGTTTACAGTAAGTAAACCAGGTCACTGTTCCAGAGGGTTTAAAAACAAAAATGTGAAGCTGGTATTTTTATTAAAGCAGGCACATTAATTATTAATTATTATAGTGGAACCACCCTTGTTTAAGGTGGGACTACTTTTCTAAGTGGATGAACTTCATGCATTGCTGACATTGTTAATTCAGAGGCATACACTGAAGTAATTATGAATACGAGCTACCAAATTTTTAGTCATCCACTAGGGGGATGCTAATCGGCTAATCAGGTGGCCGTTAGAGCTCAACTTGGCTCTGCAAAGCAACATTTTCTATAGACTTACATCAAAATCAAGTATTCCTCACGCTTATTGACAGTGGAAGATGATTTACATTTAGAAGAGTCAGGAAGCTAACCACGGATTGGCTTAATGTGCTCTTTGAAACAGGCTCAGCCATAGGGTTAAGGCTGGCTACATACTTTAAGACCTTTTTTGGCCAAAAAAAAAAAACCTCTATTGTGTGGTGTCATCACGATTATTTAACTGGTCACGAGCGAGATGGAGAGTCCCCAAACTCAAACATGTTTGATATTTGCATATCTTAATCGGGCTGCCTCTGACGCGATACTTGTGCGCGCAAGCGTCACATATCGGATATTGCATTCTTCTATAGCTAAAACTTGGCAGCCACAAATATGCAATGAAAGAAGAGTACTGGGAAAGAACATCACCCATATTCTTTTGTCTATTTTGTTTTTTGCTGTACAACAGAACACGTGCCAAGAGTTGATTGTTCTCCATGTGTTTTTCTTCTCTAGTTGCGTTTGATCTTGCGACTCTCTGTGAGATCTTGTGTCACTGTGAATTCGTTCCTACACTTCACAAGTAAGGTCTCGCAGTCTGGTCAAATCATCTAGTGAAGGATTCTGTATGAAAGCTATATGGAATGCGGTTTGTCATGTATTCGTAGGCATACACTGTATGACTGTATGAATGTAGCCATTTGAGGAAGGCTTTAAAGGTCCGCTGAAGTGCCTTGAAAAACGCAGCATTATTCTATGTAGTGACATAATTTTAACTGAAACAGGAAGTCAGGGCTGGACATATCAAGCAGCTACACCCCCTTTTTTAAAGTGCTCCTATTATGCCTTTTCAAATATGACCTTTCATGCAGTGTGTCATGTAGCTGTATGTGAACATAAACTATCTGCAAAGTTGTGAAGCCGACAGTGCACGATACATCAATCGTCTATAAAAAAAAATTAAAAAAAAAAAAGAGTCGGTTCACAATTGCCTGAACGAGTCATCAGGAATTTGAATCTTTTTTGTTACGGCTATACGTCACAAAGTAACAAATTTGCATAATGTCCGCCCACGTTCTACGTCGCGAACAACTTGTCCGCCCACAAACACAGTAAAATTTCCATGTGGTTTACGTCATGTCAAGAAGACGCTGTATCCTAAGTACAATGCGGGATTCACCAAAGGCTTGCTCTTAAAAGGGTCATCGGATGCTAAGTTCACTTTTACATGTTGTTTGAACATTAATGTGTGTTGGCAGTGTATGTACAAATCTACCCTATAATGATAAAAATCCATGCAGTGGATTTTAATTAATCTGTAAAAATAATATTCCCTTTTTCATATCGAGCCATTCTCAGATGCCTGTCGGTGTGGCGTCACACCGACAGAAGCCGCACACACGATAATTGATTGACATGAGCGTTTTACCACAGACCAGCTGTCACAGTCCGCCCTCTTTGTTTCAATGCCAGAGCAGGGATGTAAATTAGACAAAAATATCTCAGATTGAGCGATTGAGGTGTTGTGTTGCTGGATGTAATCTGAGCCGCTGAAGATGCAGTGGATTACGTTTGTTTGTGAAGGGAATGCGACTCCCGATCTACATATATCCGTCTATGTTCACGCGAATCATTCGTGATCCAGCTTCACTTACCTTAGAAGTAAGTATAAGGGCTTTTTATGAATCTTTGCGATCGTCTTTCCTAATAATGTGCTGGTTAGCAAGTTACGTGGCTAAACGTGGCTAAAGTAAACAAGCTCATCATTCCACAGAGAGAAGAGAAGGGTGGGGCGAGCAGAGCTCATTTGCATTTAAAGCAGCCTCGAACAGAATGAGATTATTTTTGCAGAGCTGATTTTGGCTGATTTTCGCTCCGCACAGCTCGTAGGTCTTTGGCTAACCGGCTGACAGCTTTATCTGTTCACTCACTATTGTCTAGAAATGTGTCGATGAATAGTGAACGTTTGTCACCGCAGATTAGTGTCACGCAAAGGAGTGGTTTGGACAAATGATTTGTTTTAACGAACCGTTTAGGAGTCGTTGAGCAAATAAGGTAAAAATAAATGCATATTATAAGACATAAAAGTGTTTTTTGACCTTGCATGCATGTCAGCTTGTTGTTGGGGACTCCCAAAACCAAAATATGAACCTTTTATAATCCATAATAGGGGCACTTGAAATTACCAATAACATTTTGTTTATATCACAGATTGGACCAGAACAAGTGACCGATTTCAGCTGCAGCTTCAGCATCTATTTATAGTGTATGGGAGCGGGACGCTTCAGATTCTAGAGATAATTTGAGTGGACGTTGATCCTTATATAGGCAGAAGTTTTGAATGCTTGTATCTTGTAAACGCAAATTTTGTCATTGTTTTGGAACATGCTAACTTATAGATAACTGTAAGGCTAACATATTCATACTAAAAGCCAAAAAAATTTTGATTTCATGAGCACCAAGTGGAATCTTCTCTCAGCTGGTCGCTCCCGCTTCACAGTGAGCTGGACTCTCGCTAACGGCAATTCCCTTCACTGTCCACATTTTAATTTTGCCAAATCAGTTTGTATGAATGCAAACAACGTAATTATTATGAGCACAACATCCAGCTAGGCAAGTAAACATCCAGTCTACCTGAGGGAAGGCGCCTTTCACTATTGTTGATATTGTTAAATAGAGAAAAAAATCCCCAGGTATGCTGGTTATATATTTTGTTTCAATATAATTAATGCTACGCACGCTATACGTAGCAAATAGTATATCTAGAATGTTTGCAGGCATTACTTTGGGCTGGTGTGGGGCGGGGGTCGATAAGGGTTGAGGGGACTGGGACGCATATCCTAAATAGGTAAATCCCTGGGCTAAGGTATTGTCTGTATTTCTACTGTAATTACAACAAAGCTTCTTTGTTTTAAAACTTGTGTGTGTGTGTGTGTGTGTGTGTGTGTGTGTGTTAACAGGTCCTGGGAGTATTGCTATATTAAATTAATAAACCACAGTTTATTTTGTAATTCCAGGCATTCAAGAACTGCATATTCAATACAAGAAATAACTACTCAAATATGATTTCAGCTTATGTTGTGATTATATGTGTTTTTTGTTATTTAAATTAAACTAGATCATTAAAGGGGACATATCATGAAAATCTGACTTTTTCTGTGTTTAAGTGCTATAATCGGGTCCCCAGTGCATCTACCAACCCAGAAAATGTGAAAAAGGACAATCCAGTAACTTTGTTTTGTTAAGCCTTTATCTGCAAGCATGTAAAAAAAACAAGCCGCTCAGGTTTTGCTCCTCCCGTGATGATCTTATTACAATATTACTACGCCTTAATCTGCACATTTCCACCCATGGCGCCATCATTTTGTTTTCGCAAGCGACAGCTGTCATTGGCTGCACAGAACACTATTTAGAGTCCCAGCCTCAGAGGAGACAAGAGAGCAGTGGATTTATTGATTTATTTACTGTATATTACGCTGCTGCCACACAGATCTAATATAAACGCGATTTCTTTACTTTCACAGACATAACCGACTGTTTTTGTAACTCATTTGTGTTTTTAACATAAACTTGTGTGTATTTGACAGTTTAAGTGCAATAAGACATGAAAGAGAACTTAGTGTAGTACTCACATGATGTGTGACAGACGGTTTCTGTGCGTGTGCTTCGGATATGTGCGCTCAGAAAACCGTATGTCATAAGTTTAAACTAATGTGGATCAAAATGCATGATTTCAGCACGATAGACATGATAAACAAAACCAAACAGATGCTTTTAGCAGAGTATCTGAGTTGCGAGCTGTACATGCACAGCCCTGTTCTGGAAAAGGGGGTGGGGAGCAGCAGCTCATTTGCATTTAAAGAGACATGCGTGTAAACGGCATGTTTCTGCTTCAACTCAAAATAGGTATTTTCAAAATGATATAATAAACCATTTGTGGGGTATTTTGAACTGAAACTTCACAGACACATTCTGGACACCTGAGACTTATTGTAAAAAGGGGCATAATAGGTTTCCTTTAAGCAATTCTATCTCACTATATAGTCTCATGCCAACATAATGTTGAAGTCTTTCATTTTTTATTTAGTGAGTTACCTAACTTTGTTACCCAATTTTTCAAGTATCTGAGCAAAAATTATTTTCTGTTGTGTAACATCATGTCACAAATGCTTGATGAAGCCTAAGTTGCACTGAACCCTGAATGTTCCTTCAACGTCAGCTGTTCCACTTCAATCTATGTTTTTCATATAGACAGCAGGAAATTGAGATCAGTTAGATGAAGCTCCGTCAGTGTGAATATATGGCCAGCCTTTAGTGAAATCTATTGGGATATTCCACAGGTTTACAGCTGCGCTCCCCAGATACGATGTAGACTAATGTGGCATTTGGAGTTCCTATGGGCTGCAATGCTTTTGACATACATCTGTTGCCAACATGTTGATAACGTAATATTCTAAAAAAAGACTGGTTTGATATGGGCAGGGGAGATTAGATACGGAACGAATAATTCCCAAACATGTTTCAGACCAGAAGTTCCTGCCGAGAGCATTCCCTGACATTTGTTTCAACTCATTTTGCCTGTTTCCCGTCCATTAAAACATGGCATTTGTTTTGCTAAGTTGGTGCAGAGTCACGCTGTCGCATGGCATACAAATCCAAGCTGTCTTTCATATGGATGGGCTGAGACGTTCAGCCGTACGCGCGGAAGTACAAACACAATTATTCTTTGTGGTCTCGACCTCATGCCGAGACGAAACACAACAGGGATTCCTTAGAGGATGGTCTCAAGAAAAAAAAAATGTTTGAAGGAATGCAACAGCAAGCAGTCTTGTCTGGGCTTCAGTCTGGCGGGGGATTGAGTGGTGTGAACACGAGGGGGTGGGGTGCGAAGCAGACCCTTTTTTTTCATCTTCTGCAAGGTAAGCAACACCGTATGTGTGTGTATGCCTTCAAAAGCTGGGTCATGTATCATAAAGATGAACCCTCCCTGTTCAATAACCTTGTATCTTATGGCAGACCTAAAAACTAAAGGAAATCAATTCATCTAAAAAGGAAGTTTAATTGAGGAAGGTCATGTGGCATGTGTTCTATGACTAAATATGCACAGGACTTCTTTACACACACAGTAGAGAAGAGTTGTGGGTAATGGCCTTGCATGGCTTTGAAGGCATGACTGACATTTAAATTGTCCATATATAACCAGGAACTTCAAGACGTGCCTTGAAACTCTATTTCCCTCGTAATGAAGTAATTGGTGGTAGCGGAGGCCATTTATTGATCAGCTATTGCCTAGTAAATGTGTTCCCTTGAGAAAAAGAGGTGAGGCCTAAACGCATGCATTTATTCATACGTATGACGGTCCCGCTCGTAAGCGATTGAAATCACTGTTGATGATCGCATGGAATGCAGATAATCAAATGCAACAGCTCCAGGGCTCGCTATTTATTTAATGGCTGCTTAAATTATTGGTCCAGATGAAAGTACCACTGGAATGTTATTGCTAATATCTGTTTGCTTTGTTTTCCGAGTCAAGAATGGTGAACGTGGATGGAAAATATATGGGCAGCGTGTGTTTTTGTTTTTGTTGCTTCTGTCAAGAGAATTACTTTCATTTTCATCATCCCTTGCTGGCATTGTGCATGACAGCAACCAGTGCATGAAGATTAAAGGTGCATTCAGTCATTTTTTTCCTCATTAAAAAGTTTTACACAAAGAAATGAATCGTACTTTTGGAAATGTTTATTATCAAGTACACCCATTTAAGACTCAAGCCATTTAAGTGGGATAATAAAAGTTTTATTTCACATGGTGCAGCTGAAATGTTGAGATACTAGGATGGATGGATGGATGAATGGAGGTTTTTAATTTGTTGTTTTTATTTTTTCTTTACTGAAAATTCTCACCACAAGTGTTAATTTAAGCACATCTCAGATTATATGTTGTTTAATAGCATTCTGTAATAGAAATGATAGAATCGAAATGGAAAACTACACATACACACACATATCTGACAAAAGTACAGCTTTATTGGAAATCACACGCATAACAACATTCTGCTCAGAAGTGATATTTGCTTTTGCTTTGTTTTTTTGCTTAACTAGCATTTATGAAAAAACTGCTGTTTGATGTGGTGGAAATGATGCAACATCTATTGAAAGTCTGGAAAAGAAAATGTCTCACTGAAACTGTCTTGAAAACACAACACAGCACTGGTTTTTGGTACTTTTTTCATAAATGCATGTTATTTATAGATTAAAAAAAAATGTATACATAAAATGCATTTGAAAAGTACTGAATATAACTGATGAAAGCCTCACTCCAAATAAATAACTCAGAGGACCTGTTATCATAAGTTACTTAAATGCGTGGTTGCAAGTGAAAAAATTCTAATTTAAGAATTTAATTAAACCGCATTGACATCATGTTAAACTTTAACTTAATATTGTGTGTAATGTAAACTCAAATTTAATTGATTGTTAATTGATTTTCTTTAATTGATTTCTTTAAAAAAAAAAAAAAAGTTATACCAACTTCATTAAATTCTTTTCTTAACTTTGGAAACTGGGCGGTGTATTTCAAGTTCCCAGCATGCTTTGCATAAGACTAGATAAGGGGAATAGATGCTGAAAATAACTGTAATTATGTGTGTTTAGTGAAAGGAAAAGCCTGTGTTTTAATGCTGTTAGGTTTGACATTTAAAAAAGTTTCTGTAATGTTGAAGTTTTTGCAGTTTCTATTGAGCTTAAGAGTAGACCACATGAAGGTAAACACTATGTTGATTCAGTGACTGTCCTAATATCAGTGTCTTACTTGATCATTTCATTTACATGTTAAATAAGCTATTATAGCATGTGCTACTGTTGATTTTAAGTGAAAAATATGAGAGTATTTGGTTTCAGGCCCACAATTCCACACAACGTCTTACTCAGTGTGCAGTTTGTTGGTTAAACATAATTTTATTAGAAGTTGTTGTAACTTAAAAATATTGATTTTAAACGTTGAGTTCATTTATTTATTTTTGTAAACCAACACATATATTATTTTTGGAGTGCTGATTAAATGTTTCCAAGACAGATTTAGTGTGACCTTCATGCAAAACAACAAAGTAGAAGTTTATTAGTTGTAATAAAAATCAATTCCTGGCACATTATACTCATTGCAATGGCAGCCTCAGCAATCAAACTATGACAAAAGAGATCATTTACAATTCCCAAAATTTTTCTGACACAGCAAAACCGTGGCCAAAATCACAGAGTGCACCAGGCTTAAGAGCAAATTTTGAAAAAAATGACATTAAAGATGACGGATGAACGGATGACTATAGGTTGCATAAGACAATAAAATCAAGGCCGCTCAAGAAGCGGATGGATTGATGAGCTCGTTGAGAGGAAATGGCAGTCAGCCAGATATCTCAGAGGTCAACACAGAAGGATACCTCTCTAAAGAAATGATGCTTTTAAGAAGGCCAAGGCTGCCAGGCCAGTGTTTCCTGTAGGGAAATCAGAAATGGAGAGTGAGAGAGAGGGGAAAATAATAAAAGAAAGAGATGCAGCGTGTTGAAGAAGCTAAACAAGAGAGGGTGGGGAGCCGAGAGAACATGTTCCGTTGAACTCTGCTAATTTAGATTAAAAAATTTCCATAATAATGAGATGAATTTCACTTCCCACACGTTACAATTACGGCTCTTTCCATGGCTAACCACTGCTAATTCATTCAGGTGGTGAGGCGCACCTCAGTGCATTTAAATCTATTTATACCTCCATTCTTGCGCCAGTATTTATATACATTATTCCATTGTCAATCTTGTTTTATTAATCAAAGTAATTACATAAAAAGTGCATCAGGAGGAAGAATAATGTGACATTTTTACAGAAGTGAAAAATTCACCCCATCTGTCCTTTATCGTTTGCAACAGTGCTATGTACAAACACTCAAGCTTTCTAATTGAGCTTAGAGCCTAAATCGGATTTATGCAACCTATATGCTGCAAAGACAAACATGGCTGATGGGAAAAGAATAGGATAGTGTCATGTAAACTGCTTAGGTATAACGGTTTCACTGAAGTGTTATTGATCTTGGGACCTTCCTCTCACATTTCACATCTCCTATCTTTCACCTTCTGACTCCCTGCATCACCCTGGACTGAAGGCCATGCAGCCGACATGCTACAGTCAGGGTCGAAGTCATTATTTTCCTTTTTATGCACCTCTTGTCTCTGACAAGGCATTAAAGAATATATTTGGAGTCCACAGGCAGCTTAATTTATGACCTATATGAAAGCTTACAGTTACCTGTGGCTTAACCACAGAGTGAGAGTTTTGAATAAAAGTTTTATGGCTAAAGCAAAGTGCAAAATACAAGACTGAAGCATGTCACACTCTAACGTTTTTAAGTGTATGAATTTATGACAAATCATAGCGCTGATAATTTTCTGTAATAGCTGCAGATGCTATAATACATTTCAGAATGTTTTGTTGTTTTTATTATGCTCTAAAAAATCCTGGGTTATTTTTTTCAACCCAAATGCTGGGTTGAGCCTTTTGGGTCATTTTTTCGGGTTATTTTTTCAATGTGTTGGTTAGTTTTTCTGTTACCCACACCCTGGGTTACACATAATCCGATGGTTGAGTTTTTGCATCAGTGGTTGTTTGGAGTATTTTACAAAAGTTTAGAGCATTTAAGTTAATCTGTAAACATTAATTCATGCATGAAGTAAAAAATAAGCTACACTGTAAAAAGTTTTCACCAGTTTAGTTAAAAAATTGCCTTAGAATTTTTAAGTTAAATCAACTTAAAAGTACCAGTCATTTTAACTAATTTTATTGTAATGAGTTAAAATGACTTGCAGCTTTAAGTTGATTTAACTTAAGAATTTAAGGCAGCTGCTGAACTTAAGTTTAAATATTGAAACTGGTGAAAACTTTTTTTCAGTGTAGTATAGTACACTGCAAATAAAAACAAAAAAGCACAATTTGTTGAGTCAACTAAAATTATTTGTTACCCTGCTGCCTTAAAAGTTCAGTCAACTCAAATAAGTTTAGTCAACTTGAAATGTTAAGTTGTTCCAAGTGAAAACTTCGATATTTGAGTTGACTAAACAAAAAATTTGGTTTGTTAAACCTAAAAGCTGGGCTTGTTACCAGCTGCCTTAAAAATTTAAGTTCAATCAACTCAAATATCTAAATTGTCACTTAGTACAACTTAACATTTCAAGTTGACTAACTTTTTTGAGTTGACTGAACTTAAAGTTTTAAGGCAGCCGGGTAACAAATTATTTTAAGTTGACTCAACAAATCATTTTTTACAGTGTAAAAATGAATCAATATTATGTTGGTGTAAATAAACAACCCAGTTTGCTGGGTAAAATTAACTGGTAAAATTAACCCAACATGTGTTCTGTCATATTTACCCAGCTCTTGGGTTAAAAAATAACAAAAATTAGGTTGTTTTTAACCCAGTGTTTATTTTAGTTTAGTTTATTTTAAAGTAAATAGTATATAAGTCTATATATTTATTAATTTTAGTTCAGTTTTGCATCAAGGTAAACTGCATGAAAATTAGAGATGTTTCTTTGGCAATAAATTTATTATAAAGTCTATTTTATTTCAAGTAAAGAAATTTTTTTTATTATTATTGTTTTAATTAACCATAATGACCTTACTGTCAATTCCAGATTTTTATCTTTTTCTTATTTTTGCATTATTTTCAAAGTAGTGCAAAAATATCCTGCATGTTGTTTGTTAACATGTTGTCAATTAATATAAAAAAACTGGAATTATCAGGGAGTTTTTAAAGATTTGCAGGCCTGGAAACTTCATAGAAAGGTACAAAATTTGAAAAAGTCAAAAATAGCTCTTTGTAAACCAATGTCTAAATGTTTCTAAAAATCCTTATTCAGTGATTTACTGTTGGTATTGTAGCTAAAGTCGGATAGAAAAATGATCTAGTTAGCGTAAAGCAAGCAGCAGCATGACAGAAAACAAGAAACTATGAGTCTCTTAAAATGTGTGCAGGACAAGTATTGTAGTGTGTGCCTGGCATAAAAAAAGCTTTGTAACCTAACAAATGTGCTGCAGTGGAAGACCATTATTCTGCCAAGTTCAGAAAGGACAAAAGAGGAAAGACATTTTTTGTTGGCAAAGTTAGGTGTAACTGTTTTTTTTTTTCTTTTCTTTTCTTTTCTTTTCTTTTCTTTTCTAATCAAAGGAATTATACAACATTAAATAAAGTATAGCATGGCAACTGCATGTCAACTTTCCCCACAGTCTCTCATGTCACTGCCCAATGACATCCGTGTCAAAGTATGTGCGTATGATTGCGCTTTTATTCCCAGATAATACATTACCGTGGCAGCATGCTGTGGTGAGAGAAGCGGTCAATGTTAAAATAAAGGCCTGCAGTCAGCCCTGCGAGAAGTTCCTCAGCATTATTTTTTTCCTCTCCATCTGTCAAAAGCTGTGTCTCTCACTCCACTTAACAGCCTACAGTAAATAAAGAACGGAAGCTTGTCATAAATGCCTATATAGCTTATTAGAAGCTCTGCCGACAACTTCCGACGGCTAAAATCAACCAAATGAAGCAAAGGCAATGTTCTGTCAGGCAGGCGCTGATGTCATACATATCCAGGTCATTGTGAGGCTGAGGAAAGAAACATTTAGGACCCCTGCTGCGCTACTCTTTGGCCACTGATGGCATTTCTGTCCCATGATTCAGCCTTAGGAGTGATGCCTGTTCAGTCACTTTCTTTCTTTTTCTGTCTTTTTCTCTCTCTCTCTATGTTCCACTTTTTTCTAGTGCCCCGTATAAAGCCTGTAAGCATGCATGTAAACCAGGACAATTTAATGGAACAGTATGCCGTAATGTAATGCAAAATTGGTAGAGTTGATATAATGGCCACTACAGTTATCTTGGGTGTTAGTCATGTTTAAATAAAATTCTGCCATTCTAAACCTTATATGAATTTTGCATGTAACAGTAATGCTTTAAAAAAAAAAATTATAAGCTGCTTTTTCCCTACCAGTAGTATAAATGTGATAAAAACACTGGGTTGGGAAGGATACTTTAAAAATGTATTTCATGCTTTAAAAAGTATTTTGTAATGCATTTTGTTAGATTATTAAATTTTAGTAACTTAATCTAAATACTTTGGAATACTTAAGGTAAGGGGCATATGAACTTGATGATGTTTTTTTTTTTTATATTAACCACCTCTAAAAAAAAATGGATGGCATGAATGCATTTAAAACAATTATGAATGCATAAACAATGATATGAGATTTAATGTTTTCAATATAACATTTTGAACATACACTACCAGTCAAAAGTTTTTGAACAGTAAGATTTTTGATGTTTTTTTTTTTTTTAAAGAAGTCTCTTCTGCTCACCAAGCCTGCATTTATTTGATCCAAAATACAGTAAAATGTTGAAATATTTTTACTATTTAAGATAATTGTTTTCTATTTGAATATATTTTAAAATGTAATTTATTTCTGTGATTTCAATGCTGAATTTTTAGCATCATTACTCCAGTCACATGATCCTTTAGAAATCATTCTAATATGTTGATTTGCCACTCAAAAAACATTTATTACTATTATTATGTTGAAAACTGAGTAGATTTTTTTCTATTCTTTATTGAAGAACAGCATTTAAATCTTTTGTAACATTATGAATGTCTTTATCAACACTTTTGATCAACTTAAAGCATTCTTGCTAAATAAAAGTATTCATTACCCGCCAAAAAAGTAAAATAAATACAAAAAAAAAAATTAAATAAATTAAAATACTGACACCAAGCTTTTCTCCAAGCTTTCACAGCAAATCAGCATATTAGAGTGGTTTCTAAAGGATCATGTGACACTAAGGACTGGGAGTAATGGTGCTAAAAAATGTAGCTTTGATCACAGGAATAAATTACATTTTAAAATATTCACATAGAGAACAATTATTTTAAATAGTAAAAATTTCACAATATTACTGCTTTTGCAGTATTTTGGATCAAATAAATGCAGGCTTGATGGGCAAAAAAGACTTCTTTAAAAAACATTACAAATCTTACTGTTCAAAAACTTTTGACTGGTAGTGTAGAAATATAAAATGACGGGAGGAAAATATGTTTTTAAATATGAAACTAAAACTTCCAGTAGGTGGTGGCAAATCACTGTCATGGATGAGTCATGGAATCATTTGATTTGTTCAAAAAGACTGACTCATTCAGGAATTAAACAAGTGATTTTATAGATGTAAATGAATCCTTTTCTCAGCTCATTATTTAAAATGCAGCTTCATTCAGGAACCAAATGTTGCTGGCAGATAGATATCTCTTCTGATGTGGATTTATTTTGAAGGCAGTGGTTATATATTTTGAGTGCCAATAGCCATAGATGCCATTAACAGTAAGTGCAAAAATTCTTAGGGTTTTTTTTCTCACAATTTTAGATTTATCTCTCGCAATTCTGACTTCCCTTGTTAGAAATGCACGTTTGTAACTTTTTTAAGAAAAAAAATCCAAATTGTTGCAATTACCTTTTTTTCCCGATTCTGTAGCAGAAACAAGCTTCCATACAATTCCATAAATCATATTAAATGTCATTAATGGCAAATGTCATTGGTTCTTCAATGTCAAATGGCCGATGATTTTTCAACAAAAAAGGAGTTACATTTTTGTCTGATTACAGCGTTGGGGAGTAACAAAATACATTGTCATTACATATTTAAAATACAAAATATGAGTAACTGTATTTCATTATAGCTGCATTTTAAGTGGGTGGTAATAAAATTACAGTTACATCCGAAAAGTATTTTAGTTACCAAAGTGATTACTTTGAATTATAATGTCATTTATTTAATTTAATATTCATGTAAAAATCTGGTTCCAGACAGTCATTCAGAGCATTGAAAATGCTACAGCCATTTATAAACCTCTAAGCTTTTTTTATTTGGTCTGTAAACAAAAAATAAGTTATTGTTTCTGGTGTTCACTTATAATCAGAAATTACCCTAATGCATTTACATCAATAAATAATTAAGGATTTATGCTAATGTCGTCCAAAACCCTACTTTGCTCAGGGAGATTCCAGGCTTTTGGAGGGTAATGTATCTTTTGTGTTCAATGAAAGAAAGAAAGTTGTACAGTTTTGGAATGGCATGAAGTTAGTAAATTATGACAGCATTTTCATTTTTAGGTTAGCCAGTCCTTTAAATATTCCTTCCTAACCTGATCAAAGCACCTTTCAGACATCCTCATCTTGTTCTTTGAAGAACCAGTAGCCTTACTTCACCCTTTAGTAAAATTAATTTTGCAAACTGTGCAAACTGTAGACCCTTCTGGCACATAAACCCTCCATGAATAATACAAACTGATTCCGCAAAGAGGCTGTAAAACTTTGGACATTTACCGTGCTACACTGGCTGGGTATGAACGCCAGAATTTTTCTTTTAACACCCTCCGCTCATGCAGGGAAAAATAAATAAAATAAACAAATAAATTATGTACCACCTCCTAGAGATTTATCTGGATGTTAATCTGTCAAGTCTATTGAGCCCAGAGTTCCAGAATTATCAGAAGAGTTCGTTATCTAAAAGCACGACGTCTGTCTGACTCGAATAGACCGAGTTTCTTGTTGAAGGGCAAGACATCCTATCAATATTTAATCTCCATAAAGTCAGACTTGTAGGGCATGAGCAGTTGTGCTGTTTAAATCGAACAAAATCCTTCTCTCTCTAAAGCAGTATAGTTTGATTTGAGATTTCATCTAAAATAGTCATGGCTTCAATTCCAGTTTATCTTTCCTCAGGCCCCTGCAGAGCGGGAACCGCGTCGACTCTTGGGCTGGAACATGAGCTCACTAGGACGGGTCAAATGTTGACAACTCGGCAAACCTTGGCTAGTAACTTAAAGATATTTTAAAATGTAGGTGCAGATGGGAGACTTTAATAGCACTCAGGGGAGATGAGAATTTGGCATGAGAGGATGGATTGCGTGCGAAAAGGCTGGAATTAACTTTTCACTGCGGTGGTGGGTCAGATAAGGGCTGCTGGGCTCAGGCGGCAGCACCCTGGAGAAATAGTGGAACCGAGTGAGAAAGCGAACAATACGATTCAAAATAATACAGTAGCAAAAAGTGTTAGTCAAGACATCCTGCTAATAAACAAATGTCTTACTGTAGTTTTGGAGAAGAGACACCACTCTGAGAAAATGATTACACTCAAAGTGAAACAGCAAGACATCTTTTTTCTTAGTCAGATGTGTTCTGCAAGCATATAAACACAAGACAGTCACTCATTATCACTCTGACACAGATTCTTTGGATCTCTTCTGGAAAATGTGAAGAGTTCAGATGCAAAAGCCCCTAAATCCATCTGGTGCATTTTTTTAAAATTACCATTTCTTTCTGACAACTTTGTATAGGTTTCTATGTAATTACTGCTACTTCTGAGGCTGGAATTTAGCGAGTTTGAAGTAAAAGTATTTGATGGATGTATACTATATGTCAGGAGCATTCACTCAGTATCATTATCTCATTTTTGAACAAGATGGCTTTTATCTGGTTTTGCATCTGAACTCTTCATGTATATATGAATGTGTATATATAAGGGATAGATAAATTCTGTAAGTAATTTAACAAGCTATTTTCTTGTTTTCTTTGCGCACTAAAATTATTCTTGTAGCTTCATAAATTTACGGTTGAACCACTGATGTCACACGGATATCCTTACTACCTTTCTGGGCCTTGAATGTGTTAGATGCACTGCTGTATATGCATGGTCAAAAAACTCTTGGATTTTATAAAAATATCTTAATTTGTGTTATGAAGATGAACGAACGTCTTACGGTTTGGAACGACATGAGGGTGAGAATTTTGAACAGAATTTTCATTTTTGGGTCAACGATCCCTTTAAAATCATGGTGATGAATTAAACATTCATATACAGTGGCCACAACTGCTAAAATGAGGTGACAAATTCTTAATATGTAGCCACGACTTGACTACACCAAGGGAACGAATAGTAAAACATGGCCATGATTTAACTAAAAGAGACAATGAATTGAAATGTGGGAACAAATGTTTAAATTGTGATTTATTGTGAATTATGAATTGTTGTATATGAAATACAAATGTTTAAATTGTGAATTATTTTTGAACTATATTTTTGTCCACATGTAATATGTGGGGCTCCATAGGTTTCTTAAAGTCGGCATTAAAAAAGAAAAAAAATTGATGGAGGCATGCTACTGATCTTATTGTAAACAATTCACCTGTGCATACGTTTTTTTGTTGTTGTTTTTTTCCAATTTCGCAATTTTTAATCAAACCAACATTATGACAGACTTATCTCTCATGTCATATGCCAGACTTTTCTGTAAACTGGCTTCCATGTCTGGCTTATTTAAATTCATATATAAAAGTATAGTTTTGCGAGATGCCCCTTTAAACAATTCAATTTTTTTTAATGCTTATAATACTTATGGCAGACATTTTCTTGACTTAATGGTATAGAGTTGTATTATATACATAGAAGTATAATATTTGCATTTATACCACCCAGAAGGAAAAAAAACTTTTTCCTTTGAAGCAAGAAATTAACTCTGAGTGGGATGCATAAATCAAATATGAAATGCAGTTTGTTTACAAAAACACCATAGGATATTGGCTAAAGGAGGCTTGAAGCATGTGGATCTCTTCATTTGGAAAAACTCTGAAAAACATCCAGCGAGAGGTAGAATAACTTCATTAAGTATGTAATTCCGCAGATGTATGATCTTTCATCTCGGGTGTTTTCTTCAACACATCTCCCCTTGACATTCTTTCAACAAGTCTCACAACGCTTTAATTAAATATTACACTACACAAGGGGTTACGGTTGCTTTTGCACGTCCGTTATGAAAACACTGAAAATGCATCATGATTTGATATATCTGAAAGAGAAATTCTCATGAAATGCTATTTACAGAGAGAACATAAGAACTTTTAAAAGTAGGGTAGGTGATTTTGTAGAAGCTAGCAATGGCAAGCTAGCTTTGAAAGCATAAGATCCCACCCTCCCTACAAGTCTCCAAAGCCACGCCTCCTCCAAAACACATGAATGCACAAAGGCAGACCAGAGGCTACCCAGCGACATGATGAGAGATGGCTTTGATGGAGGATTGAATCCAACGCTGTCAGATTACCTCATGTCTACAGTGAGAAAACATTACAGTACAAAGCGCGTAATATATCAACAATAACACCTTCCGTTCTCGCTTAGTCTGCAATAGTGCAATGAAACGCGCAGATGATGTATAAAGTCTGAACAAACAGGCTGTGCAAAGGTATGCAAATAGATACACTGGCGGGCAGGTAGCCTATTGTAGCCTTCGGACCTAGGGATATGATTAGACAAACATTTTATGGTCCTACGCCTTCCACAGATGATATAAATAAAATGCCCTCCACTAATATTGGCACCCTTGGTAAATATGAGCAAAGGCGGCTGTGAAAATAAATCTGCATCATTTATCTTTTTTATCTTTCTTTTACAAAATTCTAACCTTTCACTGAAGTAAAACAATTGAAATTGAAATAAGTTTTTCTCCACTGCATGTTGGCCACAATTATTGGCACCCCTAGAAAATCTTATGAGTAAAATATCTAGTATATTTGCATTTTTTTTAAAGCACACCAGGGTGACTAGGAGCAGGAAATTGTCCAGCCATGACTTCCTGTTCCACAGGATTATAAATATGAGAAACACAAGGGCCGAATAATCCATTAAAATGAGTAAAACCAAATAATATAGTTCTGATGTGCAGAACAAGATAAGAAAATAGCTAAAACATTAGCTTAATTGAATTAAGAAGTTCCAATCAACTAAAGATGTCTGGAAAAGGACGTGTGTCTATATTGTCCTAATGCATCGTGAAGAGGAGAGTCTAAGTGGTCAAACACTCCAAGGATCACAACTAGAGAATTGCAGAGATTAGTTGAGTCTTGGGGTCAGAAAGGCCAAAAAAAAAAAAAAATCAAACAGCTCTTACATCACCACATGTTTTTTCAGGAGGGTTTCAAGAAAAATCCTCCTTGCTCATTCAAAAACAAAATCCAGCAAATTCAGTTGTCAGGCACGACTGGAGCTTTAAACAGACTGGCTTTCTATGGTCAGATGAAACTAAAAAAAAGAGCTTTTTGGCAGCAACCCCACCAGATGGGTTTGGTGCAAACAGGGATAAAAAGTACCCCATGTCCACGGTTAAATATGCTGCTGTATCTTTAATGTTTTGGGCCTATTTTTTCTGCTGAAGGTCCTGGACATTTTGTTCAGATGCATGGCATCATGGATTCTAGCAAATATCAACAGATAAAAAAATCTAAATCTGACTGCCTCTGTTAGAAATTTTATGATAGGCCTTGGCTTAATCTTCCATTAGGACAGTGATCCAAATCAAACATCACAAAAACAACACAAAAATGTGTCGCTGAGCACAAAATAAAACTGCCACGGTCCTGAACCCTGTAGAAAAAAAATCAGTAGGGTGAACTGAAGAGAAGAAGCACCAACGTGGAGCTGGGAATCTGAAGGATCTGGAGTGATTCTATATGAATTAATGGCACTGGAGGGCACTGCACATATGAATACATTTAGACCATTTAACTTAGTTATTGCTGTTGGGATGTGTAGAGACTTTCAACCGGAGACTTTTTAACCAGTGTTAAAAATAGGTTTTAAAATCACTGTGAATTACTAGGTACAGGGTAGATTTATATTTGTGTGTAAAGAAATTAATGGTCAGAAATTAAGGGGGCTTGAAATAATGCCTAATGAGTTCCTCTGATTTTATTTGTAACTGTTATTAATTCTATTAAGCACCCAAAATAACCCAACCACTCAGAACACCTTTTGCACAGGAAGCAACACTTTTTTTAGTTCCACATTTTAACGAAAAAGTAGATTTTATGTAATTGGTAATAATTTCTCAATATTCATATTTTATTTTGTGGAATATTGGCCCGTAATGGAACAGTTCTAAAACTTGTGTGTTTCACCTCAATTTCACTCAAAAAATAATTCATTGGATGAGCTCAATTTAACTGAGGGCAGGATTTCCATCCAATAAATATGTGCAATCCCTAGTCATAAAAATTTCATACAATGAAATGTAATTGAGTTGGGCCAACTCAATTTGATCAAACATAGTTTAACTGAAATTGATACGTTTATGAAGTGACTATTTTATGCTTGTTGAACTCATACAAAAACATTTAACTTAAAAACAAATAACTAGCCAGAAAACCTTCTACACTCAAAAAAAAAAAAAAAAAAAAAAAAGGATACGTTGGATTTACTTAACTTTAGGCATTAACCAACTTGTTAGGCATTAGCCACAAGATGACTTTGTTATATCCATGGCATGCCGAAAGTAGTTGTTTTTTTATTATTACAACATCTCTAGCTCATGTTAGCAAGTCCTCAACCCAAGTACATGCTCCACACTTCACCACAGTGGTAACTCCCCAAAACACTAAAATACCAGAAACTGTTTTAAATAAATAAATATATATATATATATATATATATATATATATATATATATATATATATATAAACGTTAAACATTAACAAGTCTCCCAATTTTAACATCTTAATAAAAAATGCAGAAAATAACATTTTATTTCAACATTTACGCTCCTCGCTCCTTACCAGCCCTTTGCAAAGCATGATGGGAAGGGAAAATCCAGGTGTTACACAAGTACAATAATTTATGTACTCTTAGCTCAAATGAATTTAGTAAAGTGGTTGTAAAACATTGTGTTGGATTAACTTAATTTAGTTAAGTAAATTAAACAAGCATCAAATGTTATTTTTGGCCTACTTAATTGAAACACGTTCTTTCAAAATAAAAATAACCAAAACATAAGTGTTTCAAGTCAGTTTAACACAATGCACTTTTTTAAATAGGAAACTTAACACAATGTTAAATGAAATTATTTTCTTAAACTGAACAGTGTGGTAGAATCATTTTTTTGAGCATTGGGTAGTTGTTTTACATTCTGTCATGATGTATTTGGTGGACAATTGGTGTCTGAATGTACGTCAATGCCATTGTCTGTCTCACAGTTTACGGTTTCATCTGTTTATGCGTCTCAGTATGCAGAGGATGTGCCATTCGTATTGCCTGTGTCACGCACAGTTGGAAAATTAATGCGTCTGCTGCGGTGAATATTTCACTTCAGTTGGTTTTCACCTTTCACGGATGAGCTTTGAAAATTAGAGGGAAAACAATCTTCTCCTGCATATGAAAAAACTTTTGTTTTGACTCTCGTCAGTACGACAACGTAAGCAAACAGCATTTTATCTGTTCCGGTGTTTGTGAAGATCTGCGAGCGCTGAACCGTAGATGACAAAAGATTGCTTAGAGATTATTTAATTATAAATCGACTTTAAATAGGGAGTCGAGACAGCGTAACACTTAAGTGATTATGTAAGCGCGGAGGAAAATAAAGCGAAGAATGACAGAGGCTACGTGTAAAGCAAGTGCGCTGTTACTAATGTACAATACACAAGACATTTTGGGTGACATGAAAATTGGATTCAAGCTCACTGTAATACTGTACTACGCCCCCAGGTAGCTGACAGAGGCAGATTTCTCTGAGCAGGAGACAGAACATGCATAAGAGTAT
The DNA here is from genome assembly GCA_036247105.1 of Cirrhinus mrigala. NCBI lineage: Eukaryota > Metazoa > Chordata > Actinopteri > Cypriniformes > Cyprinidae > Cirrhinus > Cirrhinus mrigala. The sequence continues at coordinate 20,037,461 of CM070020.1, forward strand.
ATGCAAAGCGCAGTCTACACGGCTGCCATCTGATATGTGCCGAAATATCAAAGACAGACAGCTGCCTGCGCAGTCCTCCTCCACACTCAAACACACTCTCCCCTGATGCTGAAGAAAAAAAGCTTTTGATCTAAAACAACTTGAAGCTGCTGTATTCTCAGATGTGAATTAATATTGCATGGAAACAACCTTGCAAGCCATTCCTCTCTCTTTTTTTTCTTCTTTTTTCTCTTTCTTACCCTCAGCAATGATTCGGCAATAGAGTCTGCAGCCAATTTGTCATTCAGACCCATCCAGCAATCAAGCGAACCGTAGATGTGCCTTATTCCCCATGTTGATGATTAGTCGGTGTTAGTTTGGGCAAATTATTAACGACAGCTGTTAGTGTTGTGAGTTTTTGTGCAATCCCTCCACTTGTCAATCATGTTTTTCCCGACTGGGGAGATTTTCTTGTGCTGTCATACTACAAACGGCATCAGCCTCACTGTCAGCAGCAAGCTAATGATCAGAGCACGCCGCTCAGACGTTTAGATTGTTTTAGGCAGGTAATATCTTAATAAGACAGCAAGATGGGAAGCAACGTCACCCCAAAAGACTCTATCAACCCCTAGACAATTCAAGCCTTTTCTTTCTAATGCAGTCAAAAACTGTTGGGTGTTTATGCAGCGTCACATTCAAAGTCGGATGTGGGAAATTCTTACTTGATATCTTCGCCTTCAAGCCATAAAGACATTCTGTTGCCTGGTGTTCAGAAGCTGACATTAAGAAACAAAATGGAAATGCTAACATTAGTTTTGCAAGTGTTCAACTGTCAAAAAAGACATCTAGTAGTCATATTGTGGAGGAAAAATAATGCAGTGCAGTGCTGGCTTTTGTTCTTAAAAGATTAGTTCACCCAAAAATGAAAATTCTGTCAGTAATTTCTCACCCTTGTGTCATTCCAAACCTGCAAGACCTTTGTGCATCATGGGAACACAAATGAAGATATTTTTGATGAAATCTGAGAGCTTTCTGACCCTGCATAGACAGCTATAAAACTACCACCTTCAAGGCCCAGAAAGGTATTAAGGACATCGATAAAATCGTTCAACATAATGTGCACAGAGACAACAAAAATATATATGTTAGCACACATGCTCATTGGTCAAAACACTGTGGTGCTCATGTGGAAAGCACAGTTCCAATCCAGCTTGTGACATTTTTTCTGATCCCATTCCTTCTATCTTGTAATTTCCTGTCCCATCTCTGTTATCTTTTTATTAAATGTACAGATCAAGTTTTATATTTAGCAATTTGCAGTTTTACTGTTGTGCCAGGGAACTGGTAGTGCATCATTGATTTAATCACCTCTCTTTCATCTTTATTTAAAGACAAATCTTTATTAAAACGGTTTCCAACTGCTTTGGAGTCCCAACTGTACTAGCATTGATTAAGCGAAGCATATGCAGAAATAGCTCTGAACTAAATGATGGCAAAATGGTTTGAATCGTTAAACTGCCCTGGCATTTTCCGTAGTGGCAGGAAATTATTTTCATCAGCGTTTCATTAGGTTTGCTCTTAATCCTCCTGCACTTCCCTTGATACCTGGAGAAATGAAATGTACTTAATTTGCCTGTTAGGTGCAGATGTAAACTCCAGCTGCTGGCATGAGGGTCTGTCAGAATCCTTCATTTCAAACTTCTTCTCACTGGATCTTGATAGTAAGTGTTGTGAGAAGCACTTATGAACTTCAATACAAGCATGAAAAACAGTTTAAAATACGTTTTTTATATTGTGACATTTTCAAGACAATTAGACTATGAAAATCTAAAATACTGTAATTTAAAACGATAGTTCACTCAAAAATGAAAATGCTGTCATTACTCACCTCATGTCTTTCCAAACCCATAAGACCTTCTTTCATCTTCCGAACACAAATTAAGATATTTTTGATGAAATCCAAGAGCTTGCACAGACAGCAATGCAACTACTATGTTCAAGGCCCAGAAAGGTAGTAAGGACATTGTTAAAATAGTTCATGTGACATCAATGGTTCAAGCTACTAGAATACTTTGTATGCAAAGAAAACAAAAATAACGACTTTAGTCAACAATTTCTTCGCTTGCATGTCAGTCTTCGCCACACGTTCAAGAGAGCGTAACAACGCATGCGTGTGGTGCTGCTGACGAGAGAAAAATTATCGAATGAAGTTGTTTTCCTGGTGCACAAAAAGTAATCTTGTAGCTTTATTACATTAAGGTTGAACCACTGATGTCACATGGACTATTTTAACAACGTTCTTACTAGTTTTCTGGGCCTTGAATGTGTCAATTGTGTTGCTGTCTACGCAGGGTCAGGGTCAGCTCTTGAAATTCATCAAAAATATCTTAATTTGTGTTCTGAAGAAGAACGAAGGACTTACGGGTTTGAAATGACATGAGGGTGCGTAATTAATGACAGAATTTTCATTTTTGGGTGAACTTAGCCCTTTAAATAAACATAAGGGCTGTAAATATACAGTATTTTACTGTATTTAAATATTTAAATTTGCATAAAAAGGCAATACTAAAATATTACAAAAAATACTTAATATTTTAACAATAGCTTTTTTATATTGCAGTAAAGAGAATTTGTGTTATTTATTTAATTATTTATTAGTAATTATACTAATACTGAATCAGTTGAGTGAATGAATCAATTAATCACTCATATAGACAAGTCACTTGTTTCATTTCTAAATGTATGAGTTGTTTTGAACAAAACAGGTGTACGTCTCCCAAAGGACTATAAGTTCAGTTGAATTCTATTGATAATGACAGAACTTGAACTTTCGGGAAACACACACTAGATTGAATGATTTAATGCCTCTCTCATAAATAGAGCCATTTGTGTCAGCTCCTAAATGAATCAGTGATTTGAATGAATTATTTATGAATGATTCAATGACTCAATCTTAAAGGGATAGTTCAGCAAAAAATTAAAATTCTGTCATTAGTTACTCACCCTTATGTCCTTCCAAACCTGTAAGACCTTTGTTCATCTTCAGAACACAGATTAAGACATTTTTGATTAAATCCGAGAGCTTTCTGACCCTGCATAGACAGCAACGCAACTGAAATGTTCAAAGCCAAGACAGGTAGTAAGGACATTGTTAAAACAGTCCATGTGACATCAGTGGCTCAACCGTAATATTATGAAGCTGTGAGAATACTTTTTGTGTGCAAAGAAAACAAAAATGATGACTTCATTCAACAATTTCTTCTCTTGTCAGTCTTCGATGCGCGTTCACAAGAGTACCACAACGCATGTTGACGTTCTGATGTAGAACGTCCATCTGTCTTAGTTCATTGTCTGTACATTCTGGTTCAAATAAGTAAGGCTGAACAAAAACTGCAAGTCAGACCACAAGTGTTTACAAAGACTGTTTTATGTGCATTGTTGTCTGCTTGTAAACAAGGTGCAGCACATCCAGGTTCTACATCAGAACGCCGGCTCTGCATCAGCAGCACCACACGCATGTGTCGTGATACTCTTGTTAATGTGCTGATGACTAAAGTCAAATGAAGTCATTATTTTTGTTTTCTTTGCGCACAAAAAATATTCTCATAGCTTCATAAAATTAAGGCTGATCCACTGTCACATGGACTATTTTAATGATGTTCTTACTACAGAGGTCTCAAACCTAATTCCTGGAAGACCGCAGGTCTGCAGAGTTTAGCTCCAACCAGCTCCAACTCACACCTGCTTGGAAGTTTCTAGTCCTGAAGACCTTGATAAGCTGGATTAGGTGTGTTTGATTAGGGTTGGAGCTAAACTGTGCAGAGCTGTGGCCCTCCAGGAACTGAGTTTGAGACCAGTGCCTTACTACCTTTCTGGGCTTTGAACATGTCAGTTGTGTTGCTGTCTAAGCAGGGTCAGAAAGTTCTCGGATTTCATCAAAAATATCTTAATTTGTGTTCCGAAGAAGAGCGAAGGGCTTACGGGTTCGGAACGACATCAGGGTGAGTAACTAGTAAAAGAATTTTCATTTTTGGGTGAACTATCCCTTACTAGGAACTATCCTAACTAGGCAGTTACATGTTGCCACCTACACCCTTAAAAATAAAGGTGCTTCACGATGCCATAGAAGAACCTTTGGTTCCATAAAGAACCTTTAACGTCTAAAGAAACTTTCTGTTTCACAAAAAATTCATTGTGGCGAAAAAAGGAAAGAGGAGGAAAGAGATGGTTCTTTAAAGAACCTTTGACTGAATGGTTCTTTGTGGAACCAGAAATGGTTTTTCTATGGCATCGCTGTGAAGAACCTTTTAAAGCACCTTTATTTTTAAGAGTGTACTGGCATATCCAAACAAAGCTGCAGCAGAAAATAGAATGTGAGATACAGCTGTAAACATCAATCCCATGAATTAATAAATTGTTTTAATTAGTATTGCATTTGAAGCAGCCTAATCAGCAACGAATAACAATATGCTATTTAGCAGAGACCCCCCTAACTTGAAACAATCTGAAAGATTGTTTATCTCCGGGTTATCTGCAGGGGAGTGCTTTAAGAATGCTCAGCAATTTTATATTTAAAAAACCTGTTAGAACCTGCATGATGCTCACAGCAGGCAGCATAGCCCACACAAAGATGATACATCCAAAGAAGGGCTGTTCTACAAAACACTCATTAATGAATCTAGGTTCCATTAGTAAAAAAAAAAATAAATAAAAAAGGCCTAAAAACATGTTTTCAGGGGTGAGAGCCAGATAAAAGCCGTGGGAAGGAGACAGAATTATTTCACATGTTTTTAATGCCCCATTTTGTTGAGTAGAACAAACCTGATGTAAAAATATGACGCAAGATCGAGAGACGAGAGAAAAGGAGTAGAGCAAAATAATATCCAAAGCTCTCGAAGTTTCAAAGAAAGTTTCCTGTTTGATCGGGGCACAATGTTTATGCATTGATTTGCATCCAAGTTGCACTGACATGACACATGTGCATGTTTTCTGATGGTAGATGAAAGTTGGGTTGGAAGTAGACGTGTGGCGCAGCCAATCAGTGACAGTCCGTGTGCTTCATTAATGAGCAGCCACGTTGTTTGCAACCCAACTCTTCCTTTTTTCCTACATGCATTTCCCTTCTTTCCCAGCCTAACAAGGTAGTTATTTTATCACACTTTCAGCTTTCAAATGTAGTTACGTCCACAGAATGATGAAGTGCCAAATGCACCCAGGGAAGGCAATTCTGAGGATGAGACTGTCAGTGTCTAGGGGATCAAAGCAATTTGCAAAGAGCACACACATCAAACATCCCGGTACAATGTGTTACCTAGCAACCCCAGACCAGGTGTCTTAGAGCAGATGGGGAAAAAAATGAAATTCATGTAGTCTTTTCTTCAGTTACGTAAGATTATAAAAATCGATAACCGAGCGGAATACACGTGAAATGAAGGTAGACCTTGCCCTCCCCGACGCTGTTCTTCAGGCAATCCTTCATGCAGATTGCCAGGCTGCTTCACTCCTACACACGCTTGGATTCTCACTGGAAACGAAGCTGCGCTGGGAACGAAGCAGACGTCGGTGCCTCGAGTGGCCCGTTTCCAGCGGATGGCTTCGTCTAGGCTAAGCCGGCCAATCGAGTGTGATGCGTCTCGAAAGCGGGTCCATACGGCCCCCGAGAGGGGGTGATGCCAGTGGGGTACCAGCCCTGTCATATTACAGGCAATTAGTGGCGTTCCTTCCAGCCCAGAGAAGAGCCCTGCATTTCAGACAGGCAAACTGGAGTAATCCACTTAACATTTTCTCTGTTTCACACTTAAGGGGACGCCGCATGATTGCTAGAGTGTTCGTCAATAACAGCGGGGCCTCGTTTGGGGCGACATGGGTTATTTTCAGGGAACACGTCGCTGCGGGAAGGAAAGGAGAGGAGATGTTCGTCTGGCTCGCAGGGACACTTAAGTCAGCCAGTAGGAAGATTGATGTGACACTGTGTTTCTTGGCTGTCTGTCTTACGCAGCAGAAACAGGTGTAAATTAAGTGGCTGATGAATGCTCGCTCTAATGTCTTTGACTGATCCACTCCTCGACTCCGACAGCTCGCCTGAAACAATGCTAAAACAAGGACACCGGATATCAGGGTTTACAAAGAGGAGAATTTCAACTAATGCTTTTTAAAATCAATTAAAGTAAGAGATTTGGCTATCCAAAAAGCAAAAAACATCAAGGTAGTGATGCGGTTTAAAAAGACTTAAATCAGCATTGTGCGAAGATGAATAATTACTCGCATCTGAGTAAAAGAAATGGGTTTGCTGCGAAATAATTATACAAAAACAACAGCATCCGGTACAAAAAGCATAGAGTCAGATAACAGCCTGTCTGCGTTTAGACAGACAGAGGAAGGATCAACCTAAATAGCACTTCACAGGTGTTTAAAATGTGTATTTGGACCGTAAACACCCAAAGAAGATGTCTAATTGGAAAATAGAAAGTGATTTGGGGATAATTAAGACCCACAAATTGAAATTATATTCTTTGCATAATACAGTTTCAACTAGGTTGAGGAAACTTTGCTTAGTTGTCATGGAAATAATGTTACAAAGCACAGAATCAGTGGTGCTAAAATAAGCATAAGTATTTCCCCAACTTTTTTCACTTATTCTTTTGTGCCATGTTTCCTTTGCATGTTTTATAAGATTCACCCTACAGTTTTACCTAATGGAGAAACTAATAAATGATACAAGTTCTACATAATGTTATATAATAACCAGTGATGGGAATAACTGTGTTATAAATAAACAGCACTACTAATGGCATTACTTTTTTCAGTAACGAGTAATCAAACGAAAAACTGCTTCCCTCGTTACAATGCCGTTACCGTTACAGACAATAAAATGTGGCGTTACTATAATTTTTGCCTTGCATTCTTCTTCTGAGGTAAATTCTGGATTATTCCTCTCAGTGCGTCTTTTTCCAGAAACGAAATCAACTTGATGAATGTTCATGTTTGTTTACGGAGGTGATGTGTGTGTTGACCTACATGTCCGCGAGTCTCACGTGGATATTCAAAATTTAAAAAGCGGAGCCGCTTGTAGGCGTGATTACATTAGAGATGAGTTTAGACAGTATATTCGGTACATTTGTTTTTGATACGGAATATTTTTCAACGTGACTTCCTTCATCTAAAAGACATCTTCAAGTTTTCTATACATATATTTCTCATGTCTGTGAGGCACGTATTCGTGGAGATTCAGGTTGTTTTATTTCAGTGTCTGTGAAGAGAGGTGATGTAGACAGAGATAGCAGAGACCACACCCTGTTTGTTTTATTTATTTTACAAAAGCACATTGTTTTCTTGTAATTATGATGTTTTCATGTCCATGCGTTGAAGCGACCCCAATAACGTGATATTTAGCCCCTGAAAGGGGTCTCTCACATTGTCCCACAGCAACATTAAAATAGTGTAGATTAGTGTACAATGTTTTATTCATTTACCATATTTAATATTGGGGGGCATCCAAGTTATTTGACTTTTTTTTTTTTATTTATTTATTTTTTTTTAAAGTAACACAATAGTTACTTTCCCAACTCTATTTTCTTACTATTTGTAAGAAGTATACTAGTAATTATAACTAATTACTTTAAGTAACTTGCCCACCATTGATAATAACAATAAAAATTTGTATTGCAGGATTAAGTGTGTGGGGTGAAATGTATTAATTTTTAATAAAATAATATCAGAAAGCACAAGAATTCAGTCCTGATATACATTTTCTTGAAGCTACATACAGTGCATTTAAAAAAGTATTTAGACTCCCTTCACTTTTTTCAATTTTGTTATGTTGCAGCCTGATACTACAATTATTAAAATTCTTTTTTTTTCTCATTAAATCTACACTTCGTACCTCATAATGACAAAAACAGAAGTACAAGTAAAAAACTTTTTTTTGAAATGTCTGTAAATGTATTAAAAAGAAAAAAAAAACTGAAATATCACATTTACATAAGTATTCAGACCCTTTACTCAGTATTGCACCTTTGGCAGCAATTGCAGCCTTGAGTATTTTTAGGTATGATGCAACAGGCTTTGCACACTTGAATTAGGGGATTTTCTGCCTTTCTTCTTTGCAAATCCTCTCAAGCTCGTTCAGGTTGGATGGGAACCGTTGATGGACAGCCATTTTCAGGTCTCTCCAGAGATGTTCGATAGGGTTCAAGTCAGGGCTCTGGCTGGGCCACTCTAGGACATTCACAGAGTTGTCCCTAAGCCACTCCTGTGTTGCCTTGGCTTTGTGCTTGGGGTCATTGTCACTCTGGACTCTGGACTTCATTAAGGATATCTCAATATTTTGGCGCATTGAGTTTTTCCTTCTATTCTGACGAGTCCCTCGGTTCCTGCCGCTGAAAAACAGCCTCACAGCATGAGGCTGCTACCAGCACACTTTACTTTTGGGATGGTACTCTGCAGGTGATGAGCAGAGCTGGTTTCCTTCAAAACATGATTCTTAGAATTGAGGTTCATCAGACCAAAGAATCTTGTTTCTCGCAGTCTGAGGGTCATTTAGGTGCTGGTTTGCAAATTCCAAGGCTTTCATCTGTCTTCACTGAGGAAAGGATTGAGTTTAGTCACACCGCCATAAAGATCGGTGCCCAGATCGGTGGAGTGTTCTAGTGATGTTTGTCCTTCTGTAGGTTCCTCCCATCTGCATACATGATCATGGAGCTCAACTAGAGTGAGCATCAAGTTCTTGCTTACCGTTCTATACGAGGCCCTTCTCCATCAATTGCTCAGTTTGGCTGGGCAACCAGCTCTTGGAAGAATCCTGGTTGTGCCAAATTTTTTTCCATTTGAGAACTATGGAAGTCACTGTGCTCTTGGGATCCTTCAGTGCAGCAGAAAATTTTTGTAGCCTTCCCTAGATCTGTGCCTTACAATCCTGTCTCTAAGCTCTGCAGGCAGCTCCTGACTTTCATGCCTTGGCTTTCGCTCTGATATGCATTGTCAGCTGTGAGTCCTTTTATAGAGAGGTGTGTGCCTTTCCAAATCATGTCCAATCAATTCAGTTTACCACAGGTGGGCTCCAATCAAGGTGTAAAAACATCTCAGCAATGATCAAGAGAAATGGAAGGCACCTGAGCTAAATTTCAAGTGTTGTTGCAAAGGATCTGAATATTTATGTAAATGTGATATTTCAGTTTTTTCTTTTAATAAATTTACAGACGTTTCACTTTGTTTTCACTTTGTCATTATGAGGTGCAGAGTGTAAATTAATGAGAACAAAATGAATTTAAACAATTGTAGTATCATTCTGCAACAACTTTGCATTCTTAGGAAAAAAAAGGCTTAAGAATTAGGAAAATCTCTTCTTTTCCCTTGGAAATACAAGAGTCAACACCCTGAACCATGCTGAAATGGGAGCTTGGTCTGAGACCCAATGTTTGAAAGACACTCTGAAGCATTCTTACAATGACAGCTGTTATTTGAATACAGAGAGCAAAAAGGAATACTTCAACAATCTGTCATCAGCTAGACTGATGAGGGTACCTCTCCAAAGGCCTGTTAGCGGGAAAAAAATCGAGGGGCAGGAATCTGGCTGCAGTCTTCCCTTTGAAACCAATTATTTTCTCCATCCTGTCCAGCACTTAAGGCTTACAATATGTCACCTTTTATCCAAAGTGTCGAGTGAAGCACTAGAGCCTGGAGGTCAACTCCTCGTCCACTCGGATCAAGCTCATTTCGAATGCCTCATGAAGTCGGCGCCATGCTCTCGCATGGCTCGACCGTTTAATGCCAGATTAGCAGGAACTGGTTGCGAGCAATTCACCACCTCAATGTTCTGAAGGTCAAAAACCCTATTAATGTACAGTTAATGGCTTTCTCAACTTGTTTTGTTATAGTGCTTGTCAATCCTATCGATAGTTACACAGAGAGGAGCCTTTCCAGAATGGAGTCACGCAAGGTGAAACTGCATAATAATGTCCTGATTCGAAGCAAAACCCAACTTTCTTGAAGTCCTCAGCCACGATAAGAGTAGGAGGGTAAACAAGCTGATGTTCTCTTTAAAGATTCAGATCTGAACATCACAAAGTCTCCTCAAAAGGCCTCTACGTCTTTGTGTTTTATTGACAGGTCGACTAAAACAGCACTCATCTGTTCTGCAAGACTGTCCACTGCCGGATCAAAGGAAAATGCATCTTCTGCAAGGCGACAAACAAATGAGAAATGGCTCTTTGTGGAAGCTTGCGGGACTATCATGTGATGCTAACTGTCATACATGCATTATTCAATGGCAAGTAAACAAGAGAGGAAAGAAGAGCAAGACGTGTTTTGGCTCTCTACCAACTGTCTCATTAGCCTCACTCTGTCTTGGAAAAACAAACACTCACCAGGCTCACTGAAACACAGCCAGGTCTCACGTGGATGTGTTACATTCAGTCGCACAGACAGCTCCTCCAGTTAAACAACAGAAATCTCGTACTTACCTCACGCAGGATTCACCGCAGAGGCCTACGTTTCAAGCACCAGGGGCCAGTGATCTTCTCCGCATGGAGGGACAGCGTATTCAGACTTTCTGAGTGCCCCATCTGACACAAACACACCTGAGTCTGCTAATGAAGGCTCGGAGAAGTGTCTGGTAAGTAGATTCAGGTGTGTTGGCACCGAATTGTGCCAGAGCAACAACAGGACGCTTGACTGCTCCAGCTGAATCTGACAGATCGGCGCTGAGTAAAACCTGCAAGCGCTAGGTCGTCCGTAAAAGATGTGCAATAATTTTATACGATCATCTAGGTTAGGGTTGAGTGAATTTCTCCTAAGCATAAATTGAATTTATGTCAAAACATTAAAAAAATAAATATTAGAGCTGTGCATTTAGCAATTAGAACATCTCTCTCACACACACAGAGATAGATGATTATGATTTACCATTATGATGAAAAAAAATTCATTGAATATTGCTTTCTTGGGAACAATTTACAATAAGGTGTCATTTGTTAAAGGGGTCATTGGATGCAAACTTCACTTTTACATGTTGTTTGAACATTAAAGTGTGTTGGCAGTGTATGTACACATCTACCCTATAATGATAAAAATGTGGTGGTTTTTAATTAATCTGTAAAAATAATATCCCCTTTTTCAAATCGAGCCATTCTCAGATGCCTGTCGGTGTGAGGCCGCTCCCAAGATAGTTGATTGACATGAGCGTCTTACCTCAAACCTGTCAGCTGTAACAGTCAACCTCCATTGTTTCGATGCCAGAGCAGGAATGTAAGTTAGACAAGAATATCTCAGATTGAGCGATTGAGGTGTTGTGTTGCTGGATGTAATAATGAACGTAGTGGTCGTCATTTACTCCCGACATCTGAGCCGCAGAGGATTACATTTGTTTGTGAAGGGAATGCGCCTCCCGATCCACATAAATGCATCTATGTTTGCGCAAATCATTTGTGATTCAGCTTCACCTTCAGCAGAAGTGAGTATAAGTTTTTTTTTTATGAATTTCTGCAATCACCTTTCCTAATAACGTGCTAGTTAGCAAGTTTCGCGGCTAAACGCTTAATGCGGCTAAAGTAAACAATCTCTCAGAGCAGCAGAGAGAAGAGAGGGGCAGGGTGAGCAGAGCTCATTTGCATTTAAAGGAACAATCCCTCAGAATGGGATGATTTTTGCAGAGCTCATTTTGACAAGGTTAAAAGGGTGTTGTTTTACACAACCATTGAGAATTTTTAATCAAAGTATATTATAGACTTTTCATTAAGACCCTAAAGAATCATATCAACTTGATATTGATATGATAATGGGCATTAACTAACATGAACAAACAATGAACAATACATTTATTAGACTATTTATTAATCTTTGTTAATGTTAATGTTTATGTTAATGTTGCCGTTCATTATTTATTCATGTTAGTTCAAAGTGCATTAATGTTAATTAATGTATGCATTAGTAAATGCTGAAATTAGCGTTAACTAAGATGAATAAATGCTGTAGAACGATTGTTTATTCTTAGTTCATGTTAACTAATGTGGTTAACAAATGTTAACTAATGAACCTTGTTGTAAAGTGGGTAACACTTTAATGTAAGGTGTCCTTGGTACACGTTACATGTACTTACTATTATAATAAATATAGCTGCAAGCAGCGATTACTGGGGTTCGAGCGTTTGATGCATTTAAGCATAAGGAATAAGACATTACATATTATTCAGCAAGGCTGTACATTAAATCAATGATTAAAAAAGCATTTTTGGCAAATCCAAGCAATTGACCGTAGAACTATGATGTTTTTTTTTTTACATTTGTGAGCTGTGATCCGATCTTCTTAACTTTGTAAGCTCGTTTAGAATCACCTGTCACTTGTGCTCACCAGGTTTTGTGAAGTTTTGAGTTTTCCTTTAAGCTTTATAGGATTTTGGGTAAATTTGGACAGGCCCCTTTTATAAACGACCCCATTATAGCTTTTCAAAGTGTAAGTTTCCACATTTTTTGATAATTATTGACCTAGAGAGTCCAGAGAATTGTAGTGCAGTGTTTTTTTTTTTTCTAAATTGAGCAAAAAACCTAGGACTAGTTCGCAAAAGTATTTTTTTTTTTACATCTTCTCAATCATTTAACAAACAACTTGACTGACAGCAGTGGTTCTAGAGGCAAGGTTGTTCAGAATGAGGAGTTCTATTGTATGATGCAAATATTGCGTGACATACAATTGTTTACGCCCTTCAAAAACGTGACATCGCCCTGCAGTGGCCGATTTATTTCAAATTTCTCTCAGACCTTTGGGGCTGTGAGTCAAACAGGCCCACTGAGTTTCTTTTCAATCGGCTCCCATTAACCTTGTCTAACAGGTGCTCAAAATTCATCGTCCAATGGCGGCCAAATACGCAAATGTCCTTATAGGCACTTGTGGGACTGTGGACCAAGACTTTGCACACTCTTTTTCATGTTGATAGGACAAGTTGTTGTGCAGTTATAGCCATTTTTATGGGGTTTTTTTTCCCTCTTATAGTGCAACCTCCATGATTTTTCCCCTGTGACCTCAGATTGAGCTCTTACATAAGTGTTCTGCGTTTGGAGGAGATATCTCATTTGGTTCAGGAGTTATAGGCATTTTACTAAAAGTGGCCTTGCCCCTTTCAAATGTTTTGGCATCCCTTTGCGATGGTGAGTCACAAGTTCAACTTTTTTTTTTATAATTATTGATATTCACTTTCCAGAGAATGTTTCTGCACTGGTTTGGTTTTGGGTAAAAAAGTGAAAAGGTATAAATATGTACTTTCACAGTACTAAAATGTACCTTGAAGGTACTAATATGTACATTTTAGGGGTAGGTAAGGTACAAATCTTTTTTTCTGACAGTGTAGGTGTAGATTGCAAAACTAAATACACAAAAATTTCGGCTGGTTCACAATCAAATCTGAGGCATGTTTTTTGTCTGTCATGAGCCACTGATTCAAACATAGTAAGGTGCTTCAGCCTGCGATTTTCGGTTAGGAGTTATGAGTGATTTCGTACTTTTGATCGCTGTAGCGCCCCCATCGGGCCGATTGGGGTGAGTCTTGGTCACCTTGTACATGGTGTGAGTACTACCACCCCTCCAAGTTTCAAGTCTCTGAGACTAACAGTTTGGTCTACTCGATCAGTTTTATATAGTGATTGCTGATTCTTGGCCATTCTTACAATTACAATAGGGTTTCAGCGCTACACGCTTGAACCCCTAATAAATTATGCATAATTACACGCAAGTAACCCTAAACCAAACCCTAATCCTAACCCTAACCATATAGTAAGTACATGTAGTTAATTAATATTACTCAGTACTTAAATATATAATTAAACTGTATCAAAGATACCTTAAAATAACGGGTAACCGTAAAGTGTTAACTCTTTTCCTTGCGTGGTTACACTTTATTTTAAGGTCTCCTTGTTACATTGAGATTATACATTTAAGTACTGAGTTATATCTTACTATATGGTTAGGATTAGAGTTTGGTTTAGGTTTACTTGTGTGTAATTCTGCATAATTTATTGTTATTATAATAGTAAGTTCATGTAACGTGTAACAAGGACACCTTAAAATAAAGTGTTATCGCTTTATGTATGTTATGTTGCTGCATTTATTTAATCACAAATACAGTAAAATAGTAATACTGTGAAATATTATTAACATTCAAAATAACTTTTCTATTTGTTCTCATTTTAAGAAGTACTGTAATTTATTACTGTGATGGCAAAGCTGAATTTTCAGTATCATTACTCCAGTGTTCAGTGTCACATGATATTTCGGAATATTTTAATATGCTAATTTGGTACTCAAGAAACACTATTTGTAATTATCAGTATTGAAAGCAGTTACACTGCTAATATTTTTATGAAAACTGACTTTTTTTAAGATTTTTTAAAAGAATGTGATGATCAAAAGAGCAGCGTTTATTTTATAAAAATCTTTTGTAACATTGTAAATGTCTTGTAATTAAAACATTTTTTTAATAAAGTAATATAACTTCTAAGTCTGAATGTAATTTTTATTTTTCATGACTTTTTTTTTTTTTTTTTTTTGTCTGGCAGGTAAAAAAAAATGTCTGTCTGATTGTGTAAAAAAAGTAATATCACACCTCTCAAAAAGCTGCACAGTTTGAAGTATTATTCATGTCCATATTATAAACAGTGTACACATTTAAGTTAAAGTTTAATACTCAGGGTTTGAGGTTTGTAAAATCCTTAAGCTGAAGTATGAGCATTAGTAATTGAATTTGTTTATTATTATTATTTACAGTCTGTTTTTCCTTTTAATGTACAGGACAATGGAAAGCGGAGGGTAATTGGACAGCCACATGACGTACTGCCCACTGTTCCACAGCTCTGATGGAAGGTGATTTTTCCTGTGTAATTCAGTTTTGTCATAGATTCTGGACACATCCACTGTCATGGTGCCTTCAAGTAGCTGCACAGGTGCACATTATAAAAGCAGATCAGGCAGCACTGAACAGGGTGAGATTAGGTGAATTCTGCTGCGTGACACCCTGACACCAATCACAAACATCTCTTCCGAGGTTAATAATCAATGAACCTCATACAACTGTGATGTATCCACAACACATGGTTGTTTCAGAGTCTAGAATGAAATCAGTATGGCCGGACAGAATTGATTCAATCTTTGAATTGCTTTGCATTCCTTTTTTCTTTCTGTTGGATTCATAGCATCTGGCTACAGAGTAGAAGGATTTCAGCATTTTTATTATTACTGAAAAATGCATGTTTCTAATTAAAATTATTGGTGTAAAATTGTTCAGTTGATTTAAAGGTGAAGAGTGTAATCATTTCTTGGATTCCAGTTTAATGTGCAGAGTCAGCCATTCATAGATTAACTTTCTGCAGAGTTAAACACTATAGCTCTGTAAGGGCTTGCAAATTTCTCTTTTTGAGTGATCTGAGACACACATGCAATTTTCTATAAAATAAGAAATAAGAAACTCATTCCAAACTTTTGAATGTCAGTGTTACCATTAAAAAAAAAATATATATATATATATATATATATATAGTTTTTAGCTTTTTAATGGTTACACTGCAGTTCAAAAGTTTGTGATGAGTTTCATATGTTCATCAAGGCTGCATTAATTTGATCAAAAATACAGAAAAAAAAAACAGTAATATTGTGAAATATTATTGTAAAATAACGGTTTTCTATGTGAACTTCTTAAAATGTAATTTGTTCCTGTGATGCAAAACTGAATTTTAAGCATCATTACTCCAGTCTCAGTGTCACGTGATTCTTCAGAAATCATTCTAATATGCAGTTTATTCTGAAAACAGTGTTGAAAACAGTTGTGCTATATATACATATATACACACTGACCAAAATTCTAAACGCAATACTTTTGTTTTTGCCCCCATTTTTCATGAGCTGAACTCAAAGATCTAAGACTTCTTCTATGTACACAAAAGGCCTATTTCTCTCAAATATTGTTCACAAATCTGTCTAAATCTGTGTTAGTGAGCACTTCTCCTTTGCCAAGATAATCCATCCACCTCACAGGTGTGGCATATCAAGATGCTGATTAGACAGCATGATTATTGCACAGGTGTGCCTTAGGCAGGCCACAATAAAACGCCACTCTAAAATGTGCAGTTTTACTGTATTGGAGGGGTCCGGGGGGGTCCGAAAACCAGTCAGTATCTGGTGTTACCACCATTTGCCTCACGCAGTGCAACACATCTCCTTCACACAGAACTGATCAGGTTGTTGATTGTGGACTGTAGAATGTTGGTCCACTCCTCTTCAATGGCTGTGCGAAGTTGCTGGATATTGGCAGGAACTGGAAAACACTGTTGTATACGCCGATCCAGAGCATCCCAAACATGCTCAATGGGTGACATGTCCGGTGAGTATGCTGGCCATGCAAGAACTGGGATGTTTTCAGCTTCGAGGAATTGTGTACAGATCCTTGCAACATGGGGCCGTGCATTATCATGCTGCAACATGAGGTGATTGTTGTGGATGAATGGCACAACAATGGGCCTCAGGATCTCTTCACGGTATCTCTGTGCATTCAAAATGCCATCAATAAAATGCACCTGTGTTCGTTGTCCATAACATACTCCTGCCCATACCATAACCCCACCGCCACCATGGGCCACTCGATCCACAACGTTGACATCAGCAAACCGCTCACCCACACGACGCCATACACGCTGTCTGCCATCTGCCCTGTACAGTGAAAACCGGGATTCATTCGTGAAGAGAACACCTCTCCAAAGTGCCAGATGCCATAGAATGTGAGCATTTGCCCACTCAAGTCGGTTACGATGATGAACTGCAGTCAGGTCGAGACTCCGATGAGGATGATGAGCATGCAGATGAGCTTCCCTGAGATGGTTTCTGACAGTTTGTGCAGAAATTCTTTGGTTATGCAAACCGATTGTTGCAGCAGCTGTCCGGGTGGCTGGTCTCAGATGATCTTGGAGGTGAAGATGCTGGATGTGGAGGTCCTGGGCTGGTGTGGTTACACGTGTTCTGCAGTTGTGAGGCCGCTTGGATGTACTGCCAAATTCTCTGAAACACCTTTGGAGACGTCTTATGGTAGAGAAATGAACATTCAATTCACAGGCAACAGCTCTGGTGGACATTCCTGCAGTCAGCATGCCAATTGCACGCTCCCTCAAAACTTGCAACATCTGTGGCATTGTGCTGTGTGATAAAACTGCACATTTTATAGTGGCCTTTTATTGTGGCCAGCCTAAGGCACACCTGTGCAATAATCATGCTGTCTAATCAGTATCTTGATATGCCACACCTGTGAGGTGGATGGATTATCTCGGCAAAGTAGAAGAGCTCACTAACACAGATTTAGACAGATTGCGTTTATAATTTTGGTCAGTGTATACATATATCAGCTTGTAAATTTTTATATATTTATCCATTCAAAGACAATTTTATCCATATTGCAGGCACAATTGCTGATTACTTTTCATATAATTGTTACATTTGTCAAAGTTTTCAAGGTTAATGACATAAAATCTTAAACAATCTGAAAAAAAACTCACTACAAAAATAATCACTACAACGGTTTTCAACATTGAATATAAAAATAAATGTTTCTTGTGCAAATATCTATAATGGCTGCTGAAAATTCAGCTTTTACAGGAATAAATTGTATTTTAAAATATATTACAAACAATAATTCTGCAAAACTGTTTCATTATACTGCTATATACTGTTATACTGTTTCATTATACTGCTAGGCCATGGGGCAGGCGTGGCCTAATGGTTAGGGAGTCGGGCTTGTAACCGAAAGGTCCGGCAGGGATTGAGGGTGGGGGCAGTGAATAACCAGCGCTCTCTCCACCCTCAGTACCACGACTGAGGTGAGTCCCTTGAGCAAGGCACCGATCCCCCACACTGTAAAAAACAATTTGTTGAGTCAACTTAAAATAATTTATAACCTGGCTGCCTTAAAATTTTAAGTTCAGTCAACTCAAAAAAAGTTTATTGAACTTGAAATTTTCAATTATACTAAGTGACAACTTAGATAATTGAGTTGAATCAACTGAAAATTTTAAGGCAGCTGGGTTACTTACCCATCTGTTAAGTTTAGCAAACAGAAATATCTAAGTTGTTACTTAGTACAATTTAACATTTCAAGTTGAATAAACTTATTTTAGTTGACTGAACTTAAAATTTTGAGGCAGCAGGGTAACAAATTATTTTAAGCTGACTCTCAACAAATTGTGTTTTTTTTATTTTTTACAGTGCAACTGCTCCCTGGGCTACTACTGTGTGCGTGCACTTGGATGGGTTAAATGCAGAGCACAAATTCTAAGTATCGATCACCATACTTGGCCACACGACACGTCCTTTCCATTTATTTTGACTGTTTTTATGATCAAATAAATGCATCCTTGGTATGCATAAGAACCTTCTTTCAAAAACACTAAAAAACTGCAATTTTTCAACAGTAGTGTATGTCATTAAATAATCTGTACTTATAACTGCTGGATCTGATTACCAATTCTATAAACATTTCTGCTAATTTCTTTAGTGTTTCTGTACTGATTGCTGACTGACACTGCTGTGTAATTATTTCAATGAGTTTTTCTCTGGCCTGTTATTGTAGTGTCAACTACTTCAGATAAACACACCCCTCAACTGCACAGAAAAACAAAACAAACTGCGATTTATGGCTTTACATGTTCTCTTCCTGACAGTCTCTTCCTGTCTAAGTAGGTGGTTCTTGGCCAGAATTAGCTGTGGATCAGACTTTAGTCAGAAGTCTGGCTATGCAAGACAAAGTCTGCAATGAATCATTGCTGATTATGAACGTCTGCAGACATCCAGCATAGTACGTCACTCACCTGTACCCCCTGTGGTAAAAATGAAACTCTTGATAAAGTCTGACAGTGTGTTTTCATTTCCTCTAACGTAAACAATGAGCACGCTTCTGATTACTCAGTATGTGGGACTTGTAGATGTGTGTCTGTTTATTCACAGAAGCATTTTGCCCTCTTATCTTCTTTAATCTACGCAATGACAGCAGGTCTGCGTGTTGACACAACACAACACGACACAGTTCTCCTCGAGTGATGATGCTTGATGGCAGTGTTGATCAGATTCAGGAAGAGGAAAGAATATTCCATCCAATGATCCATATCTGCAATGTGCTTTTATGAAGTCATGACCTTGACTGAGACAGAGCCTGGTATTAGCTGATTTGTTCTTCTTATTTAATGGTGATGTGTGTATTTTCTTTTTTTTTTTTTTTAAATGTAAGCATTAATCCATCCCTTGAGTATCTTTTTCTCTTCTAGGAAGCTATCCAGGCAATGTTGGAATGTGGCTGCAGCAGAGGTGTAAGCTACTGCTGCTTGAGTAATTGTACTTCATTACTATACTTAAGTATCATTTGGGGAACTTGCACTTGAGTGCTATTGAAAGTGAATATTTGTGCTCTTTCTCAGTTGCATTGCAAGGTAAAGAATGATAGTGTTTTCTTCTTTTAATTTCCTTTAATTTCCTTTAGACCTTTAAAGTACAAAGCACAATTTTCACAGGTCAGTGAAGTCAAATGAAATTACTTCCACATCTGAACTTTTATGGAGTTAGTTGACATCCATTAACTAAAGTGTAAATCAGGAAGATTTCTTTGAACATTGAATTTCTCATTTTAAGCCTTCTGGCACTACTAAAGCATTGCTTGTTTTCATTAACAGTAATCTTAAGCAAATCTCAAATTGAATATAGTGTTTAAGTTGCAGTTTATTTAATAAAACAATAATGTGTTGGTTCAGCAACAAAAAATTTACTGTTTTCAATTGCCTTTTTACATTATGACAACCTCGAATAAAATTACATTCAACCAACAAACCACATTAAGTTAGAGGAACTTTATAATTTGTAGCATAAACAATTACTCAAAAATTAATTTAGAGTTGTAGCCCTGATCACCCGCTGATTTCCCCCTGATCTCAGCCCGACCTGTCGGAAAACTCGTTAAAAAGGTCACATGTTGTTTCTAAAAAGAACATTATTTTGTGTATTTGTTATAATGCAATGTGTTCACGCGGTTTAGAGTTCAAAAAACACATTATTTTCCACATACTGTACATTATTGTTGCTCTTCTCTGCCCCGCCTTTCTGAAATGTCATTATTGCAAAGCTCATCGTTCTGAAGAGCGTGATGTGCTCTGATTGGCCAGCTATTGGCCAAGTGCACTGTGATTGGCTGAATACCTCAAGCTTGTGACGGAAATGTTATGCCCCTTACCATGTTGTGATGCAACGAGACAAAAACAGTAAAACCTATTATAAATGAGGCATTTGTTGCATTCAGTGAGGACATAATTACTGATTTTAATTACTCATACTGTCTTTTTACGTCTTGCATTGAGTCGTGCTGTGTAAACATAAAACCATGCCTCCATTTGTGATCGTAGAAACAACCAGTGTTGGGCAAGTTACTCTGGAAATGTAATTAAATTAGTGATTACTGATTACTCCTTTGAAAAGTAATCAAATTTCTGTTCCTATCACTTTATTTCAAAAGTAATTAGTTACATTACTCATTATGTTATTTTTTTTTTCTGTACATCCACAAAATTTACGTGAAATAGTAAGCTTGTGTGTTGCCTACCATCCCAGCTTAAACGCTCCTATAAAATATTTGTTATTAACCGTTTAACTGTCACCGTCCAATCTGTGGGATGCCTAAGTTTACTTCACCATATTACAAATAAATCCTAATCCAATCATGACAAACTGTACATCATTGGAAAGGTCTAAGACTCCTAAATAGATATTTTACATATTTTTGTGTTACAAATTATGTAGGAAAAGTAATAGATTAATATATGTGAAGAGTGCAACTTAAAAAATCTACATCATAACATGAGTTCTGACCCTTGTCACAAAAATTTCCTTAGTTTCCTTTTTCCCTTTCACGCTTTAGATATCATAAGAAATTATATATCAGTTCAAAACTTAAAATCTCAAAATTCATCATTGAAATAAAATCAGACATTGCATTACCACGGAAAATGTACATCAAAATCGTATTACAATTGTATTGTTTTCATTCATGAATTATAAAAATCTAAGTCTGGATAGTGCATTTTTATGTCTGTGTTCAAAAATGGGAGTGACAGTTAAAGGGTTAAAGCATCAACATTCACAAACCACTGTTAGTTTAACTGCGTGCGTGGTTGGAGAATGCACAGCATTTAGAGCGGTGAGTGGATTCTCTGATTGTCCATTGCATTTCAGAAATCAACATTGTTCAATGCTGTAGACACGTGTTATAAATAGAAACTCTGCCTATGTTTACGCCTGTTAATCGTTTTTGTTTTAAATTAGTTGTTCTTGTTACTTTTGTGCAATACATGAATTAATTTGTCTTAGATATTTTATGTTTAGATAGTTCTATTTTGCGGGAGTCCCTCAAATCATTTTATTCTATCGCATCCCGCACACACATGAGTCTCTGCCCCCCTGCGCCCACACCCGCACTCGCCCATCAAGTCTTGTACTGCGCCGCTCTCTGTTGGTTCTGTTGCACCTTTCAGAGGTTTTAAATTGGTTATGGAGTTTTTCATGGTTAAAAAGGTTTTTTTCCCCTCTAATTGACAATGCACAATAACGTTCTTGCCTTTGACAGAAATAAACTAAAAATAATGATTGTATTTCCAGCTACAAAACACGCACTTTCCTCTCTCCATGCTGACTGAGTTTTCATTGGTAGTATCTGCCTCACAGGTGCTTTCCAGTCAAAGTAGGTCTCAGGTAGAGGACGTCGCATACTTGTAACTATACTCTAATTACTCATTTGGAAATTATACTGTTTAAATTACTCTGTTACTAAAGAAGAATCAAATTACCATAATGCGTTACAAAGTAATGCGTTACTGCCCAACACTGGAAACGACAAACAGCAAGCACTACTCTACACTGCTCAAAACTCGCATTTGAATAGTCAGTAGCAAATTCTTTAAATATGAAAACGTACTTACAGGCTGTGAGTCAGAAGCGCCAGACTGTCTTTGGAAAGTTGGAATTGCCCCACTTTATAGAAACAGCCATGTTCAGGAAACAATCTCCCGATAAAATGCACTGCACACACTCAAATATTTGCATTGTACTCTTCTGGAACAGTGTTGTAAATGTTACTTAACCACTGATTTCTAGTTTTTGTACTCATTTGGAAGGCCAAAGTAGTTTTGCTTTAGCAACGAAACACAGCATCCAAAAACTGGAATCTGAGGAAAAAAATCTAATTATTAAGAAAAAGTTGTCCAAATGAAGTTCTTAGCAATGCATATTAGTAATCAAAAATTAAGTTTTAATATATTTATGGTAGTAAATTTTCAAAATATCTTCATGGAACATGATCTTTAATTAATACCCTGATGCGGGGTGCTCAACCCTGTTCCTGGAGATCTGTCTTCCTGTGGAGTTCAGCTCCAACCCTAATCAAACACACCTGAACCAAATAATTAGGATCTGAAGATGCACTTGATAGTTACAGACAAGGTGTGTTTGATCAGGGCTGGAACTAAACTCTGCAGGAAGGTAGATCTCCAGTTGAGCACCCCTGCCCTAATGATTTTTGGTATAAAAAAAGAAATGGATCATTTTGACCAATACAATGTATTGTTGGCTATTGCTACAAATATTCCTGTGCTCCTTATGACTAGTTTTGTGGTCCAGGGTCACAAATGTCTCTTCCAAGCTTTATAAAGGCAGTGAATGGGGTTTAAAATTTTGAAGCAAAATAAAGTGCCTCCATCCATCATAAAAAGTACTCCACACGGTTCCAGGGGTTAATAAAGGTCTTCAGAAGGAAATTGATGCGTTTGTGTAAGAAAAATATTCATATTTAATATATAAACTATAACCTCTAGCTTTCGCTAACTGTCGTACATGAGTTCACGAGAGAGTGACATTCCAGCAGATGACGTAGGACGTCGGTGTAGCATAAGCAAAACCACAAACAAAACCGGTCACAAATTAGAAGTACAAAATAAGCATTTGTAAAGAAAAATAACTAAGGATTTTAATAAAAGCCAAATTAGACTGGTTTTCCTGCTGTAAACGAAACTTGGTTCTCATGAGACTAGCATATTCTCACTGTAGTTCATGTGCATGTGCACAGAAAGACACTTCAGACAGTGCAACAGTACTGAGTTCTCTTTCACACTTCAATGGACAAAAACACACAAAATTATCTCAAAATGCCCGTTGTAGGTGAATGACCTCGTAAACACGGTCTTAAATGAGTTGAAAGTCCTAAATTCACGTCAGATTTACATCACAGGCATCAGCTTTTAAAGAGACTTTGCTACTTTTGATGCAGTGTGGCACTGATGTAAATCAAAGAACAAAATGAAACAAAAAGATTTGACAGTATAAAAATATTGTTCATATTCGATTAATGACAATTAATTACAGAAAAATGTGTGATTAATTAGTAGGGCTGCCCTCGCCTAAAGATTTTTCTGGTTGACTAGTAGTCGTTCATTTTAAGAAATTTGTAGACTATCAGTCGCACGTCAAATAAACCATATAAATCATTATAATGAGCCTTTAATAGCTTTCATAGCCTAATAAGTGCTCAAGCGCATGCAAAAAAATAGCTTTAACTTTTTAATAATTTATTGATAAACTAGTGCTTTCTTTGTTTTCAGCTTAAGAGATGATGTCTGAGACACTGACGCGTCATCTCCACAGTCGTGGATGCGCCTACATGTTTCATACGGATTGCATAATCGGACAATATTTGTTTTCTATTTTAATTGATTCATTTAAAAGTAGACATTTCACTCTCTATAGACAGCATATATTTTTCATATCTGTAAGACAAGTATACACAGAGTTTTGAAGTTTCACGCTCAAGTTCACAGAGACTTGGATGGCACAAAGCGCATGCTGATTCCTTTAATTATTTTACAAAAGCGCAACGTTTTGTTGTTATTCTGAGTGCACACTAATAAATGTAGAGTTTTTAACAGATTCAAAAGATGTATTGCTTTTATCTGTATGACCAAAAGTGACAAGAGTATTTTAAGATCAAGTGACCGCACCGGCGTCTCCATCTGTCATGCAGTGATTGCGCTACGATTTAGCTCCACACTCGGCATTTGAATAGTGCACATTTCTAGGTTAACATTAGATTGAACGGCCATGTAAAGTTGCCACTACTTACATATTTCAGATAAAAAGCCATATTTAAGGTTGATGAATGATAAATGCGCGTTTGGATGTCCTGCCCGATGTTCTGTATTACCACATACCAGCCGTTAACAATATGTCTGTCACGTCGCTTACTGTTGATTAAGCGACTAATACAGTTTTGTTCGACCAAGCTTTTCCTGGTCAACTAAAGGTTAGTCGACTATTAGGAGACAGCCATATTAATTAGTTACCTTTTGTCCTATGTAGGATTTATTTTTGTATTATTTATTTATTTCATGCTTTTAAGATTCTTTCAATACGTAATCAAGCATTGGTATCACAAAAATACTATAATATGATGAAATACGAGTGTGATATATGCTGCTTGTAATATTGTTTATTAAAATACAGAAAAAGAATTTTGATGGCAGTCAGTAGAGAAAACCGAAGAAGGACTAGCGAGTGCGACTAACCAACTAAACCTTGAGACCTTGATTTAAAACATTGCAGGAGGGAGAGTCGTTATTTTTGTGGTTTTTCTGGTGACTCTTATGACACAGAAATTAACCTCTTCACCTTTAAATAAGAAAAAGAATGATGTGATCTGAAAGGAGGATAATGTTGGAAACTTGAGGAAGAAAGAGACTGAGGGAGAGAGATTATCTGTGAGTGTTCTTCTGATGTGTAATTGGCCTCTTAAGATGGGGAAAGCGAAAGCTGATGCAACAATAACGTCCCAGTTCCTCCTCTCTCAGCATGTAAACAAGGCTCGACTTTTGTAAGCCAAAAAACCAGACAGTGATCGATCGATGTGATTCTAGGAAAAGAGCAGAAGGATGATGTGCGTGCTGGAAGGCCAAGATCAAACCCAGATGGACCCGTGCGTCCCGTATAAGAGTATCAGTCTCAGCTGTATGCCGCACACTTCCTCAGTCCACAGGCAGCCTGATGGGGGCTTATCTCTCTCCCCCCTGCCTGCGCTGATTACGGGCATGCCAGAGCTGTGTGTCCTGCTCTAATAGTGCTGCCCACTCACTCACAATTAGCCGTGATCATTACCACCCCGCTCGAAGGAGATTAACTCAGCCTTCATTTGTTTGGGGTTTACAGAGCTGCTCTCTCACACCGAGGTGAGTCATGGCAGGAGGAGATTCAAAAGACACAATATTGCCATCTGTTGGAAGCCTGCCGGAGCTCCGAGAACATATTAGGGAAAGAGGTAGAAAGATGAAAGAAGGGAATATGGAAAATGATTTGTGTGCACTGGTGACACGTGACACTCGATCAAAGTTCTAGTAATGCCGTGTCACAATCGCAGATGTAGACTGCCTCTGTGATTATAATGGGAGAAACTGTGCTAAATTGTAATACAACGAGAAATCAAGGCATAATGAGTGATTATTAATTGGCTTGTGCAGACATTTATTGTTAATCTTCCAAGAACATGTTCTTAATATTGACGAGCAAAGCCTTCACCTCAGTATGATATGTAAATTATTGCATATAGATATACAATAAAATGTGAGACATAGTGTCATAAATGAATTAAGCTAAAAATAATTCATAGGGGGTTTTCAAACCACCAGATGACTGCTAGGAACTTTACAGAAAAATGCTAATAATAATTAGGGGGTTTCGATTCGATTCGATTCTGAATCACAATTCAGTTTCTGATTCAATTCGATATTGATTATTGTAGATTTATATCAGGTACAGTACATGCTAAATTTTCTTAACAACAACAAAAAAAGTCTCTCGACTAATGCTGTAAAATAATATTGAGAGTCAGTTGGTACTACATTACTATAATATTGAAGGTTAAAATTAGCATTAACATTAACATTACATAAAAACGCTTTATTTACACTCAAAACTTAACAGGATTTATTCAAACATAAATTAAACATTGAAGAACAGTAAAAAAATTATAATGACTATAGCTTTAAGGCATTTAAGCACATATGAAAAAATACATTATTTAGCAAGCTTGTAACCACCTAAATCAATGATTTAAAAAGCATTTTTTTAAATCCAGATAATTTCCCATAGAAATATTATGTTTTTAACTGTTATGACTATTATAGTGCCAGCTAAAACTCTGCATGCTTGTTTAGAATCACCCGTCACATGTGCTCAGCGTGTTTTGTGAAGTTTTAAGTTTTCCTTTAGGCTTTATAGGATTTTGGGTAAATTTGGACAGGCCCCTTTTCTAAACGATCCTGTTATAGGTTCTCAAAGGGTAAATTTCAACTTTTTTTGATAATTATTGACCTAGAGAGTCCAGAGAATTGTACTGTAGTGTTTTTTTCTAGGTGCAGTAAAAACCTTCTCAATCATTTAAGAAACGATTAGATTGACAGCAGTTGTTCTAGAGGCAAATTTGTCCATCTATTGTATGATATGAATAACGTGCATATGTTTGAAAAAAATGTGTGATGTAGAAATAATTTATGTCTTTGAAAAATGCAATATCGCCCTGCAGTGGGTAATTTCTTTCAAATTTCTCTCAGACCTTTGGGGCCGTGAGTCAAACAGGTCCACCAATTTTAGTTACGGTCTGCCTCCGTTAACCTTGTCTAACAGGTGCTCAAATTTCATTGGCCAATGGCGGGCATGTTTTTTGAGATACACAAATTTCCTTATATACACTTGTGGGACTTTGGACCAAGACTGTGCACACAAATTTTCATGTTGATAGGACAAATGGTTGCACCGTTATAGCCATTTTTATGTTTTTCCCCTCTAATAGCACCCCCAAGTGGCCAAGCTCAATGATTTTTTTCCCTGTGGACTCAGATTGAGCAAAAGTGTTCTGAGTTTGGTGGAGATATCTCATTCAGTTCATGAGTTCTAGGCATTTTACTAAAAGTATCCCTCCCCCTTTCAAACATTTGAGACGACGACGAGTTGTAAGTTCAACTTTTTTGGATAATTACTGATATTCACTCTCCAGAGAATCTTTCTGCACTGGTTTGGTTTCGATCGGGCAAAAAATCTTGAACTAGTTTGTAACTGGTTTTTCAAAAAATGCAAAATACCTGCTAGGATCATGATCGAATCTGAGATCTGCGTTTTGTCTGGCGTGAGCCAAGGATTCCAACAACATAAAACACTTGGGCCTGCAAATGACGGATTAGGGGTTATTATTACTAATATTAGTTATGTATTACTTTTGACCGCTGTTGTGCACCCGTCAGGCCGATTGGGGCAAGCCTCAGTCACATTGTAGGCGGTGTGAGTACTACCATCCCTCCAAGTTTCAAGTCTCTACAACTTACAGTGTGGTCTGCACGATAAGTTTTACATGGAGATTGCTAATCCATGACCATTCTAACAATTTCAGCGCTACATGCTTGAACTCCTAAATATGTTATATGGTGCATATATTTAGCAAAATGCTCTTCTCTAGAGTTTATTTTTCTAACTGACTAATGAGTTTTTGGTCATCAAATATTTTTTCTGACGTAATGTTACGTGACGTTGTTTACAAGCTGTTATAGTGATGTCTTTCCACGTTTGAAACATTCCCCAAGAGAGGATATGGATTTCGATAAGTCGTAGTCTTTCTTTTAACAGACCTCTGGATGTTTATTCATATTTATTTTTTTGCTGTAACTGGTATTAAAGCGGAGATGATCAGTTCACGCGCACGTCACGCTGCAGCTTCTTTTGAACTGAGATGCTACAGCGATCTGTCACTCCACATTAAATAGCCCCAAGTCAGTATTTATTGTTTGAATGTTGTAATAAAATGTACAGAATTTGAAATCTGGGCCTTTGTTTCTCTTTGCAAAGATATCGTCATACTGTATTGGATGGTCTGTGGAAATTTTGAAATCCCCTGGTGTAGGTAACCAGAATGTGTTTCTCTCACACTCAATCTTATGATGACATTCTATTACATGATTATACCTGTTTCTTTGTCATTCCTGTTCATATGCAACGAACGTCTCACCAGACATTGGAGCGTAAATGCATTTGGAATGCATAAATCATCAGCTTGACATTTGAATGCTTCTGAGCAGTGCATGTTAATGGAATAACTTCAGAATACAAATGACTTCGATGCTTTATGATGTATTGAAGAGCAAAACGGGGCGTTTTAGCTTAGGACAGGCACAAAAAAGAAAGCTAATCTGACATGGCTGTTATAAATGCATAAATGTTGGATTTGGCTAACATTTCGGCTCCCTCTTTATTTCTTACAGGGCATTTTTTTGCCCCGCTGTAACCTGTACATTTCTGGTATCATTAAACAGGAGATTGTTTGTGATTGATTGTGATCGTTCTGGGAGGTTCTTCTGTGATGCTGGGACCAGGATGCCACATTTCTCCCTCTGTGAGTACATGCAGCCTCTCTGCTGTAAATAACACATTCATCGTTGTGCCGCTGCTTCCTCCTGCCAACCCTCTGCTGATACACTGTGACGTTCTGTGTGATTAGGAGCTCTCAAAGCAGACCGACCGGCCGTGACTTCAAAATTAGTGAGTCGGTTTCTAGAAGCTTCATTTTGCTTCCCATCCACTTAACATTTCTGCTCATCACATTCACAAAAAAATTACACTTCAAAAAGCATCTGTTACTACTCTGAACCAAAAGCATCTGTGTCTGTATTTTCTATGCAATTACACTGAATGGGGACTGAAGCTTTCAAGCTTCAAAAAGGAATGGAAAAGCTCTATTAAAGTGTCGTAACAGTGGTCCACAGGACTTGTGGGCTGTATACTCTTTTTAAGTGATATGATAGCTTTATGTAAAAAACAAACTGAAATTAACTAGTTGTTTGCTCAAAGTCGTGACATCAGGCTGGTTTTGTCAACCTAATCAAGCAATCAGTGTTTTCATAAAAACGTTTGATCCTGTTAATTGCCTTGCATCATTACTCCAGTCTTCAGAGTCAAATGATCCTTCAGAAATCATTCTAATATGCTGATTTGCTGTTCAAGAAACCATTTTCTTCTTATTATTATCAATACTCATTTTTTGAGCAGCCAATCAGAATATTAGAATGATTTCTGAAGGATCATGTGACTGGAGTAATAATGCAAAAAATCCAGCTTTGAAATCACAGGAATAAATTCCGTTAAAATATATTCAAATAGAAAACAGTTATTTAAAAGAGTAAAAATATTTCAAAATTTTACTATTTTTGCTGTACTTTGAATCAAATAAATGCAGGCTTGGTGAGTAGAAGAAACTTCATAAAAAAAATAAATAAAAAAAAAAAACATTAAAAATCTTAAATATAATATAATGTAATATAAACTTTTGACTGGTAGTATATAATATTGTTTTTTTTCCAGTTAAAAAGTTGTCTTGTTTGAATCAGGGGAGAAATATGCACAGATCAAGGATTGTTTACAAGCAAAAACAGTCCAAAACACTTCTAATTATGGATTACGAACTTGTATTTTGGCCAGAAGTGACATTAAATGAAGTTAAACTCCGTGATGGATTTGTTTCTTAAAAACATACAGCTTTTCAGATCACAAGATGTTAACTGATGGAGTCATGTGGTTTATTCTGATGTTTTTATCAGTTTGACATTGCCCAAATATATGTGCACACATGTTGCATAAATTTGTGTTTGAAAAGCCAGTGGATTTCAGCAAAGCGAAGTTTAGATTATTTAGCACTAGCAAAGAATTGGTCCTAGAGTAAGACAGATACTAAAGCACACTTCCAGTCCGAGTAGATTAGATTTATGATAACCAGCACTTAAGTGCTCTGATGCTTATTGTTTTTCTGTAGTGAGTTATTAAATTCAAGACCAAACGTGAAATGCATTATTTATTTGATTTAATATAGCTTCTGCCAGGGAGAGAGTTTGTTATTATGCTTACCCATGCCCTTACATATCAAAGCCCTTCAAGCTGATAGTTTTCACGCACCGCTATAAATGATGCATCGGAAATTATCACTGGGGGAAATTAAATAGACCGATAAGCTAGATGTATTGGGTTAGTCGCATTAACCTGTGAGGGATATTACCTTTGGCTCCATGGAACACTCAGCTTATGCTGTTGAGATGCTATCACCTATAAAGATTAAGAATCGAAGAGATCTCAAACGATAAATCACCAAGCTTCACAGGTGTCCTAAATGGTATATATATATATTTTTTAAATGAGAGTTAGAATACATTTATTAATGTTTCGTTTGACTATAAATACATATGTAATTTTTAAAATTTACATCAAAGATCTGATTTTACTGTTGACTCACTATATTCCACATCTTCTGAAGTCAAGAACTTCTAGTTTGAAGTTGTTAAAGGGTTCGTTTACCCAAAAATGAAAATTCTATTCATTAATTACTCACCCACATGTCGTTCCAAACCTGTAAGACCTTCGATCATCTTCAGGACACAAATTAAGATTTCTGATGAAATCTGAGAGCTTTCTGACCCTGCATAGACAGCAACGCAACTACTACATTCAAGGCCCAGAAAGGTAGTAAGGACATTGTTAAAATAGTCCATGTGACATCAGTGGTTCAACCGTAATGTTATGACACACAGGGGGTAAAAAAGCAAACATGGGCCAATGCAACACATATTTAAAAAGGTCCACACCATTTCCCTCACAGTGTTACTTTATTTAGAGCTGTAATGCCTTGCCCTGAGGAGCAAGATTGAGTAAAAACTTCTTTCACAGTGAGAGAGAGAGAGAGAAAAAAAAGTGTGAAATTCGTTTTTAAAATGAATGCTGCATGCCACTTTTCCTTTCATCACTTATTCATTGAGAGCAAATGTTTTTCTCCATAACCGTGCTGCAGTTTCCCATATGCTCTGTTAGTCTGACATCTTGAAGCAGTGCAGGTGCTTTAGCATTCCACAGAAACACTTGCTGCTTTTTCTCTCTATGTACCTACACACAGTTGTTTAATATTGTGAAGGGAGAAGAATGCTGGCTCTTTGGGTCCGCCTGGGGCTGCGATGGACGAGGAGATGTTAGGTGGCAGGCAGTGCTCCCAGGTTTCTTTAACACAAGAGTTGAAGAAATATCAACTTGGGTATTGGTGTTAGATTGCTGTCTGTAGAAACTCTGTTATTGTTGTCAACTTTATGTAAGCGTCTTTTGCCTCAAGGTCTAATAAGCGGCATAAAAGCGTATGAATCATCTGTTTACATGCATTGCAAGACAGTGACATTGTCTGTGGAAATACTGTGCTGAAATCAATCTCTATAGAAAGTCAATCAAAAGATTTCCTACATTTCATAATCTGAAACTTAACTTGAACGCCTTCTGGCTAAAAGCTACTCGTTTTCTGTTGCGGATCACACATTGTACTCCCACTGTGTAAAAAGTCAGCACATGTCCATTATGATTTGTGCTCAGTTTCCAGAAATACTCATATTACACCTTTCGTTTTCAAATTTCTTGATCTGTTAGCTGTACCTGCTTAAAACAAATTGAAGTTGCCATTTCTGGTCTGCAATATCACTAAAAGCCCAGATCCAGCTTCCAAACACAGGTAAGCTTGATAAATCACCTTCAATATTTCCGTCCAAGTTTATTTTATTTATAAAATGCATGTCATTTTGAAATATGCATTTATAAATTACAAACACTGATTTCCTGAACTTCAATTCTAGCCTTGCTGAGTAACTAAACTCTTGCTGATAAATTAATTGACATGAAACACTTGCATCTTTCGCTGACGCAGGTATCATCACAACCCAATATATGCAGCCCTGCTGTTTTAATATGAACTCCAGCCATGAAAAGATGTGTAAATAAATATAATAAATGTCAAAAGAATTACGACCTCTCTCATCTCTCTCATCTCGCCTTCCATACACAGTCAGCTTGATATAGGCCTCTATACAGAGACCCCGTCTGGGTCTGAAAAGAACGATAAACTCTTTCTTTTAGCCTTGATGAAAGCTGTTCTGCTCTCACAGAAGGTTGTAAATATATGCCATTAAATTGAACGATAAATATACAGTAGGAGTGAAGACTTAACTTCCTAATTCCAGATGAGCGGCTCAGATCCTCAGATCCCTGTAGGCGATTTGCTGCTTAATTTTTACAGAGGTTGTAAGAGACAAAAAAAACAGAATTGTTTGATTCAGATGGGATTTAAATCTCAAGACACGTCTCCGAAACATGAATTTACCTGACCCTTTTCAGAAAAAAAAAAAACTATTCCCATTCTTTGCTTTTCCTTTGTACACTGAGCCGTCATCCTTGAAAGACCCAGCCACAGTCTGATCAGAGAATGAAGCAAAGGTCAGAGGAGAAGTCAGACGAGGTGACACCGCACTTCCACCGGGAGCCCGACACAGTGATGCAGATCGTAATGATGCGCATATTCCACCTGTCAATCATGCCTCGACAGAAAAGAAAAGGTTGAGAGCGATGACGCAGACGGCCTTTTTCCAGACGGCTGAAATTTACCGCAGGTCAACAGAGAAGATCAACTTCAAACCGCATGCTTGTTTGCGCTCACTCGTTATTTCAACACAGACAGCGATAACAACAAATCACAACTGCTATAGCAACAACCAAAACAAGGAAGCAAATAAGACAGATAAATGCGCCGTTTCGACAAACAGCTTTGCGTCTCCTTTGAGACCTCCTCATTTACTGTGTCATGTATGAGGTGCACTACAAAGACTCAACAAGTTTCCAACTAAAACGGGGCTTCTTTTATCATGGCAGGTCTGTACAAAGATCACAGTGAAATTGAGATGCTTCAAAACATCACAGGGACAGAGATTGAGAAGTGTCTTGTAGAAGCGCACAGCGTGAACGACAGACTCCCATGATAGTGTTCAACAGAAGAGTGTCAATTCCCATCTAACCCCTCATCACTAAGAGGATGTTGAGCGCAGGCACAGAGAGACAAGGCCACTTAACAGATTGTTATCATGATGCTGAAACTAGCAGCTACTTGCAGACGCGTCATGCCCATTCACACTTACATTCCAGAGCAAGTGGCGTTTGAATGCAACATGCAGCAAAATTGCTGTTCCGACATTATATTATGTTTGAATTGAAAGCAGGTTCACTTCTGAACCGGAAATTACTTTCCTTTTTTACTGACGTCACACAGACTAATGGCATGTGGCCTTGTTTCATTCTGTATGTGTGACCCTGGACCACAAAACAAGTCATAAGGGTCAGTTTTTTTAAATTGAGATTTATACATCATCTGAAAGCTGATTAAAGAAGTTAGAATAGTTTGTTAGGATAGGACAATATTTGGCCGAGATACAACTATTTGAAAATCTGGAATCTGAGGGTGCAAAAAAATCCAAATATTGAGAAAATCGCCTTTAAGGGTATCCAAATGAAGTCCTTAGCAATGCATATTACTAATCGAAAATTAAGTTTTGATATATTTACGGTAGGAAATGTTCAAAATATATAACGGAACATGATCTTTACTTAATATCCTAATGAGTTTTGGCATAAAAAAAAAAAAAAATACGGTGTATTGTTGGCTATTGCTACAAACATACCAGTGCTACTTATGGTTTTGTGGTCCAGGGTCACATATAATTGCACCACTTTTCATTAATCAACTGGATAAAATCAAGTTCCACATTTTATTCTTGTTGCATAACCTTTGCATCACATTTTATGTCACATTACACAGTAAAAGGGTTTGTGAACTGCAATTCACATTACTTTAAGATGAGTTTTAAACCATTAAATCATTAATATTGCGAAAGGATTTGATGAGAAGCAGCAAAATGTTCCAGAGGCATGGCACCGCAAACCGAAGAAGGCACAGTCTCCCTTAAATTTTAAACAGGACCTGGGAACAGTCAGAAATAGGCTATTTGATGCCTGTGGACAAGCATCAGAAATGTAATGTGGTGTCAAGCTTGGTTCCATTCAGAAGCTTTGCAGAGGCATTTCATATTACGAATCACAATAATCATGTCTGGATTAAAAAAGAAGCATGTATTGTGTAGCACAGACCTCTTTTTTTTTAATACTTTATTTATAGACATTTCTATTAACAGAAAAAGAAGAAGAATAAATGCAACAAAAAGAAAAAAAACATCCCAGCATTCCTTTGTGCGGCTTTAACAGCAGAAACAAATAGCTAACAGTTCAAAGGCAACATAAACATCTTCAAAACAACAAACAAATGTGCAGCAGCAGTGTACATATCTAGGGTATAAGGTACATTCATAGATATAACAATTAGAAAATGAAATAAATATATAAACAAACAAATCAATAAGTAAAAGAAATAGGAAATTAACCACCTTATACATGCAATCAGAGTTATATTTAAAAAAAAGAGAACTAAGTTTTGTTTACAGCAAAGGAAAACCTCCGATATTTTTCTTTACAAATCCTCATTTTGTACTTCTAATTCTTGACCGGTGTTTTGTTTTGCTCTCTGCACTACACTTCCATGTTCGCCTAAGTCCTACATCATCCGCTGGAACACGTCTCTCTCGTGAATGTGTGTATGACAGTTAGTGGAAGATAGAGATTACAGATTATGAAGTTTTAAATATGAATATTTTTCTTACACAAACACATTGATTGGTTTTAGTAGGCTTTTATTAACCCCCAGCCATGTGGAATATGTTTTATGATGGATGGATGGACTTAATTTTGCTTCAAAATCTCAACAGCCATTCACTGCCATTATAAAGCTTGGAAGAGCCAGGACATTTTTAATATAACTCTAATAGCTTTCATCTAAAAGAAGAAAGTCATATACACCTAGTATGGCTTGAGGGTGAGTAAATCATGGGGTAATTTTCATTTTTGGGTGAACTGTCCTTTTAAGTAAGTCACTTAATGTATAGCAACACTGGCTCGACCAATGGTGGGAGATTGGGGTGGAATTATCTGGCTGATCCCTGGCAGATGATGGCATGTCCTGATTCTGCTGAGTTAGATGTGTTCCTGGGTCAACATATTTTGTTGAAAAATTTAATCTTGACCACATCCCTACACCTAAACCTAACCTTACCCATGAGTAATCCCTAAAATCAGAGGAAATGACAGATAAATGACACTGATGTACAAGCACCAAACACTGATTGTAAGCCTAAACTTCACAAAAACTATAAACTGTTTTTTTCAAATCTGATTGGTTAATCACAATGTTGTTCCAGGGTCAACAAAGATGTTGATCCAGGAACATGTCATACTTGGTAAAATCAGGTTCTGCGCAGATGATGGATGCGTTCGGGAAACCTGTTTAAAAACAATAATTGTATTTGCACTTCCATTTAGACAATTACTGTTTCTGTCTCTTTACAAGAATTGTTAATTTAGACAGTAAATCATCTCTTTGCTCTAGTAACTGGTGCAACCTTTACGAAAATTAACCATGGTTTTATTATAGTAAATATGTAGTAACCATGTTTTTTTGGCGTGTTGATTACCATTTGTAAAACCACAGTTTTACTGCCAATACCATGGTTAAACTATGGTTAGAATTCCAAAACCATGGTTAATTTGTAGTTACCATGGTATGAAAGTTAATGAAAATTAACCTTTTTTTTTTTTTTTTAATTTGTAGTAAAACCATGGTTAATTTTCATAAGGAAAGTCACATGAGCATGGAAAATGTGTCGAGGGAGCTTCACTAGAACAACAGTAAACGGTAGATATACGAGATGCAACCCTTAAAGGGGTCATCGGATGCCCATTTTCCACAAGTTGATATGATTCTGTAGGGTCTTAATGAAAAGTCTCTAATATACTTCGATTAAAAATTCTCAATGGTTTTGTAAAACAACACCCTTTTTACCTTGCCAAAATCAGCTCTGCAAAAATAATCTCATTCTAAGGGGTTGTACCTTTAAATGCAAATGAGCTCTGCTCACCCCGCCCCTCTCTTCTCTCAGTGGAAAGACGATCTTGTTTACATTAGCCGATAAATTTCCTAACTACCACGTTATAAGGAAAGGCGATCGCAAAGATTCATAAAAAAACGCTTATACTCACTTCTGTTGTAAGTGAAGCTGGATCATGAATGATTCGCGCAAACATAGACGGATATATGTAGATCGGGAGGCGCATTCCATTCACAAACAAAGGTAATCCACTGCATCTTCAGCGGCTCAGATGTCGGGAGTAAATGACGACCACTATGTTCATTATTACATCCAGCAACACAACACCTCAATCGCTCAATCGGAGATATTCTTGTCTAACTTACATCCCTGCTCCGGCATCAAAAAAAAACATGGAAAGTTACTGGACTGTGACAGCTGGTCTAAGGTAAAAGCTCATGTCAATTAACTATTGTGGGAGCGGCATCTGTCCGTGTGACGGCACACTGACGGGCATCTGAGAACGGCTTGATTTTAAAAAGGGGATATTATTTTTACAGATTAATTAAAAACCACTGCATGGATTTTTATCATTATAGGGTAGATTTGTACATACACTGCCAACACACATTAATGTTCAAACAACATGAAAAAGTGAACTTAGCATCCGATGACCCCTTTAATACGACATGATTAAAGGGATAGTTCACCCAAAAATTAAAATTCTGTCATTAATTACTCACCCTCATGTTGTTCCAAACAAATAAGACCTCATCTTTGGATCAAATTGAAATCCTAGAGCTTTCTGACTCCGCATAGACAAAGAAATAATAACTTTATTCAGCAATTTCTTCTCTTGCATGTCATTCTGTACATAACAGCACCACAATGTATGTATGTGGTGCTGCTGACTAGATGCTCTGCTCCTTGTATACATTATTTTTGTTTTCTTCGGATCACATTTAAATGTGCATAAAATACTTAATTTTTATATGTGCTGCCAGCCTTAACCCTTGCCATATTGCTGCATTCAGAGTTCTATTTAGGTATGATAGAACTGTTGAAATTCATTTATTTCGACAGCTAATCGAATGTTAAGCATTCAATATTTTCTTCAGTTGTAAGGTTTTGAAACTGATCTTACAGACTGAATATATAAAATTCAATAAAAATTGACTAATCTTTGCACTGTGCAGTTATCTGCATTTCTCATCCATTAGAATGCAGTAAACAAAAACATGCTTTTGGGGTGTTGAGTACAAGGCTAACTGAGCAAGTGTAGACTTTTTACAGTGTAAACTTTTTTCTATTAATATGCCTTGAGATGGGGAATAAAATGTCAAAAAATGTAAGATTCACTCAGTATTACTTGATCTATTCCACCACCAGTTTTGTTTAGTAGGCACTAATAAACGCAAGCTGATTTTTGAAAAAATTAAGATTTCTGTGCTACCCTAGACTTGGTGCTGACCCCTGCTTGACCTCCTATAAAAATATCCTGGATCCACCACAGAATAAATATGAAATAAAAAAATATCAATACATGAACATGAAATTAATTTTAAAAAATAAATAGGACTTTATAAATTAATGTTGCTATGCATCACACTAACAAATGTTAAATAGGTGATAGACTGTTATGTGTTGCTGATATTTTTTCTTCTTTTTTTGTATTAAAATTGTTCTGAACAAACACTTCAAAAAATTATGATTTTAAAGTACTACAGTTATTGTTTCCCCTAATGCTAGACATTTTCTCAAAACAAACAAAGCTATTAGACTATTCGTTCTGGCAACTGCTTGTTGATTCTGGCACACAGCCGAGTGAATTGACAGGAAACAAAGCGGCACTGATTGTCATGACAACGACAAAGTTTTAGTACACAGCATTTCATTTCAGTGGGTCAGAGCTGCATGTTTTAGTACCGCTTTTATGCACCATTTCATTTTTACACAGAATCTGGAGCCCCTCAGAGCAGGCTTGCATCAGCTATCTAAAAACGCCTTGAAAGATGCTTTTAAAATCTGTAATTTCATTTATTATTTGACAGTGATGACTAATACAATTAGCTTTACTTTACAATTACTACCATGTAGCTAAAGAAACTCATTCAACTTTAAACGTGCCTCAGGCAGTCAAACAAAGCTTGTAAGGCAGAATTCTGACTTGATTTTGGTGGAAAATGGAGCTGGAGCAAATATGTGTGATGAAATATGTAATATGTATTTGCTGTTTGATAGTTATTGACTTTTAAGCTTAACACTACATGCATAATCAAATATTTGGTTTAAAATTACAGTGAGTGTTTACATGTTTAGAGCTAAATGTTACATTTGTGCCACATTGAGAAGATATTCTGACTTTAATCTTTAAAGATAAAACAGACATTTCGAAGGTTCGGGGCATTATATAACACAAAATGCACCGTAATAACATAATTATAACTTTTAAAGCGAAGCGTTCTAAATGACTGACTTTTCCAGCCGTCTGAAGCCTCGTTTCTTTTCACAGCACTGGCTCTTTGCTCGTTAGATTGGCGCATTGATTTTGTGATCTTCTGCAGGGGAAATGCGGGATAGTAAGAGTTTAATGAATTGCTCGTTATTCGGTGCTTTTCCAAGAGTCTCAAGGCACCAAATGACTCAGAATGCAAGTCGAACTGAAAGGAAAATGCTAGTGCATGTTTCTTGCAGCAGTACCTTATAAATATTCCCCAAAATAAAGCATCTCCACAAACAAGCTTCCAGCTTCTCTTGCTCCAGCACTGCTGTGTGGTTTTGGTTGACATACAGCAGACATCAGAGAAGCTTCAGCCATCAGCAGCAGTGCTGCCAGATTCGGAGGCAGAGAGCTGGGGGTGTTCTTCAAGAACGTATCCCTGGATCTCTGCCTGAGCTGAAGACACCAGGATAGTCAGTGTGTGTGACTCTCCTGCAGTCCAACTTCTCAGGGACTGCCAGAGATCTGATAGAAATGAAGAAACATGGCACTGGAGCTCTCCTCATCTTTATGCAAAGCCAAGTTTAGGACAGGATTATTATTAAACCAAGTTTGCAGTGTTGGGCAAGTCACTGAAATAGCAGGCGGGCAGCATGTGTGTGTGTGTGTGTTGTGGTCAGAGGGTGAATCTAACAACCCAGCAGCATAAGGTCCCTGTGGAAGGCAACTCACTGGTCAAAGCAGACTCACATATGAGAAGCATCATAAGGGATAATGCTAATGTGTTTCTATATTGATTAACATTTTCCTATATAAAAAAAATCCACTGCCAGCTAATTAATTAACATAAACATATGCCAAGATAAGGTAAGAGACATAACATTAGAAGTGGGATGATTATGTAAGTGCCAATTATCAACACCGTGTCCAATATAGTATAAAAGTAATGAAGATTAAGCCATTAACACATATTCTTTTTATAAT
This sequence comes from Cirrhinus mrigala, assembly GCA_036247105.1. Classification (NCBI taxonomy): domain Eukaryota; kingdom Metazoa; phylum Chordata; class Actinopteri; order Cypriniformes; family Cyprinidae; genus Cirrhinus; species Cirrhinus mrigala. Next base: position 20,076,764 of record CM070020.1, read on the forward strand.
TAAACAGTGGAACATCACCTATTATGATTAAAGGCTGTAATGCACACAACTTTAGCACATATTTTTGCTCAGATTTACAGTCTGGATGTGTCGACATTAGTTATTCAAAGTCGGAGCCAATCTGCAGATTTTGGGCAGTCAGGGGTTGAACGATTTTGCAGAATATCATATAGTGTATGATGAACAAAGACTCCCCCCACCACCCCCTAGCTTCAGAGTCAGACTATAATTCCGTCCAGTCAGAGGATATAAAACATGTTTGATGTTTGAGCTGAGTTTGGAACACATATAGACTTTAATCAAGATTCACACTGAATTGAACACAGATGAAAATGAGGCTCTGAGGGATAGGCTTACAGTCTTTACAATAGCACCCACTGTATAAAGGTCCTAGATCATATGTGACCCTGGACCACAAAACCAGTCATAATTAGCACAGGGATATTTTTAGCAATAGCCAACAATACAATGCATGGGTCAAAATTATCACTTATTCTTTTATGACAAAAATCATTAGGATATAAAGTAAACATCATGTTCCATGAAGATATTTAGTACATTTCCTACCGTAAATATATCAAAACTTAATTTTTTATTAGTAATATGCATTGCTGAAATCTTCATTTGGACAACTTTAAAGGCAATTTTCTCAATATTTTGATTTTTTGCACCCTCAGATTCCAGATTTTCTAATTGTTGTATTTCAGCCAAATATTGTCCTATCCTAACAAATTATTTATTCAGCTTTGAGATGATGTATAAACTTCAATTTAAAACAATTTACCCTTATGACTGGTTTTGTGGTCCAGGGTCACATATACTTTTCACAACTCACAACTTTCAAAACTGTTTTATGGAGTTTTGTTTACTGAAAGACGATTCAACTTCTATCCCTCACAGCCTCATTTTCATTTTTATTTTTGTAAAAAAATTAAAGAGATACTCTGATTAAAGTGTTTTTTTGTTTGTTTGTTTTTTTGTTTTTTCGAAAGTCAGAGCTAATTCGCAGATTAGAGTTGACAGATTTATCGAAAATCGTTGGGCTGCCCCCTAATAGTCAACTAACTGTTAGTCAACAAAAAGTGAAGTGGTGAAGTCACACAGTCCGTGACGGACAGATCGTTAACAGCTGGTCTATGTGGTAATACAGTACAGCGGGTAGGACATCCAAATGCTCACCTATCATTCATCGACCTCAAATATGGCTTTTCATTTGAAAGATGTATGTAGTCGCAACTTTAAATGGGCGCTTAATCTAATGTTATCCTGAATGTGCGCAACTGAAGTGTCCGTGCGGAACAGTAGCGCATTCACTGCATGACAGATGGAGGCGCCGGTGCGGTCACTTGCTCTTAAAATACTCCGTAATTTTTGGTCATACAGATAAAAGTAATAAGCTTTCGAATCTGTAAAGTATGTTTATTTGTGTGCAGTCAGAATAACAACGAAACATTGCACTTTTCTAAAATAGTGTAAACAAATAGGATGCGCTTTTTGTCGTATGGGTCTCTGTGAAACTCCATGTGTACTTGCCTTACAGCACTGTAAAAAAAAAAAAATCGTAAAAATACGGTACATTATACTGTAATAATTTTCCGGAATTTTCCGTATTTGGTTTTAAATTATAAGTTGCGTTTACGTAAGTTTACGTAACGTTAACTTAGTTGCTGTCTGGCTTGTTTGGCAAATGAACGTTGGAGCCGTTGCGCTCAACATTCTCAGCAGATGGTTACACATCTTCCTCGTGGAGTTTTCTGCCAAATGAGGAAAGTTTAGACCTTTTATTGTCTTGTTTTACACACACACACACACACACCGATGATAAAATGCAAAACAGAAATTAATGCCAGAACGTTAGCTCATCGAGTTATCTTTCGCACTCTAATGGACAAATGCACATGACATTAGTTACATATAGAAAATAGTTATTGAGTTATTTATTCTGTTGACTTTCACAACAATGTGAAGTTGTTTGCTGTCTGATGCGTCGGATGCCTGTGTTCACACAGCCACTTTACAGACAATGTGCTAGTAATATTACCAAATTGATTGGATTGATTTCTTTTGCATGTTATCATCCTCGTGTGTATAAGATGTGTTCAAACTGTTTGTCGTTATGTATATGGTCATTTTGTAATGTATTTTTTTTATTTTTTATTTTTTTAAGGTGATGGGCAGTTCAAGATTGCTGTCTCTCAAGAAGTTAATGACCACATCCCCTGTTGCGGTTGTGAGCTACAAATACCCAGAGCAGGCGGCACTTACGCTGGAATTCATACAGAAGTAAGCAACACATATGTTATGAAATGTGAATAAAGCATTTGGATGTGCTGTTGCTGTTTATTTAGTTGAAAATAAAGTATATTGTAGGACATAGATGATCTGACAAGCTCATATGACAGATGCAAATGGAGACTATTGGAAATGTAAGTTAAGCAATTTATAAACAAATGTTTTAATTGGCAAGTATTAGGGTTAGCAGTTTATTTAATGAACTTAAAATACTGTATGATTGCTTTTCTATCTCCAACCTGCATGTTACTCTGTAGTTCAGTTTCATTCATTTCATTTTTGTCATATCCATTTCTTTTAGAGTTTTCCTGTGAAGAAATCCTAAACGGCAGTTAAGATAAAGGCAACCAAGTGGGTTTGTATTCTGTTCTATTAACAGTTTTTATTTAACATTAGTGTTCAATATTGAAAAGAAAATAGAGTCATTGAGTCATTTATTCTGTTGACTTTTACAACAATGTGAAGTTGTTTGCTAAACACACCTTCAAAGGTGTTTAAAGCTGCTTGTCATGATGTATATGGCAAATTTATAATGTCTTTTTGTTTAAGGTGATGGGCTGTTCAAGACTGCTTTCGTTCAAGAAGTTAACGAACATATCTCTCCTGTTGTGAGCTACAAATACCCAGAGCAGGTGGCACTTAGGCTGGAATTCATACAGAAGTAAGCAACACGTATGTTATGAAATGTGTATAAAGCATTTTGTTGTGTTGCTGTTTATTTAGTTGAAAATAATGAAGTATATTGTAAGACATAGTTGATCTGACAAGCTCATGACAAATGCAAATGGAGACTATTGGAAATGTAAGTTAAGCAATGTATAAACAATTGTTTGAATTGGAAAATATTATGGATTGCAGTTGATTTAATGAACTTAAAATACTGTATGATTGCTTTTCCACCCCAACCTGCATGTTACTCTGTAGTTCACTTTCATTTATTTTTTTGTCATACCCGTTTCTTTTTAGAATTTTCCTGTGAAGAAATCCTGAACGAGGGTTGAGATGAAGGCAATCAAGTAGCTACGCATTCCTCTAAGACTCTTGCATGAACATTTTCAAAAATCTTTTGATTTTTTTTTTAATCTCAAGATGGCACTTGGATTAAATATGCAGATAAAGGGGAAATAATACATTCCTTATAATAAATTGCATGCATGATATTTCAGTTATAATGAATTGCATAACTTCAAAAATTTGTTGTCAAGCCACTGGAGTCACATACGTACATTGATGTTTTTATACCTTTCTGGACCTTGAAAGTGGTAGTTGCATAGGCCATCAATAGAGGGACAGAAAGTACCCAGATTTCATTAAAAATGCTCTTTATTTGTGTTCTAAAGATAAATTAAAGTCTAATGGGTTTGGGAACAGAATTCACATTTTTGCTTTCTCTTATAAGAAAAAAAATTCTGAATCTTCACTGTTTTACAGTTCGAAGTTTAAATTTTGTGACCACTATTTAGTGCAACACTAATATTGTACGAGTGCTCAAGTTTTCTTTTTTTAATTCTGTCTGTTGCTGTTTAAAGCTAACCTGTCTTTTACAATACAGGCATTTTTCGGTGTTTGACACCTTGTTAAATTAATTAATTTGATTGAGTATTTGATTGATGATATTGTTTTGTCCTAACCAATTTAAGGCAAACAAAAGCCATTGAATGTTCAATCTGTATATTGTGCTGGATTTATTTGCCTTATATATAGATAGATATAAATGCACCATTAAAACAGAAAAAGTCCTGTTTTTTTACTGTTGGCAGACTGTAAATTAACAGAAAATCTTATTTTAATTATGGTACAAAGTCCAGGTAATGAGCTGCCAGTACTTTTTCCTTTTTTTTTTTAAGATTTTTTTTACAGTGAGACATGAAAAGTATAAAATGTCTGCTTCTAAATGAACCAATTCAAATAGAAAACAAATATTCTGCAATGATGTAATCCATATGAAACATGCATACAGGTGCATCACTACTGCGGAGATGATGAGTCAGTGTCGCCGACTTCATCTCTTAACCCGAAAACAAAGAAAGCTCTAGTTCATCAATAAATTATGAAAACGTTAATACAGTCTCCTTGCTGTTTTTCCTTGACACATTCAAAATTATTGTATCTGCTGGTGTGCTTGAGCACTTATTAAAGTCTCATTATGATTTATATGGTTTATTAATAAACGTGTGACTAATACTTAAATACTTAAGTTTAATACTTAAATCGACTAATGCTTAAATGAACGACTACTAGTCAACCAGAAAAATCTTTAGTCGACCTTTTCAAAAATTAGAAATTGTAACATTACCAGTAAATTACCAGTAATATGCTCTGTGTGAGCACATATATACACTGTGTGCATAATTATTAGGCATGTTGATAATCTGGTCATATTTTTTTCCCAAGCACATTTTACCAATTCCAAACCACAACAATCTTAATAACTACTATTAATTTTGTGTTTAATCATTTGTAAGTGATATATAACTGTCCGTGAAGGCTGGAAGTGAAAAACTCCTTATATTCAGGTGTGCATACTTATTAGGCATGTTTTCTTTTACAGATAAAATGAGCCAAAAAAGATATTTAACCCAGACTAAAAAGTCCAAATTATTAAATGCCCATGAGAAGAATGTAATACTAATGCATTACAAGAATTTGCAAAGTTAAGGCTTGACCATTGGACAGTGAAATGCTTGTTGAGTCTGCATGGTCAGAAAAAACAGGTGGAGAAGAAAAGATGCATGTTAACTGCAAAAGAATTAGGAATTAAGGTGAAGAATTAGGTGTGACACCATCAGGAACCGTTTAGTCTCCAGCGCCACCATTTTCCAGAACTGCAACCTGCCTGGAGTCTTCAGAAGTACAATGTGTCAGGTTCTCAGAGACTTTGCTTGGTAAAAAATCCTAAAAAATGCCCCTGACTTAATAAGAATAACAAGCTGACGTGTTGTGAAATACATGAAGACAGTTTTTTTTTTTTTTTTTTTTTTTTTTTTTTATAGGCTTTATAGACAGATAAGTTGAGAGTGACTCTTGAAGGACAAGCATCACATTCTCTTGTACCTCTGATTCAAGAATTTATCTTCCAAAATCTGGCAGTAAGTTTTGGGAGTTCATTTTAGTACATCTCTGCAAGTCAGACTTTTCAGGAGACTAAACATGAACTCCCAAAATGTACTGCCAGATTTTGGAAGATAAATTCTTGAATCAGAAGTACAAGAGAATGTGATGCTTGTCCTTCAAGAGTCACTCTCAACTTATCTGTCTATAAAGCCTATAAAAAAAAAAAAAAACTGTGAAAAAAATATGACCAGAATATGACCAGAATATCAACATGCCTAATAATTCTGCACACAGTGTAAGTAAGACATCTGGGCCAATTCTGACACGGATAACGCATTTACTCAGCCCTGTTTACAGAAGTCAAAGAAATGTCTAAAGTCCTCTAATATGCTGTCTCTAAGCCAAAAGCAGTTGCATCAATGTGAAAGTTTGACAAAAATACTCAGAATTTACTGGTATTTTGAAACTGAAGTATAAATGGTGCTTTACCGGTAGGAACAGCACATTTTTGTATTTACCATTAAAGTCATTCCAGTAATTTTATGGCAGTTTACTGGTATTACTGTGTGAAAGGGAGGATATCAAACATGTTTGATATTTTCAGCCGATTTCAGAACACGTATTGTTTTCATTTGTCAAGCATTTCCTCACAAGGTGCATGTTTCTGTGTGACTTTGTTGTGATTGGAACAACTTTAAAGTCTGGTAGTGTATGATCCTCAGTCGTTTACTGTACTATGGCTAGATTTCCTCTGACTATTTACAAAGTTGGCAAGTATGACACCTAGTGTTTTAAAAATCTGTTCAAATTATAAAAGTTGTTTAGTGTATTAAAGCTCAGTAGTGAGTGCTATAGTCATAGCAGTTGTGTTTCAGTCAATGAATCGTTCAGAGCAGAATTTACAACTGACTCCCTCATAGAACTATGAGTCATTTTCATTTATGCCTGATTTGAAATGAACCAGCAACCGTTACCTTGAGAGTTAAATCTGACTGACTGACTGACTGACTGACTGGTTGTTTATGTGACAACCTGTAATTAAAGATACATATTCACAACAAAGTAAAAAAAAATAAAAATAAAAAATACTTACAATAGCCTTGTCTGTTATTGGAAGAGCTAATGAATTTTATAAGGAGAGTTTTATACATATTATTATCTCAAGAAATAATGGTAATTAATTTTTGTTCCTGTCGGCAGACAATTAAACAGACCTATCATTAAATAGTGTAAACTGTAAAACATGTTAACTAATAGCCTTTTTTCTTACCAAAGTCATCATTAACGCCAAATATATGCTCAACTAAACAACATTAATATTTGAATCACAGAGGGGGGCTCATTAGCCAATATGCTGAGGGCTTTTGGAAGAACATTGAAAAATCAGTGAATATTTCAACAGAGGTCACCGATCCTCCAGAGGCCAGCTCTGGCAGAAGAAATAGGAAAACTTTGTCAAATCTTCCCCGTATTATTGATGAGAACGGGGGCATGATATTGCATCTCTTTAATGGAGTGGAGATGGCGTGATTAAGAGCCAAGAGCTATGTCTGGGGGCCATTAGGGTTGTGCTACAGCTGGACTTTATCAGGAGACAAGGGATATCGATAAGGATAAATGATTCTTTTAGATATGGGCACATGGTAACATAGTCTCCAGCATGTTTGAGCTAGCTAATCAAAGTGAAGGTGAGCATAAATGGCTCATTGCCATGTTTCCCACTGCCTTTCAAGTGCGGAGGAAGGTCGCCTAGAATAATCCCCCCAAATTGTTGCATTCAGTCTTGATAATCTCCTCTCGGCCTAATGGGTCCTAGGTATGTTTACCAAGTGGGAGCACCTCACAAAGTCATTTTGCAATCTTTCTCTTCTCTGACACAATAATAGAACTGGAATTGGCTTTTTGATCAATGACATCAGTGGTTAACTTGATATGTTTGATAAGGACGGCCACCTTGAGCCTTGATTGCATATGTAACGTCTGAAGCGGTGTGTGTATCAGTGTGTTTGTGTACACTAGGTCATAAGCGTATCATGAGCGTATACTTTTCTAATTCAACTACAGTGACCCTAAAATGCTTGAATGAAAATATAACATCTAATATTAGACTGCCACCATAGTATGACATTAAAAAACACTACACTAGTGGCACCGGAGGTAGAAGTAGTCTCAAGAGCCTTTGAAGTGTCAGTGATACATGAGCTAAAGTAGAGAGAAACAAGCTAATTTGTTTTTGGAGGGTCTGGCCGCAGGACAGTCGAGGTTGTGCAAAAGCGGCAGATCAGTGCAGCAAAGAGATGCAAGGAATCCCACTGTTGCGATGCGGTGAGAAGTGTTTATTTTATTTCCCTGTGGTCTCTTCCGAGGCATTAATGGTTGAATAAATAGGAATGGACAAGGCTGAAGTCTTAACCAGAAAGCAGCCCCAAGCGTAGCATGGCGGACCGCCTTGCTGATATTGGCCGGCTCTGCTTTTGCTGATGCATAGTGGTAAAAAGCTTCGTTACAGCTGTAAGTGTGATACCCTCTTACATCAACCACAGACTCATCAGATGAGCCTACTGCATGCTAAGAAGGGAAACATGCCACATATTCGATATATAGATGCCCACACAAACTGCTATGCGTATGCACCAGTTAAAGGAGAAAAAAATTTTTAGAAATAATTTACTCACCCCTTGTCATTCAAGATGTTCATATCTTTTTTTCTTCAGTCATAAAAAAATTGTTTGTTGAGGAAAACATTTCAGGATTTCTCTCTATAAAGTGGACTTCTATGGTGCCCCTGAGTTTGAACTTCCAAAATGCAGTTTCAATGCGGCTTCAAATGGCTCTAAACGATCCCAGTCGAGAAAGAAGGGTCTTATCTGGCAAAATGATCGGTTATTTTAAAAAAAAATGTACAGTTTATATAGTTTTTAACCTCAAATACTCTTCTTGTCTAGCTCTGCATGAACTCTATGGATTCCGGTTCAGGACAGTTAGGTCGAAAAACTCCCATCTCATTTTCTTCTCCAACTTCAAAATCGCCCTACATCGCTGCTGAAGTACCATCCCAGTGTTTACAAAGTAAACATGTTTTTTATAAAAAAAAAAAAAGGTAAAACAGCAATGTAGGATGATTTTGAAGTTGGAGAAGAAAATGAGATGGGAGTTTTTCAACCTACTCTAGCTGTCATGAACCGGAATCCGTAGAGTTCATGCAGAGCTAGACAAGACAAGCGTTTCAGGTTAAAAAGTATATAAATTGTCATTTTTTTCTAAATAACCAATCATTTCACTACATAAGACCCTTCTTCCTCGGCTGGGATCATGTAGAGCCCTTTTGAAGCTGAACTTAAACTGTATTTTGGAAGTTCAAACCCGGGGGCACCACAGAAGTCCACTGTATATGGAGAGAAATCCTGAAATGTTTTTCTCAAAAAACATAATTTCTTTACAACTGAAGAAATAAAGACATGAACATCTTGGATGACAAGGGGGTGAGTACATTATCTGTAAATTTTTGTTCCAGAGGTTAACTTCTCCTTTAAGATGCTTTTTTAATCTGACAGAAGATAAAATAAGTATCTAAGTAAAAAATGTTGAGAATGATTCAAAAAGCATTTTGGCCTTCAGTGGAAGCCAAAACATTTAATTGTTCAGATGATCAATGTCACAGATTTGCTCAGATTAGTAACCAGAAATAGTGCAGAATTTTGAAATTTTGCTGAAAATTTTACTTATCCTCAGGCCATCCAAGATGTAAATGAGTTTGTTTCTTCATCTGAATAGATTTAGAGCAATTCATGATCCTCGGCGTTAAATGGGTGCCGTCAGAATGAAAGTCCAATCACCTGTTAAAACATCACAATAATCCACAAATAGTCCAGACGACACTTTAGTCCATCAATAAAAATCTTGTGAAGTGAAAAACTGCATTAACTGATGGACTGGAGTCAGTCAGTTACCTGTGGATTATTGTGATGTTTTATCAGCTATTTGGACTCTCATTCTGATGGCACCCATTCACTGCAGAGTATCCATTAATGAGGTGATGTAATGCTAAATTTACCCAAAGACATTCTGATGAAAAACAAACTCATCTACATCTTAGATGGTCTGAGTGTGAATACATTTTCAGCAAATTTTCATTTCAGTCTAAGCTATTCCTTTAAATACAAGGATTTTCCCCACCTGTTTTAATTTTTTCTGTTTATTTTCACTTTTAAATAATTATACAATTAATCTGGGCCACAGTGGTCTCATAAACAGGCACAAACGTGAAGATGCATTAAGAGAGCTAGCCGTGCTCTCCTATAGAGAAAAACACACTTCATTTCTCATTTGTGAAAGCTGAATCAATGTTACCATTGTGCCTGAAGGTGCAAGCTGCCAGAAGATCTCCTCTTGAGTACTTCAACATTCTGTGATCCCCTCTCTAAATCCCTCCACTTCAAGCTCTTTTTGTGTATCTGATCACATTAAGTGGTTCTAAGTCCACTGCTTTAGCAAAGGAGCTTTGAAAATAGCTGCCGTCTCCTGGATTATGAAGTGCAGAATTCCAGACTTGATGGTCATGGATGGGGAAAGGCACATTCACCTCGTAAAACAGCTCAGAACAAGGTGAGGAAAGTGTTTTGAATGTGACACAGCAAATTAGGAAGAAAAGAACGGTGAGCAAAGTGTTTTTCTTGTTTGCTTTCTGGAGATTTTTCATGAGTTGAAAACTGCAGCCTTGTTTAAGGGTGTCCGTCTCCCCAAATTGGCTGTTTACCATGCCGAAACTACACTGTGTGACAGCAAGAAGCATCTTTCCCCAATGACCAGCATTCAAAGGCTTCCATGTGTTCTGACTAAATAGTACATTTATCCTGTGACTACTTTTCTTTTTTTCCTCATATTTTAGACCCAGACTTATAGACAGTTTCAAAAAGCATGTAAATCCCCAAGAACAGAACAGCTTCTGCAAAAAGCACAACCTCCGGAAGAGTCCTGACCTATTGAGATGTTTTGGCATGATCTCAAGAGAACGATTCACACCAGACATCCCAAAATTATTGCTGAACTGAAGCAATTTTGTAAAGAGCAATGGTGCAAAAAATGGTTCCTCCTGACCATTGTGTAAGTCTGAACCGCAGTTATAAGAAACGTTAGGTGCAGGTTATCGCTGCCAAAAGCGGGTCAACCAGTTATTAAATCCAAGGGTACGAATGCACCATGAATGCTTATGCAGAGCATAAAAACATGATATTTGTTAAAGCATTCTGTGTATGTCTGTTATTTTGACATAGTATTGTTGCGTAAAGCAACAATTAAATCTCTTAAAAATGCTTTAAAATAGGATTGTTTAAATATTAAATTAATTTGTTAACAATTAAATTAATTGTTTTTTCCTGTAAATTATAGAACAGTATAGATTTAGAGTGATGGGACAGAAGGCGACTCATGATTCGACTGAGTGTATGTACAGTGTGTTGTCCATTGTGCCTCATTTCTGATGGTAAAATTGTATTTTTACCTCATTATCTGCAGCATTGTACGTAATTCTGAACTTTCTAAGGCTTTACAGTCTTTCCCATGTGAAAATTTTTGCATCAGGATTTCCTGAATTCCAGAAGAAATGGGGATTGAGGCGGTGACAATGGGAACAGTATTACAATGCCTGGCACACTAGATCCTCAAAGGCCTGGACACAAAAGCAGGAACAAACCTAAGAAGATAGACGAGCAAACTCATTAGCTTAGCGGCCCCCAGTCGAAGAACATAATATGGTGAGCAATTCTCTGCTCGCCAGTTGCCTGATAGCACTTATTTGTCGTACTTCAAAGCCACAGCTGTCTCCAGAAGTCGTTCTGATTTCAGTGTCCTGCTGGCTGTGTGGGGAATGAGTTGAGAAATAGGTTGTTTAACATACTCCTACTGCAAATCATGAATTGTGGCTCAACTCGCCTAAACAAGTGCAGGAGCGCATCGCACGCTAGAGTTCGAGGAAATGCTAGAATGACAGATGCATGGATAAGTGTGTAGTTTTATATGCTTTCATGTTTTGGTTTGTTTTTGCCGGAACGAGGATGAATGCTGACTGGAAATTTGATATACGCCATCTTGAACCCTAGAGCAAGGGGTGAACGATCTGTTTATCTTTTCAGAATGACAAATGACAGCAAGATGTGACTCTTAAACTTCTCAATTGTTTCAAAATTGGCTTCGACTGGTCTCAGGGCATGTTTGCCGGAAATAAGCCCAATACACTTTTATCATTAAAAAAAAAAAAAAAAAAAAAAACCTGAGCAACAAATTTGAAGACCTATTACTACAAAGTGACTTACGCTTGCATGCTTTCTGGGGAAAACATGTTCTTTGTAGTGCAAATTATGCCCTTGTTCGCAAATTCCCTTTTGACTTATCACAGTAGAACAGATTGTCCCCTTACTTCACCCCAGTGCACTTTTGCTAGTTTACAACTCGACTGTGACCACGCAGAGGGTGTCTAATCTATAGATGAAAATTGGTAAATATTTGCTTTTATTACTGGACTCGCAAACGCTGCCTGTGTTCGTTCGTGCACCCAAATGCGTCTGTTTAATGTCTCTTTAACTCTTTTCTCCGCCAGATGTCGGTTGACTATATCTCAAGTTGATTTAAAATGCAATCGTGAAAACAAAGCGTCTCTGAGTGAGATACTTCCTACAGATAAACCCCATAGATTGTGCATTAATACTAGTGGCAGCTATGATCTAGCATCACGCAGTTAAACTGCCCCCTGGTGGTACTTCCTGATTTGAGAATACCGGTAATTTCATAAACCAATGCAAAGTCATTTTTTGTTACGGTAATTTTTCCCCGGGGGAAAAAGTCAGTTTGTTATTAGCATGGTAATAGCATTCACAAAGAGCTAACACTATCTCTCCAGGAGTCCTGAGTTTGCATTCATTATGCAGCCTTGTTTCTGAACACAGAGTTGAAGTTCCAATCACAGCGAGCAGATGTCTTAAGTAGCTCCACTTTGGCAACCGCGGTCTGCCGAAACCCTTGGGAAGCTCGTCTCTTGATGTGTCCCAAGTTCATATGAAGTGCTTCACCGATGCAGAGCTGTCGATCGAGCACGTACGCATAACATTTGCACATTAGTAGTCACGCACTGCTGTCTGACTGATGGCAGTTTATAGCCTCTGCAGTTTACTGCCATCCTAAGTCTCCAGATATATGGCAGCTGCGTGGGATATTTACCTATATTTATAGTGAAAGATAATGGGATGCCAGGCAGTTGTTTACAATCAGGGTACTGCAGAGCCAAGTCACTTGTGTATAGACGCTGTGTATACTTGATAGAGAGCGCTAGAGAAAGACAGAGCAAACTGGTTTTGCGCAGGAAGACAGTGACCATTTATTAATTTTATTTGCTGCCTCCTCCCTGCCCTTATCATTTTTTTAATGTTTTCATAAGCATGTTATGTAACATAATTGTGGACTAACATTAACATTAATAGCAGCCAATTGTGTTGGTAGCCAGCCAACTGTAATGAGTTTACATAACTGACGAGATTAGTGAAATACAGCACAGTAATTATAAAAAATTGTGCTCAAAAACACCCTTTCATGTTGCCGCTAATGTTGCCAGATATTAATTAAACGGATGACAAAGTCTTCAATACGGACTTTACAATAAAATTACATTTCTGAACATCTTTTCACATTTGTCTGTTTCATGTTATGTATTCGTCTGCATACTGTTAGCTTTGTAACAGCTGCGGAGAAGAGAGAATACGTTCTAAGATGTTACACTAAAAATATGGTCTTTGTCGCCATCGAGTGGCGATGAATGGCCTGTTTTTTAATATTTTAATGCATTTCCTTTACATACGTACACACGCACACACACACAAACACACACACACACACACACACACACACACACATATATATATATATATATAATAAAAAATTTAAAAGAAAAAAGGAATATACATGAAAGATTTAATGTGATGCATTAAATAACATTTCTATATATGGAAATCTAGTACTTCAATATACTACAACATATGCATGCAAAAATATATAGTAATTAAAACAACTGCATATTCAGATACTGTTATCTCAATTTGTTTGAATATAATTTGCATATAATATTGCATTTCACGTATGTGTGTGTGTATATATATATATATATATATATATAGGCAATACTTTATATATTTAATATTTTAACAGTATATTCTGTATATTTTCAGTATCAAATCATTTAATATAGTAATCGCTAATATATAAGAAAATCTATTTTCTTTGCATTTTATTTGTTCAGAAGTAATTGTTTGAATTTTTTTCTAATTTGGATTTATAAATTTCATACCAATGCTGTAACATATATATCATATATGTATATATAGATAGATAGATAGATATTTAGATATTTAGATAGATAGATATATAGATAGATAGATAGATAGATAGATAGATAGATAGATAAGACTGTCATGCGTTAACGTCAGTGCAGACCGGAGCCATAAGAAGAGAGGTTTTTCTTTGCACACTTAAACAACAACTTAGTAATACTTGATATATAGACTTTTTAGCTTTCTCTTGCTTTTGGCCTTGACTAAAGAAGTTTCGAGCTTTGAAGGCTGGACTGCAAACAAGATCATACAACAAAACAAAGTCAGAAGTCTTCTGATTTGTTTTGGAACTTGGGGAAATAGAAAGGACCTTAAAGAAATCAGGTTGGACAGGCTTGGAGCACAGTGTTAAATCTGGTTACTCTCTCAGCTAAAAGCTGTAAGAGAAGACCAGAAGTTTTTCAGTGGAGGTCTGTGAGGAGGAAGAGATCAGAGAATTAAGAATGAAAGCTCAGTCTGGATGTATTGAGAGATCAGTACTTAAGCTAGAGCCTGAGGCTGTAAATCAAGCACCATGCACAGTCAAAATAATGAGAAATAGCACACTAAAACAGCAGATAATGAAAGGAAAAATAGAAAAGTGAGTGAAGTAAATTTCAAGACCCAAAGTTCATTTGAAATGCATTTGTGGAGAGCGACTTCAGTACAGCTTTTGTGAAATAACACAGGCTGATAGGTGACTGTTGTCATTTCCTGTTCTCAGATATTGCACTTCTATCAGAGGGCTTCTGGGCTTATCTTCCAAATTCTGAACAACAAGTTTATTGCAGGAACCACTGAGCGGTAAGTAAATGTTTATTGTCAAACATAATGCCTCTGTGGGATTGAGTCTGGTTCTGTAAACATTTTACTCAGAGAAAAATGCATTACTATTTCCATCGTTTTTCTTCTATAAATGGATATTTGCAAAAGATGTCAGATCTACAACTCACTATGATAATGATCTCAATGCAATGTAAAAATAGATCTTATGCAAGAAACAGTTTGCATAACTTGCAAAGTGTGCCATCAGTTAACCTATGGCGGCGCGATTTGGGTGGAAATGTAATTGCAATTGTTCAGGTTAATTTTTTGTGTTGTCTCCCCAACAATAATGATAATTATGGCAACCATGGAAACAGTTGGAGTTTTGTTATTACTTAAATATCACACTCTTATCAGCCAAAGACTAGAAAGAACTGTTGTATAGACCAATTCGATTCGGTGTTTGCAAACAGTGATGTGTTTTTGTGGGCGGAGCCTATCTGGTGGCACTGGCAAAAAATTACAGTTTTCAAGTGCCAGTCTATGTAAGCCATGGAATAGAAGAATAAAAAAGGTACATATGAGTTTATATTTCAAAATTCTGACTTCATTCTCACAATTCCAAAATTATATCTCACACTTCTGATAAGAAAAATCAACTTTTTGTTCTCTCTTTTCCTCTCGGCTAAGAATCATGAGTTTATATCCCAGACTTTTCCAACCTTCGAACTCGCTATTGTTGAGTTAAGATATGAAGTCCGAAATAAAAGATATATACTTGCATTTGTGAGAAAAAAAATTGAATTGTGAGATAACACAGGTAAATGTAAAATATTATAGGTTTAAATCATGCTGTAAATGTAGGGCTAACACAATATGTTCCCTATGAGTTGCATAGGTGAACATTATGTAGACCGGGGTGCTCAACCCTGTTCCTGGAGATCTACCTTCCTGCAGAGTTCAGCTCCAACCCTGATCAAACACACCTGTCTGTAATTATCAAGTACTCCTTCAGATCCTAGTTGGTTCAGGCGTGTTTGATGAGGGTTGGAGCTGAACTCTGCAGGAAGGTAGATCTCCCGGAACAGGGTTGAGCACCCTTGATGTAGACCTATTTTTTAAATCAAATGTATGCTTAAAAAAGTAGAGTATTCATAGCAGGTTTCATCCATTAATATGTCCGTTTAAACATCTGTGTTTAGCTTCAAATGCTATCTTTGACGACAGTATTCTATAAAAATTATTTGCATTCCGATTCTGACATCCAAAGGAACAACATTTGTTCAGTGTTCCTGTTCACCTCTGTAAACATGGCATAGTCCTTGCTGCAGGGAGACATGGGGACTGCAGATGTGGACAGAACAATAAACTACAATGTCTGTGAAGTAAGATGCCTAAGACAGTGCTACAGGGAGACACAAAGGACAGCTGATCGTCGTTGCAAACTCATGTCCCCCTAGACGAGTTCAAGAACTTTCAAGTGTCTTGATGCAAGAGTGGAGTAACATCTCACAGCAAGAACTGCCAAATCTGGTT
The DNA here is from genome assembly GCA_036247105.1 of Cirrhinus mrigala. Classification (NCBI taxonomy): domain Eukaryota; kingdom Metazoa; phylum Chordata; class Actinopteri; order Cypriniformes; family Cyprinidae; genus Cirrhinus; species Cirrhinus mrigala. Next base: position 20,092,765 of record CM070020.1, read on the forward strand.
CAGTCTGATAGGTTGAGATGCACTGCAGTACTAAAAGCAGCTGGAGGACAAACAAGATTCTCATTGCTACTTTTGACCACAATTTATACAGTGTATATGGGCCATTCTACAGAATTGGTCCAAAGTCAGAGTTGGTAACGTCTTGGAAAAAAACATTTCTTGTTTCTAAAAATGTGTATGTTTGCAAGTTGTATAATATCCAAAGTACACATTTCTAGTAATTCTGCAGTTAATTCTCATATTGTATTTTCAGAAAGATTTGGAATATTTGTCCCCTCCCCAAATTTGTCACACAGTAATATATAATTCAATAAGAAGGGTTATATTGACCTATTAAGATTTTGCCTATATTTACATTGTAATATATATTTTATTATAAAAATGGTACATCAATAACAATTTCAAGTGTGATTTATGACATTTGTTCTATTTTGAATCCAGTTTTTCTTTGTAAAAGACAAAAAGTTGATCGTACTGATTTCAAAGCTAAGCTATTCGTTTGAATATACACTGAACCAATCATAACATCTTGTTGATAATTCAGTATACTTTATTTTTGACAAAACATCACATGTTTCGGTATAGTGACAGTAATGCTTTGGTAGTGACCATATCACATTACAGAAAATCTCACTAAAATACAATAAATATGTAACTGTATTAAAATTTTGTTTATTTCCCCCAAATATGAGGATTGTGTGTTCCATTTTGTCATTACCGAAACAATGATGACATGTTTTGGTCATGACTGTTACAGTAGTGACCAATTTATGGAATAACTCACAAAAAATCAATGATGTCACTACTGAAACTCCACCAAATGTTTCGGTAGTGACAATTTTAGATACTTTTGAACCTAGCTCAAAGATGTTAATTGGCACATGAGTGAGATAGTGGTACACATTTAAAAACTAAATGTTATGGAATAACTCCCAAAAAAGTGTGCTTAATTGCAGAAAAAAGATGTTTGGTAGTGACGTTCCTTAAAGTTGCACACAGATTTTTCAGACTTTTGAACACATTTACCTCAAAATGATCTACTTACCACATAGCTATGAGAGAGAGTGACACCTAAATATTTTCTGTTCATAAATGTAGGGGTGTAGTTAAAATCAGTCTCAGCCAATGGACTAAAACATACATTGTTTCGGTAGTGACATAAAAATGTGGGACTTTTTTTTTTTTTTTTTTTACATAAAGTTTCATAATTTACAAAGAAAATGTAATATATATTTATATAACTTCACTAAAAAAGAATCAAAAAGATACTTTTTAAAACAACAATAGGAAAAAAAATACAAAATGTATTTCAATATCATTTTCAAAAGTTGGAACATAGGGGTTAGGGTTCAGGACAGCCACCTCAGAAAAGCAGTTTGGACCTATTCTGTAGAATGGCCCATATACAGGTGAAAAAAAAATTAGAATATTGTGAAGAAGTTATTTTTTTCTTTGTAACTTATTTCAAAAACTGAAACTTTCATATATTCTAGATTTATTACATGTAAAGTAAAACATTTCTAAAGTTTTTTTTTTTGTTTTAATTTTGATGATTAGAGCCTACAGCTCATGAAAGTCAAAAATCCAGTATCTCAAAATATTAGAATATTTACATTTGAGTTTCATTAAATGTCCATTCCTACAGTATAAATTCCGGGTATCTCTTGTTCTTTGAAACCACAATAATGGGGAAGACTGCTGACATGGCAATGGTCCAGAAGACAATCATTGACACCCTCCACAAAGAGAGTAAGTCACAGAAGGTAATTACTGAAAGGGGTGGCTGTTTACAGAGTGCTGTATCAAACCACATTAAATGCAAAGTTGACTGGAAGGAAGAAATTGGGTAGGAAAAGGTGCACAAGCAACAGGGATGACCGCAAGCTTGAGAAAACTGTCAAGCAAAGTCGATTTAAACACTTGGGAGAGCTTCACAAGGAGTGGAATGAAGCTGGAGTTAGCGCATCAAGAGTCACCACGCTCAGACGTCTTCAGGAAAGGGTTACCAAGCCACTTCTGAAACAGAAACAATGTCAGAAGCATCTTACCTGGGCTAAGGAGAAAATGAACTGGACTGCTGCTCAGTGGTCCAAAGTCCTCTTTTCAGATAAAATTAAATTTTGCATTTCATGTTGAAATCATGATCCCAGAGTCTGGAGGAAGACTGGAGAGGCACAGAATCCAAGCTGCTCGAAGTCCAGTGTGAAGTTTCTGAAGTCAGTGATGATTTGGGGTGCCGTGACGTCTGCTGGTGTTGGTCTACTGTGTTTTATCAAGTCCAAAGTCAATGCAGCCGTCTACCGGGAGATTTTGAAACACTTTATGCTTCCATCTGCTGACAAGCTTTATGGAGATGCTGATTTCCTTTTCCAACAGGACTTTAGCACCACAAAAAACACTTCCAAGTGGTTTGCTGACCATGATATTACTGTGCTTTACGGGCCAGCCAACATGCCTGATCTGAACCCCATAGAGAATCTATGGGATATTTTCAAGAGAAAGATGAGAAACAGTCGATCCAACAATATACAGATGATCTGAAGGCTCAGTAGTGCCTCAGCAGTGCCACAGGCTGATTGCTTACATGTCACACTTTACTGATGCTGTAATTTGTGCTAGGAGCAAGGAATTTGCTGTAATATGTGCTGTCGACCAAGTATTGAGTGCATAAATGAACATACTTTAAAGAACTTTAGAAACAAAAACTTTAGAAATGTTTTACTTTACATGTAATGAATCTAGAATATATGAAAGTTTCAGTTTTTGAAATAAGTTACAAACAAAAAATGAACTTTTTCACGATATTCTAATTTTTTGAGATGCACCTGTATGTATGTACGGTTCCAAAGGGGGAACAAAGCTTTGCCACACTGAAAGGACTGCATCAGTGAAAGCGCAGTGCATCTTAATTAACTGATTGTGCAATATGAAAAGCCAAATATCGTGAGCATTTTGCTGCCCGCAGTGTTTAACGGCTGTATTTCAGAGGTCGCTGTCCGTGGTGCTGAAATTCTGACTTCGAGTCTGCAGCTACTGGTGATCCTCTCTCGATCAAAACGAATTAGCGAATGCTCCTGAATAGCCTAAACAATGTTATACTAGTATTAAACAGCAGATGGCACAAGACGCATAGAAACAGGAGTTGTGTTTAACAGCTGATGTCATAGGAGTGTGAGCTACAGCACTACAAGAAACCAGCGATCCCCATGATGTGTTTCAACGAGTGAAATCTTATTGTATTTAATCAAAACATACGTAAGGCTAGACGAAAATATGTATCCTAGACAGATCGTTCAAGATAACGAATTATTGATAATGGAAAGTTTCAAATCACCAGCTGGGACTGGTCTTTACAAGACTTTAAACACGCCTGGACAAAATCAATTGGTCATTCGATTGCCTTTCAGAAGCAGATGTCACGATGCGCCCACTTCAGACAGATGGACAGTGAACACGACACTCGCCTGCAGTAATCCCAACAAGATATGCACGAGAAAGCCTATTGTTTACTTTCTCTTTAACAGCATTTCGACAATAATTTACTATACAATCTCTATGTAGATATGTATGTTAAGCGCTAGAATCAGAAGACGCGATCGCAAAAACACCTGGATGGACTTCACCCCTCCACTTGCATTTGTTCATTGCAAGACATATGTTTGTAGTTTCTCAACATTACACAATACAGCCTATATGAATTGACTTCTTCTCGATAGATAGATAGATAGATAGATAGATAGATAATATATGCTGGTTCAGTGTCATATGAACCACTATGTGAAGGAAAGACTGTAAGTGAGTAAGTGCAAATGATCATATAATATCTGACAGTACAGTATGAAGCAGATGTGCAATGTACGCGCACATGCATCATCTCCTGACGATCTCAGTCACCTTTTTTATTGGCTAAGGATCCAGCATTAGTCTCAGTGTGTCTCAGGCCATTACAGCCGGGGTTTGACACCCCCCTGATCAATACCATGAGTTACGTCGATCGTCTCATCCCCTCGCCCTCATTGGCTGAGCGCATCCAGAGGAAGGCCCACCTCAAGATCGTAGTGTAAAATTTCCTTCCACGATATTTCAATCTACCACGCAATTGAAGCATAAGGACAAAGAAGGTGCTTTAAAAGGTATGTTTTTAATTTTCATTACACGTCTACGATGCTGAAACGCAGTTGTTTATATTAGCATGAATGATCGTGTGAAAATACCAACGCTGTGCTCGTAAGGACACAAAAACCCCGTGCACATCGATGGAAACGAGCATTCCCGTGCTTGTGACCAAATTAAACCATTACATGTTGAATTTTGAACGCAGCCTGATGATAAAACTCGTAATTGCTTTATTTTATCCGTGTCGTGTCCAGCACTTCTTCAGTGTGAGGACACTGGAGAGGTGACACCATGTTGTAAATGAGAAGTGGAAGATTCATTGTATGTTTGCGTTTAAACTGAAATTTTCTGAAATACTGTCAGCAATGTGATTGTTCTTCATTATAGCAATGCATTCGTTCTATGAAATGTTTTAAGTCGACTGTAAAAGGGAAATATGCATGTGGCATTTTTAATTTACACAAGCTTTAATATGTGTCTTTTAGGAAGCCGTATATGAAACAAGCCGTTTGAGTAATAATTAATGAGTTTGTGAACATCTCGAGGACACCTCCTGCTGTTAAAGCTGAAAAATAACGCCAGCTGATGGTGTGAATGTTCTCATCTCATTGTGTGTGCTCGTATGGGCGTTTTATCTTCAGGGAAATTAGACTCCTTATTGTACGACTGACAGCCTGCTATTAGCACACACACTTGCTCTCAATTCCAAATTAACCCACATTTGTCACATACAGTGCAACACAAACCCTGTTTTTTTTTATTGTGCGCTGCTACATAACTTGCTCTCTTGGATGCAGAGGGGCCAAGATGGATGTTTTTATGAAGGGGCTTTCTAAAGCTAAAGAAGGTATGGCAGTGGCCGCAGAGAAGACCAAGGAAGGCGTTGCGGTGGCTGCAGAGAAGACCAAGGAAGGCGTGATGTTTGTGGGTAAGATATGGAGCATATAATGCTCTTTTTTTTAATGCATGCATATCACGAATCAAGCGTGAGCTCAGTGGGAGTGGGAGGGACCATAAAGCTCAAAGCCTGAGGGCCAGGAGGGGGTTGCTATCTGTTTCACTGCCGCTTCTCAGAGCATCACTATAGGTTCAGGCACTATTGTGTAATTTCGTGATTGGCTGGGATATTGGGTGGGGTTTTCCAGGCCTCTTACGTCTACCATATCCTATTGATTTTTTTATTTTAATAAAATGCCATATAGAGCCACATTTCTGGTGTACTTTGTGGACATTTTTAGGCATGTTAATTTCTTTAAAGTTGCTAAGTAAATAGAATAACTTTTAAAATGATGATTATTATAAATGCATAAATGTTTTGGCCTCATTTTAATTAAGATCTTCAGAGAATCTTCAAATATTTAATAATTTTTTATATATATATTTAATATTTTATAATTAGTGTTTATGCATTATTTGTGGAACGCATGCTACAAATAAATGTGGAATTTAATTGAAATATTTTGAATCTTCAAGTATTTTAATAATTTCTTTAATTTTTATATATTATTTGTGGAAAGCGTGCTACAAATAAATGTGGAGTTTAATTGAAATATTTAGAATCTTCAAGTATTTTGATAATTTCTTTGTATATGTTTAACATTTAATATTTATTTTTTTATATATTATTTGTAGAAAGCATGCTACAAATAAATGTGGAATTTAATTGAAATATTTAGAATCTTCAAATATTTTAATAATCTCTTTTTATATGTTTTATATTTTGTAATTTGTATATATTATTAGTGGAAAACATGCTACAAATAAATGTGAAATTTATTTGAAATATTTAGAATCTTCAAATATTTTAGTAACTTCTTTTTATTTGTTTTATGTTTTATAATTATTTTTTATATATTATTTGTGGGAAGCATGCTACAAATAAATGGGGGGTTTAATTGAAATATTTAGTATCTTCAAATATTGTAATAATCTATTTTTATATGTTTTATATTTTAGAATTTTTTGATAGACAGTATTTGTGGAAAGCATGCTACAAATAAATGTGGAATTTAAATGAAATATTTAGAATCTTCAAATATTTTAATAATTTCATTTTATATGTTTTATACCTTATAATTTATATATATATATATATATATATATATATATATATATATATATATATATATATATATAGATATTATTTGTGGAAAGCATGCTACAAATAAATGTGGAATTTAACTGAAATATTTAGAATCTTCAAATATTTTAGTAATTTCTAATATATATATATACTTTAAAAAGCTTGGTGTCAATATATTTGGGGTCCTTAGTATCAAACATTTGTATGGGAAATTATACACTTCTGCTTCTTACCTGATATTAATTTCTTACCTAAAATCATAAATAAAAGTTATTTGCCAGTCTTTTAGAAGTAACTGTTAAACCTCTGGTTTACTCTGCAAGGTGTATGTAATGATATGACTTACTAAAAATATAGAAATATATAAAATTGTGGAAACAAACTTTTTTAGCAATAGCCTATGTCCTAAAAAATATTTAAAATATATATATATATATATATATTTATTTCAAAATATAGTAATTAAATAGTAATCTGTCTAGCATTATAGAAGGTAAAAGAAGTTGAGTAATAATGTATAATCTTTTTATGTCAAGGGTCCTTGGTATTGTACAGTTTTCCAGTCAACTTGGTTTGTTGTGCACGCTACATCACTCATCTTTTCAATATTTCTCACAGGAGAATGCTTATGTATGTAAATATGATCATAGCCTACTGCAATATATTTCACTCTAACAACAAATGTGACAGTCCTGTTTGCATACTCATTTCAGCGGTTGTCATCACTCTCTAGCACACAGCCTCCTGAAATGGCCTCTTTAATCATCAATGGATTTTACATCTGGAAAATTAAAAGCGCTCATGATACTGGACTGATATTGATTCTAGCATAGTATAAACTGTACAGAGAAAATCCATTTGATGTAACCTGATCTTATAAGGTGATTCTTAATGTACACGCTAATTTGAGAGTGAAATAACACCGCGTGAGGTGGTTGACTTCTGGAGTCGATCCAGCGTCTCTGTGATCTCCTATCGGGTTGGAAAAAAGCCGTGCAGACCACATGTCACACAATTCCATGAGCTCATAGACCTCTATATGCACAGCGCCCATGACAAAAAGCTCTCAGTATAAAAACAGACGAGTGACAATCCAAATCCTTTTGTTGTGTAGCATATAGAGCTGAAAGAAAGGAAATTTGTCTCTTCAAGCATGTCTGAAATAATTCTAGCTTGCTCATCTTGATGCCATGTGCTTTGATCAGTAAGACGAGATGGTGATCTTGTCTGCTGACCTGCTGTAATTGGAGACTGAGAGGACATTTGTGTTAAAGTGCCCAGTGAAAACATTCATTCATACTCCTCTGTTTTGATGTTGGGACGAATGAATAATAGAACCCCTTCACATAACAACCTCACATCTGTGCCACCAGCGTCCCAGAGCGAGACGGTTAGCCTAGATATCTCAAGCCCATCTGTGGTTGCTTTGCGAGCACATAGCAGTTCGTCTTGTACGTTTGCGGTGAACACAAGGTTGCACTTACGCCGGACAACCGCGGTGACCTGGGACGGCATGCTTGAACGGCCTTACGGGAGTGTGTGTTAGCGCGTGGAGGAGGGGTGACGGGTAGCTGATAGGTTCTTGTTCCACCTTGGACAGCAGCTGCACAATCTCACACTCTTTCACGTACATGCGCCACCAACCCATCTGAGGATAGACTGAAGAGGAAGTGGCTCCTGCTAATGTCACACTGGCTCGTTTTGTCCCACTGCTATTATGCATCTCTAATTTCCTGTTTGTTTCACATTTATTTCCTGAGTGGTTTCTCATCCTAATATCGAGCTGTATATTCCCCGCTGTATATTTACTGGTTATTGTTTGTTATGCTCTCACACCGTTCGTGCTTTGTACATGATAGTGTGGTTTGCTGGGATGAAATGTGCCATTACTTGATAGATATATGATGTAGACACATATATACAGACATAGACATTCCGACAATGACTGAATGACTGTATGATTTAGAGATCCATCTTTTTACACTGAGGACAACTGAAGGACTCACATGCAACTATTACAGAAAGTTCAAACGCTCACTGATGCTCCAGAAGGAAACACGATGCATTAAGAGCCGGGGGGTGAAAACTTTTGGAATGTGAAGATCAGGGTAAATTTAACTTAATTTGTCTTCTGGGGAACATGTAACTATCTTCTGTAGCTTCTGAAGGGCAGTGCTAAATGAAAAAATATGATATTTGGGCAAAAAAAAAAATGTACACATCCTCATTCCGTTCAAAAATTTACACCCCCCTCCAGGCTTTCCTTCTGAAGCATCAGCGAGCATTTAAACCTTCTGTAATAGTTGCATATGAGTCCCTCAGTTGTCCTCAGTGTGAAAAGATGGATCTCAAAATCATACAGTCATTGTTGGAAAGGGTTAAAATACACAAAAATGCTAAAAAACCAAAGAATCTGTGGGACCTGAATGTTTTTTTTTAACTGCTCAGGACAAACAAGGGACTCATGAACAACTGTCGCTAAACAAAAAAACTCAGCTGTGGATCATTCAGGTAACAACACAGTATTAAGAATCAAGTGTATGTAAACTTCTGAACAGGGTATTTTTTATAAATTCAGCTATTATTTTCTATTGTGGATTATATGTAAATGTCTTTTATATGAAATATCTTATTCAGGTCAGTACTAAATAAAAAAAAATAACATGCATTTATGATCCCTCTTATTTTGGTAAAATAATTAACATTTTTGCAGATTCTGCAAGGTGTATGTAAACTTTTGACTTCAACTGTAAATATTCTGCATTCCAAAATATGTGAGAGACCTAAAATGAAACAAGCACAATACTAGCAACATGCAACATAATGGGGGGAAAAAAACGTTTAGAAGCTCTTAGCAACCACATATCAGAAAAAAAAAATAGTAAAATTATAGACATTTTTTTTAGGGATAGATTCGTCCTGATAAAGCACTTACAATCTGCCCTTTTAATCTAAAATGATATGTCTGTTACACTGTGCATTCACGAACAAGTCTTTCCCATTTTAAGAAGCAAATTTGTTATAATGACTCAAGTGCTGTAGATGAAACACATCAGCTGTAATGAGTCATGGGTGAATGACTCTAGTTAAAACATCCTTTTACTCAAGAGTAATTTCTCCTCTTCTCTCTCTTGTAAGAATTATACTCAGGCTAAAACACAGAGTGCTCTTTGCCATTACAGTATATGGCAACTCCCTTCTTAGCAAGTGTTTCTGAGTTGTAGTTCACTCAAGCAGGGCGGTTAAGGTGACAGGTCTGAGATACAGGTTCTATTAGCTCTAATGATTTTTCAGTGAACCTTTAAATGAAGCTACTCTGGGAGTTTCAGGCTTGTATTTCACATTGTCTTTCTACCTATTACCTGTCTGTATCATGTACCTACTTTCAGCCTTATCGCAGTTTCTTCAGAGGGCTAATTTAATGTGTGTTTCCGTATTGTTATGGGCAGTGTAAATGATTTTACAATGTTCTTTTGTGTGCTTGCAGGCAGCAAGACCAAAGACAGCGTTGCAACAGGTAAGGTGATTCTGCAAATTGTTCTTTAGTCTTTAGTCTTGTAAATAATGAATACGTATCATTTAATGTGTTCAAAGGGCATGGCTTACAGCCAGTAAGTGGAACCGAGACAAATAGTTCTGTGCCTAGGTGATATTTCAGAAGGTTATTTGTCTAGGACAGATGGAAAACTAGAAAAGTCACAGCGTTTTTCAGTATGATTAACTTTTGGACTTTTGCTTGAGGTAGGGTTATTATAGTTAACAAAAATTATAACTATAACAATTAACTTTTTGTTGCTTAAAACAAAATAAACATTAGTATATAATAAGATAGTGTTTCTTTTCATAGACTGTAGTACATTCACAGCGAGTCTATAAAAAAGGTTTAATCATAAATAAATTTATGACAGTCTTTATACTACATGGCCATTTGATACAAGGTGAGCCAGTTGATTTAGTCATAGTAATTTCAAAATAAATTAATTTCAATAATAAAATGATAATTTCATTCAATAAAATTAAATCCAGCAACATTTAATGAGTTGCACTGACAGTGTTGCGGTGTAGGACAACAGAAAAAGATAATATCCCGATTTGTTTTCTTGTGTTGCCAAATAAATATTGAATTTCTGACAGAGTGATGGGTTTCTGTTGAAAATGGGTTGTGTCTGTGTTTCATCACGGTCAGTGGCTGAGAAGACAAAGGAGCAGGCCTCTCAGCTGGGAGGAGCTGTGATGTCTGGAGCCGGAAACATCGCTGCTGCCACCGGCCTGGTGAAGAAGGACGAATTCCCCGGTGACATGAACGTATGTTCTCTTAAATTATATTATATATCATTATTATTACATATTCTTATATACCATTCCATGTTCATTCTTTCAGAAAGTTGTAATTGTGTGTAACTGTTAACTTTTATTTAAGTGTTTTTACTACGGAGCTATTTCTACCTGATCAAACCATTAAAAATTATTTTTGATGTAATATAGTCAGGTTGATTCAGTCATTTTTGACTTGACATTTTAGGTTACCTGACAAAACATTTTTTAACATTGACAATTTGTCACAATTCTGATCAGTTTTACTTGTTATATTCATATGCCAGAAAATAGTGAATATTACACTGTTAGAAAAAAGATTATTTAAAGTTGTGCTGGGTAATATACCGGTTCAAACAGTAAACTGGTTTGAATTATGCACACAGTGTGAACTAAAAAAAAAAAAAAAAAAAAACGGCATACCGCTACAAATGGCTAAGCAGCCTAAACAGTGAATTGAGGGATCCCTGTTAACTGCATACATATGAAGAGTTCAGATGCAAAAGCCTCTAAATCCATCTCACGTATTTCTTTAAAATTAGCATTTCTTTCTGGCTCCTATGTATAGGTTTCTATGTAAGTACTGGTACTTCTGATTGGGCTGAGGCTGGAATTTAGCGAGTTTGAAGTAAAAGTGTTTGATGGACTTATACTATGTGTCAGGAGCATTCACTCAGTATCATTATCTCATTTTTAACCGAGATGGCTTTTAGCTGGTTTTGCATCTGAGCTCTTCATATACTTCTAAATAATGTTTGGAGAATTTTTAGAACTATTAATAACACACAACTAATTCTTTAACTGGGCAAATAAACCAACTGCAAATGGAAACCAGAGATGCTGAGGACGAACATAAAGAGGAGAAAATACTGTAGCCGGCAGATAAACTGACTGTTCACTATAGCCCTATTTGGATGGGACTTTTCTAAACTACATTTGAGTTTTGATTCTTATCACTCGACGCCTGCGATTTTCCTGTACCAATTCGGACTGGACTAACATCTCCGTGATTGTTACAGAGGTGGGAGGGTCTGTTTTGTACATCTTCACATTGCAGAGATCATTCGCTCTGTATGCATGCATTGCGTATGGTCATTCAGATTGATTACCATTAGTAAACCACAGGTTTAATACAAATGCCATGGTTAAGCTATGGGAGGATAGTAAAACCATGGTTATTTGTGGTTACTTTTGTTTAACTATTTTTTTTATTATTTGCAGTAAAATCATGTTTAATTTTCATAAAAGTACATAAGTAATTAAAACATTATAATGAAGGTGAGTAATCTTACCTGACGTTGATATTACAGTAGCCAGTGTTAAAGGAGTCATCAGATGCCCATTTTCCACAAGTTAATATGATTCTTTAGGGTCTAAATGAAAAGTCTATATAACATGCTTTGGTTAAAATGTATCAGTTATAGTGTAAAAAACACTATACTACACTATACTAACACTATAAAAAACTTTTTTACCTTGCCAAAATCAGCTCTGCAAAAATCATCCTGTTCTGGTCGATATTGCTTTAAATGTTAATGAGCTCTGCTCGCCCCGCCCCTCTCTTCTCTCTGTAGAGTGACGAGCCTGTTTACTTAATACACTTTAGGAAATGCGATTGCAAAGATTCATAAAAAAAAAAAAAAAAAAACCTTATACTCGCTTCTGCTGTGAGTGAAGATGAATTGCGCAAGAACACACATTTGTTTAGATTGGGAGGCGCATTTCCTTCACAAACAAACCTAATCCACTGCATCTTCAGCGGCTCAGATGTCGGGAGTAAATGACGACTGTTATGTTCATTATTACATCCAACAACAGACCACTTCAGTCGCTTAGAAGCAATTCTTGTCTACGTCCTTGTTACGGCATCGAAACAGTGGCGATCGGACTGTTACAGATCATTTAAGGCGGGTCTAAAGTAAGATGGCCGTGTCAATCAATCTATCCTGGGAGTGGCCTCTGTCGGTGTGTCGTCACACAGACAAGATGCTGAGAATAGCTTGATTTGAAAAAGGGAAAACTTTTATTCATATAAAGGCACAGTCAAGAAAAAACTGTGATAAACCACAAAACTGCCAGGATCATTAAAAAAACTGATACATATTTAATTTTGACATTTCTGAGTAAAATTGTTTCATAGACATTTTTATTTCAGTGTAGCAGATCAACATGCACATGACCATTAGACATGGTTATGGGTTATTCTATGAGAAATACATGATACTAGAAAAAATATTGTTGTCTCAGGGACTGTAGATGCATATCAGATGGCTGTACTCCTCACACACTCACCTTCACCTCATAACACATGAAGCATAATGGAGGGCTGCTTATCCCACAGGGAATATCGTGTCTTACTTTGTGTTTCTGTCCTGCTGAGCCCCCTCTGCTCTCCTCTCTCCTCTCTCTCTCTCTCTCTCTGTCTCTTTCTTTCTCTCGCTCACTCGCGCTCTCTCTCTCGACCTTGCCCAAGGTCACTTAGCACTTTGCACAGTCCACTGTGGGAGGAGAAGTCAAACTTAGCCATATCTGCTTCAGTTTAAACAAACTGTTGATTGCTCTGGGTTTTGAGCATTAGTAGTATTCGTGAGAGATTTACATGTGTGGTCCTCTGTGGATTTTTCCTACCGTGCTTAAAAATGAGTCTTGTCCTTTGTGGTGACTCAGTAATCTCATAAATCACTTAGAGGGAAAATCAGCATAAGAAGCTTGCAGCATATGTGCTTGTGGTGTTTACAGTTATGTGTGTATATGAAGCCTGCTGGAGCCGACGAATAAAAACACAATGCCACTGTCATCGATTTTAAAGCTCTAGTGCTTCGGTTAAGCCATCCTCATCCAGATAATTTGGAGTGCAGCTATTGTCATAAGAAGAATGTGTGATGGCTGGTTTGAGTGTGTAGTTTAGCGGTTTTGAAACATGTGAAAGTATGTGGGTGGTCAGTGCTAACTGTGTTGCTGGACTGGACTGTGCCATTTGTGTGTGTGTGTGTGTATTTGTTTATGTACTAGTCTAGGACATAGTCTCTAGTCTGATTGTGGGTCGTTAAACGTTCTCTGTGCCACTTGTGTTTTGTGTGTCTGTCTACTGATCTAATTAACAAATACAGACTTTGCTCACATTATTTGTTAGATGAAACAGTTTATCATCCCTGCTGAAAAAAATAGGCTGGTTTTAGCTGGTCATAGCTAGTCAGCAGGCTGGTTTTAGAGGGGTTTTGGCCACTTTCCCAGCCAACCAGCCTAGGCAGGTTTTAGCTGTTTTTTTTTCTTTTTTGTTTTGCTTTTCAGCAGGGATGGAATTTAGAATAACTTTTAAACTAAAACTATTTTATTTTTAAGTAAATGTTAAATATTTGAATGTTTAAATGCTGAATATATGCTATAACCCCCACATTAAAGGGATAGTTCACCCAAAAATGAAAAATCTGTCATTAATTACCCACGAGATGCTAATGGTCTAATCTGATTCAATGATCTATGCTAAGCTATTAGCAAAAAAAAGTGGAGTGTTCCTTTAAGACGAATTCCTTGGGTGTAAAACACACTTGGCAATAAAGCTCTTTCTGATTCGGAAGCCCGAGGGCGCCCTTGCGCAGAAACTTCACATGTTTTTGAAACAGAAGTAATAGTACTGACTACGCTTGAGGAATCTCTAATCTAGTTATCGCTGTAGCTGAAAAAAACGAGAAATTTTAACTGAGGAAATTTGAAGACAATAAACATACAACTGCTACAATATATGGTTTGTCTGTGTTCTTCATGCAATCTTGGGTATTTTTATAAGGATGAAGTGTATTTATAAAGCAATGCTAATCAACATAACCTTTATAATACTATAAAACAGTATGATGTCAGCCTCATTCTGTAATTTGAAACCCCGGCTGATCAAAAAGGGTTATTTCAAACACTCTATGTTACACAAAGACTATGTTATGAAGTTAATTTGGAGAAAAAGCATGCCAATAAAATATATCTTTTTTGGACAACAGGTTCGTAAACAGGCTCATACACATGCCAAACTCCATGGCGCACGTGCTACTAGTATAGTTCACGTTATTCAAGGCTCAGATCATTTTTTGTCGCACTACACAGTTTTGACCAAACCAGTTCCAGATTGCAGCTCCTCATTTAGCGATAGCACACAGAAATATATCAACAACTAAGCCTAATTCTTATTGTGAGGAAAAAAAAAATGACCGGTATATCGCAAATGATAAGATATTGCCCACAGGTAGTAAGGACATTGTTAAAATAGTCCTTGTGACATCAGTTTTTCAACCGTAATTTATGAAGCTAAGAGAATACTTTTTGTGCACTTCACGATTTGATATACATTTGATATCTCTATGATGGCAAAATATGATTTTCAGCAGTAATCTCTTTCCAATAAAGGTATAAAACATGTCTCCTGAAATGTTTTAGTACAACCGCCACTTTTTTCCATGTAGCTTGATTGACATGAAGGGTTTGACAGGCTGTGTTGTGATATTAGGACTGTTTATTGCTGGAATTTGACCTAATTGACTGTGATGGCTCAGTTTAAAAATAAACCTTCCAGTGACCCAGAACTGTAAAGAAAATCTAACTACTGTATGTAGGTAATGAGAGTGTCTCGCTCTTTCTTTCTCTCTGGCAAGATATAAAATGGAGTTTAATGAAACATTTATGAAGATGTACCATGCATACTAAAGCACGGTAGCAGAAGCAGCACTGATATATTGTACTGATATAGTGAGACAAGTCCTTATATTTAGCCTCTGCGTATAATACTGCTTTAAAAAGAAATGATCATGCTAGCGTTATTCATGTCAGTGTTTTAAAATCCCTATGCATGACCAAATCATTTGTTGCTGTTGGATTTTGAAAACAATATGCTTTCACGTGTGTTCACAGCCTGAGTTTGGTCAGGAAGCCACCGAGGAGCCAATGGGAGAAGGTCTCATGGACCCTGAGGGACAGACATACGACGACACTCAGCAGGTAAGAACATCAGCGCTCACGGGAGCACAAAACACACATCAGACATGCGCACAAGTCCAAGTTTCAGATCCCGTTTTAAAGGATTTGTTCAGTTCCAGAACAAAAATTTCTTGATAATTTACTCACCCCAATGTCATTCAAGCGTTCATGTCTTTCTTTCTTCAGTCAAAAAGAAAAAGGTTTCTGAGAAAAACATTCCAGGATCTTTCCCCATATAGTGGACTTAAATGGGAGCCAACAGGTTGAAGGTCCAAACTGCAATTTTAATGCAGCTTCAAAGGGCAAAAAAAAAAGTCAAAATGCCTTTTACAAAAACAGGTGAAACTATGATGTCAGATGATTTTGAAGATTTTGAGATGGAGTTTTTTACCCTACCCTACCTTTTTGAACTGAAGTCCACAGATGAAGAACTAACTGTGTGTGACCTTTCCAACGTGATTATGTAACAGTCATCATCGCAGAGCTAGTGCAAGATGAGCATTTGTGGTTAAAAAGCTATTAAGCTTTTTTTTTTTTTCTTTTAGAAAATGACAGACCGTCTCGTTAGATAAGACTCTTATTCCTCGGCTGGAATCGTGTAGAACCATTTGAAGCTGCACTGAAACTACAGTTTGGACCTTCAACCCCTTCATCTCTATTAAAGTCCACTATATGAAGAAAAATCCTGGAATGTTTTCCTTAAAAACCTTAATTTAACTTTAATTTTTTATTATTTTATTTTGTATTTATTATTATTTTTCCAGAAATTAATACTTTAATTCAGTAAGGATGCATCAACATTATCAAAAGTGACATTAAAGCCATGTATAATGTGACAATGTAATATAAATTACATTTAAAAATATATTTAAATATTTTGAGTTCTGACAATATTATTTTAACTATAATGTTTCTCAGTGTTACAGTTTTTACTGTATTTTTGATCAAATAGATGCAGTGTTAGTGAGCATAAGATATGTCTTTCAAGAATTTTTTTTTTTTTTTACCAATTTTTCTCTCTTTATTTGCAATATCGTGAGAAAATGTTAATGTTTCCTTGTAGGTGTAAAGATTTATGTTGTTCAAGATCTCTAATTTTGGCATTGTTCTTGACAAATTGTTTTGTCTTTAAATTTAAATCAAATAATTTCAGTCAAAATGTCCTGTCCATTTTTTTTTATTATTTATTTGGTAACACTTACAATAAGGTTCACTGGTTAATATTAGTTAACTACATTAGATAACATGAACTGAAAATGAACAATACTTCTACAGCATTTATTAATCTTAGTTAATGTTGATTTTTAGCATTTACTAATGCATTATTAAAATCACAAGCTGTGTTTGTTAAGTTAATGCACTGTGAACTAAAATGAACAAATAATGAATGACTGTTTTTCTTTTATTAGCATGAAAAAAGAGTAATAAATATTGTAATAAATATATTCTTCGTTCAAGGTAGTTAATACATTAACAAATGACACCTTATTGTAAAGTGTTACCATTTATTTTCATTTATCTGTGTACATAGCAGTATTAATAAATGCCCTTCAGTGTAATAATCACTTTTTATTTTACAATTATACCCAGCTATCTGTATATTATACCTTGCATAATTGTGTATGTGTATCCGGGGTTGTAATATTAATGACTCTTCACAGAATTATGTATCTAATCTAACCCCAGATATTTATTAACACGTGAATTTCTCAAACGTGTGATCGGTGCACACAGATATGGTGGGATTCCCTGTGCAGTATATTTCTGTTTCCTCCCCTTCCTCTATTGCTCCCTCCCCTCCTTCTGTTTGCCTCCTTCCCTCTCTTACCTCACTGCCATGCTGAATCTGCCTACATGGGAGTGGTGGTGACGTCCAAAAGCCCTGTTGCATTGTGGGTAGTGATGGAGGCTCCCCCTGCCCTAATGAGGAGATGGGCTCTTCCAGTAGATGCTCTCTCACACAGGGAACCAGGGCCATCAGATAATGACACTGACATTTAAGATGTAGGGTATCTTCAGATGACAGGTCTTCAGACCATACTAATATAACTCCAGCATGATGTGCAATTATATTTATTAAATAAATCAGATGCTTATGATCTGAAAGCATCAGCTGCCACCTGCTGGGGGAAATAAGGCACTGCAACAGACCTCAAACAGAATCTATACAATAGGAAAAGCATTATGATGAGATGGGATAGTTCATCCAAAAATGAAATTCTGTCATTAATTACTCGTGCCGTTCCAAACCGTAAGACCTTTGTTAATCTTCAGAACACAAATTAAGATCTTTTGGATGGAATCCAAGAGTGGTACTCTCGTCAACACGCATCAAAGAATTTTTTGAATAAATTCGTTATTTTTGTTTTCTTTGCACACAAAAAGTATTCTCGTAGCTTTTTAAAATTATGCTTGAACCACTGATGTCACATGGACTATTTTACCAATGTCCTTACTACCTTTCTGGGCCTTGAACGTGTTAGTTTCGTTGCAAAGTCAGAAAGCTCTTGGATAGTATCTAAAATATCTTAATTTGTGTTCTGAAGATGAACAAAGGTCTTACGGGTTTGAAATTGTCATTTCTGAGTGAAATATCTCTTTAAACATCATATTCTGAAGAAATGGACTTTATTTGTGGGATCCCAATGTGTAAATTAAAAATAATAGTAATACATTTATATATAACATTTTGTCTTAATATATACCTCTGGGCTAATCTAAAGATAAAGGTTTGCGTCAAAGTTATTACAAACCTGTTTTGTGGTTTGTCAATATAGTGTATGGAATGTAGATTTAAATGGAAAAAAGTAATTTAAAGCAGTTTAACATAGGGCTGCAACATATATATATATATATATATATATATATATATATATATATATATATATATATATATAAATCATATCTTTATTTATTTTATGGGAACATTTTATTACTTATGACGTGAAGTGTATTATCTGGACAGTGTTGTATGTGGATTTTACAAAAACTAAAAAATAAATACAGATTTTTCTGTTTCTGCTCACAGGACAACCAAGATTATGAGCCGGAGGCGTAAACATCACATTCCAAGTCCAAGTCCAGCCAGCAGCACAAAAAGTTTATATCAATAACAAGTACAAATCCTAAACACAATAAACCCTGTTGAAAAAAAAAAAAAAAAAAAAGAAAAAGAAAAAAAAAAGAAAAAAAGTACAGAAAACATAAATATATATTCCAGTTAATCCTGCCGAGAAATGTTCTTCCTATCAGATATATACTTTTATTATGATCTATTGTAAATGTCATGTACTGACGGTAACGTGTTGGATGTAGCTCTATGCTGACTGCCGGAGGGCGCTCTGTCTCGTTTCCTTGCCTCCCTCCCAATGAAACGAGACCTGCCCTTCCCATTGTGACTCTTTGTACTTGTGTACCTGCATTTCTATATGTGTAATAGATGTTTCAGATCTTCCAATTGCATATTGGGGGTTAAAATATCTTCGGGTAAATATGATATTATATATAGCTGTGTGCAATGCCTGTTTGTGGGGTTTTACTTTCATTTTTAATTTCATATTAAAGCAAGCTATTTATTTAATGTTTTTGAAGTAAGAGTTTTATACGTTGTAACTTTATAGTTGCTTGTGATATCATTCCAGTGGATTATTTGTTAGAATTGGGCAAATTTGTATCTGTGTGTATGTATGCGTTTGTGTACTGGAGATTTTACAGTTAGTGTAAATGTGTCTTGAAATGTTTATGGATGTCAGGTCAATATGTGCTTTACAATGCTGGAAATGTCAATATTTAGGTTTCTGTGTCATTCAAGACAAGTGAATCCTCTGTAAATAAAGAAAACAAACAAAAAATCTCCTTCTTTCTTTAAAAGGTAAGTCTATGCAACACTTTTATGTACTAGATTTACAGCACCGCATAAAAATCACACATAAACAATGTCAAAACAAGTGTTCATAATAATTATCTACCACTTAGTTTGCGGTTTCGTTATGCACCTTGTTTTTTGTCATTTGTACATTTTATGGATCTAGCTTCCTGTCTCATCCACATACAAAACAGCTCGTTTTCTGCTTGATATTGCAGATAGGTGTGTCTTACCATATTATTTTAATGTGTTATCTTAATTATGAACAAACTGGTTTATAGTGCAAACCGTTTGACCATTTACTGCGTTGTTATTCTCCTCGTTATTACCGCTAATGAACCGGAAGTCTCGCCTATAGGCTTACTTCCGCGTTGAAGAATACGGTGGATAAAGTACAATACAAAAAGACACATATATTTTAAACGTGCTGCCGGACAAATATTACACGCAGAGAAACTAACAGAGGGAGTGACGTCCTCGCTCCTGTCCTCTCCCGTGTCTCTTATCAACAGGATGTCTGGCTGTGTCTCCAGAACGGAACATACTGCTCTACAGACATGCTGAGCCCAGCAGAATGAGCGCGGTGCCACGGCTCAATAGCTGGCATACCTGTATAAGCCGGGCACCATTGACGGATTAGCATGTGCAATCACAGGGGAATGTGGTGCCCTCCGGCAGCAGAGGGTATTTAAGGGCCCCCGCTGACAGCGTCCCGCTTACGCCGGGCCGGTAGGACTGTGGGTGTATGTGCTCAGTATCATGGCTTCCTTTAAGAAGTCTCTGGAGGGGCTGAAGAACACAACACAGTCAGCCACTAAAGGCGTCACAGACAGTACAGGTACTAACGGTTGCATGCTGCTCATCTGGGCTTGCATTTGTATATTTGGTAAAATATATATATTTTTTTTTTAGTTTTGGAGGAAACAGTCGTCTACTATAACCCACGGAGGGATTTTAAAGAACTTCGTCCAACAAAATGTTTTAATTTATTTTAACATTAAATACATTTCATCATTTTAGATTGTATTTGCTGAATTTTATTATTATTTTTTTTTAACTGTACTTGTAATGATTTGGTTTTAAAATGTTTTACATAGACAAAATTGTTGTTGTCTATTTTTAAGATTTGATTTACTTCAAAATTTCCATCAAGTTAAATTAAGCAAATGAATAAATAATATTTGAGAAACTTTTGTATAATATTGTGAATTTAAAACTAATTAATTAAAATTAATTTTAAAGTGCTATTACTTTAACTGAAATGATATGACTGAGAAGTATTTATTTATTTATCTTTTTATTTGTATTTACGCTTACTGTGTTATTATTGTCATTGTGTTACAAATTGTAATATATTTATAAATATTATTAGTGATGTTTTATGTACACTGCTGTTCAAAAGTTTTGGATTAGTATGATTTTTTATGTTTTTTAAATAAGTCTTTTCTGCTCATCTAGGCTTCGTTTATTTGATTAAAATACAGAAAAAAACTGTAATATTGTAAAATATTATTGCAATTTAAAATAGTGGTTTTATATTTTAATATACTTTAAAAATTAAATGTATTCCTGTGATACAAAGCTGAATTGTTAGCATCATTACTCCAGTCTTCAGTGTCACATGATCCTTCAGAAATCATTCTAGTATGCTGATTTATCAGTGTTGGAAACAGTTGCGCTGCTTATTTTATTTTTTTATTTATTTGGAACCTGTGAAACTTTTACAGGATTCTTTGATGAATAAAATGTTAAAAAGAGCAGTGTTTATTAAAAATATATATATTTTATATTATATTTATATTTATATATATTTATATTTGTGGCCAGTATTTTTTTTTTCTGTCTTTCTTTGAAAGAAATTAATACTTTTATTCAGCAAAGATGTGCTAAATTAAGTGATAGTAAAAACTTATATTGTTAAAAATCATTTTGAATAAATGCTGCTCTTTTACATTTTTTTTATTCATCAAAGAATCCTGAAAAAAATATTACAGGTTCAAAAAAAGAAAAAAAAATGAAGCAGCACAACTGAACTAAAATAGAAAACTGTTATTTTAAATTGCAATAATATTTCTTTTTTCTGTATTTTTGATAAAGTAATGGAACTTTGATGAGCATAAGAGACTTCTTTTAAAAAAAAACATCAAAAATCTTACTGATCCCAAATTTATATATATATATATATAAGCATATTATTTAATTATTTATTTAGTAAGTGAGTATAGTCAAAACAACTGCTTTTTAGAGAACTTTGTCAATATGTGTGAAAAACAACCAGCATTTTTGATTGTTATTTCAGTTCAGGCAGCGCAAGATGCCGTGCAGCAGGTGGCAGAGTCCTCCGAAGAAACCACCAGTGCAGGTAAGAGAAAGAATATATCTGTACAGAGATAAAGATGCACTTAAGTGTGGATGTGTGTGATTTCACAGCTTTTTAGTGTATGCAAATCATTCACAATCGTATTATGCACCGTGAGAATATACTGTGCATAATTTATGCCTACCATTGTCTTAATGTCTTCAATCTAAAATGCGATTGCATTGTTTTCCCTATCCCTATCTCTATATGTTGCACCATGACAAATATGCAAATGCACGCCTAAAGGAACTTTCTCTCTCTCTCTTTCTCTGTCTGTCTCTGTTTTGTGTATGTGTATATATACAAACAGCTGCTGAGGAGGCGTCCAGACAAACACAGTCTGCTATCGGCACAGCTGCAGAGAAAGCATCAGACACCATTAAGGAGTTCGGACACAAATTGAGTTCCAAATAAATGCTGTTATCAGAACAGATTCGGTCGTAAAAAAGAAATTGTATAGCAACTTTGTAAATGTACCAGCTCGATTTCCAATGCAGATTATTTGATAAAGATTTCATTTCAGTTTAATTGTTGATCATCCTATATTCCAAAAGTCTGTTCAAAGATGCTTGTGCTTTGAAAATACACGATACATTCCGTTCAGCTGCTGCCGTGTCTGTTTATAGCCATCCTACGTGCTTTTCTGTTCTAGTGAAATAAGATGTGAGGATATAGAGTATGCAAGAACACGTCCACTTTCTTAGTAAAAACCCCTTTTATTATTATTATTATTATTCTCAGCTCCCACGTCACTGAAGAGGGGGGAAATCAGTGATATGTTGCTATGGCAACATAACACAGATAGACCACAGTGAAAGAACTTTTATTCAAAAGTGCCTTAGGGCAGATCCTGCTATTCAGTATTCCTGTGGATGTCAAGAGATGATGCTTTTGATTGCAAACAATAACCCCTTAAATAACTTACCACATGTTACCTGCTACTCACCTACTTGGGCATCCTGTTTCAAACGTGCTGCACAGCTTAAAATCAGTCAGTGTAATTAAATTGAGAGAAACTGCAACAGAATTACAATAAGTTTATTATATAGTTGAAATTTAAAAAGAGTGCTCAGGATGAAACAAGCGTAGCTGACGTTTTCATTATGGATGCATTAGCCATATAGATTAACTCGCTATATATTTCATGCATGGATAGCTGCTGAGAATGAGCTCTCACCCTTAAAATCAATGTGTGGAATATTTCCTGCAAAATTCAGGAGCAGATATGCTTTGTGTCAGGCACTTTATGTCAAACCTGCCATAAGAGCAGCTGCTGAGCCCATAATACCTTATTACATGTGTTGTCAGGTGTTGAACAGACTTGCTATAATTTCAGCCAGCTGCAAGTAAGAATAATATAGGGTCCTTAGCAGTTCCTTCAAAATTCAAATATAAAATTCAATGTTTATTTTGCATTTATGGCATGCAAAATTTAGAAAATTCTTCACACAACGTCAGAATGTGTAGGTGGTGAAAACATTCCAGGATTTTGCTCCATACAAGTTGAAGGTCCAAATTGCAGTTTCAATGCAGCTTCAAAGGGCTCTACATGATCCCAGATGAGGAATAAGTGTCTTATCTAGCGAAATGATCTGACATTTTCTAATATATATATATATATATATATATAAAATTTTTTTTTTTTTTTTTTTTTCTTACCGAAGTACACAGACGAAGAGCTAACTGCGCGTGACTGATCACAGAGCAAGTGCAAAACGAGCATTTGTGGTTAAAAATGTTACAAATTTGTATTGTTTTTTAAGAAAATGACAGATCGTTTGGCTAGATAAGACCTTTATTCCTCAGCTGGGATTGTGTAGAGCCCTTTGAGCTTGACTGAAACTGCAGTTTGGACCCCACTGAAGTCCACTATATGGAGAAAAATCCTGGAATGATTTCCTCAAAAAACTTAATTTCTTTTCAAATGAAGAAAGAAAGACACGAACATCTTGGATGACATGGGGGTGAGTAAATTATTAGGAAATTTTTATTCTGGAAGTGAACTAATCCTTTAAAAATTGCACACACGCACACACACACACACAAAATACACATTTTCTGCAATGTGGTGTTTAACTATGGAAATAAGGCATTGACTAATTAAATATGCACTAATTTGCATATATTTCCTGAACAGAAATCTGAACACTGGATAAAGCTTCAAAATTCTTGTTTTACTGTTGACATACACTTCCAGTCAAAAGTTTTTAAACAGTAAGATTTTTAATGTTTTTTTTTAAATTAGTCTCTTTTGCTCACCAAGCCTGCATTTATTTGATCCAAAGTACAGCAAAAACAGTAAAAATATGAAATATTTTTACTATTTAAAATAATTGTTTTTTATTTGAACATATTTAAAAATATAATATATTCCTGTGATTTCAAAGATGAATTTTTAGGATCATTACTCCAGTCACATGATCCTTCAGAAATCATTTCAATATTCTGATTTGCTGCTCAAAAAACATTTATTATTATTAGTAGTAGTAGCAGTATGTTGGAAACAGCTGAGTTTATTTTTCAGGTTTATTTGATGAATAGAAAGTTCAGACGAACAGCATTTATCTGAAATACAATTTTTTTGTAAGATTATAAATGTCTTTGTCACCATGTTTGATCAATTTAAAGCATCTTTGCTAAATAAAATGATTCATTTCTATTATGAATATTCTGACTCCAAGCTTTTGAATGGTATAGTGTATTTGAGATAAATGCTGATCTTTCTATCATCAAAGAATCCTGAAAAAATGTGCTCAGTTGTTTTAAATATTGATAATATTAATAATAAAAAATGTTTCTTGAACAGCAAACCCCAGCATATTACAAAGATTTATGAAAGATGTGACACTGAAGACTGGAGTAATGATGCTGAAAATTTAGCTTTGATCACAGGAATAAATGACATTTTAAAATGTGTTCAAATAGAGAACAGTAATTTTAAATAATAAAAATATTTCAAAATGTTGCTGGTTTGCTGTACTTTGGGTCAAATAAATGCAGGCTTAGTGAGCAAAAGAAAAACAACATTAAAAATCTTAATGTTCAAAAACTATCGACTTGTAGTGTATTAGAGTCAAAGGTGTTACAGAAGATTTTTCTTTTTATCACTCTATAAATCAGAAAATACTATCAACCGCCAAAAAAAATAAAACACAAAATTACATTTTTACCTTTTTTCATATTCTATAAAATCAAGAAGATTGTATATTCTCAAATCCAAGTTTCCTGGCTCAGTGCAGGAGAAAAATCACATTTTGAAAAAAGAAACACGTACCATAAATAAACAAATAAATAAATAAACGTATTTTTGTATGTTTTCTTTCCACTAGTTTCCTGAGGCCAAAATCTCAAAACTGACTGATGCATAAAAAACAGTTTTTGCTTGTAGTGTCTCGATTTATATAATTCTGTTGTATGTTGATGGTATAAGCAGTCAATATGTACCCATTAGTGTTCATGTCTATGGTAGACGCAAATGTCAAACAGTTTCATCCTGAGGAAAGGTTTCTCACCGTGACTTAATTTACAGTTGATCTCCAGCACTTTTGGCCCTCTCTCCTGTATTCTCCACCTCCACATCCCCATCATCTTTACATCCCTATCCACCTCCTCCTCCTCCTCCTCCTCCTCATCATTTGCCTGCAATGACAGGCAGCATTCTTGTTTTCAGAATATGGCATGTGTTGTCTGAACACCCCCCTACCATTACCATGAACACAGTCACTCCACCCCCCCCCCCCCCCCCCAATGCATGTACATGGCTGGTTGCTAGGCAACAAATAATCTGTGGGAGTGTGCGATTGGCAAAAGCCCTCGATTTTTATGGTGAGAACATAGGCGATAGAATACAGCTCTCCAGAACACACTTCATGGCACGGTGAGGTGCAATGGACCAGTGTGCGATCACATGCAGAAAAAATGGAAAAGCCTTGTTATAGTCACCATTCAGCCACCTAAATTCAGAAAGAATATGAATTAGATGGTCTTTAACATTACGTAATTGCAGCAGTGTAGTGACCTACATCATTCACCACTTTACACCGATATTATTCTGTCTCATGTAAAGAAAAAAAAAGATGAAAATGTGAAATCATTCAACAATTTGAGCTTATTTTTAATCTCATATGGGAAAAAATGATTAAAAAATGTAAGTCTGTTCTGTATATACACATTCCGTTATATAAGAAAAAGTGCATAGTTCCAAATTGTTCCAGAGACATTACTGGTGGATCCATTGAGTTTTTATTACATAAGAGCCTTGTTTTTTGGGGGGGGTTTTTTTTGGACACATGTATTCTAATCACCATCATTTGCTTCTGATTAAAAAGCTGCAGATACTTTGTCATTTCATTACCACTCACTGCCAGGTTGAGTCTGGTTTCCAGGGAAACTAAAAATCAGAAGCTTTCAGTACTCTCAGCCACAGTGAAATCCAAGGACCACCATCCACTGAGATTCTTCTGGAAAACAAACCATCTACAGCCTGCCTCTTATTTTCAGCACCGAAAAGGGAAGCTTGGAGTGCGAAGACATGCTTTGGCTGTGAAATCTTTGAAAATATGGATACAGCGTTTGATCTGTCGTGCAGCTGAGGTATGTGTCGTTGGGGTGTTTTTCAATAGCGTTCTCGCTGTGTGCCGTCGTAGTTTGTTTTTAGAGGGTACTGTTACCGTGCAAGTTTGTTTTTTGTGTGTGTGCGTGTGTGGATGAACTGAATCAGACAGCTGCCATGAAATAATTGTATCTCTCTTCTTGGGGATAAAAGAGGAATCAGTTTATTGGCAATCAATACTGTAAGGTTGAAGTTTGCATGCATGTGATTTTATGTTATAATTATTTCAGTACCTGAGATCACAATCAGATTTGAACTGAATTTTACCTAATGACTGTTTGTGTGTGTGTGCCATCATTAATGCATGTCAAGTGTTCTTTTTTATTCATTGCACCTGCATTAGTGCACTAATGCATTTATGTGAATGTTTTCCAGTGAAATCATCATTGGTGTGAGACCGTGAAGCTCAGACGTTTTACTGCCCCTCTCCCGGATCAACGCAAACCCAGCTCTGAACCCATGGAGGGTCCTGTTCTGACAGAAAGTGAAGTTTGGAAAGTTGGGTCAGGGACCAGCACAAGCATAAACACCGATGACAGAAGTATTGACTATTCACCACTTATGAACGACAACGAAAACCTGTCAAAAGCATCTGAAAGCCCAGAGGAGATTTGTGGCAGCATCCAGGAGCAAGAGGTTACTTCAGATCAGATCAAGTCAGTTCCACATGAGCTGCGATTAGAAGAGGATTTATCTTTCACTCAAACAGCAGTCGAGAGCGATGAGCCACCTGCGGCAGTGTGCAAACAAGACAGGTGTGTTAACCAAGCAGGGAAACCAGCAGATAAGAACCTTGACCAGGAGATTAACCAGGAGATTACCATACTGGTGACCAACCATGACTGTAATTTAGAGGACGAGGAGGATGAGGAGCTTGCGGAGCAGAAGACTTCCAGCTGCCCTGCTGAACCCGAGAGGGTTGAGGGTGGAGGAGCAAATGAGGAAGAGAGTCTCGATGGTTCAATTGTCGTGGCGAACGTAATTGAAGTCAGTCAAGTCCAGAAGACCAATGTGATAAGCCATGTATCAACTGAGCAGAATACCACCACTGAAGAACCAAGATTGTCTGGAGATCCAGGGGATAGGAGCAATGAGACAAACTCTGCAAGCAAAGCTTCAAGCACCCCACAGAAAACAGACGCAAGTAGCACAAAGGCCTCGGTGGAAGTGAACGTTTGCAGTCCGAAAGATCAGTCTGAAGATGTAGACGTAAAACTGAAGAAAACCGAATCAGCTGAATCCAAGGATGCCGGAAGGCCAGCGCAAGAGATGCTCACCTTGACTCGGTCGCCTGGACGCACGCAGACCGTGCAAA
This sequence comes from Cirrhinus mrigala, assembly GCA_036247105.1. Classification (NCBI taxonomy): domain Eukaryota; kingdom Metazoa; phylum Chordata; class Actinopteri; order Cypriniformes; family Cyprinidae; genus Cirrhinus; species Cirrhinus mrigala. Next base: position 20,120,391 of record CM070020.1, read on the forward strand.
CCCAGGTTAGCCTGGAGGTGATGTACCAGTCGGTGGCCACTAGCCCCATGACTCCTCCCGAGGGCTCCGCAGCTTTCCTTTTTCCAACCACCTTTGGAAAACTCGCCAACAAGTGTAGTACAGAGGTGGCAGAGACCAAAGATGCTGAACTGCAGGTGGGCTTGCAGGTGGAATTCCGTTCGGTCGCCACGGCTCCTATGACTCCGATCATTCTGACCGCACCTGAGGTTATTCCTGAGCCAGAACCACGAATCGGGGTGATGCCTGAAGAAGTGCCGGAACCTGTGCAGGAGGTGAGCTGGGACGAGAAGGGAATGACCTGGGAGGTGTACGGCGCGGTGGTGGAGGTGGCGGTGCTGGGCTCGGCCATTCAGAAACACCTGGAGAAACAGGTGAAGAAGCAGAAGAAACCGACTTTGACCTTGTCATCCCCGACTGATGCTCTGCCAGCAAACCTGACCGAAACATCTACGCCAACGCCTTCCAGTCCTCCCCCCACATCAGACCCTGGCGAAAGCAGCCTGGCCAAAGGACAAAGTGAGGAAAAGATGGAGCAGAGCGGCAGGCGTCGACAGAATCATTTTCGCCAGTGGTTCAGGAACATCTGGCGGCCAAGTTGTTGTTCAAGACCTCGTCAAGATGAGGAAAACTAAGGAAGGCGTGCCAAGGCAGTCCAAATGAGACAATCTTTCCAAGTTTTGTGCACTCTGGATGTGCACAGGATTGGGTTTTGTTCAATGATACACCCCTTTAACTGTTTTAAGACATTTGGTTTGTATGGACACTGCGTCACAAGAAGCCCCTATATGGATAATCATCATTTTTGGTTTGGTTTGATACAGTTGAGATCAAAAGTTTACATCCCCCTTTCAGAATCTGCAAAATGTTATTTTACCAAAATAAGAGGGATCGTACAAAATGCATGATATTGTTCATTTAATACTGACCTGAATAAGATATTTCACATAAAATATGTTTACATATAGTCCACAAGAGAAAATAATAGCTGAATTTATAAAAATGACCCAGTTCAAAAGTTTATGTACACTTGATTCTTAATACTGTGTTGTTACCTGAATGATCCACAGCTGTGTTTTGTTTTTTTTTTTTGTTTTGTTTTGTTTAGTGATAGTTATTCATGAGTCCCTTGTTTGTCCTGAACAGTTAAACTGGCTGCTGTTCTTCAGAAAAATCTTTGTTTTTCCAACTTATTTTATGTATTTGAACCCTTTCCCACAATGACTGTATGATTTTGAGATCCATCTTTTCACACTGAGGACAACTGAGAGACTCAATTGCAACTATTACAGAAGGTTCAAATGCTTACTGAGGCTCCAGAAAGAAAAACTATGCATTAAGAATTTGAAAATCAGGGTAAATTTAACTTATTTTATCTTGTGGGAAAGATGTAACTATCTTCTGTAGCCTCTAAAGGGCAGTACTATAAAAAAAAAAAAAAATATATATATATATATATATATATATATATATATATATATATATATATATTATATATATATATATATATATATATATTTATATATATATATTTAGGCAAAATAAGAAAAATGTACATATCTCCATTCTGTTTAAAAGTTTTCACCCCCGGCTCTTAATGCATAGTTTTTCCTTCTGGAGCATCAGTGAGCATTTGAATCTTCTGTAATAGCTGCATATTAGTCCCTCATTTGTTTTCAGTGTGAAAGTTGGATCTCAAAATCATACAGTCCTTACTGGAAAAAGTTTAAAAACACAAAAATGCTGGAAAGCCAAAGAATTTGTGGGACCCAAGGGTTTTCCCTGAAGAACAGCAGGCAGTTTAACTGTTCAGGACAAACAAGAGACTCATGAACAACTATCAATAAACAAAAAACACAGCTGTGGATCATTCATTTAAGAATACAGTATAAAGAATCCAGGGGATGTAAACTTTTGAATGGTTCATTTTTAGAAATTTAACTATTCTTTTATCTTGTGGACTATATGTAAACATCTTTTACGTGAAATGTCTTATTCAGGTCAGTACTAAACAAACAATAACATGCACTTTGTACGATCCCTCTTATTTTGGTAAAGTAACATTTTGCAGATTCTGAAAGGGGGATGTAATCTCTAGACTTCAGCTGTACACTGCGAACAAATACAGTTGTTTTGATTTCTCCTCGCTCTTAATTTTAAAATAGCTCTTATCAGCTTTGTTGCTTTTTAGTGTGTTTTTGCTTGCTTCTGTCAAGAACGTGCTACCCTGATGTTGTTGTGGTCAGTGAGGATCACTTTTTGAAGTGCCCTTTTACAATATTTTACACTAATAATTTTACCTTTAAGATTTATATAATTCACACATGTATATATGAATTCATCATGTATATTTAAGAAACAGTAGAATACATTTATAGAGCCACAATACCAGGTACTGTGTATTAGGCAAAAATGATCCTAGAAATTCGTGGTGTTTCAGGCAACAAGTAATAGATGACGTCTCAGATTTTTCGACGGTGAAATGTTTGGTGTTCTTTGAGTTTCAGATTGCTCTTTTTCTATTGGCTTTTGTATAACCTGGTAATATTAAATGGATTTGTCTTGTGTTTGCAGCTCAGCTCATTATGAACACACCTTCAAGCCTTACATTCCCTGTGATGTTTTGTGACTATTGTGAAAGTGAATAGTTTTGAAATTAAATCAAGTCTACAAGGGAAAAGCAAAAGCTGATTTGTGACTCATTTTGATTAACGTGATAAATTTTATTAGAGTAAAATACCAAAACAAAAAATGTTGTTTTTTTTTTTTTTTGTGATTGCACTTAGAACATATAACAATACACCATATATAGACAGTTTATATATACACCCTGGTCAACCAATCTGGCTTAGCAAGATTTGAGTTTTTTACTTCATTTGATTTGACTCAGACCTAAACTTAGCAGACTAGTTCCAGGTAATATTTGGCAAGCAGTTTTACTTTAGTTTCTGTTGATGCAGTTTAGGTTTTTTTGTTCAAAGACAAAAAAGAATAATTCCATTTTTTAAGAGAGTTCCATTCTTCTGTATGACAAAACATTACAATCAAAGAATAGGTATTACATATTGGACATTCAGAATATGAAAAAAGGATGATGGAAAATGAATACAATAAAGAATAATTTAAGTAAAATTTGACTTCAAATACTGTTTCAATTACTGCTTGTTTTTAGTGCACTGAGATTTTTTTTTCTCCAACACTTACACTTCAAAGTGCATTAGTGATTTAAAGTGGGTTAACTTTAAAGGTCTTGTTTAGAGTTAGAGTTTGTCCAAATGGCATACTTTGCAAAATTGAGTCTTTTCTCCTTTTTGGCAGGACCACGTATAAAAAAAATGGCAAATAGGTGGAGATCAGAGGCTGAATGTTAGAGATCAGTGGTGTCTATGGAAGGGTTTTCAAAAATGAGACCGGGGCTATCTCCACCTCTCCTCTTTTCTAGCTGGGCCAGGGCAGCACCCAGAGGCTCAATGTACGGAGAGTCACTCCTTTCATCCTCCTCCTCCTCTTCCTCCTGAATTACCTGTCACACAACAGAAAACGTAAGTTCTCAAAACATACTCAGCTAAAGAACTTTTTCTCATGACTAAAGATGCACTTGTGTCCCCAGCATTTATAAGAGGCACTGGAAATGTGCTTATAATATACTGTGGAATTCAAAAGTCTGCCACTTCATTGAAAATCTGTGATTTAAAAACCTTTCAAACTTGGGAAGTTATATGAGTTCAGATTTTTTTTAAGGTAAAACCCAGTTAAGACTTGTATGGCTTAATATAACATAAATGATGTCTCTTACTGAAGACTTTTACTTGTTATTTTAAAAATCCACATTGTTTTAAACATATTTTGGACTATTATTTTGATGACGTGAAAAGGCTGCACTCGTTGAGGTAAAATACTGATACACTGACACATTGTGTGGCTTTTGGTTGTAATTTTCAGTCGAAGGGCAATGAGAGAAACGATGCAAGTCTTCACTGCTTTTGCTAGCGATAAGAAGAGGAGAAAAGCATGGGAAGATGCTTGTGGATGAATAAAACTTTTAAAGAAACGTGTCTTTGTTCTCTCCACTTTAGCCCTGATGTCTTTGAGGCTTTTAGTAGACCTCAGCAACTGAAAGAGCTTACAAACGGCAGAGACAAAAAATACTAGATGCCATCCTGAGAGGATGTGAACATGTTGACGGTTGTCATGGGTTTTTTCTACTACATATTTCAGTAAGAGACATCATTTATGTTATATTAAGCCATACAAGTCTTAATACCCTGGATTGCCTTTAAAGGGGTCCTATTATGCTCTTTTACAAAGTCTTGATTTTGTTTTGTGGGTGTACTAGAACATGCTTTCATGCTTGTTGGTTTGAAAAGCACATTATTTTTCACATAATTTACATTATTACAATACCTTTCTCCCAGCCTGGCACAAATGGATCGATTAGTTCTGAGTTTAATGAAGGTCCGCCTCCGAAAAATGAAATGCATTGTGATTGGTTAGCTGTCCCACTGCGTTGCGATTGGCGAACAGCTTAGACGGTATTTCAGTACTGCCACACCCCTTGTCAAAGCAGCAATTTCTGTGTACAACTATTAGCGCAAGCTAATTTAAAGTGATTCTTACATTTTAAATATGGATATTTTTCTTACAAAAATCCATCGATTCGCTACAGGAGACCTTTATTGACCCCCCGGAGCTGTGTGAGGCACTTTTTATTATGGGTAGATTCACTTTCTTGGACTTGTTTTGGACTGATGAAGAGAAACACCCGTCTATGCCAATCTAAACTTTGTAGATTTTTATGCATTTTAAAAAACACTTACGTTATAAGCGAAGCTATCTACCCTGTATGATGAATAAATCTCTTACCACACACTGCATACGTTTGCGGTGCGTTATGACTCCGACACAGCCACCGGAGATGATTGTGGTCACTCTAGTCAATGCATGTGTTTGTACCTGCCACGCTGCATCTCGTTACAGCATCTCAGAAGCTGCTCTCCGTGCTGCATCGCTAAAGTTAGACTAATCCCCCACCTCGTCCCTACCCACCCCCCAACCATTCGAATTTCCGTAGGCGGTATTTATTTTAATGATATTCTAATGGGTCGTGTTGTGACATCATAACATCCAAAACAAACGCTGTAGTCCAAAGGTGCCATTCGTTGTAGTTCTTGAAAGGGATTTTTTAAAAATGAAATATCTTCCTTTAGAGTGGACTTTGAGATTTGCAACTTTGTAGATCTTTTCTATGCCCAAACATACACACCACATACTGACTAAAATTCAAAAAGTGAAAAAGCATAATAGGACCCCTTTAAATTAAATGGAATAAGAAATATTTTAGATCTGTCACTAATCAAATTTGCAAATTAGTGAATGCCTTTGTGAATGCCTCAAATCATGCTGGAGAAGGTGATTATCAGGTTTTACACAAACTTACGGAGTTCACGCAGCTTAAGCGCTGCTGTTTTTAAAGCAAAAAAGGTGACATGACAAATTCTGACAAATTCTCCAATACGTGTTCATTTTTTGAAACATTGTTTCACTAATTATTTTGACTTTCACTAGTTGTCCCAGATTTTGCTCCCCACTGCATATTATCATCATTTTAATAATAAATTTACCGTCATTCCCATAGCATCTTTTTCTGACAGGTCCATATCAATGTTGTAGTCCAGGGAGTTAAGGCTAAAACAGAACAGACACACAGCACACACACACATAATCAGAATCTCACAAAGCAACTCTTCTGTATGAAGACATGAGGGACATTATGGGGGAAAAGTTACCAGTAGAGACATTTTGGACCAGTTACGTAGCTTGAAATAAAATCAAAAACATGCTTCGTTTAGCATGTAGAACAGCTTAGTGTGATTCTGAGAAATAGGGGGTCGCTAACATCACAACATCAAGTAACTAAAACTACTGCTACCAAAATGAATAATCTAAAACCTACAGATTAGTACAAACAGATGCTATCTGTTATGGAGAACCACAGTATTGTTCCTGGACAAATGGCATACTGTATCATCTTAAATGGATTTTATAGATGCCATTTAAGTTCATTGGCAGAATGTGGGCTCCATGACAAGATAAATATGTCAGTGGCCTCCATCTTTTACAGTGAAGTCAGTTTTTGAATGTACAAACTGATATCAGCTTATTTAGATAATTTTAGAGCAGATAAGATTACATTTTACGTACATGAAATCACAAACTGCCCGAGAGACCAGATAATTATGATTATGCAACTAATAGGGCTGTTGATTTAGTGTTTGATAATTTAGTATGATTAATAGTAATAAAAATAATTACATAAACTGTCACATTTGATCTACTTTGATCTACACACTACAAATCAAAAGTTTAAGTCACTTATTTTTTTTTTGGAAAGAAATGAATACATTTCCTCAGCAACAACATATAAAATTTATCAAAGATGACAGTAAAAACATTATAATGCTTCAAACGTTTTTTTTATTTCACATAAAAGCTGTTTCTGTCTATTTCTGACTATCAAAAAATCTTAAAAAAGGGATCACAGTTTCAATAAAAATATTTACAACACCGATGATAATAATAAATGTTTCTTGAGCACCAAATCATCATGTATGACTGATTTCTGAAGGATTATAAGACACTGAATTTTCTAAGTTATTTTAAATTGTAATTCACAATATTACTGGTTTTACAAATAAGCATGAAACTTCTTCTTCAGAAGAAACTCACTTCTTTCGGAAACTTGAGTAAACTTTAATAAAGTAACAGCCCTAGTACACTGTAAAAAACAATTAGTTGAGTCAAGTTAAAATAATCTGTTACCCAACTGCCTTAAAATTTTAAGTTTCGTCAACTCAAAAAAAAAAAAAGTTTCGTCAACCTGAAATGTTAAGTGGTACTAAGTGACAACTTAGATATTTGAGTTGATTCAACTTAAAATGTTAAAGCAGCTTGGTAACAAGCCCAGCTTTTAAGTTTAACAATGCAATTTTTTGTTTAGTCAACTCAAATATCTAAGTTGTCACTTAGTACAACTTAACATTTCAAGTTAACTTAACTTATTTGAGTTGACTGAACTTAAAATTTTAAGGCAGCATGATAAATTATTTTAAGTTGACTCAACAAATTGTTTTTTTGTTTTTTTTTTAATTGAGTTAAATTAATTGAGTAATTTAGCACAATTTAAAAATAGAATGACAATGACGATATAAAAAAGTCAGGTTTGTTGGTGATTCTATAAAATCTTCATTAATGGACTGAGCATCTTTTCATTTTTTTTCCATAGTGTCTATAGTGTATTGTCACTGTACCTCTCTCTGTCTGCGCTGGAGCCATCTTCATCAAAGCCAAGGTCTGTGGCCGTGTCGATATTCATATTCAGCACTGGGTTTGCTCTGTGGAATACATATCAGACAATCTCACACACCAGCCTGCTGCTGAATCCTTGTTCAAAGTTATATAACTGGCCAGCATTTTAGGCAGCTCGAGATGTCTGTCTTACCCTTCTTTGGTGTATTTGTTGGTTCCAGGAACAACAGGGCCGCTCTTCTGATTCTCTATGACCACTGTGGCTGCTGAATTCATGGCTTTGGCTGCCTTCAGTTTCCTCTTGTAGCTAAAGGGTTGAAAGAGACGAGCAGTGTTAAGTTGTAACTCTGACACAGTCGCAGACAGGATTAAGAAACTTGTGCATATGTGTGTAGGTGCACATCAAGGAAACCTATATAATACAGAGACTGACAAGCTGTACCAAGAGCATCATGCAAACCAAACAGTAAGTGTTTCTTTGATATCACTGAAACTTGAATGGGTAATTCAGTAGAGCTTACTTTCTTCTGATGCACACGAGGGAGGTGGTTGTTACAACAAGTACGATCGCCAATGCGGCCATCAAACCGATCATGATGAATACCTCTGTCTTGACTTCGGTAGTTTCGGTAACAGTTGTTGACTGGTAAGGAAAAAAGAAGTCTTAAAGAATGAAAACCTTAACATCCTGAACAACAACTTCAGCCTTCAGAATTAACATTTGGAGTATTGGGAGAGGGATTTTGTTGTTGTTACTTACAATGCCAGTAAATCCAAGCTGAGTTAGTTGGTATCCATATTCCGTATAGACCTCTTCTGAATTTAGGATTGCAGTCACTGCATCATAGTTTAGAGCTGTGCCATTTGCGAACACAAAATAGGCCTCCAAAATGGTTATCTCTTCAGCTCTGCAAAGGACATAATAAATTCTGCTTTCACTGTATTTTCTGTATTATTCATATGCTATTATAGCATACATTTACATACTTAATTAGCATTTTTACAAGTTCAGTTTTCATTTTACTTTGAGTAATTTCGTTATTTGCTTTTGCCACTTTTATTAGTTTCTTTTAAAAATGATTTTAGTTTAGTTATAGTACTTTTAATAGTTCAAATTAAACTTACTTAATTTCAATTAGTTACCAAAGCAACATTCCTGATTTTTAATTTTTCATCTATTTATATGTATTCCTAATCTAGTTGTCAAATAAACTTGGCAATGAATGTTACAAATATTGTTGATGCTTTGACAAGCTTTTGTTTAGTCTTGAAATGTAATGTAAATGTATTTCAATTAACGTATTTAAATTTTAAAAATAGTTTTAGTTGATAATAACACAGAACATTCTTTAAAATATATTCCACAGAAGAAATAAAGTTATACAGGTTTAGGGGCGTAAATTATGATCATTTTTGGGTCCCTTGAGCAGTAAATTGAAATTCTGTTTGTAAAAAAAAAAATATGATCAGTCATGGCAACTTATGATTTAACATTAAAGGTCAACTGAAGTGTTTTGAAACATGCAGCATTATTCTATGTGTTGACGTAATTTCAAATGAAACAGGAAGACAGGGGGGTCTTATTAACATATCAAGCAGCCCCACCCCCTTTTTTTAAATAGCCAGTAGCGTTTTGTTTATATCACAGCTTGGGCCAGAGCCGCTGAGCTTGGTAAAGCTACATTTGACAGCATTTGACAGCCACAATCTCATCTATATTGCTATAAAATATGATCCACTTTGTGCTATCTTGTCTCTTAGAAAATAACTTCTTTCTCAGCTAGGAGCCCCTTGAAGCTGCATTTAAACTGCATTTTGGAAGTTCAAACTTGGGGACACTATAGAAGTCCACTATATGGAGAAAAATCCTGAAATGTTTTCTTCAAAAAACATAATTTCTTTATGACTGAAGAAAGAAAGACATGAACATCTTGGATGACAAGGGGGTGAGTAAATTATCTGTAAATTTTTGTTCTGGACATGAACTTCTCTAGGCTAACATATTCATATTAAAAGCCAAACTTTTCAATTTTGATTTCATGGGGACTTTAACAACTAACAACTAAAATAAGTTGTTATATGGGATTCAACTTGATTTTTTAAGTCAGTTCAATATAATTTAAGTTCAAATGACTTGTACGACCAAGCTTATGATACTTTTTAGAGATTAAATTTTTAAGTTGAAATAGGTGGACATTTTTTACAGTGTAGATAACATTTTGTTGGTCTTCTGCCAAAATTAAATTCATAAATTTCTGTAATTGTGCCATATAAAGGAAATGTTTGCTTAATAACACTAGCACTGACAAGACAGGAAATCTACAGGGAGTTTTAAGTCTCTTTGGGAGAGAAAATAAAAACTGACTTGGATTCTACATTATTCTATGATGTATATGCCACCTGCTGGATTATACATATTATAACAGGAACGAAAGGAAAAATCCAGGTTTACATGAGTTTGGTGTAGTTTACTGTACGTATATATGTATACATAGGAACGTGGATGGTTAAAGCTTACCTTTGCCTAAAATTCTCACTAAACACATTGAAGAATTCGACCGTTGCTTTTGTAGCTCCTATCAGAATCCTGTAAAAATATTACACACATTTACTCCGTTTGATCTGAATTCTAAAAAAGCATCAAATAAATAATAATCATGAATCATATTCCAGGTGTCCTTTAAAATAACACTTCTTCACACTTCAGTAGATTCAAATCAACTTTAAAGTGCATCTCTTACGCTCTGATCTGAGGCAAATTCGCATTGACTTCAGACACGGATGCCCTAAATCTGAGACTGACTCTGTAGGAGATGTCCACTGTGAGAAGCTGCAAAACAACGCAATTAGAAAATGACCAGAATAAACAAGTCTGAATAGATTAATAATAAACTGTAGTGGTAAAAATGCCCTACCTCAACCACAGAGATGGAACTGATATTCTCATCACCAGGGTTAAATGCCTTCACCTCCACCAGGAACTTTCCTCTTTTATTATTATCCAGTGCCTTCTGGGACCTTCAGCATAGACAGACAAATTATTTCATGTTGTAAACTTGTCGCATCTCACCACATGACGCCTATTCATGGTTTACAAACAGGTTAGAAATTTTAATTTCTTACCGTATATACGCAGTGAACCTTCCCTCACCATCTTCCTGATCGTTAGTGTCAGCGTAGAGAAACAAACTCTCTGGTGTAGTCCCTTCGCTGCTGACAAAGTCCACCTTGGTAACTTCAAATTCGGTTTTCCTGTTGTCTCCTGTGTCTCTGTCTATGGCCTTAAAAGGGAAAGAGGAAACAAACACGTGGAAAATACTTTATAGAGAAATACTTCATTATATTGTGACATAAAAAATTACATAACAGTGGATAAATGCTTATTGCAGGACAAAGAGTGACATATAAAGTGACCTCAAATGGTCAATATGTAAACTATCACACTTACATAAACTCTGCCGACAGATGTGCCCACCTCAACTTTCTCAATGACTACAACTAGAGAAACAGAAATATGTTAAAACTTTTTGCATATATAATATACATTTGACAATAATTTATTTATTTACTCAAATAATTTTTGTTTACCATAGAAGTCCTGCAAGACGACGAACTCTGGGGCATTGTCATTGGTATCCAAAATATTAATAGTGACAACTCCTACAAGCAAGTGAACAATATTTTATTAACATTGCATTCAATAAAGACTAAAATAATATGTTAAATTTAGCAATTGTGCACCTAAAAATAAGTCCTATATTTTTCCATTTTTAAGTGTTCAACTGAAGTTTGAAATCACTTAAACCTAATCTGTCACATAAACGATTGTGTTTGACTGTATGTGACCCGAAATTAAATATAGAATTGCAAAAAAAAAAAATTGTAATTGGAAAAGACCATCCCATTTTGTAATGGAAAACATCTGTTTATTATGAATTATAATGAATTGGAACATTTTTGAGATGAGCTATTCCTAAAAGAAAAAAAAAAAAAAAGCCAGCACAGGAAAGAAAGCACTTTTTTTAAAGGGCAATATAAAGCAACAGAACGCACCTTCAGTACTGTTACTCCTCTTCTCAGTTAAAGCATCCACCACCTTGGCATTCAAGAACACTTTATCACATTTCTCATAGTCAATATCATGGGGAGTGTTAGTTATCACATCGCCGTTAGGCTCAACTAAGAACCACTCTTCGGGACACGGTCCTCTGATGCCATTGCACTGGCATTCAGTAGAATCAAGCTCATATTTTAGAAGGTGTGTAGTGTCCACATCTTTGCCTTCGATTTTCCCCAGAGGCATTGTCAAGGTGCTGTTCTCTTTTACGTTCAGGATCATGTTGGATGGGAATTGAGGCGGAGTGTCGTTAACATCAACCACTATTACTTTCACTGTTGTCTTAGCCTTTTTCTGACCCAAGTCCGAGGCCTCAATCGTTAGGTCGTACGTCTTGCGGTCACTTTCGTAGTCCAGCGCAACAGCGGGATCCACCGTGATGTTGCCCCTGTAACCTTCACTGGTGGCCTCAGAAAATAATATGAAACTTCCAAAACCACCATCAGTAATGCTGAAGAAGATACGGTTATTAAAGTCTGATTGGTCGCCATCGTGAGCCCGCACAGAGCCAACCAAAATGCCTATAGAGGGGAGACAAAAAGTTGTCAGTTTTTCACATAGGTTATTTCTTGAAAACAATTATACCGTTCTGGAAATTTCCTAAACAATTGGAATGAAATTTGTTCAGAAAAATGTCACAAGTTACTTGCCTCCTTCACTTTCCTTTACGCTAAATTCGTAGGGAGCGAGATCAAGGTACTGTGGAGAATTGTCATTTTCATCCTGGGAAAAATAGAAGCAAAAAAGTATGTTACTTAATTAAATAAATTACTTACTATTGAGCTCAAAAGGTTACATACCTTTTGAGCTTAAAAAAAAAAAAAAAAACAGGTAAGGACAGAGTATTAAGAATCAAGTATATGTAAACTTTTGATCAGGGTCATTTTTATAAATTCAGCTATTATTTTCTTTTGTGTAAAAATGTTTTATGTGAAATATCTTATTCAGGTCAGTGCTAAATAAAAAATAACATGCATTTTGTATGATCCCTTTTATTTTGGTAAAATAATTAACATTTTGCAAATTCTGCAAGGTGTATGTAAACTTTTGACTTCTACTGTAAATATATTTCTAAATCTATTTTAATAAATGCATATAAATTATAAATATATGCAAATTTATATACATTTAAATGTATGCATATAATTGCAAAGGTATCAATAAATGGGAAAATTCAGCATAACCACATTTGTTAGTGGGCACTACATCTCTAACTATATAAATGCTGCATTCTCACCCCAATGTTTATGGTCACGTTGGCTGAGGAAGACTTGGGTGGTGTCCCCATATCTGAAGCGATCACCGTCAGCTCAATCCGGCCATCTAGGGCAGGGTCAATAGCTTCACGGTCCAATAGACCATTGTTTGTAAGCACACCAGTGTTTTTGTCTATCGTAAAGTTACTACTGAACGGGCTGTCATCAATGCGATACTCGATTTTGCTGTTTGGTGTATTTGGGTCGTCTCTGTCTGTAGCCTATCAAATATAAAATAATAGATTTCCTTTTAGAGACATACAGACTTCCATTACATGTATTCACTTGGCAGACGATTTTATCCAAAGCATTGCACAGTAATTTCAAGGAATATAGTTTTTTGGTGTTGTTAGCACCATGCAACTATCTACTAACAGTGCTGGGTGATATACAGTAGTCAACATTTGAAGTGGATCAAAAAAAAGTTCATCAAAGTTGTTTTAAGACAAAAACAGGTATTTGTTTGTTCACATCATCAATCGGCCAAAATGGCGACAGTGAAGATAAACAATGCCACTGAACCGAACTCGCATATTTTGCTGATTATTGCTGCTGAAAATGGTCAATTATTGTCATGTTTTGGGCTGTACTAATCAGTCAGACCAGGAAAAATATTTGGAGTACTAAAGACTGCCAAAAGTTATAACAAATCAAGGAGAAGAGTGCAAAAAACTGTCTGAGGTACAGGGCAAGATTCTTGACAACATTTGGGTTTGTACTCATCATTTCTGGTCAGATAGGTGAAATATTAGGCTAATATCTTAATTAATACTGCATGTACGTATCTTTACCTCCTGTTAACTTTAGTTTGTCAAAATATGTCATCTTACCTCCATATAATGCATATTAATATCATATTTAAAAGCGCAGGAACTGCTTTGTTTAAAGCTGCAACCAAGGTCAATGCTGCTTTCTGTTCCATAAGCGCCACCTGCTGTCAGAGAGTGAATTTGCTCTCATTCTGCCCGTCTGTTGCTTTTATTTTGTCCAAATGTATTTTATGTAGCATAATATCACCAAGCTACGGTCAGACTATTCTGTTTTTGCGTTAAATTTTGAAATCTTACAATCTAATGTTAATTTATATCAGAAACTACTCATGCTACATGTATGTAACATGTTTGTTTGGATCGTGATTAAAATGCAGTTGTTCTGCAGCTCTTTCATGCATTTTGAATGATATAAAAGCAAAGTCAGGGGAAAAAAACGTGACAAACGGTTAAACTGCCAGTCCTAAAAAACAATTCAAAAAAAAAAAAAAAAACATGATAGAGATTTTTGGTCAAATCACCCAGCACTAGTAGTTACGTGAGTAAAATTGCCATACAAAACATTCACACGATCTCTCTTCCATCATTTTAGAGGTCAATGCTGCTTTCTCAATCACCATTACATCCATAAAGTTACCTGAATTTTAAGATCTAGTTTTTGGTTCTCTTGTACATAGGCCTCATAAAGGTCTCTGTTCATCTCCGGTTCCTGATCATTAATATCCTGAATGTTGATCACCACAACAGTGGTACCAATCTTGCCGTCTGAATCTATGGCCTGCAGGGTGGGTGAGTAGGAATTGGTGCCTTCCCTGTCAAGACGCTGTCCATTTTTTACTCTGATAATTCCACTATTTTCATTAACATCGAAAATCTCCCGCCTGATGTAAATTTAAAAAAAAGAAAGAAAATAACATCTTAAGTCTCTTTTTATGGCAAATGTGCAGTGACTGAGTAATTTTGTCCAAACCAAATGATAGCAGACTGAATATTCAACATACATGCTTTCCGGCATCAATCTGTAAGTGAGTTTGCCAACATCCAAGGCATCTTCATCTGTTGCCTGTCAAACCAGAACATTAGTGAGTGTCAGATCAATCTATCTTAGTCATCACGAAAAGGAAAAGTGAGTAAACAGAAGATACACTTACAGTAATGGTGCCCAGAACAGTTTCGTCCGCACAGTGCTCATCCACAGAAAACTCATAAGTCTCATTTTCAAACTTAGGAAAGTTGTCATTTACGTCTTTGATGTTAATGGTGACAGAGACCATAGAAGTAAAGGATTTATCGGATGCATCTTCAGCAATAATCTGGGGAGAGGTGTTAACAGTGCATTTTATTATAATTTTGCCTACTGCAAACAGGTTTCAAACACATTTTCTGAATGCTGCTCGCATGGTTGTTAAGCAATCAAAACTAACTGCTATATATTATACATTATACTACTTGTATAAAGGTAATTGTTGAGTTATGTCTGGCTCATAAACACCACCCAGTTTAAAATTCTTATGTGGTAAATCTCCAGAGACACACCCTCATATACAAACCTGAACAGACATTATTTTCTTCTTCTCATAATCAACAGCAGATGGATCTATTATTGTCACTTGTACAGAACTTTCTCCCTGTCCAGTGCTGGGACTGACAGCAAACGCTTCCTTATCAGGTCCCTCAAGACGGAGATTGAACATGCTGTTTAGCCCCTGGATCATAGATAAATTAATCATCAACACATGAAAAAAAAACATAAATAATCATAATCAGAAAAATCCTTAGAAAAAAAGAAAACATTCAAATGTTGTAACTACAGACCTGGTCTGGATCTTTGACTTTTATATTCAGTTCATTTACTGACAGTCCTGCAGATGAATGCTCTTCAACTTCACCAGTGAAGGTGTCTTTTTCCGTGCAGGTATCACTTACACACTCATAAAATTTTGGGCCATTGTCATTTATATCTTCAATAGAAATCTGTAGATCTCCTACTGTACTTGCAATAACTCCATTCACATTAGGATTTGTTTCACTTGCCTGAAGTACAAGCAGAAAAAAAAAATTAAGTACCGTTCATAAAAATAGTATACTGTAGTATACAGTGGCATTGGTTTGTTGCCAAATATTGTTGCCATTAAATTGTAATCAATCTGATATCATAACAAGATACAACTAAATTTAGTAGTCAGAAAACTCACCTTTATTTGCAATACCACAACAGCATTTTTATCTAGTAATTCCTCACGGTCAAATTCAGTTTTAATAGATACGTCACCAGTATTCTCATCGATTTGGAACAGGTTTTCTGCATTAGTACCTGTGCAACAGGACAAAATAAGAGAAATAAAGAAGTTTTATTTTATAAGGGTGGTCTCTCCTCATGGCTGCCACAAGATCACATGGCCAGCTGATTACTATATCTTAATCATTGGTGACAGAGAGACTAGATTTTGAGATTTTAAACTATGGGCCTCATTTATAAAGTGATTTGATCTTACTGCATACACTCGAATCCACGCCTACACTCATTTTTGTAAACACTGCTTTTGACGTGGAAAAGAGCTTGGTGTCACATCAGGGTCTGAGCAGACGCACATACTTTTTTCTTGCCGGAGTACTTTTTTTGGAAATGTAAGCTTTTCTTGCAGCTCGCTGTTCTAAAATAAAAGATTTTAAGGGTGACTGGTGATGTTTTATATGTTAATGAAATTAATAATAATAGTCATTTACGAGGCTGAAAACAAGAGCTGAAATCATCCAGTTGCACGCAAGTTCAAGATCATTTGCTATTCATAGATTTCACATCTGAAAGAGAGGTGTACGTTCATTCTATCACACATACGCATATTTGAGAGATAATTGTAAGATCAAATTTAAGATGGTTTCTGCACAACATTTTATAAATGAGGCCACTTGTTTAAAATTGTAATTTAAAAAAAAAAAAAAAAACATTACAAAGTGTAGAGTCCAAGTGCATTGTTAAAATAAAATTTCCAGTTGACTCACTTTCAATACTGTAGTGGATCTTGTCATTGACCCCAGTGTCTGGATCTCTGGCTCTCACATTAAAGACTGATGTACCCTGAGATGGAGTGTGCAGAAAGATTCAAAGGTGAGTGAGCGAGATTTTACATTTGACACCAAGCGGTGCACAAAAAGCATCGTGACTCACAGAAAAGAAGAATGGCATTACAAAGTTAATAATAAAAAAAAATACACCACTCACCACAGCTGAATTCTCAGAAGCTTTAGCAAGGTTAGGTAAATTCAGAAACTGTGGGTCTTGATCTGGTCTATCCTTAACCGTAATGAATGCAGTTACTGATGAGGACTGAACTACCGAGGTCACCGTTCAGTCTCCCACCGCCATCCTGGTAAAACCAACGAACACTTAGCAAATTACACAGTAAACAGCTTTGATAAATGTTTGTATATTTTAGATTTCTTTTTGCTTGTTTTGTAAAAAATAATAAAATACTGCAAAATAATAAAATACTCCAAATACTGTTTTTATGTTTTTTTTTTTTTTTTTTTTGTTTTGTTTTTTAAATTGCCCATCGCTTATCTAAATATGATTACTTAATGAATAAATACTTACAGATGCAATGACTGTTATTTGATAGAAAGGACTTTTGTCAGTATAGTTCAAAGTTCCATCCAGACTAACAATTCCAGAAGTGTCGGAGATTGAAAATAGGCTAACCCCATCATTTGGTACCACCTAAGACAAACATACTGTGAAACTTATGAAGATACTTATAAAAATACAATTAACCTGAGATATGAAGCTAAAAGTGCAATTTATGACATGAAGGGGACGTACTTCTTCAATTCTGTAGGACACAATACCAGCTATGTTATCATCCCTATCTGTGGCTTGTGCTGTGAACAGTGCAGTACCCACAGGTTGGCTCTGTATGAAGGAAAAGAAGAAAAGAACATACAGATGTAAAGGAACAGATCAAACTACCCTGAAAAAAAAAAAACAAATGCACATTGTCACTTCCTGAAGCTCTCTCTGTGTTAAACCGCTCAGACTGAGAGTAAAGTTAAATTGGAGCAGATTACAGACAGAATTAACCCAGCTCACATTCACACAGGATCAACACCATCACAGCTTGTAGATCTTAACACCTCTTAAATGATTAGTTCACCCAAATATAACCCATTTTACTCATACTCATGTCATTCCAAACCCATCTGTTTTACCTTCTTCCATAAAACATAGAATTTTGTACAACAATGTATCGGTTACACTTTTTTTGTCTTCTGTCATCCCATACAATAGCTATGGTTTCCGGGTGCTCTGTACATCATATTGACTCGACTCGGTAATAAACACATTCCGTGCCTCCTCTCCTTTACTGAATAACAACCTGAATTTGACTTCAAATGAAAAACAGTATTTAAGTCATATTGGCTGCTTTTACTATGTTAGCCAGTGTCCGAGAGTTTTTCGACATACCCTAACTGTCTTGAGTCACAATAGACAGAGTTCAAGGAGAGCTAGGCAAGACGAGCGTTTGAGATTAAAAAGTATTTAAATTGTATTTTTTTAATGAAAATAACCGATCGTTTTGCTAGATCTGCTAGGCTGGGATCGCTTACACCCGCATTTGGGATCGTTTGAAACTGCATTTAAACTGCATTATGGAAGTTCAAACTTCCTCAAAAATTTCCTCAGAAAACATAATTTCTTTACGACTGAAGAAAGAAAGACATTAACATCATGAATGACAAGTGGGTACATTATATGTGAATCTTTAAAGAACTTCTCCTTTAATTACAAAATAAATTAAACTGTAATCAGTTACAGTTACTGAGAAAAAAATGTGTAATTAAATTACAGTTACTTATGAAAATGTTAACAATAGAGGGTTACATCTGAATATTTTCACACAAACCCACAGATTTAAGTGACTTTTTTCCTCAAATTGGGCTGCTGCTCAAATGAGACACCAACGATTCTGGAGTTTAGGACACATGCTTATTCGATAACTGTTTTATTTCCTATTTGGTTTTATGTATATGCTTTTTTTCTGTCACCTGAAAGGGCAGAAAGACATGTTAAGACTCAAGAAAGTATATTTTTCTTAGCATTGTAATACTTCCAGTAGATTCAACTTGCATCCACATAAACGCCATCATTCACCACAACTTCTTTGAGTAAGGTTTTTTTTTTTTAGATTCAGTTTTTTTTCAAGGCATTGTTAGATGCCTGTGTCTACCCTATGATTTGATTTCAAACACACAGTACCACAGCTATACAACTATTTCATGTCATGATTTTAAATCTGTATTTAATGTCAGAATTATCTCAAAGTTAAAAGAAGTGCGAAAGTCTGATTAGGTGGTGGTGGCTGTGCTTTAAAATGAAATGATTCAAATCTTAATTTAAGTGAAGGTTGAAAACTTTCATTAGAAATTTAGAAAAGTAAAGTCATATGTAATCAGTTACATTACTTTATTAAAGTAATTGAAATATTGACACTGCTTATTACATTTTAAATAGGGTAACTTGTAATCTGTAACCCATTACACTTACAAAGTAACCTAACACTGATGATAGCCTACTTTTTAAATTTTTTAGTAGCTATCCTTTTTTACATTTTAGTGGAAATACATCTGAAGTACCTGACTTATGCCTGTGTTTTATGACTTTTGCCTTTTGGGGCCCTTGTCTTGCTGATTTTTTTTGCACCCATCACATGAGTACTGCGTTTTAAAACACCTTTAAACAGTACCCATTTCTGTCAGTAGGTGGGGATATTGACATTCAGAAGGTTCAGCTGATTAGGTAATAATAAAACAGTTCAGTGAAATTAAGCTTCTATGCTAATAATTGTGCAGAGTTTACAAAGTGACCTTTTAAAGTTAATGTGTAGTTTTGGGAAAATTAAATTAAATGAGTAAATTGCAGTCACATATTTTGTAATTCATTACATTTTTACCTATTTGAAAAATTTTGAAGACCCTGTTCTTGACATGAGGTGAGTAAATTACAAAAGTATCAGGTGAATAATTGCACATAATCTTAACAACTGTAAGGTGTTAAGAAGTTACAGCATTCATATTTACATCTGTACACACCAAGGAATAACAGGATGACTCACCTCTGAAACCTCTACATTGTAGGGCAGACCTTGGAATACTGGTGCGTTATCATTAGCATCTGCAACAGCAATGTATACGGATTTTGTCACCTAAAAGAGCAGAAAGACATGTTATGACTCAGGAAAGTTAATTTTTCTTAGCATTGTAATACTTCCAGTAGATCCAACTTACATCCGCATAAACGCCATCATTCACCACAACGTCTACGAGTAAGAGGCTTTTTGTCTGAAAAAAGAAAACACATAAACAATTGTTCCTTCATCTCAATTCACTAATAGAGGGCAAACGTTTAAAATCCTAACAAAAATACCTCTCTGTCAAGCATACTCTTGATTTTGACTTCACCAGTGTTTCTGTTGACCTCAAAATGACTAGAGTCTGTCCCAGCGATACCATATGTTAGAGGGTCATTATCTGGATCAGATGCATCGATTTGAAACGCAAATGCACCTGCCGGGAAAATACATAAATAGGCAAATGTTACATTCATGTATAGAACAATGGAAAATGAGACTGAGTGTGGGCTGATGTACAGACCTACTGCAAGATCTTCCATCACTTCTACCACAGCCATGTTAATCACAGGGACAGAATTACAGTTCGCTGCAGAAAACACAAACATGAACAAGCATGTGAGTTATAAGAAAGCAATTCTAAGACAAAAATCTAAAACAACAACAACAACAACAAAACAAAACAAAACAAAACAAAACAAAACAAAAAAAACAAATATTTAAAAACCTACATTTAAAAAAAGCTACATTTGTTAATTGTCAGCTGTAAATGGCAGTAAAACTTCAGTCCACCTAAGACTGTATGATTATTGGATTTGAACTATACAGTCTAACAAGCCACAACTTTTTGATAGATGACATGGACATTGACTAATTCTCAGATACTCACAGGATGCTAAAAAAGCGAAAAGGAGAAGTAAAGGTTTCCCCATCTTCCCCATGTTTGTCTGTAAGGCTGTAAATGTCAAAGAAACAGAACACAAAATCACCATTAAATGCAGAACATTTACACCTCTACAATTAGGTGGATATTATATATATATATATATATATATATATATATATATATATATATATATATATATATATATATATATATATATATATATATTTCAAATGTTAGGAAACACACAAATCTAAAAAAGAAAGATCAATCCAATGCAGTTTAAGACAATAATTCATATCAAATCAATCTGCACTTTTAAAAAATGCTGGGTTAAAAACAGCCCAGTGACTGGTTATATTTAACACAGCCTTCTGGGTAGTTTTATTTAACTCGACTATTGCTTGAAAATTACTATATTCCTTGCTTAAAATTACCTAAAAAATGTTGGAAATTAACATTTATTAATATGCTGAATAAACAAACATTTATTAATAAGCTGAATAAATAATAAATTAATTCATTATTGATTAATTCATTATATAATTAATTAATTATACTACGGGGCGGTTGAATTATACTACGGGGAATCTGATTGGCTGACGAAACGCATAGCGAACAGTTCCAAGCGGGTCTCGACCGCATTACTGTGCGTTCACACCGCCACCCGCGAGAGCGTCAAAATTCGCTCTGGCCGCTCTGCCAACAACGCTGTAGAAAGATTCGTTGACGCTCTGACGATCGAACGCTTGGTCTTGTATTTAAAGCAGCCGCAAAGCAAACAAACATTTCGATCTTGTGCACCGCAGACTGACCACAAGTAACGTTAGGGTGTAAGTTAACCTCATGAAATATTCAAAGTTGGTATACGCAAAGCCGTATAGCTGAGTATACGCTCCACTACACCACACTTGGACGCCCTCGCCGGCGGCGATGTGAACGCACAGTTACATGTCTATATCACTTCGCCACACGATTTCGGTAATTTCAAAGGTCCTTGCAGCCTAAAACGGTAAAATGTTTATTATGTACAGAAAACACATACTCTGTTTCTCCCACTCTCTCGCCTTTACAGATGCACACCTTAACATACACGCAAATGTTGTTAGCGCTGCTCTGACGATTAACAACTTATGATATTTTTCACAAGCGAAGTAACAGCGGCGCTGTTCCTGAAGAAAATGAACTTCAAGTTTCACCTTTAGTAGAGACGCTGCTGCTGAACGCTTTTGAGGGATGCACAGACTCAGAGAGGTAATTCAGGAGCTCTCTCTCTTTCTCTCTCTCTCTCTCTGTATGCCTGCCTGCCTGTCTGTCTGTCTGTCTGTCTGTCAAAACGTCATTATTAAGTGCATAGTCTGCTATCAACGACTCAAGCGTGGTTACTGTCTAAAATGACATTTTGGAAGTGGCAACAGAGGTGTTGGATGAGCTGCGTAAGAAATTAATCCTATTCACAATATCGTTTTAGGGGCAAAAACCGAATGAATGCCTTGAAATATATAATCTGTTCAATGTCTTTAAGTGTGGTAACCGTAGTATAAGCGGAATAATTGGAATAATTTACTTCAGTCCATTGAATTTTTAGAAAATAATACACACCTGAGGTTCGCGTCGTGGCCGCATCACCACCTTGGGTGTGCATTATTTTCTAAGAATTCAACGGACCAAGGTCAATTATTCCTTACATAATACACTTTTTTTATTGTTTATTAATAAATGTACTCTTTTTTTTTATTGCTGGTGCCTCTAGTAATTATGTGTCTGATTTTTAGTTTACAACCCACTTTTGGTTCATTTTAAGAATTTTAAAACAATAGTTTTAATATTCAAAAGGTTGGGTTAAACATTTAATCAAACCGCTGGGTCAAAACAACCCATTCGCTGAGTTTGTTCATATTTCTTCAAGTGCTGGGTTGTTTTTACCCAGCATTTTTTTTTTTTTTTTTTTTTTTGAGTGTGCCTTATTTAATTTAATTTAAAAAAAAAAAATTCTGAACTTCTTACATCTCAAGCCCTGGAATGGTTGAATATCATCAATCAAGTAAATTCACAGCGTATGTATTTTTAATATTTCAAATATTTCTCCTAGACATGAGATCAAATTGAGATTTTTGCTATAAAGTCTCTTGCTTAGATTTGTCAAGATCAAATATTCTGCAATCAAAACTTACAAACCCATCATTCACGAAAGAATAATTTCTAAAAAGTAAAGCTTAATCTAGGTATAGCCTCTTGATCTACTTGCAGTCACTGAATGTAAATAGACATAATAAGTCGAAAATTATATAAGGCTGATAAAGACTTACCGTGCCCAGTCTCCTCTTAGTGCTATTCCAAAAAGTGGAGCTCTTCAAATGAGGGGAGAGTATATAATATAAGAGACCTTTGGCTAGGGCATCACTGGCTATTACTGTCCCTCAGCTGTAAACGTTAATCATTAACATTAACAGCGGAGAAAAGACTGCGTGCTTAATTCAGCCTTCTCACCCTGTAGACAGATGACAAAGCTGCTTAGTGGCACCACAGAATCAGATGCTAAAACAGTGTGCAGAGAATGGTTAGCAGAACAACAAGTGTGGGTAGGCAAACAAATGTCACAACAGATTATGTCCAGAATAATCCGGCCCATTCACACATTCATTCAGCAAACTCAAAAGACAGAAGATTAATGGAGGCTGGAATAGAGAACGGATAGAACTAGGGCTACAAAAATGTTTATTATTCCTAATAATGATTGGAAAAAAAATAAAAGATTTATTATACCTGAGATGAGATCATAAAAGCTAAGGAACCACGGGACAGAGGCGTGGCACCATTTCTACATTACTGTTTAGCAGGGCATCTACTTCCCAAGCCAACTATAGAGCCATGTGTCTTTGGATCCGGTTTTTATTTTCTGGCCATTTCTTGGCATCACCCCAGTGAGCTGGACATAATGTGGTCTGAGAGATTCCAGGGAGCAAATGAGCTCATTAGCTATTCAAGAACCTACCTACCCTCGGCCCAGCTCTAATGAGCCCACTTCCCTCATGGGCCTTCATAATTAACGAGAGACGGACAAAAGATTACTCTCCCCTGGGGAGAATCTTTACCGCTACCAAACAAAAACAATGGAGGAACTTTCTCCTGAGACTGACAGAAGAGCTTGTGTTTGTTTGTCTCTAATTGTTTGGTGTTAACCGTACTGGACATGCTGTGGAATGGGGGATCAAACTAAAGCCACTAGAGGCCTGAAGATCAACTAATACTAAAATACATTTTATTGGCAGCAACATATAGGGTACAACGAGGTAAAAGGCACACCTTAAGAATAAATGTGCTGTTAACTGCACCTAAAATGTATAATTGCAAAAAAAAAAAAATATACGTTTGTATTGAACATTTATGGTGCAATAGATTTTGTGTGACAATAAATCATATAAGGCGTTTATTTTGTTTTAAAATCTTATAAATGTATGAGGTGGCAAGGGGGTACTTTTACCCCACACTTGTTTTTTTAGTAATGTTAATACTTAAAGTTAATACTTGTTCAAAACAACCACTTTAGCAAAGTATATTTTGAAAAATAAAATATTTAATTTTTGTTCGATAAATATATTGTCATTAAAATATGTTAACATAAAAAATACATTTCAAAGTACAGAAACAAAATCATTTTAAAAAGTGAAGATTCTGAAAGCATTGAAGGAGATCCCATAATAATTTAATATAGATTTACAGTAGTAACAACAAATTATATTTTATAATATGATTAATAATATGATTAATATCATATTTTTAAATATGATAGTTTCATTCTGAACATGGTGATTATACCTAAGATGGACACCCAGCATAATATATGATATTTACCATCTGAATCTAACCATGTCATGTCAACAAATGGAAAAGTCAGCTATCTATTAATTAGCGCTTTTTACCCCAAATACCATACTTTTACATATTCTTCTGTTACTGAAAAACTGTTGCTTTAATTATCTTACACAAAACTGAAAATCATTAAGAAGACATTTATCTCAAAATATGTGCATTCATTTTAACTATTCTCATTTGCTACTTAAATGTACAACATAAAAAAAAAAAAACATCAAATATTAGATAAAAGTAAGCACAGAATCAACTTTGCGCTGCTGTCCACGATCGCGTCAAGGATCAGACAAATTTGCATGTGCATTTTGAAAAGCAAATGTTTTGGAAAGTGCTACGCCACATTTTTGTTGCATATAGTGGTTTAGAGGATAATAATATCAAAGGCGCCTTTTACCCCAGGGCGCTTTTAGCCATTATACTCTATTTTGACTTTTATAATATTATATACAATGATACAGACTTTAAACAATAAATATAATATACAAATAAACTGAAAGCAAGTATTATTACATGGCAACGTGGAATACTCGATTCTGATTGGCCAGTCACACCACATTCCAAAATATGTTATTCCCCGATAACAACCGGTAAAAACTAAAAACACAGGCTGATCTGCGCTATTCTAATCGCTTGCTAAAAACATTTTTTCTTAGTAGAAGCTTTGCGTTTGGTTGGCTAATATAATATTAAAACTTAAAATATATTCTGTGTAATGTAATTATGTCATCCTGGTATCGCGGACCGCTCTCTTTTGTTTCATAGAAACGCAACTGCCGCCATTTTTGCAACGACTGCAATGGATTGTAAGATAACTAACAAACTGGTAAGATTTTAAAACAGTTTCATCTTAAAGAAATGTCTTTTATCGCTATAATTGTCCATGTGGTGAAATGCCGCCTAGTTTGAACTTGCTAGCAACTTGCTACTTTCTTCACGGAAGCTTTCACGTTCAAATATTTAAACGCAAATCAATATTTCATGTCTAATTATTTACTTTTGTGGCAAGTAACCGTGTAATAAGTGGGGTAATGTACCAGCCGGTTATTGCAAAATAAAGCCCTATTCTGTGATAACATCAAACTGGATGTACATTATCCCTTACTTAAAATGAAATATATAGCTGTTACTAAATAAAAATGTACATTTCCATATACAGTGTTAGGTATTTAAAGCTAATCTGTGGGAATTTTGTGCAGCTATTTGACATTGTATAAAGTCAAAACAGAGTCAAATAATTGGGGAAAAAAAAAAGAAAAATAAATCTTAAGATGACAATTGTGTATATGGAGAATTTAACAAACACATACACTTCTATATAAATATTCTATGGGGATCTCTGATTTAGGTATCAGTCTGTTTACTGGACCTTATATTGTAAACTGTGATATGTTCATGCCACATGTGTTAGAGTACACCAATATGCATCATAATCTTATCGTCTTAGACTTTGGTTTATGATTTAGTGCAATGATGTAAAATGGGTGAGGCCCAAAGATCATAACCCATCCTAAAATACAAGAATAGTCTTGTGATAATGGTATCCACATTGTGTAATTATGCTGGGAAGTAAAATATCATTTAAAGGCATCATGCCATAACATTCAGTGTAATAACAGTAAGACTGCGATAAGTTTCAGTTCAATTATTATAGGCATAACCACTGTTTAGTTAATCATTAATAGATCTAATAGCTTTCCATGACACCAACGTGTTTGCTGATTAATTGCTGTCAACAGTGCAGCCATCTAACTATTCAAAGGTTATAAAAAGTATGGGTCTAATTAAAAATATGCACAAAACAAATTAACAAGCAAGCAAACAAACAAAGATACAGTATGCCAGGCTCAAAAAAATTGTCAGATCTAAGTGAACTGTGAACATATACATTATAGATGTTTTCATCTTTTCATCTGATTTATAAAATAGACAGACTCTCACTAACAGAGAGAGAGGGAGAGAGAGAGAGAGAGAGAGAGAGCAATGTGCAACATTGCAATGTGTCCAAGAGGCATATATGTTGGGGGGGGGGGGAATAAAAAAGGAACAAACAGTCCCACTCAAAATGACAACCAAATCACCAATTAAACATTATTTCCCCATCCTCACAAAGTGACAATAAAGCTCCATTTACACACCATTTGAACTCAAACTCAAACAAGTTATTTGTCATTTGAAAGAATCTATGCTCCACTCTTATTCTGGATTCCACCAAAGCAGTAAAAAGCTTGAAGACATTTATATTTCACCCTTCAGCAGCCAATCTACAAGAGAACGAGAGAGAGAGAGAGAGAGAGAGAGAGAGAGAGAGAGAGAGAGAGAAATGTAAACACACGTTAAGCGACACGGTAATGTCTTGTTTTAAATGAGAAACAATAAAAAGCGTGATCATCCAGGTAGTGTTTTTAGTTCCTCGTCTGACCAATAGAGGGAGACAAAGCAAAGCACATTCTAATCATAGACTGGAATTTACGTAATGTGACCCTGATTAGTTTTTCCATAATGGATGCAAGGAATCAAATTGATGATGACATATGCCTCCCTCATGATGCAAACAGCTTTAATAAGAAAACAGAGCACAGGTGTAATGGCATCATCATCATTATGAAGTAAAAATAACCCAGTCTGCTATCTATTTTTGTCATTGAGGATGCCCGACGAGGATTTAAGCTTTCATTAGTTTTTATTCAATGTGCAGAACGGAATAATAGGACAGTCTATGCAATGACCTAATCGTAGCCCTGTGATCTTGTTAACCGAGACTTGACATTGGGAGTTCATGAGGACAAACTCATACAGTGTTTACGGTAGAGCAAGACAACTGTGGCAAGCCGTATTAACATTCATTCCTTAATAATTAGTATCTGTTTTTATGTTTCCCAAATTTCAGACTGTAGTACAGTTGAATATCATAATATCACATCCACTTGGGCTAATTGTTCATTCAGTGTACCTAAAGTGTGATGTAAAATCACACATAAAATCATACAGACAGAAAAGAGACTCAATGTAGAAGAAAAAAAACTATTTCTTCTTAATTAATATTAATAGTCCCAATAATATTTCAGTTTTACTGGTACTAATTTGTAAAAATAATAGAAACTAATTATGAAATATTATCTACTCAACTCTTCGCAAAACCCGCCCTCCTTACTTACTGATGGTTTGACCAGCAAACAGTGTAGCGCTCACACTACACATCTTGTTCTCATCACATCCATGCAGTGAAAAATACATTGTGGAGCAAAGAAGAAACTGACAACACGCTAGCAGACAAGACTAAGCAGGTTACTTCTGGTATTAAACAAGCTCTCAGCTTTAAAATGTCATTTTTTTAAGGAATTTAAACAATAAATACCGTTTTTTGGCTCTTTTATGTGTTGTGACAGATCACTGTATTGCCTTATTAGATCAATGACACATGAACCGATCTCTTTTCTTCTTTGAATGAACATCAGAACGTATTTTATTTCAACTGCAGAAGACACAATTTTTCAAGTTTAAGTCCACCAGAATTAATCGACTCGCCTGTCTGATTTGTTTGTCGGACAGAATGGCGGATTCGGCGTTATGACTGGTCAGATCGCCTGTCAGTCAAGCTGTCTGCAAAGGGTCAATTGTTTAACATTTCTTTGTAACATCACTAGTTACAGTAACTTTTTGACTTCTTATGTCTCTGACAAGTCAGAATGGATACTTTGACGTTCATTACAAAATTATGCTAGTCGACAACTGGAATAAAAACTAAAGTCTAATAAAAAAAGACTGTTCTAGTTGAACTGTTACAAGTAACTAAATAAAAAAACTAGCTCCTATAGGACTTAACTGCAAATTGTGTGATTTGTTTGTTTGTTTGTATTTATCACTGTAACTGCTAGCAAAAGTACAGGTTATTGTAGCTAATGAATAGTGGCTAAGTCAATAGATACTTGTCAATACTTTATAACTATTAGTGACTAATTAATAGTAATTACTACTGAATTACTAGTATCCAATCAGTAAGTAGGCCTACTAGTATTTAATGGATAGTTTGTGACACTGAAAAAGATACTAGTTGGATAATTGTTATTTAATAACAATTAACAATTGTGACCCTGGACCACAAAACCAGTCGAGAGTATGTTTGTAGCAATAGCCAACAATATACTGTATGGGTCAAAATTATCGATTTCTCTTTTATGCCAAAAATCATTAGGATATTAAGCAAAGATCATGTTCCATGAAGATATTTGGTAAATTTCCTACCATAAAAATATCAAAACTTAATTTTTGATTAGTAATATGCATTGCTAAGAACTTCATTTGGACAACTTTATAGGCGATTTTCTCAATAATTCAATTTTATTTTATTTATTTATTTTTGTTTAATTAATTGCAAACTTTTTGACTTTTTCTGATTTTTTTTTTTTTTTTTTTTTAGATATGCATATTCTGATTTTTTTCCCTCACAACTCACAAAGTTTATATCTCGAAATTCTGATTTTTTTCCCGCTCATAATTCTGAGGTTAGAGGAGTGCGGGACACAAACTAAGTTTAGTTAGTAACACACGTGGTTTAAATATTTCCACACATGCTAGCATAACCAAATTTGCAGTATTTGCCAGTTGCCATATCAACACTATACTGAGGTTAAAAAATTCAAAAATCTTTTGAAGATATCGCTGAATAAAAATTTCTGACTGAAGTAAAATGTTCATTTCAGTTTTTAGTTTTCTTTTAAAATGAGACAAATCTGCTATTATTTTAATCTCCAATCTGTTATTTATCAGTTTAGATTTATCAGTTTTTGAATGCTTTGCTAACTAGCAAAAGACACTAAACAGGTTTAAAGTCCAGTTGCGCAGATGAGGAATGTTGTAACACTGCGTTACAATGTGCCCTGCTATTATTAAACTATGCTATTGTAATTTACACTATTTACTATTATGAGTTTTAATGAGAAACCACAAGAAACAGGTGAATAAAGACTGACGATCAAGGTTTAACATTCAGAAATGATTATTTCAAGAAACGTAAAGCATTTTGGCTCGTTTATGTAATCGTTTTCTATGCTGTGTGTGGAGGGAGGGGAGTGTCCCTCAGTGTCTGAATCTGTTTCTGTATCTATTTGCCCACATTGTTTTGAACTACACTGCATAGCTGTGCGATCAGGGCCAAGCATGGTTGCAATGTGTTCATTGACAAACTCCAAAATTAGACTATTCTTAATTCTTAAAAAATGCCATTGTTTTATTTGAGAAAGTTAATCATTTTATTTTATTGACAAAATATTTAAGCTTGTCTTGTACATTATTTTCATTAGATCAGATAACATTTTAAACTGTCACGTTACTACGTACCCAGTACGTGGCATGTTGTCACATTTCACTTCCATTCTTCTGAGGTAAATAACGAAAAACGTATACACTGTAATTATGAAACAAAAGGACATATTTGTACTAGACAAGGTTGAAATGAATGTGGAAACGATTATACTCTGAACCCCACGTAGATTTACACATACTGAGAAATTCAAAAAGTGTTAGGTTGTGCCCCGCGCTCCCCTTTTTCTACGGAATAATGTTCAAACAGCTTGCCATAAGTCAGCGGCCTCTAAATGCCCCTCATAGGGGTATGTCACAAAAGCACGCAAATAGGCGGCGGATGATGCTGGGTTCAACCGAGTGCATTGATTTCTCCGAAGTCTGATGCATTCAGAGAGTGGTTCTTCTGCGCGAGATGCGAAGAGTAATGCCATATTCTGCCTTTATTCCTCTCGCCAGCTCCAGTTTGTACCTTTTTCCCAATTCAGTGGTGAAATCCACGGAATGTTCCATTAACAGGAACAGCTGAGGATCATGCCGCACCGAATATGGGAGAGATGTGCAGGATTACAAGGAGAAATGTCCGCGATTGAGATGCTCACAAATTAACAATCAGGTAACGGACGCGCTTGCGTCTTCGTGTTGTTGGCGTGGATTTCCGTGGGTTTTCACGCTCTTGAATGCATCGCACAGAGATATCGGCGTGTTTTTATGCCTTGTCCCCCTAAAGCCTTGAGCCCCTCCTTGTTTTGTTGCTGTAATGCTGTAATGTTTACATTGGATTGGAAGTGCATGGATGGATGGGACGCGGGGTTTGCTTGTTTCGCGCTTGCCTCAGATGTGCGTGACCGTGTGCACGCGCAGCGCAGGTTACGCTAGAATCGGATTTATTTGTGTTATTTTCCCGGGAGTTAAACATTAGCAAGGAGGTTACATTGCGGTGTTTTCTCTGCAGTGAAGCCAGTCGAGAGGCCCTTTGAAAATGCTGCAAAAATGATTTATTCTGACCTATGCGAACTCAGACGAATTCAATTTAAAGATTATTGTAAAGAAAACCAAATGCTACACTTTCCTCTCGTAGTTCTCATACAGTCTGTTTCATGCGTTTCATGATGCATTTTTTCTAGAGCAGATAATTTTTTTTTTTTTTTAAGATGTCAGTTCATGAACTTGAAAAGTGCATTGAATAAAGAAGACGTTACTTTGACCGTCCCTCAAGTAAAGACGCTTGTATGTGTTTCTGTCCGCCGGCTCGCCATTTGGCGCAAGGCTTATGTAACAGACTGGGCTGTGTCACACTGTCTCTGATGGAGAGGCGGATGAGAAATGCTAGAGAGAACACAGTTAGATGTTCCCCAACATGATGTTCTTTCCTGCTTTTCATTTAGTCCACAACAACAACAACAATAATAATAAATAGTTTTTATTAAATAGTTTTTATTATTATACCGTAATTTAAAACAATGCTTTGCAATGACACTTCATCTCATTCATGAACATATGTAATAAAATCACAACAACAACTTAAACGTGAAAACTTCTAAACGTAAAGCATTTCTGTTTCACCCTGATTACTCTTCAGTTCAATTATATTGGAAAATAACATTTTAAAAGAAATGTTAACTTTGCAGTAAGATGATGAAAAAGTTAACCGGTACATTATTTGTAACACAATTTGCAGAAAATATAATAATGTAGTCATTTGCATGCTGTAGTGGTTTAGTAAATTACACCAAACTATTTTGTAGAAACTATAAATTCTAATTTAACTTTTTCTTGGTTCAATTTATAATCGAAACGAACAGTTTTATAGAAGAAAATGGTAATCAGAAGTTCAGGAAGTGAAGAAAAGGACTTCCACTTGCAATAAGTGTTTGTTCATATTTATTTGTTTCTTTTAAAACATCCCTTTGATTCTTTGACATACTGTTGCTGACATGAATTGCATTGTTTTAAAGGAATTAGTTCATTAGATGCTGTCTCGCTGAATTATAATATACAGCATGACTGCATCACCCTTGTTTAATAACTGCAACATATCCCCTATGACAAACAGCATCCCCTTTATCTGGGACTACCCATGCAACCTCAAAATGAATGTCAGTGGCATAATAAATCATCACCGATAACGTGCTCTGCTTGCTATGCTTATGTTTAATGCTTTGACTTGTGCACAACACAAATCATCTGACTCCATCTTTTGGATTGCAAAACACTTTTGGGAGCTGAAATGAACTCTTAAAGTGTTTTCACACTTGGTTTGTTTTTTGCAGTCTAGCGATTTGCATGGATTTTGACATATATTTAAATGCTGCAGAAGAGAAAAAGTAAACCACAGGGGGGAAAAAAACACACTCCAGGTTTCACATTTGCATAAATTATTTTTTTTTATTACTAAATTATGACAGAAATATAATGTAATATTAATCTATAATGACTGAATTTGCTAAAATATGCCTATAAATGCACTGCCATTTAAAAGTTTGGGATCAGTAAGATTTTTTATGTTTTTTAAAAGTCTCTTTAAAGATCCATTTATTTGATGAAAAATACAGACAAAATATGAAATATTTTGCAGTTTCAAATAACAGTTTCTGTTTTATTATACTTTAAAATATAATTTATTTCTGCGATGCAAAGCTCAATTTTCATCATTACTCCAGTTTGCAGTGATCCTTCAGAAATCATTCTAATATGCTGGTTGATTATAAATGTTTGAGACAGTTGCTGCTTAATATTTTTTTGAAACCAGTGATACTTTATTCAGGATTCTTTGATGAGTTAAAAAGGTTAAAAATAACAGCATTTAAACAGCATTTATTCAAAATAGAAATATTTTCTAATAATATAAGTCTACACTATCTTTAATTTAGCATATCCTTGCCGAATAAAAGTATTAATTTCTTTCAAAGAAAGAAAAAAAAAATAATTACTGACGTCAATTAAAATAAAAACTTTAAACGGCGGTGTATATTGTTACAAAAGATTCCTATTTTAAATAGATGCTGTTCTTCTTAATTATTTATTCATCAAATAATCCAGAAAAAAAGTGCATTACAAGGTTCAAAATAAACAAATAAATAAATATAAGCAGCACAACGGTTTCCAACACTGATAATACATCAGCATATTAAAATGATTTCTGAAGGATCATGTGACACTAAAGACTGAAGTAGTGATGCTGAAAATTCAGCTTTGCATCACAGGAATAAATTTTATTTTAAAGTATATTAAAATAGAAAAACACTAGAATTGCAATAATATTTCACAATATTATTGTTTTTTCTGTATTTTTAATCAAATAAACAACCTTTTGAATGGAAGTGAATATATTTCATCATATTCATTCATTTTGTTCTTTTAAGCTATAGAAAACAAAATTATATGTAATAAATATGATGCTTTCATCATTTAATTTGCACAAAATTGGCTCTAAATATGTATTTTTATATCATATTGTTTTATTGCATTAATTTTATTCTTTTAAGCTATAGAAAATAAAACTGTATGTAATATATTTTGATGCCAAAGATCCATAAATCCAAATGATTTATTTAAAAAGCAGCTACATGAACCTTTGGCCTGTACTCCTTTTTTTCTTAAGGGGTGTTAAACAAAATGGCAAAATAATTATTTTCACTAATAATCATTTTAAATATTATAACAGTCATTTTAAAGTTCGGTTGTTTTCTTGAAAAACAATGCAAATTGTAAATGGACTGCAGCCAAAGTGAACCGAAACGAGTGTGAATGCAAGAACTAGCTCCCTTTTTGATTCATTTCACTTCTGAATCACTTAAAGGCGCCTGTGTTTGTTTTTAGTTAAGAGGAAGTGTGAAAACAGCCTTAAAGATGGAATCAGGTTGAAGCGATTCGACCAAACATCAGCATCTAAAAACTGACTGGCTGTCTGTGTCTCTTGCGTGGTAGTTTTTAGAGGAAGAAGGCGTGACTATAGAGGCACACAAGCACCACAACAATATTGAACTGCACCCATGTCACAGATCAAGCCCAGTTTGAATGCATCGGACATAATAATAAAGGAAACAACAAGTGCATGCTATAACAAGTTTGTTGGAGATAAGTTAGGCAGCAGAGGAATATGCATTTTTTCTTTTTATGCTGAAGAACATCGCCTGCTTAACAACAACAAACTCGTGGACGTGAACTAGGAAACGGACGATACCTCTGTGTTAACCATGAGCGTCTGCTAGTTTTCCAGGACGATTTATTTTGGATCAGTCTGTAAATTCGCCAAACGAGACATACTGCATCGTTCTAGTAGCCAAAAAAGCAGCGGTTGGACGAGTCGGAAACTCGCACGGCATTGAAAACAAGTAAGCTCGGTTGGTGCGGTCATACTTTGCTTATTGGACGCAAAGCTGTCATTTTCCACCTAAAATAAAAATGAAAACACTCTTGTTATTCAGACGTTTGCATTCACGCTGTGCATA
This sequence comes from Cirrhinus mrigala, assembly GCA_036247105.1. Taxonomy (NCBI): domain Eukaryota; kingdom Metazoa; phylum Chordata; class Actinopteri; order Cypriniformes; family Cyprinidae; genus Cirrhinus; species Cirrhinus mrigala. The sequence continues at coordinate 20,154,493 of CM070020.1, forward strand.
CTGTCTAAATGTGGCGTTCAAGCTAAACCATGTTTCTTTTGTCAGGGGTGCATCCCTGCATTTCCTGTTTGGGGCTTCATCTGCTCGGGCTATATGCTAGCGATAGCAGCTAAAGGCTTGAAAAGTGCATGCGATTTGTTTAAGCATTTTTATGTAATGTGCAACCTCCGTGTAGCATTGAGAACATGCTTAAAGAGGACGAGGGCAACTGCGGATGTTTGCATTCGCCTGTAAAACTTCGGCCTCTCGACTCTTTGTGCTATTGTTGATGTCCACTGCTGGGCCACGGTGACACTTTTAAGTGTTTTATTCATTGGAAATGTGCACAGTCCTTATTAGAAGCATGGAGAATGTTTAAGTCATATCCACACGCCCTTTCGAGTGATTATTTTTGATAAAGTGAGACAAGCGAGGTTTGGTGGCGCTCCTTTGTTATTGCTTTGTCTGTGTGGGAGCACATGGCCCTCCACGCTTTTGTTGTTGAAGTTACAGCTCCCCCTCTTTGTGGCAAATCAGCCCAGTCTTTTCATTAAACACGGTTTACACTTTCAGTTTGTAATATTTGTTGGTATTTGTTTTCTAATTTTACACATGGCACTGCACATTTGAATGTCATGTGGAGCACGATAAGAAGTTTATAACGTTACGTGCTTGTGTGAATTAATGCACACTCCGCTGATTTTGATAAGAGAGAAGTAAATGTATTTGAAATCTGTATAAATCGTTAATAATTCTGACGCGTTTTGGTGTTTTTGTCTTAAATGTAATGCACACTTTACATTTACAAGTCTGGTTTTGTGTAATTTTAGCTTTATCAGTCTTCTTGTACTTCAAAGATTACACATACTGAAATAACATCACAAACCATAAATTAATAAGTTTTTTAAAGCAATTATTAGCTTTGTGTTAATTCTATGACACTATTCTTGGTTCAAATGGAAAATGACCCAGTTCCATTGAAAGCAGTACTGGTCTTTTCACCTTTCAAAGCAACAATTAACCAGAAATTTATGTTGTTAGTTTGTATGCTGTTACTTTTTAGTGGTGTACAAAAGGAGAAATTTTGAAGAATGCAAATGCCTCTGTATATATATGCAAAAAAACATTTCAGTTCAATGCAACACATGTTGATCACTGGGTGTTGATCAAAGTCAGTTGCAGTTTGCTTTTTTTTTTATTTTTACTTAAAAAAAAAAAAAATAATAATTGTATGTGAGGTTAGAATTTAAATCAGATTCCCCTTTATGTTAAACAAGAAGTGTGTCACAAGACTAATTTGCCTCTAATGTTTATGAAATTATGACTAATGTTTTGAAAGCCTGTGATCGTCACTAATTCTAAATGATGTATAACCTATTTGAAAGTGCTTTATGTGACCCTGGACTACAAAACAAGTCATAAGGGTCAGTTTTGTAAATTTGAGATTTATAGATTATCTGAAAGCTGAATAAATAAGCTTTCTGTTAAAGTATGGTTTGTTAGGACAATATTTGGCCAAGATATAACTATTTGAAAATACAAAAAAAAAAAAAAAAAAATCAAAATATTGAGAAAATCTCCTCTAAAGTTGTCCAAATGAAGTTCGTAGCAATGCATATTACTAATCAAAAATTAAGTTTTGATATATTTACGGTAGGAAATTTACAAAATATCTTCATGGAACATGAAAAATCTATCATTTTGACCCATACAATGTAATGTTGGCCATTGCTACAAATATACTCATGTGACAGAGCTGGTAATGTGGTCCAGAGTCGCATATTTGATTTTAAACATGGCACATGTAAAGGTTTTTAGTAAAAATAAATAAATAAATAAATAAATTACTTCTGTCAGAAGTCATGAGGACTGCTTTTATGGTGTTTTTTGTTCTTTGAGGAGCTTGACAGATGTGGTTACTATGAACAGACAGTGTATAGGAAAAAGCAGTGAGGGAAAAAAAAAAAAAAAATATATATATGGGTTTAAAACGACATGACGGTGAGTAAATAATAACAAAATTTTGGTTTCTGGTTATGCTGTTCATATGAAGTTAATCTAACATGTGTTGAAATGGGCTCTACAAAGGCTTATGCTGATTTTCTTTAAATCATTATTCACAAAATAAATTTTTCTTGTTTCAAACAGAGTTCCGACAATCTGAGGCTGTTCGACACAAGTGCCTCTTGCACTACTGGTCCCCCCACCCCAGGCAGGTGTGACTCGTTCCTACGACGTCACAAATGCGACCATGGGAAGTAGCAGTGAGTAGGCGGCCATCAACAGCCCCCTTAAACCAGAGGAGGGTCGTCGGGGAGCCTTGCATCACCCCTCTGCACCTCAGGAGAAGGTGAGGTGGCCGCTGTCATTTTGAGTTAATAAAAAAACATCTGCGGATTGTCTCCTTACAATCTGTGTACGTTCGTGTCCTAGTCCTCCAGTACGACGTCAGTGGGGACAGCGTGATAGACCTGCTGTGCACACTTCCCTACATCAGGATGAGAACTTCCACCACCCTGTCTTCTCCCAACATCAGCAGATTCCTTTAGATGAGTCCAGGCAATATAGCCATACCAGTGCACCTCCACGCATGCTGCATACTGCCACACAACCCCCCCAACAGAGCTCCATCATGGTGGATCTTCACGAACAGGTATTAGTTCAACAGTCATTCCTGTAGACCAGAGGTCTCAAACACACTTTTCCATCTAGGCGATGTTCTCCATTAGAAACATTAATTTCCTGTTCCCTATATAATGCAATATTTGACATTCACTATGTTTCACTATGTTTAGTAAGTAGAGATGCACCGATTGCAGTTTTTTGGCCAATTCCATTTTCCGTTTTTTTATTTTGTAAGTGTGACCTGTCGATACCGTTTTTTTGCGTATCCAGATTTTATTTCTAAGAACGATAATTGACACCATACACAAGCAATCTTTTTTTCAATGCAAAAAATGAATAAATATATATATATATATATATATATATATATATATATATATATATATATATATATTATTTTTATTTTTTTATTTTTTTATTTTTTTATTTATTTTTATTTTTAAATTTTTTTTTTAAATAATAAAAAAGATTATTAGACATTACATTTCCCCCAATCTGGACTAAGACGGATGTTTTCTCACTTAAACAACTCTCAAAATAACTGGTAAATGCTAGAAATAACAATTAACTGACAATGAGTTGCCGTATACAACAAAACAGCTGTTATTTCCCACTTTGTTTATAAATGGTCATTTTTCCCACTAACCTTAATAAATGTGATCTTTTACATCGGATTATTACATTGTTTCAATTAAATCAGTTTATTAATATTAAAGGAACACTCCATTTTTTAAAAAAAAAATAGGCTCATTTTCCAACTCCCCTAGAGTTAAACAGTTGAGATCTCCGGGTCTGGCGGTAGCACTTTTAGCATAGCTTAGCATAGATCATTGAATCTGATTAGACCAATAGCAAGTGCTACCGCCAGACCCGGAGATCGGCTGAATGGATTTGAAAACGGTAAAACTCAACTGTTTAACTCTAGGGGAGTTGGACAATGAGTCTATTTTCAAAAAAAGTGGAGCGTTCCTTTAAGAAACTGTAGAGTTGTTATTCAAATGAAATCAGTATCAACAAACTCCATCTTTCCACTGCAGGAAATACAGAAGCTGCATCTGAAGTGGCAATAAATGTATTTACACAGACTGTTTGATGAAGCTAAGGTGATATAAATACATTTACACTGCAAAATTGCAAATGTATAAAAAATGTCATAAGATTAATGTTTTAAATATTTTTTAAACATACAAATAAGAAATGTTGGAGAAAATGCAATCGTATGAAATCAAACCACCAGTAGGTGGCGGAAAATGACTTTTAATAAGTGAGTCATTTTGTCTTTCATTCAACTGATGCCTTTAAACAGCTGATTCATTCGGAAACAAGGCAAATGACTGTCTCTATAAATGTAACTTTGATTGGAACCATTTTCGTCAGCAAAACTGAGGGAAAAAAACGTAAATATTGTGTCTAAGCAGCAAGTTATTTTAACTTATACCGCTGTATGCATCTTTAACTTTCTGTAAGTGCTGTTGCACACATTTGTTTTGATTTCTGCACCAGTCTTTCTCACACACTCACTCAGGCTGCGCGAACCTCATCTGGCACGCCAAAAATACATTATCAGTCACCATGAGTGTGACATCAAAATGGACTGGCTTGGAATCGGCAGACTGACCGGACGGTTACCGGTCTGGGCCGATCATGTGGAAAATCGACTAATTCCAATCCCTGGCCGGTCGATTGGTGCATCTCTATTAATAAGTATAGACCTTTTCCCTGAGAAAATGATGAGCGCCGCCATTACGAATTCTAACTTCCGATTGGATGCTCTTCTGTTCCGGTCTCCTTAGGAACCTGTTCAAATAGCGCCCATCTGTTTTTAATGTAGCTAACGTCGGCAGCTTTGTGTCATCTACACACTCATTAAATTTTGAGGAGTGAGGCACTGACATTGCAACATTGCGAAGTGATGGTGCTGTGGAGCCATGTGCTTTTTAAAAACATTTTAATAGGTTTAATATTAGATTATCAGCTTGGAATATACGCTAATTTGAAAAGAAACACTGGAGAGAGGAAACACAAAGCATCCTTCCGGTTAAGAGTCAGGCGTGACTTCCGCGTTCAGGAAAAACGTCTATACAAAAAACTTCTTTGACAGATTTTTTTGCTGTTTCTTAGGCTACAGTTGTGCATTTATATTTTCTGTTCAGGCCTTGAATGAGTATAAAAATAAATACATTTGTAAAAAAAAAATATATATATATATATATATCAGTAACACTTCACAATAAGGTTCATTAGTTAACATTTGTTAACTACTTTAGTTAACATCAACTAAGAAGGAACAATACTTCTACAGCATTTACTAATCTTATTTAATATTAATTTTAACATTTACTAATGCATTATTAAAATCAAAAGTTGTGCTTGTTAATATTAGTTAATGCACTGTGAACTAACATGAACAAACAATGAACGACTACATATTCATTAGCTAACATTAACAAAGATTAATAAATACTGTAATAAATATATTGTTCATTGTTTATTCATATTAGTTAATACATTAACTAATGGAACCTTTTTGTAAATGACCAAATATTAATGTAAACATATAAAACTATAAAATAACATTTTTGACAATTTTATTGAGCATTTATATTTGCATTTCAGTCCTGTAATGTAGAAAAATAAATGTACAAAGTAGAAGAAAAATCCATTTAAATATGCATACAAACTATACAATAAATTTGAATAGATTTTTCAGTGTTGTTTAGGCTACAGTTGGGTGTTTATTTTTGTTTTTCAGGCCTTGATTATCAAATAAATATTTTTATAAAATGTAAAAAAAAAATGTAAATATATAAAAAACTATAAAATCAAACTTTTGACAGATCAGGGTTTTATTGTTACTTGGAATACAATTGGGCTTATATGTTTGTGTTTCAGGTCTTTAATAAATATAAAAATAAATTAAGAAAAAGTGTGAAAAAAAATTCTATTTACTTGTATAAAAACTATAAAATCAAACTTTTTTTGACATTTTTTTTAAAAGTATTGTTACTTAGGCTACTGTGGGGCTTTTATATTTGTGTTTCAAGCCTTTAATACATATAAAAATAAATAAAAAAAATAAGAATGAAAAAAAACCCTATTTAATTGTATAAAAACTATAAAATCAAACTGTTTTGACAATTTTTTTTATTGTTACCTAGGCTACAACTGTGCTTTTATGTTTATTTAATACATTTAATAAATAAAAATTAATAAAGAAAAAGTATGGAAAAAATCTATTTAATTGTGTAAAAACTATAAAATCAACCGTTTTTTTTTTTTTTAAATTGTTACTACAACTGGGCTTTTATATTTGTGTTTCAGGCCTTTAATAAATATAAAAATAAATACATTTAAAAAGATAAATTTAAATATAATAAATATTTTAAAAAATATAAAAAATATTTCTAAAAATATATCGATTTCAACTTTTTTGACAGACTTTTAGTTGTTGCTTGGGCTACAATTGGGCAATTTGCATTTCAGACCTTTTAATAAATATAAAAATAAATGCATTTAGAAGAAGTATTAAAAATACTAAAGAGAACTATAGGGACTGGAGCCTAAACCAAAATGCAGAACATGAAAGTTGATTCATGTGCCAGATTCAAGCATAAGCTGGTAGTTTGAGATGACTAGCATATAGACATTAATTGTAGATTTTTGTAGAACTGTCAGAATTTGATGATATGTGTAGATTCAGACTGCTGTGATTATAAATGTCAGAGGTATTGGTTGGTGTTGTTTTTTTTTTTTAACAAATAACCTAAACTTTTTGTGTTGTCCTTCAAGATGCATCAAGGATCAGTTCCGATATCTTACACAGTTACCACGGTGACGACCCATGGTTTTCCCATCCACACCGGGCAACCTATCCCAGCCTGCAATGCTCAGCAGCTCCCAGCATGCTCGGTAATGTTCAGCGGACAGCTCTCTCTGCTCTGCTGCCTTCCTCCTCCAGTGAGTTTGAAAAGGAAGAGCTGGAATGTCAGTGAAGTTTGTGTAGAGCACACCTAACATGTCCCATCGCTCCAGCTTTACTTTAGCTGATGTATGTGTGTCCCAGGCAGCCATTATGCCCACCTGTCCTCTTAGCCAAAGATACTCTTTTATGAGTGTTGTTCTGTATGTCCCCCTCATGCTTACACATTAGGCATTGGTAAACAGCTACATTCCACTTTTTGATTTTCATTTAGGCTTTTCCTGTGTCTCTAGAATGTGTAATGACCTTTTTATGATGCAACTTTCAAGGGGCACTGTGCAACCCCCGTAGTTTTTGTTTGTATTGCCACTGCAAATGTCTGGGGTGTTTTATCTTTGACATGGGTAGCAAAGGTGCTAATTTTACCATCTGCTCAAGTCATTGCATTTGTGTCAACATCCACCTGTTTTTTCTTCTATGTGGCCACAGTGATGTGCAGTTGAAAGTGTCTTAAATTATGCAGGGTATATAATTGTATTTTTATTTTTTGTCTCCTTTGCCTTATACTTGCTTAATAAATATTTAAATATATAAAATTATATAAAAAATACATTGCAAAATTTGATTCCTATTATATTAAATTATTATACAAAAAAACAATACATTTTTTTTTTTTTTCAAAATTTTCTCCATCCTTAACCCTAATGCTTTTGAAATTGTTGAGCGGATTGCAAAACAGTGCAGAATAGTGAAAACATTAGATATGCTTTACTCCAGAGTATGTTAGCTTGTTGCTTTCTCAGTATAACAGTCATTTCTTCAAGTCATTGCCCATACTCACTTTCTTCATGAGTTTCTGTATGGTGTTAGTGACACTTTGTTGTTTGCTGTTTCTCTTTGTGTCTGTCTGCAGCTCATTCAGGCCTGCACCATGCAGCACCTGCCTGTGTCCTATCAGGCGTTTCCACCATTGATCTCTAGTGAGCATTTTATCCTGCACCCTAGTCCACCAGTGCCGCCCCACCAGCCTCCTCATCTGCCTCCACTCAACCAATTTGTCCCTATACAGCCCCAGCACCCACGCATGGTGAGTGCAGGTCACATCATTTATGATTGCTGCAAAATGTAAAATATGACTTTCATATGATTTTTAAAAAGTTTTGGTGTTTATGTGTTCAAGTTATGGTGACGGCATCAGTGGATGGCATGATTAAAGTCATCTTGATATGTGTAATTTTATGGCAGGATAGCTGTAAACATAGTGATGCAATTATTCGTATTGGAAATTCAGCACAAAAACATTTAAGTAGTCATAGTGCTGTTTTTATATATATATATATATATATATATAAAAAAGTAAATGTAGTTAATAATTTATTTTGCTGGAAATTCAACATAAACATTTATGTAGTAGTAGTAGTGCTGTCCTTTTATATAACAGAACATTTAATGTCATTAGTTTCACACCTTAATACATTACCAGTCAAAAGTTTTTGAACAGTAAGATTTTTAATGTTTTTTTTTTAAGTCTCTTCTGCTCACCAAGCCTACATTTATTTGATCGAAAATACATCAAAAGCAGTAAAATTTTGAAACATTTTTACTATTTAAAAGAACTATTTTGTATTTGAAGATATTTTAAAATGTAATTTATTCTTGTGATTTCAAAGCTAAATTTGTAGCATCATTACTCCAGTCTTCAGTGTCACATGATCTTTCAGAAATCATTCTAATATGCTGATTTGCTGTTCAAGAAACATTGAGAACTTTTTTTTTTTAGGATTCTTTGAATAGAAAGAGCCAAAGATCAGCATTTATCTGAAATAAAAAAGCTTTCGCAACATTATACACTACACTATTCAAAAGCTTGCAGTCAGTATAATTATTCATTTATTTTTTGGGGAAAGAAAAGATAGAAGTTAATTCCTTTATTTAGCAGGGATGCTTTAAATTGTTCAAAAGTGATGATAAAGACATTTATAATGTTACAAAAAATTTCTATTTCAGATAAATGCTGTTCTTCTGAACTTTGTATTCATCAAAGAAACCTGAAAAAAATCGGCTCAGCTGTTTTCAACATAATAATAATAAATAATGTTTTTTTGAGCAGCAAATCAGAGTATTAGAATGATTTCTGAAGGATCATGTAACTGGAGTAATGATGCTAAAAATTCAGCTTTGAAATCACAGGAATAAATTATATTTTAAAATATCTTCAAATAGAAAACAGTTACTTTAAATAGTAAAAATATTTCAGAATTTTACTGTTTTTGCTGCATTTTGGATCAAATAAATGCAGGCTTGGTGAGCAGAAGAGACTTCTTTACTGTTCAAAAACTTTTGACTGGTAGTGAAATTAGATGCAAAGTCATTTTCTTATTATGTAATACTTAAGTGTGACTGCATAAGCCGTGTTTAAAGGTTCAGAATGCTGAAAAACAAAAAAGATTTTGCTAGCCAGCACTGCACAACTTGCAATTTATTAATCCCAGTGTTGAGTGTAGTGCACTACAGTAATATGTGTAATGTGATTACTGTTCAGTTAATGTAATTAGTTAAGCAATTCCATTACAATCTAGAGAAAACAATAAGTCATGAGTAAGATTAATCCCCACAACTGATTATACTCTTAGTAAATAATTTAAAAAGCAGTGTTGAATACTGGTGCAACAAAATGAATCCTTTTAGCACAGTAGTAGCACATGATTTTACGGCACTTATAGTCATGATCTTATGCTAGAGGTATGACTTTTATACTTGTGTGTTCAGCCTCTGCAGAGGGTGGAGAATGAAGTGGATCTGCGAGGAGACCAGCATCCGTTAGGAACATTCTCTTATCCTCCAGCCCACCATCCACCAGCAATGACCCCCTCCGTCCCCCTCCAGTACCTGCCCCAGGAACCCCTCCATCAAGAGCTACCCTACGGAGTGGTGAGATCTCTTTGCTTTCGAATGTCGACAAAGCATATAATCAAGTCAAAAGTTATATAATGCCCACATTCGCTCTGTGTATTCATTACGGCCGTGTCAAACGATTAATCGTGATTAATCGCATACAAAATAAAAGTTTGAGTTTGCCTAATAAACGTGTGTATACAGTGTGCAATTATTATGTATATATAAATACAAACACGTTCAGGTACATATATAAGAAATATTGACAAATATATGTATTTATTATAATTTTTATATAATTTATATTATATATAAATACAAATATTTTTTTGACATAGATAACATATTTCTCTTAAATATATACATTAGTTTGTGTGTATTTATATATACATAATAATTACACACAGTACACACGCATATATTAGGCAAACTCAAACTTTTATTTTGTATGCAATTAATCGCGATTAATCGTTTGACAGCCCTAATAGGTAGATTCCCATTGGACCGCTTCAAGGGCGTAGACGCGTCCACAATAGATATAAAATGTGTATAGATTCCCCATTCTACTGCTCCAAGCACATAGATACGCCCGCCATCTTGGAACGGTGAACTTGACGTCATTCACCATACTGTCCACTTTATTTTTGTTGTAAGAGTGGGAGCGGCCGTTTGTAAATTTAATGTGTCTGGCTTCCGGTCTCATCCGCGTCCAGCTATGTTTATCTGTATAAAACAGCTCATTTTGCTGCTTGATATTGCAAATTGGTGTGTCTTACCATATTATTTTAATGTATTATCTTAATTATGAACACAATAGTTTGTAGTGCAAACTTTCACTGTTTACGGCACTTCAATATTCTTCTTGTTATTTCTCTATGGCAGATTATGAACAGGAAGTCTAACACATTACCGTAAAACAGCTTACTTCCGCATTTAAAAATAAGGTGGATAGGTTCGCAGACCAAAGGCTGTGCACTACTGAAGCATTTTGAATATTCAGTGATTACTAAGGTGAATGATGTCAAGTTGACCAATACGATATGGCGGACGGCTTACGTATAGTGGCCCATAGAAACAGTCGCTAATGAGGCATCTACGTTTATATATCAATGGCGTTCGCCATCTAAATAATAGGGCATCTACCTATACACCTATACATATCTATGGTTGTATCTGCATGAATGGTCGTGACGTGTTTTCAGTTGTGTAGTGTAGATGGAGATTGTTTATAAATTCCGTGAGAATGCCAGTGTAGACAAGGAATTTTTTTTTTTTAATAAAAAAAAAAAAGCTGTTTTGAAACGAAAATGCACTAGTTTAAACGTAGCCTAAAACTTCTTTTAGTGTTTTGTTTAGCTTTGTGTTTACAATTGAACCGTTTGACAGTTTAACTGACAGTTGACATTTAGAGAAGCGTGGGATTTTTGATTGTGCTACAGAAAGACTGTAAGTTTAACCAGTTAACTAAAATTAAGTTTACCAAGTCAGAAACATATATTGAAATAGTGAACAGGTTGAAAGACTGCATCTAGTTTGGTCAACATGAAAGCAAAGTTGACCCCTTTTATGTACTTAATGCATGTTTCTGTTCTTATTGTGGATGGTTAAATGGTAGAATTAACCGACTTTGGCTTTATATTGATGTAATTTAAAATGCACTGTCTATTGGATAATACATTTTTTCTAAATTGGCCTGGTTTTGGCTTTGTTTTCCTGTTGACATGTTCTCTACAGTCCTCATCCATTATATGTATGCATATTTGCATTGCTTTGACCAGTTTCTGTAAATCCCGCCTGCTCACGTGCCACGATTGGTTGATTATGTGCAATGCCTGTACGCTATTGGTCAAACCACTTCTCAGTCATTACCTTCAACAAGTATGAAAACTATAGGAAAACAAAGCCAAAACCCAGACGTTTAGGCAAATTAGAAATCCCAGCCAGGACACGTCCGGGAAAAGGAGGACATACGGTCACCGTATTGGATAATATTAATTGCCTAAAAGCCTCAGTTTTTCTCTTGGCTTATTTCTAGTCCACTTTGCATAGTAAACAGGGATATGGGAGTGTATTTTGCACACTTCATCTTTAGTCTCAGGTTGCTCGAGGGGGTTTGTCCTTGTAGTAGAAATCTTGCCAAAATAGCTTTGGATGAGATTTGCCTAAATGCATAACAATAATTCAAAAGGTACTCATGTGTTGTCGTCTGTTTCCTCAGCCATATCCGCACATGCTGCCGAGGCGTATAACTGGACAGAGGTACCGATTACAGCAGCCTCTGCCTCCCCCACCCCCTCCACCGCCCTACTACCCCGGCTTCTTACCATACTTCCTGTGAGAGTCTCTTCTACTCTATAATACAAATCAAATAAATTTTGATGTATGTTTCACATCCTAATTATGGCCTTTGGAAGGTTATGATTTTATAAAGCTTTTGTGACATTTTTCTACTATAGCGAACTCAAAGGGTGTATGCTAACATTTGTGTTTGTTACCTGTGAAACAGCTCAATGCTTCCTGTGCCTCCAACTGCTGTGGGTCCTGCTATCAGTCTGGACTTGGATGTAGATGATGTTGAGATGGAGAACTATGAGGTAAAAAGAGAATCCTTCCATTGTGGGTAATGGAGTGGTCTTGTCAAAAATATGCCTTTGTTGTTTTTCACGTAACGTCTGTTCCAAAACCTGCCTACCTTTTATAAAGGAAGTTTATGCACACATTTGCAATGATCGAGCAACTAAAAGTCATTTGTTTTCAATAAGAGTGACTCTGTGGGCATGTGCAGTGATGCAACAAAATTGAGAAAAGGTTAACTTTATAGAATTAGCGAGCTACCTTATAGAATTTAAAGCTAATTTTGGAACAGAGATGATGTTGTTATCTTGTTACGGTTTGGGTGAGGAGTTTTGAACACCTGTGATTCTTCTCTCAGGCGTTATTAAACCTTGCTGAGAGACTCGGAGAAGCGAAACCTCGAGGACTAACGAAAGCTGATATAGAGCAACTTCCGTCCTACAGGTTCAATTTAGAAAACCACCAATCTGAACAAACTCTGTAAGTGTTCTCTGTGCCTTCGCTTATATAATCTTGAAGGTTTGATTGTGACTTGGTATTGATGTTCTATTGGTTTTAATTTTCTTTCAGCTGTGTTGTATGCTTTAGTGATTTTGAGTCAAGGCAGCTACTTCGAGTATTACCCTGCAACCACGAATTTCATGCAAAATGTGTGGACAAGTGGTTAAAGGTAAGAATGACGTTTTAAATGCACAAATTCTGCAATAACTGACCCTGTAAATATTAGTGTTTGACACTAATATTTACAGGTTTTTAAGTGGCTCATAGTTGACAAAACACTTATGTTGCTTATCTTTTAAAAGTTGAGATCAGTAAGATTTTTTATAATTTTACAGTGATGTGTTTTATGCTTATCAGTGATGCATTTATTTGATTAAAAGTATAGTAAAACAATAATATTGTGAAATATTATTGCAATTTTAAACAAATGTTTTCTATTTCAATACACTAACAGCCAAAAGTTTTTAAACAGTAAGATTTTATAGATTTTATAGATTTATTTATTTTTTTTTATGTATTTTAAAGAAGTCTCTTCTGCTCACCAAGTCTGCAATTATTTGATCCAAAATACAGCATAAACTGTAATTTAAAATGTGATTTATTCTTGTGATCAAATCTAAATTTTCAGCATTGTTACTGTGGTCTTCAGTGTCACATGATCCTTCAGAAATTATGCTGATTTGCTGTTCAAGAAACATTATTATTGTGATTATTATTATTATTATTGTTGTTGTTGTTGTTGTTATTGTTATTATTATTGTTATTATCAAAACAGTACTTTTTTTTTTTTTTTTTTTTTTTTTTTTTTAAGGATTCTTTGATAAGAAAGATCCAAAGATTAACATTTATCTGAAATAAAAATCTTTTGTAACATTATACACTATACCATTCAAAAGCTTGGAGTCAGTATAATTAATTAATTAATTAATTAATTAATTAATTAATTAATATATATTGGAAAATAAATTATAAAGATTAATTCTTTTATTTAGCAAAGATGCTTTTAATTAATCAAAAGTAATGACCAAGAGATTTATAATGTTACAAAAGATTTCTGTTTCAGGTAAATGCTGTTCTTCTGAACTTTCTATTCATCAAAGAAACCTGTAAAAATTCTACTCAGCTGTAATAATAATAATAATAATAATAATAATAATAATAATAATGTTTTTTTTGAGCAGCAAATCAGAATATTACAATGATTTCTGAAGGATCATGTGACTGGAGTAATGATGCTAAAAATTCAGCTTTGAAATTACAGAAATAAATTACATTTTAAATTATTCAAATATAAAACCATTATTTAAAATAGTAAAAATATTTCAAAATTTTACTGTTTCTGCTGACTTTGAATCAAATAAACACAGGCTTTGTGAGCAGAAGAGACTTTTATAAAAATGAATACAAATATTACTGTTCAAAAACTTTTGACTGCTAGTGTACATTTAAAAAATAATTTTTTTCTTTCATGGCAAAGCTAAATTTTCATCATTACTCCAGTCTTCAGTGTCACATGATTCATCAAAATTCATTCTAATATGCTGATTTGCTGCTCAAGAAATGTTTCAAATTGTCAATGTTTAAAAAAAAAAGTTGTTTTGGTTAATATTTTTGTGGAAACTGAGATTATTATTCTTTGATAAAGAGAAAGTTTAAAAAAAATTACATTGAAATTGAAATAATTTGATGCATCCTTACTGAATAAAAGTATTAATATCTTAAATCTTATTGACGCCAAATGTTTGAACAAAAGAGTATGTAAAAATGAAATTTAACATCTCACTTAATATGTGATATTTATTAAATATTTATTTAATTCTAAATTTACTGAAAATAAGACGTTCATTTTTATTCCTAATTGGATAGCCAATGTATAGATCCATAAAAAATGTACAGAACTTGTAAAAATGAATTCATAACCTGTCTTGCAGACCAATCGCACCTGTCCAATCTGTCGAGCCGACGCGTCTGAAGTTCACCGCGATGTGGAATGAGTTCAGGTTTTTGTCCTTCACTGGAAAACAGCACAAATCCTTGAGTGTTCTGTGAGTGGGGACACCTGATCTCCAGCCAAACGCAAATCTACCCCCCACCCCGCTCCCAACCCCACCTCTACAATAAGCAATCTCGGAATTTGTACGGAACCTGTTTGACCTCTGCTGTGCGTCATTGTGCGAGTTTCATGAAAGCTACTGCCGCCTATAGCCACTTCCGAGTTCTGGAATCGTGACCGGGTTTTAGTTTTTTTCAGTTGGTTCTTTTCATCTTTCTTTTTCATAACCCTGCCCTTGTTTCGCAGATTCCAAAGATAACCTGTAATACGTGTTGTGTTGGCATAATCGTTTACACAGTTGAATATTCTCTAGTCGTTCGATCACAGATAATGAAAATCGTGCTTTAGTGTCGTTAGGGGACTGCGGGAGTGGGCCTGGATGACGGTGGTCTTTGGCTTTACTGTGCAATCAGACGAGTCGCGGCCGCTCCGCCGGTGAACGACCATCATAGATGCATGTCTGTATAAGTGATGGGCTGAGGGACTTGTTAATAATCTATGTTTTGCAATAATGTATTGATCATTTGAATATCTTAATCCCGATTCTCTTTTATCTGCGAATGCTGTTGTGAAGGTGTGACTTTAAATGGTTCAGAGTTCCAAGGCCTGAGGTTAAAGAAGGAAACGTAGACAAAAAAAAAAAAAAGAAAGGACAGAGGTGAAACTCCCGCTGGGCTTTCACCACTGAGGAAGCTGTGGCGTTTTCTCTTTTGCGGTTTGCTGGCAAGGCCAATCGGACTGGCCCATGAGAACGCAGGGACGAGGACAGCACACTGCCTCTGCCAGCTCCCACCTGGCTGCACTGCACAACCCCCATCGATTCTGGACCGGCCCGGCCCTCTTCATCCCGCTCCCTCACACTCAGCTGTGCAACTATTTCTCGGCTAGATCCAGGAGAACATCTCACGGGCCTCGCGCGGACTGTTCTTTTAGACTAGCAATATTCGAATCGACGAGATCCACCGCATTTCAGCCACAAGAGGAACGTCGGACGGCCTCCGTCCTGCCATTCTCGACGGAGGCCCGAGGAGCTCGCATTCGCCTGTCCGGAATGACTTTTTGGGAAAGGGTGGAACACTTTGCGGAAAGCAATACGTGCAATGAGTGTGTGACGTGAACGCAACGTTCGACCTGATTTTGGAGGACTAGGCTTTTTTCGTTTTCCTCATTCGTGAGCCAAATAATCAATATACTCTACAAGATTTTAGCTCTCTGCCTTCTCAAGACCTTGACAAGCACAAACCTGTTACTAATCTTCAGACATCCTCTGTCAGTTCCTCTTTTAAAACTATACGTTTTTTTTTTTTTAAGTGGTGTTATTTATTTCTTCTTTCGAGAGAGTTTTTGAAGGATTCGGTCGGAATGCTAAAACTTCGTTAGCGTGTTTTAGTTTGCCTCCCGTTGTCAGGTCTCAGGCCATGTTCACAGTGTAAAGTGATGTGAAAGAAAAAAAAAACATTGTATGCATAGCCTTGGTGTGAAAGGTTGCAAATTATCGTCTTGTTTTTAAGACAAAAGAATGTTGAAACCCTCTGTATTTCTAGTTACGCCCTCTCTTGTGTGCCAGTTGACTGTAGTCGTTCCACGAAGATCCCGGGTAGGATTCGAAACGGCAGAGATGGAGCGTTAGGGTCGTTTAAAGAAAAAAAAAAAAATTATAATGCACTGTAAAACGCTTAACTCGTGGTTAACTCGATTCCAAAAACAAACCCGAACGTCGTTCGGGGGAAAACTATGAACTATTTGGGTATTCTTTTCTCTTTTTTTTTTTTTGGTTCCCTAAATACTTTAATGATAGGACTTTTAAATATATATATATTCATGAGTCGTTTGTCCACTGAATAGTCATTGTAACTCAATAGACACACTGGCTTTCTCGGGTAAAGGGACTCTCTTAAGAGAATGTGAGTATCTTGTGTTTGCGTGCCAGGTTTTAAAAAAAGCCATTGTAATGAATTTAATCCACACTTTTGATAAGTAATCTATGTATACATATCTGTTCACTGGCATATATTTTGAGTATAACGAAAAAAAAAAATCACTCAGGGCCTCTCTGTAATTGAAAAATAAAGGAAAACAGTCCATTTCAAATGGGATTGACGCCATGGAGATGTATTTGGGTATTCTGGGTTGTTTTCCTCAGGCCATGCATATTTTAAATGTAATCAACTGAACTAATATTCCTTTTATAAATAGTGGTGAATATTATTCCATTATAAGACTGGCATGCAAAGAAGAAAAAAGAAAAAAGAAAAAAAACGATGACATGTTGTATCGAGTGAGAATAGGCTTTTCGTCACTGCAGCCGATCATTAGCGTATGTTACTCGAACCTGTTTTCCAGCCGTTGCGTTTTTCCGTGTTCTTGTACTTGAACCACACGTTAAGGTCGTAATCCCGTCGAAAAACGTGCCACGGTGCGCACTGTCCTACCTAGACCACTTCCAAGACTATTCTTACAGTGTTTGCATGATTTAAGGATTAACAAAAAAAAAAAAAAAAAAAAATGAAAAAGTCAAAAAATGAAATCTGTATTTTCAGTGAAAGATATCTAGACGGGGGTGGGCAAGTATTTAATTGTGCACAATATGCATGCATGTCTAACCAGGTCCCGACTGGTTTTTAGGTAGATCTAGTTGGCTTTGGGTTCTGGGGTGTAGGGGACTTTCTGCTCAGCTGATAACTGCCATGCACTGTACTGCACACATTTGTAATAGAACCGAATGACTACAAGATTTTATTGTGCTTGTACTTGCAAAAGAAAAAGACGACGTAAAAATTAAAGAATAAGAATAATATAGGACGTTTAAAATAACAACGCTTGACGCCAGTGGGAAGATGGTGGAGAAATGTGATTTTTGATAGGCTCCTCACCACATTTGTGCTTCTATTGTTGCCTCAGTTACTGACACACTTGCCTGGAATCTAGATAACGGAAAGCCATATAGTAAAAAGGTGCTAGATATTCTATATTTAGGTGTAATGCTACATTCACATAAGAGAATGCAATAGTTTGTTATGGGTCTCTATTCATACAGCATGCAGTGCTACTAGTGCCCTCACGGTGGTCAGAAACAGTTAATAACAGGGGTTTCGATTAAGAAAACAAACAGAAAAGTTAAAAAAAAAAAAAAAAAAAGACAACTATTTAGCTTTACTTGTATGTGCTGGTAGACCGTTTTCAAAGGATAACATTGTTTTACTGCCCAAGCGATCAGATTCAATACATCTGCCTTAAATCTAGTAGGAGGTTTTGTGTGGGTTAAAAAAAAAAAAAAAAAAACACAGCGTTTTCACTCCTTCACCAAAACGGTCAGAAATATATGTACCTGTTGTACGGTTCTCTCTACCTTGAGCATCTGTAACTGTTATGGTTTCAAAATAAGTTGTTGATATACACGCAAGCACTTTTGCTTGGGGTAACCGGCTGTGGGCTATTTCTAATATATCCTTATTTAGATTTATAAAGGAATTTTTCATAATAACCAAGATTCCTTGAAAACCTCAGTGTTACCTGTATTGACTTACTAAAAAGAAAAAGAAAAAAAACAACAACAACCTATGAGTTATGATGATAAATAGAATCTTGTAGTCTTTCTGTGATTCAACTAATAAATAATCTCACAGCTTGTGTGGTGGAAAATTGTGTTCCAATAAGCAGCTAAATACTTTAGGATTTGTGATTTGTTGATTGCTCCATAGACGCCACTGATTGTTTACCAATGATTTCTTGCTGTGGTGGGATAGTGGATTGTTTACTGTTCTATTCTCCTCCTGGCCTTTAGGGGTCAGTCATTGCCTGAACTCCAGACTACCCAGCCAACAACAGGGCCAGGGGCATGTGTTCTGTGTTAGGAAGATATTTTGCTTTGGTACTTGCACATTTACAGTTACCTCATTTTTGCCATGTTTGTATTTGGAGAAAAAGAAAAAAAAAAAAAAAAAAAACTCAATAAAAAAAAAAAAAAAAAAAAAAATGAAATAAAAAAGCTAATATATATATTATATATAGGAAATGGTTCTTAATGCTATAATTTTTTCATTCCATTGGAATCATTGTTTGTAGCATTTAACATATAACTAGTTATAGTGTATTATAAATACATCTGTATACTGATTGAAATTTTTAAGATTTGTACTTTTTTTAAATGAAAGTTGCTAGTTCTGCTTTACTGAGTAGTGCAATCATATTTTTTTTAATTGTGGCTGATTGGAGAGGGTTGTTCACTAATAAATGTGTGATGTATACTCATACTACACTGACTAAAGTAATCACTGCTTTAAACGTATTGCACAATACAGATGTGTTGCAGTTCAGTTACTTGTCTGAGGGTTTCTGTGTCTCGAGTTAAAAGGTGAATCTAATAAGGAATGCTCAGGTCATATTTCCCCTTTTAATCAAAAGCAATAGACCTTAATCAGGTTAGACGGTATATTGAATTTAATGGGAATGTAAACAAGGCTGCGAGGGATAGACGTGGTCTTTAGAGTGGCACGCACTGTGTATAAAGTGTATAATCATTTTTACATCATTGGGAACTGTTCTACTTTTGTCTACTGTTTTTTTTTTTTTTTTTTTTTTTTTAATTTACTGTATTTATTTATTTATTTATTTATTTTTTGTCAGAAAGACATGTTGTTAGCTGAATTCCATTCTGTCACTCAGCCTCGTTTTGATTTCTAGCAAAATTTAAGTGTTGCGCTGCTCTGAGCAAGCTATATATTTAGTATAAATTAATATAAAATTTTAGACCTAGAGATGCACAATATATTGCCACCATATCAGTTATAAGTCAATATCTTCCTCTTTTGCTGTTAAATTTGCTTTAGGAAAATGTTGGACATTAATCTTTATATATATATATATATATATATATACACTACCGTTCAAAAGTTTGGGGTCAGTAAGACTTGTAATAGTCTTTAAAGTAGTCTCTTATGCTCATCAAGGCTGCATTTATTTGATTAAAAATATAGAAAAAAAAACAGTAATATTGCAAAATGTTTTTACAATATAAAATAATGTTTTTTATTTTTTAACATACTTTAAAATAGAATTTATTCCTGTGATGAAAAGCTGAATTTTTATCAGCTGTTAGTCCAGTTTTAAGTGTCACATGATCCTTCAGAAATCATTCTAATATGCGGATTTATTATTAGAATGATCAATGTTGGATAATATCAACAGTTGTGCTGCCAAATATTTTTTGGAACCTGTAATTTTTTTTTTTCAGGATTCTTTCATGAATAACAAGTTTAAAAAGTACAGTGTTTATTCAAAATATAAATATTTTATAACAATGTAAATTATTTATTATTAACTTTTAATAAACTTTTAATTATTAACTTAATACATCCTTGGTGAATAAAAGTATTAATTTCTTAAAAAAAAAAAACAAACAAAAAAAAAAACAATAAAAATGTACTGACCCCAAACTTTTGAACGGTAGTGTATATAAACATTTAGTATCATCTAGGAGCCTGTGCTGTGCTCGTGAATAAAAATTAAACTAAAAAAATAAATAAGAGTTACACAGGCACGCGCACACACACACACACACACACACATACAAGTCAAAAGTTTTTGAACTGTGAGGTTTTTTTTCTTTTTTTTTTTTTTAAAGAATTCTCTTCTGCTCACCAAGCCTGGATTTATTTGATCCAAAATACAGCAAAAGCAGTAATATTTTAAAATATTATTATTATTTGAAATCACTGCTTTCTATTCAAATATGTAATTTGTTCCTGTGATCAAAGCTACATTTTCAGCATCATTACTCCATTCTTCAGTATCACATGATCCTTCATAATTCATTCTAATATGCTGATTTGCTGTTCAAGAAACATTTTTTATTATTATTAGTATTGAAAACAGTTGAGTAAATTATTTTCAGGGCAGCAAATCAGAATATTAGAATGATTTCTGAAAGATCATGTGACTGGAATAATGGTGCAAAAAATTCAGCTTTGAAATCACAGGAATAAATTACATTTTAAAAAATATATTTAAATAGAAAACAATCATTTTAAATAGTACAAATATTTCAGAATTTTACTGTTCTTGCTTTACTTTGGATCAAATAAATGTAGGCTGGGTGAGCAGAAGAAACTTAATTAAAAAAACATTAAAAATCTTACTGTTCAAAAACTTTTGAATGGTATTTATTTTATTTATTTTTTCTGAAGATTCAAAAACATTTGACTGGCAGCACATATATATATATATAGTCGCAATTTAATATATGTATATTATGTGCATGTATGTTGCCATTTATTGGTCAAAAAATATATTACCATATAGGCTAGATAGGCTATACTGATGCATCCCTATTTCGATTTTTTTTTAATAACTTGTTTTTTTGCATTGAGACATTATTAGCAATTCATATTCTCACTTCATCATTACTATGATACAGTAATATAAATCAACCAGTCTGGACATGATTTATGTGGGTTTTTTTTTTACTGTGTTATTTTACAATTAAGTTTAGATTAAAGGCAGTATAACAAATAACATAATAAATACCGCACATTTTTTAAACACTACACTTAAACTACACTAAAATAATGTCACAATGCGAAGAATTATCTCATTTGCCCTATTGGGCTGTATTTTGATGGAGTGAAATGTGACCTATCTTCTGACCAGCTTTATAAGATTCACCCTAGTAGTTGAAACTCGCATTCAAACAGAGGTATTCTGGGTTACTGCCTTTCCAATTACTTTATAAAATTTTACAACAAATGTTTTAAGTCATTATTTAGCACCATATTTTATTTCCACATACCTACAAAAATATTAAAATTCCCATGGCTTCAGGTTTGTGCAGCGGGCTGCAATGTAAATGTTGAACAAGCTTGAACCGAAACATGGTTAGTCAAACCACAACAACATTTTAAAATGTTTAATTTAGAATTGGAAAATTACATCTTTACATGACCAGACCCATCAGATGGACGACAGGCAACATAGGCATCTATGAATTACCACAGGCACACTATGGGCAGACTTGCACTATACTCTATATAGACAAAGCCACATAGAAAAGCTGTGGCCTTTAGTTTTCTTTTTTGAATTCACTTGAACTGCAAGCAGCCCATCAGATCCTGTGCCGACAACCCTCTTTTGGTCGTTAGATGAGATACATTATATGGTCGACTTTGATTTGCATTAAAAAAAGAAAAGAAAAAGATAACTCTGTTGTGGCTTCCAGGCTTGTCCTTAAATATCTAGGTCATATATTTACAGGGCCATTCACCTTGCACTCATTTTACAGAACAAAACTTCACTGCAGGGAAGGATGGGTTATTTTTTTTTTTGTTGTTTTTTTTTTCTTTTTAAATTCAGTAAAAGGTTTATTTCAGAGACCCCTCGTCCAGGCCATCAAACAGAAGAACAAACTGGAGGGGAGGCGGGACTTTGAGTGGTGAGCAGGGGGTTAGCTAAATGTCAATCGTCTGTGAGGTCCTGCACAAAGAGGACTTCTGACCGGCTCAGACCGGCCTCCTTCAGAGTGGGGGGATTGGGCTGCTCTTCCGTCGGAAGGCAAGGCAGGACCCGGCGTGGGAAATTCGTTACTATTTGGAATTTCTCAGGGGTCTCTTTCAATGAAAACAGGAAGTCGTGTATTACCTAAAAAGGGGAAAAAGAACTTTTAGACACTGGTTTTCAGATTAAATTTCGAAATACAGGTGTTTTTTTTTAATATATCAGGTATCAAGTAATACAATAACAGACCACGCCTTGTTTTTCCCCCCAAACATCAATGTCAAAACTCTGAAAACAACAGAGTGTCTCATAAGCCTGTTTTCTTATCTTTAACCACAGACGCTCTTATCATACTGTTATGTTACTCTACACTGTACCCAAAAAAAAAAAAAAAGCAGATGAAGGGTGTTTACCGTCAATGACTGGCTGAAGAGGAATCTCCGCTCCACGCGGGTATCGTTGGGCAATTTGAACACTATTTTGACACTGTCTGGGTCGTCCAGTGGCGGTTCAGGAGGAAGACACTCAGACTTGCGCTCCTTCTCTTCTTCCAGTGTCTGTAATTACACAATCATTAGGAAGTCACTAAGTGTGATTAGTCATAGCTACAGATGTCGAAAAAGTGTCAACTGTCTAAACAAACAGGCATCATGAACAATTACTTGTGATGTGTGAAGAAGCAGACCGCAGGTTTTAATTAGAGACAGTACTTGCAATTGTTCTCAAGAGTATGAAATAAAAACATACTTTTGTTATGGACAGTGTAATTTTTGTTGATTTAAAGGGATAGTTCACCCAAAAATGAAAATTCTGTAATTAATTATTCACTCTCATGTCATTCCAAACACAATTTAAGATATTTTTGATGAAATCCAAGAGCTTTCTGACCCTGCATAGACAACTGAAATGTTCCCAGGCCCAAAAACATAAGGGCATCAATAACACAGTCCATGTGACATCAGTGTTTCAAATGTAATTTAACAAAGGTACGAGAAATCATTTTTTGCACAAAGAAAACAAAAATTAAAGTTGCAAACAGCGTTGAAAGGGCTCTCGAACCTGGGCTCACCGCCACCCAGTGGCTTTAGAAAAACAGCGAATGCTGCGCAATAGTGGCAAATATAGGAGGAATATGTTAAAGTCATTTATATGCGCCAAACTTCCTGCTGCCAGTTGGTGGCGCTATGACTATAACTGAATATTGGCATGTAGATGTCTTCAAGCCAAAACTTTGATCAAACATACAAAGTTTGGTGCAGAATGAACATGAAGTTAGTGTAAAACATGACATATCCTGTTGCCAGCAGGTGGCGCTATGATTACAACAGAATATTGGCCTTCAGATGTGCTCAGCCCAGGACTCTTATCGAGCAGTTTCAAGTATGGGGCAGATCAGACATTGTATGGCCGAGTTATAATTTAATTTTACATGGTAAAACATCAAACTTTGTCAGCCCGCCACGGACGTGCCCTTTAACGAAAACTCAAGATCTTCACAATTCAACATTGCAAAGGCCTTCAGAGTAGACTGACCAAATATAATGCTGATTTCATTAAACCTCTATGAGGAGTTCATTAGAGTGTAAAACATGCCACTTCCTGTTGCCAGCAGGTGGCGCTATAGCTGTAACTGAATACGGTCATGGGCGTGTGTTTAGGATTATCAAACGTGAATTTTGGCATAGACCGGACGTGGTATGCCTGAATTATACAACTTCCTGTTTCATGGCAAAATATCGAAGTTTGTCAGGCCGCCACGGGCACGCCCTTCACCGAAAAATCAAGATCTTCACAATTTAATATCACAAATGGCTTTAGATTACACTGACCAAATTTGGTGTTGATCTATTTAAACTCTAGGAGGAGTTAGTTTAAATACAACGCCTAAAAATGTGTTAGCCCCCATTCAATGCATTTTTCTGCACAGAAACTATTCTCATAGCTTCGTAAAATTACGGTTGAGCCACTGATGTCACATGGATTATTTTAACGATTTCCTTCCTACCTTTCTGGGCCTTGAACGAGCTGTGTTGCTGTCTATGCAGGGTCAGAAAGCTCTCGGAATTGTATCAAAAATATCTTAATTTGTGTTCCAAAGATGTACGAAGGTCTTATAGGTTTGGAATGACTGAGTAATTAACGACAGGATTTTCACTTTTGGGTGAACTATCCCTTTAATTTAAATATAAATTCAATTTTGTTATTTTACCGTGATCAGTTACTTAAAAAAAAAAAAAAAAAAAGTCATCGCGTCTTGTAATTTAATGTTTTTTAAAAGACTGACAGCAATGGGAATTGTCGAATGAATGTCTAAATGTATTTTTCTTTATAATATCAAGTCACTTACTCTTCGTCTCCTCTCTTCGGCAAGGACGCTCTGGCGCGCTTTCTCTTCCTCTTGACGTTTCTGCTCTTGTTCTTCTCTTTTCTTTCTGTCTTTTTCTTGGTCTGCACGGAGGGATGCCAGGTAAGCTTCATCTTGCTGTTGCCTCAGTACCTGCGTTTGATTCCTCTCCTCCCTGAGTTATATCGATTGACATAAATAAAATATAGTTCCTTTTTAATGTTATAATGCTCTTCACACATCATTGGTGAGTTTCAACTCTTCAGAAAGCAAACTACGTAACCTGACCTCTCTAGTCGTTCTGACATGAGATATGTCTGGTTTGCCTCCATGATGAAAGTCAGCTGGTTGATAAGATCCTCAGGCTGGATCAGGCCCTCCAGTCTCCCAACAACTGTCATTTTGCGGTCCTTCAGCATGATCATAGCCAGGAAGGGATAGGTGTTCTCCCGCAGGGCCTGAGAGACTGAACACACAACATAAACGTAAAGACAAGATAATGAGCTCAAACCACATCTCGTGAGATAACGATGAAACCACAACAACATTCAGACATCAATTAATCAGAGACTGGGAAGTGAAGGAGATGTGAAGATGGTTACCTCGGTAGCCCTCTGGCTTGCTGGTGGAACATGCCCAAAACAGCATCCTTGTGTTAATGAAGGTCAGTACCTCTTCTGAACATAACGTGGTTCTGAGAAAGAGAGACAAGAGCTCCAGTTAAGAGACGAGAAGCTCACCAGGTGGAAATGTGAACAGAGAAGAACATCCCAAAATGAAAATTCTGTCATTAATACTCACTTTCAATACTCGGTTTCAAAAACCGCAAGATCTTCCTTCGTCTTCAGAACACAAATTAAGATACTTCTGATGAAATGCACAGAAAAAGTATTTTTGTAGCTTCATAAAATTACGGATGAACCACTGATGTCACATGGACTATTTTGTTGATGTTCTTGGTGCCTTTCTGGACCTTGAATCTGGAAGAACCCTTAAGAGAGCTCTCGGATTTCATCAAAAGTATCTTAATTTGTGTTCTGATGATGAACAAAGGTCTTACGGGTTTGGAACGACATGAGGGTGAGTAATTAACGATAGGATTTTCATTTTTGGGTGAACTAACCCTTTAAAACCTACCTGCAGAACTCATCTGTGTCCTGGTGATCATCTCCGTGAAGATAAACTAACAAGTAGCGAAGTTCTCGCTTGGCATCGTTCAGAGCCTACAAGAGAAAAAAAAAAAAAAAAAAGGTTCATTAGATACACAATAACATTTCTGTTTTAGGGTAATTCCATGCAAATGTCAACCTTACCATGAAAACATTAAAAAAAAAGTTTTTACCATGCTGGTAGTACAGATGTCAACATTTGGTGGTTCAAATACTTTTAAGTTTTTAAAGCATTTTTTTTTTAAATGCATGATTTTCCATAGTCCGTTAAGTGCTATTTTCAGGCTTGTCACATCCATAACATTACATATTCCTCATAAACAGACATATCAAAATTAAAATTATAAAAAAAGTAAAAATTATATGCTCTGTAAAGAGCCATCGCTTCTCTGTTGGGTATTATTGCATCTAGTTTATGCATTTTAATTCGTAGAAATCCTATAAAGTATGTAGTCTCTCAAAAATGGTGTCTCTTTTTGTCACATCCATAACACATGATTGTTTCCCTTTTTTAACAGAGAAAACTTGTTCATAGACTGATATTTTTTGAAGTTTAGACTCTATCAACATGCGTTTATAAAAATATAAACATGGTTCGGTATATTGGTAACACATTCTCTGAGAATTTATACGTCAGATCCATAACGCTGCATTTGCCCTTTAGTCTTCAGATGTCTGCCTGATAAATGGATCAAAACTTAATTCTTTTATTATTCTTTTATTTTTGACAACAAATTTTTTATTTGTATTAACATACCTGACTATATGTTCCCTGGTAGAATACAGGATGTGATCGACCATATTTCTCCTCAAAACTTTGAATAAAAGACATGACATCTCCAACAGGATCTGTGACACGACCCCTCGGATCTGGTCGAATGAATCTTAGGGCGAATCTGAAGAATTTTAAATCGGAAGAAACATCAGTGGAAGAACTAGTGTGAAATATTGAGTCTATATTAGATGAATTGCTTTAATACCTGAATATGTCCAGAAGTGTATAATACGTAAACCTGAAGGGAAGCATTATCAAGTAGTAACTCCAACCTAATAAGCCCTGTAAAAGAGAAAACACATTTATATAAGCAGTTTATTTAATATTTATAGAGGACTGTGTTGCAATATCCATCATAGTGCTGCTGTTTTACTAGGGTATTTCCCTGAACTGTCTCTGAATGTCATACCATGTCGAAACCAGAACCTTTTCTTGGCATTTTAGCATTTACCACAGGAAGATTATAAATGAGACAAGCATTTATAATGACTAAAAACACTAGTACAAAGAAATTAGCACTGGGAATGAAGGAAAAAAAATATATATATATATAAGATAAAAACCAAAAGACTCTCTTACTCTAGGCTGTGGCCTTGAGACAATATAGCTATACACTCTGTGGTCTGTTGTGTTGACCTGTAACGGTCTGGCGGGTGGCGGGTTGAAGACACTCGGAACTCCTTCTTGCTCATTTAGTCTGTCTTGTACTGCGGCCTGTAAAAAGATTCCCATTTATCCAAATAATTATAATCAGGTTCCCAATACAAAAAGTTAACAATACAAGAATGAAAGGATCCATTCATCTGGTTTGCCAGTTCTCACCTCAATGTTCCAATTGTGTTGTTCTAATGTGCGCCGGCATTGGTCCATTGACTCCAAGCCTGTCAGGTCCTGAATAATAAGAACAGATCTCATGTTATTTGCTAACAAATAAAAAAAATAAGAGCTGAAATCTATTGTCATAGTAAATTAAACAATAAAAATCCTGTTGTATGATATACGTTTATAAAACATGTGAGAAGTTTTGCTAATGAATGAAACACTTGGGAGGCAGTGCGTTTATAAAATGCTAGATTAACTAAGTGTTTTAGAGATCAGTCATCATTTAAGCGCGTATTTCTTTTATATTACTCTCACTATGACTCAGGAGGAGATGAGGAACAAGTAAACTTCTCCAATGATGGTTATAACCAAACTGGGGGCAGATTAGTACTGTATCTAGATGGCATTTTAGGCATTCTACGTACCGACTACTTGTTCTCCCTTTGGCCGTCAGCAAACCTAGAATGCTGCCTAACTAGACAGCACTTTGAGCACTTTACTCTGCTCAAATTTGCCATCTAGGTAGGAAGCTCTCTAGGTTTTGAGACACAATCAATTTCTCGCTGCCTAACTGACAGCTGCCATTTCAACTAAAACAAAAGACACTTGTATAGACGACAAAGTCTGTATATGGACAAAACTCAAAAGAATACTATTCAGAAAAAGTCTGAATTTATTAGATAAACTGAAGCTGGTCTCGGTTGAATAAAAACTAACGATGTTAACGGCAGTTAGCTCGCTGACTGGTCATTTATCCTTAAAGCAGCTGAACCGGTTACCGCGAAGACTATTTTTCTGATAATTGAGTCTATAAAAGATCGAATCAGTATGTTTTAACATGGCAATCTAATTGGTACCTGAAACTGAAGGAGTTTTTCAGTTTGAGCCTGAGATAATTCCTGTTCTTCTGGCGCCGCCATCTTACCTCGCCGAGCCCTAACAAAACGCGATGACGTTTAAAGCGTGCTGACATGACCAGTACGTTAAACGTTGAACCAACGCTGCTTTCTTTTTTGCGCCGCCTGCTGCGCAGGAGTCGTGTGGCGCATGGTTAGGTTTTTGTTTTTACAAAGAAAAAAATTATTTTAGAATATTATCAAACAGTAAACATTGTTCTTGTCGTTTTTAATAAAACATTAAGCGCAGCTAGCGACCACAATTATTTAGATAGATCTATGTTATACAAGTACATCGCTCGTGAAAAACATTATGTATTGTGGTATTAGAACCACGTTAGATATTACAAGAAAGTGTGTAAAATTAAAACACATAAACAGTGATGTCATGTGATGTACAGCTGGCGGAAACGCCCCGTTCAGTCTGTTTATTCCACTTCCTGTTAACCGAAGTTCTAAGCATGGCAACCGCAACGACCCCGGTTGGCCAAGATCAACCGACCAAGGTAGATTCTCCGCCCGTCGTGTTTGATTTATCTCAGCCTCCGGTTATCGAGGGATTCAGCCCGCTGCCCAGAGCGAAGGAGGAGAATTTTAAAGACAAATTCATCAGGAAGACCAAAGAGAACCCATTCGTCCCTATAGGTGAGTTACATAAAACAGTAAACAGTGACTTACACAAGTTACAAAACGTAATTTTATGATTCACCAAAATACAGCTTCATATGATTTTGGTTACCAACTATTAAACAACAGATAAAATGTAGAGAGTTTTGAATAGACTTAATATATTTTTGCAATGTCATTGCATGGAGACCTAAATGTTATGCATGTTTAGATCAAAGTGATAATCTTGCAATGGCATACATTGCATGTTCCATTAACCATGCAGCTGAAATTCACATTTTGCACTGACAGAAGTTAAGTATGCAGAGTATTCAAAGTAACATGTTGCAACTGATACTCTGATTTTCCTTGTCTGTGTTATGGAAGTGCTGCCGTGCAAATTCTTTGTTGTGTCAGAGTTAGAATGAAAGGGAAGAAAGGATAGTATACAAAAAAACAAAAACAGTGACATTTTTCAGAGGAACGTTAATTCAAACCAAACGCTTTATTGGTGTTGAACATTTAAACATCTTTCGTGACAAATTTGGGCAGAATCTTTTTTCTTTAGAATTTCCTTAATCTGAGCGGTACTTGCTTACTTTTCATAAGTTTGCCACCTGAACACACACACATACAAATTCGACTCGATTCAACAAAGTTAAGGGGTTGGGGAAAAAAAATCCTTAATTTGTCCTTCGTGCATGGACAGAAGCGGGCACCCATAGGAAATGAACGGGAAATACTAAAATTCAGGGCATTTTTTATTTTTTAAATAAAAATTAATAAATCCAACACAATGCAGTTCATACATTCACATTAACGTTCTCAATGGGGCAAACACTCACACTCACTCTCTCTCACACACACACACACACACACACAAACCCATATACAAATGGTCCTAAAACACATTTTTTTTTCTTTTTTTTTTAGTTTTTAATTTTCTTGAATATAAAGTCACTAACACATACAAAACCAAAGAATTGAATGAGGCAATGACTGAGCATTTTTTGTGCCACTGTGCACGCACACACAAATAAACACACATAAACACTCAAAGTCAGATCAAATTCCTACTGCAGGATTTGTTATTGATTCCAACAGGTCTGGAACATGCTGCTTGTTCAGTTTGTTTATTCTTACCTGTTTAGCACCATTTGGTTCCATTTTACCTTTTTGAGTTATTGAAATTTAATGTTTTTGTGTGCGTGTGTGTGTGTGTTAGAAATAGTGGTTTATAGATTTCAGCCTATATGCAGTGATTGAGTACTTTAGCCATATAGTGGCTATTGATATGTTTGATATTTTTATACCATCATATGTCAACCAGATGTCACCAAAGGCACCAAATCTTTAGGTTTGGTTGTCTTACTGGAATAATTTTTTACTGAAGTATAAGAAACATTACATATAACATAAAAATAAGCGCATTTTACTTTTTTTTTTTTTTTTTAAAAAGGTTCTTTTAGAGGTCAATAAATAAAAAAAAATCACCAATAGCATACATAGTTTATTTTATCAAAGACAGCGATATGACATTTAATTAAAAAATATATATAAATATATATTGGGATCAAACCTGAGACCTTCGTGGCTAAATTTGTCCACAAAGGACAAATTAAGGGCTGCTATATGAAGGATGAGTGAGGGTTAAGCTGAATGTTTGAGATCATGAAAAAGTAGATTGCTTCATACATTTGTATATATGTATATTAGTAATTTTAATAGCAAGCCAAAGTTTTTTGATGAATAGAAGGTTAAAAAGGACAGCATTTATACGTTTTCTTTCTGTCACTTTTGATCAATTTAATGTATCATTGAATGAAATATTTAATTTCATTTGAGAGCGTGAGAGAGAGAAAGAAAAACTACTGACCACAAACTTTTGAAAGGTAGCGTTTTAGGTGGGTTGTAAGTGTGGGTAGTAAATATTAATACTTTTTTTTTTTTTTTTTTTTTTTGCTTCCGTTGGTTACTGGCTGAGTATATTTCTAAACATCAGGGAGAATCCCATGGCACAGTAGATTGTAGATTTTCCACTAAACACACCCTTCTCTCCAGCTGTGGGGTTTGAATGTGACCTACACAGCTGTCCAGCTGGGCTTTACTCAAAATACAAACCAATGAAAACAGAAAAGAAAGACTGGTATGCCAGAAGAAATAAAAATACACTTTTAAATTTTTAGATCGTTTTAGGTTTTTCTTGTTTTAGATGGTATAAGATCAATAGAATATCTATCATTTTTCTGTGGTCTTCCTTCTCAGGTTGTTTGGGAACAGCAGGAGCCTTGATATACGGCCTCAGCGCCTTCAGACGGGGCAAAACTCGACAGTCCCAGCTACTAATGAGAGCCCGTATCTTCGCTCAAGGCTTCACCGTCGTTGCTATTATAGTTGGTGTAGCTGCCACAGCACTGAAACCCAAGCAGTGAAGAGAAGACAGCAGACCCTGTTTGACCACACTGACAAGCGCCTTCTATGGTCAATGGGTGAAATGTGATGTGAATATGGAATGAACAGAACATTCAATGCCAGTTGTTAGCATTTTTATTTTCTTTACAGAACAAGGCCCTGTGTAAGAACTCATAGTACATCGACAGATGGCACTGTTTGCAAACTTTGTCATTTTGGCACACATTTGAAGGGATATTTCATCCCAAAATGAAAAATCTGTCATCATTTACACGCCCTCAAGTTGAGCCAAACCTATATGAGTTTCTTTCTTCTGTTAAGCACAAAAGAAGATATTTTGAAGAATGTTGCTAACCAAACATCTGACCAATTCCTTTGACTTTCATAGTATGGAAAAATATATATATATATAATGGAAGTCAACTGTTTGGTTACACACATACTTTAAAGTATCATCTTCTGTGCTTAACAAAAGAAAGGTTTGGCACAACTTGAGAGTGAGTAAATGATTATTTTCGTTTTTGGGTGAACTACCTATTTCATTTAAAAGAGTCACAAAATTGTCTGGTTGTCAGGAATAGTACCTGCTTTTCCACGTTGTTGACCATTGCTATGAAACATTACATTGCTTTTTTTTTTTTTTTTACCTCAATTTTCTGTATGTGTTTATAAGGACTACTTAGGGTGCAATGTATTGTATGCAAAGATAATGCGAATTCTTGATATTAATTTAAATACCCAATGGTAATAAATGTTCTCATTTTTGAAAAATGACAATAAAAATTGTCTGAATGCATGTTTTTAAATGAATTTATTTTATTTACTGTGTTATTGAATACAGAATAATTATTGCATGGTCTGCACTGATACACACACATTTTGGAGTCAGAGTAAGGGGTAAGAAATCTATAAAAGGGGGGCTGAGAAATTTAACCAATTTTAAATTACAAATTAATTTTCACTAGATTGTTGAATTAAAACAGAATAACATACAGATGGTTTCTTTGGCTATTAACCATCATTTTTTGTAATATGCAAGTTAAGTTATCTTAAAAGCCAACAAAAATTCAATTTTCAAACAATCTGTAACATGTATAAGTAACAAGTAGACTTACAAATTCAAAATATGGACTATAAAAAGCAGTATTGTTTAAATTCCAGCATTTTAAGTAAAAATACAACTACCTGCATTATCTTACTGTGCTACGTTTTATTTCTAGTGGTTTTGGCAGCTTTAAATGATGAAGGCCTAACGTACAGATAGACAGTAAAGGCCTGTTCACACCAAGGACCGTAATGATAAAGATATAGTTATAGAAATCCACACCACAGCTATAACAATAAAGACAAAGAGAAACAATATCGTTGGAATCACTTTCAAAACGATTTTTTGCCATCTGATAAACGATAAAAACATTGACAGCCAATCAGAGTTAATCCTGCTACCCACCTTATTTTTCCATTAAGAGCGGTCGCAGCAATTTGTAAATTTTACGGGTCTGGCTTCCGGTCTCTTTCCTGTCCAGCTAGTTTTAGATGTCCAACACAGCTCGTTTTGCTGCTCGTATCTAACCATGTTATTTTAATGACGTATTATCGTAATTATAAACGCACTGGTTTGTAGTGCAAACAGTTTTATCATTTACTGCTCCTTGTTATTTTTCTCGTTATGAACCGGAATTCTCACCCATAGGCTTACTTCCGCGTTGAAGAAAAATTTGGATAACGAGCTCGAGAATTTAAAGCGACAGCCGTGTGCGCGCTTAGAATAAATAGACGATATCTTCCGCTGGTTTGGACGCTAATATAGTTTATCTTTACCTTTATAGTTATCATTCTTGGTGTGAACGGGCCTTAAGTCTCACAGTGAGAAAAGGTTTAGGCACAGGATTCTTCATTGCTGTAGACTGAGGCCACAATTACAAACTGTACACTAGAAAAGCACATGATTTAAACGTATTATTATTAGTCCCTTATGTATATAGTAACATAACAGAACACATTAACTGCTATGTAAGCACAGGCATGTGCTTAATGTGCCATGAAGGATGTCTGTGCAGTGGTATATTAGCAGGTTAAATCTGAGTAATTCTCCTTCATCTGTAAAAGCTTTCTTCTATTTTAAGTATAAAAATGCTTTTATGGGCAACATGCACATAGAATTAAAAGCTGCACTTATAATCAATAACTTTTTGAATATTGAAAAGTGGTAATGTGTGAATTATAATAAAACAAGAACCTTAGCAAGCTCAGAAATGTAACGTCCCTCTTGGCAGTGAATAGAAATACACAAAAGCAGATAATGCCAAACCCAGATACTGATTAAAACACAACATTCAACTTAGGAAGACTAATAAATGGTAAAACAAATACTATATAGGGTGAGAGATGGTAACTAAACTGTGTCCGTGTGTAGAATGTAACCAAACACTTCCATTTCTTGTGTAACAAGGCAATAAGACACTTACTGGTTCCAGTGAATTAATGCTGTCTGATAGCTTGTGGGCTTTGTAAATGTCACGACAATTACAAAATAACTCATAAGATAAACCAAAATACTTCTGGTATGTCGATACATCTGCTGCCTTTCGTGTCGCTTGGGATTAAGGGAAAACTTAGACTTGTTTTCAAACGATTGAGGCACACTTACAATATATGGAACAGCCAAAGTCTTCTGACATTGCAAACCACCAGGGCACATAAATAGGAAGTTTAAATACAGTAAAGCGTACACATTCAATGACCCTTATTAAAAACATAAAAGCTTAAATCTGTTAAAGTGTTCAGCCTCACTAACATAAAGTGCAAGAGGGAATCAGAAAGAAAGCCCAGGAGATACAAGAGCGAGTTATGTTAGCGAACCAGAGGCGTCTGTTTTAGAGAAATAAGAACGGAGCGCATTCGAGACACGTCTTTAGTCTGACGGCTGGTTTTGGGGTTGAAATCGCATAGACGGGCCACTTTCTCCCATTCTGTTCCAGGACTGTCATCATCGCACTCCTTGAGGAAGGCCTCCTCTGACACTCTATATGGATAGAGAGGAGAGAATCATGAGAACCAGCACTTCACAGATGCTTAGGTAAGAACCATGTCACTTGTTAAATGAAGTTAGAGATCGACCAACATTATTTTCCAACATTATTACATTCAATAGTGATTGTTTTCTGTCTTAAAACACTGTGAAACTATGTGACAGCCAATCAGAAGATATCTGAGGTAATGCTTCATCTTTTTGGGTTTCAACTGTTAAGGCTAAATAACTGCATGTTCCTTACTTGAGAATGAAAGGTGGAATTTATAGATATGTTAACTAGAAATTAAGTAGAAAAGTGTTAATACTGTTAAAATGTTGGTGGAACAGATTTCTAAATGGAGTGAGAAATAAAGCCTGTATGTGATTACAACTACTCTTCAAAACTCTGGGGTCAGTAAGTATTTTTTTGAAAGATATTGATACTTTTATTTAGTATAGATGCATTCAGTTGATCAAAAGTGACAGTAAAGACATTAATAATGTTAATGTTAAAAAAATCTGTTTTAGAAAAAAATACTCTTCTTTTTAACTTTCTATTCTTCAAATTATCATGAAAAAAATAAAACATTTGCAAAAAAAAAAAAAATTATTGGGAGCACAACAGTTTTTAACATCAATAATAATAGCAGATGTTTCTGATGGCTATAGAAAATTAACCTTTGCCATCACAGGAATAAACTACATTTTAAAATATAGGAGACCCTGGACCACAAAACCAGTCATAAGGGTACATTTTTTAAAATTGGGATTTATACATTGTCTGAAAGCTGAATAAATAAGCATTCCACTGGTTTGTTAGGATAGGACACTATTTGGCCGTCTTTGAAAATCTGTATTCTGGGGGTGCAAAAAAAATTAATATTGAAAAAAATCACCTTTAAAGTTGTCATAATGAAGCACTTAGCATTGCATATTCCTAATTCCTAATAATTCCTAATTTATAGTAAGAAATTTACAAAATATCTTCCTGGAACATGATCTTTAATATCATAATGATTTTTGGCATAAAAGAAAAATCTATAATTTTGACCCATACAATGTACCCATGCTGGTTTTTATAACTGGTTTTGTGGTCCAGGGTCACATATACATATTATGTAAATCATTATTATACAATATTACAATATTAATATGACAATATTATAATATTAATGTTTTACTGTATTTTTTAATCAAATACATGTGACCTTGGTAAGCATGGGAGATTTTTTTTATTTAAAAAAATCTTATTGACCTCAGACTTTTGAATGGTTGTTTATGTGATGCAAGCAGTGCGATTATGTGCATTTCAATGATTTGCATTAAACATACACAAAGCCTATGGCATCAGAGTTGGGCTGTTTGTAGAAAGCCTTATCAGCGATCCTAATGCACAAACAGGCAGGACAGTAGAAGAGGAAAAGAAATGAGGATAAATAAAAGGAAGAGGAAAAATGGGAGCCGGAGAGTGAAAGAGAGAGAGATACATAAAGAAGAAAGTCAGTCTCGCACAAGCTGCACATGAAAAAAAGGTGTTAAAGTACATCAGTACATCAGTTACTTTTTCATGACAGCAAGAAGACTGAAGATACAACACCATATGCTGTCAGTGACCATAAAAAATCAATTTGATAATCCCTCAGTAAAAATTCTAAGTGCATTACTGTAAATACAACGTCTGCATTTTTTAAGAGCTTAACCTGCATTGAACCTGGAATATTTCTTTATTGATTAATTATCTTTAACCCGCATTGAACCTGGAACATTCCTTTATTGATTAATTATCTTGACATGTGCCTTTGTATCTCTCTCTGGTGTAAATTTACACACACACAATATTGTACCGTGAATAAAGGGATGGTACACCCAATAAAAAATTATTGCAACTATTCGTAAAATGACACAAGTCAAAGTCCTTGTGCTTGCTGTGCGGTGGTATAAATAAAAAATATGCAGACAGCATTAGGAACAGTCTTCTCTGTGCACATGAAAAACTACAGTAAAAGGAATCAGATACCATGCAAGAGTCTGTTGAGAGGTGTGATAGGTGGCTGACATTATTAACCATGCAGTAATGGATTAATTACATTTACCTGATAAGAAAAATATACATTATTCACATAAAATATCATCTCTGGAAACAAATGTCTTTAAATCAGCTGAAATAATGATAATGACAATTGTTTGCCAAAAAAAAGTTTGCTTAATTTTCTATAATTAAAAGATAAATAAAATTAATGTTTTATGCATTTATTTGATAACCACAAGTTTTTAAATACACAACACAGAATTTCTGAGGGTAAAAAAACTTTAATAAGGCTATTTTAAGAATAAATTTGAATAAATTAAGTATGCATTCAAATGATTAGACATGCTAAAACACAGAATTTGATAACAATAAAACATATGATGAGAAAAAATAAAACATTTCATAGGGCCCTAAACATGTCATTTTTGTTAAACCTTTATTAAATTGATGTGAAATTGTATACGTTTCATGATTTTAATTAATTAGACATGCTCTTTGATTAATAAAATTTAATTTAACCATTAAAAAGGAATTGAGAAAAATTCAAACAGAAAAAAAAAACGGAATTTGGAAAAAAATGAAACGGAATTTGGGAAAAAGTAAAATGGATTTCATAGGGCCCTACCTGTATTCTAGAGTTTGGCAAATCATTTTATTAGAATGTCTTTTCTCGTATGAACTGGTGGTTCACAACTGTCTGCATCCTAATTTTCACTAATAAATACATACAGCTTAATAAAGCCTGGATGTCAGAGTGAAAATACCTGTTGTTGGCTTTATTCTTCTCCATCTGTTCATTCTGGTGTACATGCCAGTCCTCTAGTTCTTTCCGGGCTTTCTCCCTCCACACAGCCTCAGCTGCTTTAGAGGCTTCATCTGCACATCGGAAAACAAAAAAAGTTCATACACAACACACAAATTCTCATATGTGACCCTGGACCACAAAACCAGTCTTAAGTAGCACGGGTATATTTGTAGCAATAGCCAACAATACATTGTATGAGTCAAAATGATCACTTTTTATTATGCCAAAAATCATTAAGATATTAATAAAGATCATGTTCCGTGAAGACATTTTGTAAATTTCGTACTGTAAATATATGAAAACGTAATTTTTGATTAGTAATATGCATAGCTAAGAACTTTAAAGGCGATTTTCTCAATATTTGTTCTTTTCGCACCCTCAGATTCCAGGTTTTGAAATAGTTGTATCTTGGCCAAACATTGTCCTATCCAAACAAACCATGCATCAATGGAAAGCTTATTTATTTAATTTTATCTCAATTTCTTATGATCCAGGGTGACATATATGAGATAATAATATGTTTGGCTTTTTTTCCTTTATGTTTTTAAAACTAGTATTCCTGTTCTAAATCAACTACTTGAATAAAGGCTTTTGCCTGTTTTTCCACTGTACCTTTTCTCATTGCTAGCATTTTTTATGTTTTGCTAGCAAATAATATATACTGATATCTATTATGTAGCTGTAGCATAACTTAAAGTGAATGTTTTTGATTAATGCCGCCACTGTACCCTATTTGTCGCCCATGATTTATTTGTTTCACAAAACACGGAACACAAAAAACTGGCCAAGTGATCTAAACATGTTGGCCACCATAATAAGAGACCAGCGTTTTTATATTTACATATTTGTCAAAAGTACTATTAATTGATTTGTTTTAAAGAGCCAAGAGCTTTCACCTGAGAAATTTCCTCCATATAATATTATGACATGCCATATAAATGTCTTAATTACACTTGGCAGTCTACCCAGTTTGTAAAACAAACACAAAAAGCACAATTTCCTACTGATGATTATTTATAATTATACAGGAAATGATTCAGTACCTAATTCCTCCAGCCGAGCCTTTTGTTCCTCCCTCCATTTGCGCAGGCTTTCAGGTTCTTGTCTCTGCACGTCGGCTTGGGCAATGGCCGAGTAGCTGTCAGTTGTGCCGTTGGTGTCCTAATGTTACAAATGATGTAACGTTAACAACGTCCGTTCCTGGCACAGTTGCCAATTGTGTTGTAGAACATAGAAACAAACGAGAACATCTAATACGATGACATTTGTTTTTCTAACCACACTCACTTGAAACATATCTCCGTTTAGAACAGTAGCTGGTGCTCCTCCAAAATCATCTGTGTTCAAATAGAGGTAAGAACATGGGTTTAAGCACTTGTTTCTACGCTACGTTGACTATAGAAACATTACAAGCATCACTGGAATGCAGCACACCTTGTTGGACTGCGAATACGTAAAGACCTCTCTCACAACTTCTGGATCTAGTCAGCAGGGTTGGTGTGTTCACATTTCAAAGCGGTTTAGTTCAGCAACCTTGATTGTCTCTACTCTTTTGTTATACACAAACAGCCTTTACTAGTGTGCTTTTCCAGTTCGCTTGCTTGTCTTAACTTGACAGTGTGACAGGTGTGCCTTTAACTCCAGCATTAAAGCTGAATATCTGATGTCAGACTACTGAAAAACGTTCACTTAATTCACTTAATAACAGTAAACTATCCAAAGAGTCTTTATTGTTTTTGTCAATCATAATAAATCTCTCTCCACAACTGTTACCTTATGGATTTTAATGATGATTACGATTGTGATTGTGATTTTGTAGACCACAAATTCACACAATTCATATTACAGCACCTTAGCTATATTGTTATTATAAGTAATAACGATTAATATTAACTAACAACAAATACGGTGTAATTATGTTTTGGATATGTATCATGGAATTCTTAAACGTACTTGTAAATATCACGGTACAATAATTTAAGTACTGCCATAATAGAGAATGGTCAAAAACCAAGGTACTTTTTTTGGTAAGTGATATGGCACTCATTTAGCACCATATTCATGAACCATTGTATTTACATGGTACTCCACAAATACCATGGTCCAAAAACAGTACTACTGGTACTTATATATAAGAAGGACGATGTTGTAAGATTTTATATTCATTTTACACTGGTTAAAACCCTGAATAATCGTGGTATAATAATAATTAGTAAGTGCAGGCAAACAGGCCGGCGTGACACATTCACCTCCGAACGACGTGTACGTGTTCGCGGTCGGAGATCCGCCGTCCTCCAGCGCGCCGAACCCGGCGCTGTCGTTCTCGATCACGGCGATCTCATTCTCCTGCTGGGCCAGAAACGCCGCGGCCGGATCTTCTTCTGTATGAACTCCGTTGTCGGGGGCGGAAAAGCCAAAGTCGTCAGCCATGTTTAACAAAGTAACACCGGCTTCCGTAAAGCTGCACTATAACCCTCCAGCTGTTTTGTTCTTTAAGCAAGTTAGGAGTGTTTAAAGGAAAAAAATAATCTCACATTAGTTGTTAAAGGTCAGACATTAACAGATTTAAGCGTTGTAAAAGTACATAAAATAATTTTTACTTTTTTTTATGGCAGCAGGTTGGCTATGAGTTGTATGACACGCAGCTCTTGTTGGGAGTGCTGGGAAAATTTCAGTAACAATAATGTTGAAGGCACAGTAAATTTGTGGTGTTTTGTCTCCATCTACTGGAGACAGTACGTAATTCAGACTTCAACCCTGCATCAAGCTGTTTGATTTAATGCCATAGTTCATAGAGTGATGTGATGATTTGTTTTCTTTTTCATCTTTAAAATTGTTTATGGATCTTACTTGTTAAATAATCTTTAAGCATATTTGGAAAACATAGCCGAATTGGAATGCTGAGCTTTCAGAGTTGCACAATTGTATTATACACAATTGTGTTACAGTAATGTTTGCTTTCATTTACCTAGGCTGTCTTAAGGAGCTTGCAGCTTTGATGTATTTATGTCAGAGCAGTTCTCCGATACTAGCTTAAGTTTCATAATCTCTTGTAAAGTAACTGAAAATGCAGTAAAGTATAAAATAAAATAAAAAAAATAATATAATATAATAAAAAAATTAATAAATATAATACTATAATAAAATCTTACATAATATAATAATATAATAAAATACCAACAAATGTATGCAGATGCAAATACATTAATAAATTAAATAACAAATTATTACTGGTAAATAAAGAAATAGCAGTGACCTTTATCAGTTGTGCAGCAGAAAATATGTATTAAAAACAGTAACTAGTTTGGTTATGTAATTGCATATTTGACTGAGGTTCTTTAAATGGATTGGGAAAAATAAATAATTTTTTTAATTTTTTTATTATTTATTTATTTATATATTAACCATATTTGTGCATTAAAATCTGGTCAAAACCTAGCCAAAATGATGAACAAATATGTATTGGATTTTTTATTTATTTCTTTATTTTTTAATATCTGACATAATTTAGAATTCCAAAAGACCAAGAAAGAGTCTTTTAATAATATAATAAAATATTATATATTATAAATAATATAATAAAAAATAAATAAAATAAATATAATAATATAAATAAAATCCTACATGATATAATATAATAAAATCCAAACAAATGTATGCACAGAGTAGTTCTCTGATACTAGCTAAAGTTTTATTATCTCCTGTAAAGTAACTGAAACTGCAGTAAAGTAAAAAATAATATATAATACAAATACTATAATAAACAAAAAAATATAATAATATAATAAAATCCTACATAATATAATAATATAATAAAATTCATTCAAATGTATGCATATGCAAATATATTAATACATTAAATAAACAACTAAATATTATTGGCAAATAAAGAAATTGCAGTGACCTGTATAAACTGTGCAACAGAAAATATGAAAAATAATAACTAGTTTGGTTATTTAATTGCATCTTTGACTGAGGTTCTTAAAATGGATTGGAAAAAATAAATAAATAAATGTAATTATGTCTTTGAGTTCTTTTTTTTTAAATTAACTATGTTTGTGCATTAAAATCTGGTCAAAACCCAGTTAAAATAAGAACAAATATGTATTGGATTCTTTTTGGAATTTCTATCATAATTTGGAACCAATTCTAAAAGCTCAAGAAAGAATCTTTATATAATATAATAAAATAATATAGAATAGAAATAATATAATAAAATAACTAAATACAATAATATAATCCTACTGAAATATGAACAAATAAATGTATACATATGCAAATACATTAATAAGTCAAATAAACAACAAATTATTTTTGGTAAATAAAGAAATAAATATTTTACTAAAATACATATTTGATATAAATGATTAGAGTAAATAAAATAAAAAAATAAAAAGATCATAACTGTAATTGTATTGAACAAAGACACGAGAAGACAATACT
Source organism: Cirrhinus mrigala (assembly GCA_036247105.1). NCBI lineage: Eukaryota > Metazoa > Chordata > Actinopteri > Cypriniformes > Cyprinidae > Cirrhinus > Cirrhinus mrigala. The sequence continues at coordinate 20,195,841 of CM070020.1, forward strand.
CAAACAAAAAAGCTCTAAAAACTGTGCTCTTGTTTATTACATTTAAGTTATTATGATTTAGCAAGGCTTTTCATTATTTTATTTATTTGTTTTATTTTTATTTACACTACCAGTCGAAGGTTTTGAACAGTACGATTTTTAATGTTTTTTAAAGACATCTTTTTTGCTCACCAAGCCTGTATTTATTTGATCCAAAGTACAGCAAAAACAGTAAAATTCTGGAATATTTGTATTATTTAAAATAATATAAATTTTTATATTTGAATATATTTTACAAAGTAATTTATTCCTGTGATTTATTCAGAGGAATAAATTGCAAAATGTGACACTGAAGACTGAAGTAATGAAGTTGAAAATTTAGCTTTGATCAGGAATAAATTACGTTTTAAAATATATTCAAACAGATAGCAGTTACTTTAAATAGTAAAAATACTTAACAATATTACTGATTTTGCTGTATTATGGATCAAATAAATGCACGGTTGGTAAGCAATAGAGAATTCTTTAAAAAACATAAAAAATCTTTGACTGGTAGTATATTTGGCAGTTTTATATATAGCCTACATAAATAGTTAATATCTATTTTCTATATTTTTCTGTGTATAGCGTTACCCTTGGTACTTTTATGTATTTGCTGTTCAAGCATCAATAAATAAAATAAAATAAAATAAAATAAAATAAAATAAAATAAACAGAAGGCAGTACTCTCAATGAATTTATACGAGCTTAAACACATCGTAGAACATATGGTAGTCCGGCCACGGGGGCGCGCCCATCGAGCCCGTGCGTCAGGCCTCCACGTGACCCATGACGTATCATCAGAGTCCTACTAAAAGAAAATCCAACAGGGAAAACCTGCGGCTTCTATGCGCGACCTGACGCCCAAGTCCAGTAAGTTTTGAAGTTTACTTTATCTCTTTATAACAGCCTATCACATCAGAAGACAGAAGGCTGCAATGTCTGCCGACCAGAAAGAGGTAAATGCGCTGCTTCCCAACTTCTTTTAGGATGTACCGGCAGCAACTGGGCTTTAAAAAAAGAGTGTATCACGTTTCTAGGTTACATAGACTCTCATATGAGAAGTATTGCAGAAAGTTATAACGGGTTATAATGGCAAACTTCGACATCAGTTTGCAACGTTGTGTATTTGATTTAGGATGTAATAGAAGTTGCTATAATGTGGATTTGTGATATAATGCGGGATGTTTAATACATTTGAATGCGTTGTTTAGCCTACTTGGGTCGTTTCGTAACAGGTTTACATTTTAATGTGGTTTTGCATCTAATCTGGATCCGCTAAAGGGCTAAATATTGTTTCTGTAGTAAATTGGAATTTTATTTAATGATAGTTTAGTTGTAAGTCATGAATACGGAGTTAAAAGTTTATTGCAAAATGTGTAGTAGTCATTGATATTTATTTCCTCTTAATTATACAAATTATTATAGTTTATGTATACTTCATAGGTAAATACTGAGTTGCATGCAGTTTGCAAAGTACATTATTTATTCTTGCACTCACATAACCCCATTGAGAAAAATTAGTTTAGACTTCTTGAACACTTGGCTGTTTTATGTATAGTTATGTGCTTTTTCAGCTTTATCAGTTCTTAAGCACAGCATTCTAATTCACCCTAGGGGATCAAATGTTAGACTTATAAATGGTTGTTATTTTAAATGTATTTTATTTTATTTTTTTTTATCACAAAGGACTGTGTGAAATTGGAGGTAGTTAGTGGAAAATTGAAATGCACCAGAAAAGAAACCTTTGAGAAAGTACAGTGCCCTCTCAATTACAGTTTTACCACAGGGTACAGCAACAGTAGCAGTTTTGTCCTATGAAATTGTATTCAGTATGGCATAACCTTCTTTGGGTGGCACAGATTTGCAGTCTAAAACATATGTTGTTCTCACAGTGCGAAAAGACCATTCAGAATGTGTAATGTCTTCCCAATTGCAGTTTTACCACAGGGCAAAACAGTGCTGCTGCACTCTCAAATTGCTGTCACATACCCAACCGTGGGTGCAACCATGAAACATATGTTATCCGTATTGAGAGGAATGTTCAGTTGGCTTCCCACCCATTTAACCTGCCTTCTGTAGTCTTCTCTAGCAGTTTATGAGTTTAAATGTTAAATCTGGAGCCAGAGAATCTGAGGTAGTAGATGTTTTCTCTTCCTTCACTCCCTCCCTCTCTCTCGTGCTCTCTCTTCCCCCTCTCCGTGACTCGTGGGTGTTGGGCTGAAATAGTTTGGTGTAGTTTTACATTCCTTATATAGCCTGTGGAGTAAGAGAGACGTGGAGCGAACCCGTGTCACAAAGAAGGAGGGGTGGGAGTTGAGCTTTGCCAGCAGTGAGAAAGTCAGACTGTCTTGCAGTGCCAGATTTCCGCTTGATTTTCTGGAGGTTTGGGTGACAAGTTTGGCCTGTGGCATAAGGTATGTGGGGTGCGCCACCCTGTAACAGGTAAACTCTGCGTGGGATTGGATAGCCTCTGGAGTTTGGGGACCATAAGTCACAGGGAGGGGGGAAATGTCATGATTTTGGGGTCTCAGATTGTCCTTGACATACAGTTTTATGTCATGTTACTATTTGCTCTTGTACCAAATATTGATGCAGTGATGTGCTGGAGGTGCCAGCGGTGGATTATTTATAAAATGACTCATTAATGCCTTAGTTATTCAATTAATCTGCTGTCATCACACGTAAGTGTGTCATTGTGCATATGCTTTATTCAAACAGCCACTGAGTGCTATAAATCTATGCTGAGCTTTTGAAATGTTCTGGTTTGTCATAATGTAGTGCATTTTCACTCACAGATTTGCTAGAGTGCAGATAATGTGCACTTTCATTGTGTATCACTGACCGGTAATTTGCAGTTCACCACGCAATGGTAATATATAGGTGCTTATTTCTGTCACCTACCTGATAATTAATTTAAATACGCCAGTTCTCAAATGTCTCCATGAACATTGCCGTTTAACCATGAACGACTGGTGACGCAGGAATAAAAGTGTTTTCAAGTGGTTTCAGTACTGTTACTCTCGAATCAAATGCATCAAAACATGAACACTTTTGTTTCTATTTTCAAGTAAAGTTTATCTTTACAGTGCTTTTAGCAGTACACATTGCTTCAGACCAGCCTTATAGAAATATTAAATTGTAAATGCCTATAATTTAGCCATAGACCTACATTTTTCTCGCCGTGAGAATAGCCACAGAAGTCGGCATGGCGTTAAACATAACCAAGGAAACAAACAAATGAACAAACTTTACAGAAATCTTAATATCTTTGTATATAAAATGCATTTATTTCATACTATGTATAGTTAAAATCTATTAACATATTTAGTGACAAATTGCTCAAGACTTACTGATTTAAAAATAATCATTAAAACTTATTTGGAGTACTACTTGTGCACATTTCTTAATATTAAGCCTAAAATGTGTTTTATTGTCACTATTGATGAGGACTGTATGACCTTTAAACAATATCAGTCTTTAAATGCAAGATATTTCAAGTGTACCTATAATATACTTGCAATAGTTCCACTTTAGCACAATCAAATATACTTCAGTATATCTTTAGTTGGACTTCAGCACTACTTTTGCACAATAAAAGTGTATTAAGCACAAAATTAGTTGTTCCAATACCATTTTAGTAAACTGATAGTACAATTGCAGGGTATTTTTATTAAGTACATAAATATGTAAATGTGTTTGCAGTATACTTGGCATAAAAATTAAATGTAAAGTCTGCAACACCAAAGCTCCAAATGCTACTTGTTTTTTAGTCGAGCACCCATTTGAGATTGATGTGCGTGGTTTTGTTTGCATTTAGTATACTTAGCATGAAATAAGTGTATTTCAAATACTTTTTAGTATATTTATTTTTCACTAGAGTAGTCTAGAGCTGGGTGATAATATAGTTTACATTTTGTGGTGATAAAACCAATCAAGCAGTTGAGGATTGCTTTTCATATTGATTTATGTGAGTGTGCTGTATGTATGCAAATAAACTTGGAGTCCAATTTTATGTAGAGACCTTTGCAATAACAGTTTACGTTATAAGCAATCACATCTCATGAGATTTGACTTAAAAATGTAAAATATAAAATAATTTTGGTTTCCCAAAGGACCTTTCAGTAAAGAGTTCTAAAAAAGTTCTTTTTTTTTTTTTTTTTTTCTTTTTGTGCAGTGAAAGGTACCATGGTTATTAAAGGTTATTTGTGGAACACTGATGGCAACAACAAAATCTTTATTTTTAGAAGTGTTTTAGTGTATATATGTGATTCTGGACCACAAAACCAGTCATAAGGGTAAATTTTTCGAAATTGAGATTTATGCATCATCTGAAAGCTAAATAAATAAGCTTTCCACTGATGTATGGTTTGTTAGTACAATATTTGGCCGAGATGTAACTATTTAAAAATCTGGAATCTGAGGGTGCAAAAAAACTCAAAACATTAAGAAAAATCACCTTTAAAGTTGTCCAGGTGAAGTTCTTAGCAATGCATATTACTAATCAAAAATTGAGTTTTGATAATTTACAGTAGGAAATTTACAAAATATCCTCATGCAACATGATCTTTACTTAATATCCTAATGATTTTTGGCATAAAAGAAAAATCAATAATTTTGACCCAAATAATGTATTTTTGGCTATTGCTACAAATATACCCCAGCGACTTAAGACTGGTTTTGTGGTCCAGGGTCACATATAGCTTTATATGAGTGTACTGTATGAATGAGGGAAAATTTGGATATCCTATATATGTGAACCTGGACCACAAAACCAGTCATAAGGTTAAATGTTTTTAAACTAAAATTTATGCATCCATACGCTGAATACATACACTTTTCATTGATGTATGGCTTGTAAGGATAGGACAATATTTGGCCGAGATACAACTATTTAAAAATCTGGAATCTGAGGGTACAAAAAAATCTAAATATTGAGAAAATCGCCTTTGAAGTTGTACAAATAATGTCCTTAGCGATGCATATTACTAATGAAAAATTAAGTTCTGATATATTTACGGTAGGAAATTTACGAAATATCTTCATGGAACATAATCTTTACTTAATATCCTATTGATTTTGATCCATACACTGTATTGTTGGCTATTGCTACAAATATACCCATGCTGCCTATGACTGGACTGATTTTGTGAAGCAGGTCACATATTGTTTAATGTTCTCCTGTATAATTGCTTAATGCATCTTGCACTCCAAAAAGTTTGTTTGGTTTAGTTCACAGACAGTTAGACGTCAACAGCATACCAGACACGGTTCACATGTGTGGGTCTGGAATGTTTGGTTTCAGCCTTGTTAGGAGCTCTGAATCACTTATAATATTATTACTGCTGTGTAATGAAACTATAATCTTTCTTTTGTGTTCTTTATCTTCAGGCCATGAACATATACAGTGTAACGCTCAATGGACCTGCTCCCTGGGGTTTTCGGCTTCAGGGAGGCAAGGACTTCAACATGCCCCTGACCGTGTCCAGGGTAAGTGACCTCCATCTTGAAAGTAGAGATGGGTAATAGACATGTTTTGTTTACAGCTTAAGCTGTTAGCCGTTTATAAATTGTCATTTGTTCCCTTTAACTTTTCAGTTTGACAAATGAACAAGGCGTTTCGCTGACTTCATTTAGATAACGTGAACCCATCGCTCACTCGAGGTGCTTTCATCCCCCTAATGAGGTTTTGCACCATTTCTGTGTCAGTTTACAGTCCCGCCTCTACACGCAGAAAGACATCAAACACAACCTCATAAGGAAATGCAATAGAGCTAATGAGAAAAGTGTGCTTAGTGCTTTGTGAGGTCTATTTCAACACTTGCATTCCTTCAGAAACATGTCACCGCTTGATATCAACGCTGTAAGAAAAGGGCTGTTTTAGAACTCCATTCAAATGTCTCCTCACTCCTCACAAGGATATGTTATGCTTTGTTTAGTTTCTAGCATGCGTTGTTCTCTCTTTAAGGTCATTGAATCTTGGCTTAATGGCACCTCCAATGGAGCATATTGAACAGATCAGGTCCAGACAGTGAATTTCCATTCCTTATATGAGCAGTGTTGTTTGTAGTATACACACAAGCTCTTGTAGCTAGTGCTGTTGTGGACCTCAAAGGTCATTTCATATGTATATGAATACTATAGGGGCAAATAATTCTGCTTGTATATTTTCATATTAAAAATGTTCTTCTATCTCAGATTAGTATGTACAGACAGCCATAAGTAAGCTAGCTGTAGGCTGATAAGAAATTGTAAACGTTGTGACTGTGTACTTTCGTTGTGACGTCTGAGCATTGGTGTGTTTCCCAAAAGCATTGTTAGCCAGCTGTGGCCACATGTTTAGTTCTTACCAATATTTGGGAATTCCAGCAATCATTTGCTGACATCATTGCAGACTTGTAAGCTCTTGACTTGCAGTTAGCAATTTTTTTTTTCTCCAATAAAGCGTTATACCAGAATGGTTAAACAGTGAAAACCTCAAAAAAAAATTGTGTTTTATTATATTAAATATTAGTCCTATTACGCCATTTTTAAAGTTCCTAATATTGTTTTGGCAGTCTTCTATTATAGCTTTACATGTATGCACGGTCACAAAACGCTTTCGTTTTCTCAAAACATGCATTTATTATCTCTTCATTTTCCAGTGATACTCAAATGATTTGTTTGAAGCATTTTAAACATTCAGTTTCTCTAAAACCCTCCTTTCTATGAGCCTACTCTGCTCTGACTGGTCAGATTGCCCAGTCTGTTGTGATTGGTCTCCCACATACAGCATGTGTCGGAAACGATACGCCCACTGCCATAGTTCCGTATTTCGAACGCGCTGTGGAAAATATAAACATCAATTATTTATCATAATTACAGGTTGTGATTCAGTGGAACCAGCTGGTCTAAACTGGGTACTGAGCCACCATTCAAGAGCGAGTGTTTTGTGAATCCTGCGTTGAACTCCCCGAGATTAGAGAAGCAGTTGTCAGTAAAGTGACAACACAAAAAAGATTGGGGTTGTTCTGCGAAAAAAAATAATAATTTTAACCACTGATTCTCAGCCTCTTCGGACGGAAGTGAAAATAAAAAGGATTTACTTTACAACACAAACAAGCTACAGTGTTTGAGGGTTGGTCAAGTTGTTTGCAGCGGTCCAATGTAGAGCATAGGCGGGTATTATTCAAATATGTTTCCCCGTGATGTGTAGCCTTCACGGAAGTGGGATTCGAATTAATGACAACCCATTTTGGCTGTTCAGAGTTGATTCTTACTTTTGGGAGACAATAACTTTATTTATCGTGTGCTTTCGGCTTTGCAGGTTGTTTATATTTGCATACAGCTACATTACACACTTCATGAAAGGCAGTATTCAAAATGGCAAATCAATATTGATTAATTGGCTTTTTGGGCGGCAGGCCCTACAACAGGTTTAAATGCATCTAAGGTCAGAAAACATTGTCATTTTCTTGGAATATATATTTATACATGGAGTCATTTGTCAATGATTTCGATGTCGATGTTCGTTCAAAGCAGCTTTGAGCGTAATGTCTGTAAACCCCTCCCTTCCGTAAGCCTACTCTGCTCTGATTGGTCAGCTGGCCAAAACCTGTTGTGATTGGCACAGAGAGGAGAACTTGAGCAAGTTAGCGAGCGCTACCATCTGTGTTGCCAAGTCTGCAGTTGTTTTTGAAATACGTGGGTTGAAGTGACCGCCAATAGCATCATATTTAGCCCCTGGAATGCGAATTTACCAGGGGAACCCTGACAAAAAAGTGTATTTTACACTCCGGAATGTGATTTTTTTTTTTTTTTTTTTTTTTTTTTTAATGGGGACCCCTCTTGAAACGCAACTAGGCTAGTTTTGAGTAGCAATTGGGTGGGTTTTGTTGTGTAAACCTAGCAACCCTGATGCACCTTTACATAAAACATTAATATAGTGCTCCAGTCTGTTCTTAAAATAATGACATAAAAACATTTTGTTTAACCCTTATGCAAGCAAATCATGTCCACAGCTAAAGTTTAACTGCCAAACTGTAATTTCATAACAAAACAATAATGGTGGATACATTAGCCAAGTGTTAACGTGACTAATTGATGAAACACACAGTTTGTAAACCAAAATATGTCTAAGTTACATTCTTTATTATGAAACAAAGTAATTTGAACAACAGCAGTCTACATTAATTCTTAAGATTCACAGCGAATTATCAGAACTATTTAAGACAGTAATATCGTGGTTTACCTGGAAACCTTAAGCTGCGCAAGGTATACATCACATATTAGCACAAAAAATATATTTTGAGCACTCAGCTGAAAATGTACACATAACGTATCAATCGTACTTACAGGTTGTGGTTCGGAGAAGCTTGTTGGTCCAAATAAAGAAGGTAGGGACTTATCTTTCATTACCAAGCATTTCGCAAATCTAGCATTAAACTCGCCAAGATTAGAGAAGCAGTCCTCTGTAAAAAGGCATCATCTTTCAGCAATGAAAACAATCAAACTTCCTTTCACAGCGCTGAACACAGTGTCTTCTTGACATGATGTAAACACTAACTAGTGGAAGTGTTTGTGGGCAGGGGTCAGACTGTTCGTATTTCGTGGGGATTATGCTAATATGTTACCTAGTGATGTATATCGGTAACAGGCAAAAGATTAGAAAATAATTTCTTCATTTCTTTAGTTTGAGAGACAATATCTTTATTTATCATGTACTGTTTTGATTAACAACTTTGCAGACCGTTTACATTGAAGGATAGCAACGTTACAAACTGCAAAATAGACCCATATGATGAAAGTTTCAAAATTTTCTGAAAGATTTGCCAATTGGATACTTTCTGAATTCATTGATTCATTTCTCTTGCTTTTTTTTGACATGGTAGTGTAACCTGCAGTCATGTACATCTGTTTAGACGTCAGACATCTGTCTGCGCTGATGACTTGCGCTAACACACCTTAAATGTCTGCTTCAGTCGAAATGGTGACTTCATCCGTCAGTGTGAGAGCCGGTCGTAAAGCCGCCTGCTGCTGCCAGATGTTATGCAATAGCAGGAGCGTGTCTGTGCATGTCATTCTTAACCTGATTTAGCTTCTCATAAAGCGCAGTGCAGGATCTTGTGTTTATGAAGAATGATTTCATTACAGGATTGAACACATACCGGCATTTCCTCACGCTAGAGCTAGCAGGGCAAAAATGATGCCTATCATTTTTGAAATGAAGGCTATCTTCTGATTTTTGAGTAAAACTGCAGGAGCCACTTCAGCATTGCTTCAAAGAAATGGAAAACTGATAAAAGTTAGAGAGTAAGAGATGAGGTCGTTCAAATGGATCAGTTATTATTCACTTTATAGTTCAGTAGCTCTCATGTAAAGCCTTAAAATGACTGCTGTAAAGCACCAAACTGCCATGTTATCGCCGTTTACTACTTCAATCCTAATCACGTGACCAACACTGGAACGTGCTGTAGGTTTGACGCATCACAGTAAAATAAACACTTCATTCCTCAGTCGCCCTCACCTCTTGACAGACGTGAAAATGAATTTTCAAAGGAATGTTGCAGCCAGACGGCTTCCTGTGTTCGGGTTGACATCAGTGAGTCATTAGCGTGACAGGAGGTGAATCATTAGGTGTGTTTGTTCTGTCGTTTGTGATTACACTATGCTGTTAAAGGTGATTTGTTAGTCTGATATGAAGGGCGGCGGTTCATTCATCTTGACAGAAGTCTACGCCCTCTTTTTACAGTTCTGAAATGTCGAGTTATGTGGTGTTAAATCACGCTGGGTCTAAACAGGTCATGAGGTAATGAAGATATGCTCTGTCCACAGGTTCTAGTGGAGTAATTTGTAGACGGGTGGTCTGTTTCTCCCCCTCTCCTCAATGGGAGAACAAAGAGGTTAAAGAGTAAAGTTTTATAGGCTAAGGCGCATAAGGCCGGCCATTCAAACAGGAGAGTGATGAAATGGAACAGTGGTTTATTTATAGAGACTGCTTGAACATTTGCTGTTATACACAATAATTAGTGGTGCTTGCTGAGGATTTGAACAAACCACTAATCATGTGTTTTAAACTGTGTCGTGTAACACATCCTGCATCGTCTGTGCTTGAAAGATGGTCATTGAGGAGAGATGCTATTACTTTCTGAGCAATTTGATTTATTGTTTTTGTCTAAACATGCATTTTAATCCCATAAAGATAGGGGGTAAATCACCCAAAAATGAAAGTTCTGTCTTCATTTACTTTTTACCTTCATGCCATTTGAAATGTCCTTGTTGCACCCATGATACTGAAAGCGTTTCTTCATTGAAAGTCCAGTAACCAAAACAAAGGCATTGTGAAAGAAATCCATGTGACTCAAGAGGTTTAATCCAAGTTTTGCAAAGTGATACAATTGCTGAACTTGATGAACAGGTATAATTTAGGCTTAAACCACTCTATTCATAGGGATTTTCAGATCTTTTATACCAAGCAAAAGAATGATACTGTGTATGCGATCAGATATAACTGAAGTACAAGGTTATGAGATGCATTATGTGAATGCTTGGCTAAATAGATGTGTTTTTAATCTTTGGGAGCCAAATGCGAAAAAGCTTTACTTCCATTAGTGGACTTTGCTATCTGATGTGCTTGCAAAAATCAAGAGTTTTGCGACCTTAGGGAGTGTGATGGATTGTAGAGTGATAGAAGATCAGTTAGGTACACAGGAGCAAAACCATTTAGGGCCTTATAAGTAATTAGTAATATTTTGTAACTGATACAGATCTTAAAAGGTAGCTAGTGTAGAGACTGTAAAATTGGGGTAGTATGATCTCAATTTTTTTGACCTGGTAAGGACTCTAGCAGCTGCATTTAGGACGGCCTGCATCTTGTTTATTGAAGGTGCAGGACAACTTTCCAAGCAGTGCATTACATGAACTAGCTTTTTTACAGGATATAAATGAATCCCATATTTTCTAATAATATTATGAAGGGGCAACATGTATATTGAAAAATAGCAAAAAGGGCCTAAGACAGATCCTTGTGGTACTCCATACTTTACTAGCATTAATTAATTGGCAGAAAAAATGTGTTTTGAAAATTATCCAAAGTCTTGTGGGTGCAACATGAAGGTGAGTAAATAATGACAATAGGGCTGCAACGATTCCTCGATTCTGTTCGAGCATTTAAAAAAAAAAAGAATCCTTGATTGCATTTTGCCCATGTCAAGTAATCAGCAAAATTCCACATATTAAAACCATTTAAAAATCATAATGAAGCATAATGCTATTAAGAATTCACAAACTGTGATTCAGTTAAATACATGCGATGCAGGTTTATATGCGCTTTAATTACTTACATGCATGTAGGTTATGTGCATGCATCTCAGAGCGGCTCCGTTCACAGTAAATGCTGCTACACAAACTGTTGTCATTTACATGTTGAGCATCTCAAATTCCATTTTGCTTCTTGTAAGTTTGGGTTTATTATAACGTTCATCTGGGAGCTCAACATGCGCCATTTCATCAGCTTTGTAAGGTAAATCATTTATAAACCTATGCAAACAGGGGAGAATACATCATTATCTTTCTCAATATGCTAACTGTTCATCACGGTTTCAAAATAAAAGTTTAAACACTCTGAGTTTACACGTTTTGATGTCCACATATTCAAGAAATAACATTGGCTGTAGCTTTTCTATCATAAGTAAATGGGCAAATATTAAAGATTAATTGGACATTTGAATTAAATGTTGTTGAGTCAATATTAAAGTACCAGTGAGATCAAAAATTTTTTTTTTTGGCTTTTAGTGTGAGTATGGTAACCTTAAGATTATCTATAAGCTAGTGTGCTCCAAAACAATGACAAAATTTGCATTTAGAAGATTGTATGTAGATGTATTCTAGTTATCCGATTACTCGATTAATCGTCATATTACGCGATTACCAAAATAATTGTTAGTGATAGCCCTGGATGATGAGGATTTTCATTTTTGGGTGAATGGTGCCTTTAAATAAGGGAACGAGCTATATTTGGTGCATATCTTTGGTTTGGCATCTTTTGACTTAAGCCATTAATTAACCACCTAGTAACACCCTAGAAACCACATATTGCACTGAAAACCCACCCCAGTCTCCTATTACTATTGCAATCTAGCAGAATCAGCGATTTGTGTTTTTCCCATGTCATAAGGATTCAGTTCATCAGCTGATGGTATTTGGAAGCTGCGCTGGCCTTAATATTTCTCAGAGCATTTCCCTTTATTCCTCCTTTCCTCCTCCTGCTGTTCTCTTTCCATTGCACACATCGGCACATTTCTTCAGCATTCCTGGGATTTTAACGCTGCTTTCCTATTCCTGGCAACAGAGCAGCCCTTTGTCTACTTTTGCACCCACTATCTATTAATGTCTCAAGTCATTCCCAAAACCAGATGACATGGTTCTTGGACCTCAAAGGAATACTTTCCTGGTGAAATCAATGAAAGTGAAACCTGCAGATGACGTGCACAGAGACAGATGGATCTGTGAGTGCTAGCTATGAAATCCATAGTCATTTCAGTGTACAAATGTTCTGATTTTGTTTTTGCTTAGTTGGATGTCCATCTGGCTTGCATTAGCAAGCAACATGCCATTCGGCTGAAATTAAACACAACTGCAATTAGAAAATTATATATGATGTAATCTTTTGAAGATTAGAGAACTGTTTGAGTTTTTCTTTTGTGATTTGTTCCCTGGGGTTCCAGCTCTGTGACGTTAAGCCAAACTGAGGTTGCTCTGCTCCCTTGATGAAGACATTTATTACTTTGTGCATGTTACTCTGGAGGTTAGAGACCCCATAAAATTAAAGTTAAGAGTTTTGTGGCTTTTAGTCAATGTCCGTTAGCTTTGAGGCCATCTACATGCAAGTGTGCTCTTAAAAGTTGACTTAATCCAATTTATTGAAGATATAAGAGTTTAAAGTCTTTTGCTTAAAGGAGAACACACTGTGACGGCAAAGCTGAAGAGTTTTCTACCAATTAAGGTAGCAAAAAAAGAGCATATGGTTAAAACATTGGAGTGCCTAAACAATGACGTAACTCTCACTTTTAGTGACAAACAAATTTGTCACTATATGTTTATTTGGTTTTGGAGGGCTTGTTAGCCAGCATGGCTGCTCTAGGAGACCTCTGAAGACGGTTGGTTTGAAGTTTGGCTCTTACATCCAAGATATTTATGGCTCACTCGTATCAGCTGACGCAATTGCACTGAGGCCCAGAGTCTTACAGCCCCCCATAAGGAAATGGAAAGTGAAATGCGGCAACAATTTTAACGGTCAGTACAAGGGTGGTCACCACATAAACTTTAAGCGCCATCAAGGACAAAAGGACAGGCCGCTGCGAGTCTGGGGGAGAAAATTATAATTGGGCCATGATTTTAAATACTGTTTAGCTTTTGATATCCAGAACATGCATAGGAAATGTTTGAAATGTTTTATTGTTGATTGTGATCCATATCATCCACCCCTTGAACATCTAATGTGGCTGCCGTCCTTGTTTTTTAGCTGTTTATACAAGTTTATTTTCTTGTGTCGTCCTGCATGTCAGAAGGTTTAAGGTTTCTCAACTCTTCCCCCTTTGACTTGTAAAAGGTCTTAGCACAGCACTTCACTGCCACCAGACTCAAGTCAAGGAACAGCTGGGCTCTGAACTTGAGCCAGGAACACAGGTGGTCGTGTCCATCAGCTTTATCTGCATACTCAACCGTCCACATTTCCCTTGTCTTATTTCTTTCTCTTTTGTGTCTCAATCTTTTATTTATTTATTTTTTTCTGATGTGGCCATGTTTTCCCATGTGTTTACTTTTAAAATAACAGTGCTCCCAAAAATGGGGGGGGGAAATCCTAACCTTCTTCCATAAACCACAAATAGATGTTAGGCAAGATGTTGCACTGCTCTTTTGCAGGAGAATAGTGACCAGGGGCTGTTAAGCTCTAAAATGACAAAAGTACCATTAGTATTGTTTGCTTAGAATATACCTCAAAACAAACAGACCTAATGTATATGGTGCTTTTTCTTTTTTTTTTTTTTTTTTTGCCTAGTTCACCCAAAAATGAAAATTACCCCATGATTTGTGCACCTTCAAGCATTCCTAGGTATATATGACTTTCTTCTTTCAGACAAATACAATCTGAGTTATATTAAAAATGTCCTGACTCTTTCAAGCTTTAAAATGGGAATGAATGGCTGTTTTGGATTTAGACTCTGAAGTCCAATAAAGTGCATCCATCAATCATAAAAAGTACTCTACACAGCGCGGGGGTTAATAAAGGCCTTCTGAAGCGAATGTGTTTGTGTAAGAAATATATCCATATTTTAAACTTTAGAAACCGTAATCTCGAGCTTCTGCTAAGCTAGAGATTACAGTTTATAAAGTTTTGAAATATTCATATTTTTCTTAAACAAACGCATTGCGTCACTTTTTGCGAGGATTTTTTTTATTAACCCCCCGGAAACAGTGTGGAGTACTTTTCATGATGGATAGATGCACTTTATTGGACTTCAAAATCTCAACAGCCATTCACTGCCATTATAAACCTTGGAAGAGCCAGGATATATTTTTTTAATATAACTCCAATTGACCTAGTGATTGAGCCCTTCCCCTTGAATGCACACACTGGAACTCGGACATCTAGAGGTTTCAGCGCCATAGAGAAATATTGGAAGATCCGAAGCTCTCATTGTTTTGATGGTGTTTATGCTACAAAAATAATAAAACGATGTGCATGGGGTACTTGTAACACTGATTCCAGGTATCCTAAGAGGATTGGCAATGGAATTTGGAATTTATTTTATTATTCAAGGTTCATTTTCTGGTTGTCATACTCATTAATTGGCAGTTTTCATCTGAAGAAGTTCACTTTTTGATGACTGCAGCGCCACGCAGCAAGTATCTGAATAAAGAGAAACTTCTGCTTCAAGATATCCAAAACGTCTCCTGGTCTCTAAGAAAAATTTCCAACAGTTTTGGTTGTTAATGTCTGTTAAAAGAGAAGTTCACTTCTTGAACAAAAATTTACAGATAATTTACTCACCCCCCTTGTCATCCAAGATGTTCATGTCCTTCTTTCTTCAGTCAATAAGAAATTGTTTTTTGAGGGAAATATTTCAGGAATGTTCACCATATAGTGGACTTCTGTGGTGCCCCCAAGTTTGAACTCACAAAATGCAGTTTAAATGCAGCTTCAAATGGCTCTAAACAATCCCAGCCAAGGAAGAAGGGTCTTATCTAGCGAAACAAGAAGTCATGTTCGAAACAAATTGACAGTTTATACTTTTTAACCTCAAATGCTCGTCTTGTTTCTTCTCTGCGATGCGATTGTGTAATTTGGGACAATACAGTTAGGGTATGTTGAAAAACTCCCGTCTTGTTTTCTTCTTCAACGCTGTTTTCCCTTTTTTTTTTTTTTTTTTTTTTCTTTGCATGTTCACTTTGTAAACACTGGGTCAGTACTTCTGCAGCGATGTAGGACGATTTTGAAGTTGGGGAGGAAAACGAGATGGGATTTTTTTTCGACATACCCTAACTGTATTAACCGTATTGAACTGGAAAAAGGTTCACGCAGACCTAGACAAGATGAGCGTTTGAGGTTAAAAGGTATATATATTGTCAGTTTGTTTAGAAAATGACAGATCGTTTTGCCCTTCTTCCTCGGCTGGGATCATTTAGAGCCATTTGAAGCTGCACTTAAACTGCATTTAAATTTGGGGGCACCATTGAAGTCCACTATATGGAGATAATTCCTGAATTTTTTCTTCCTCAAGAAACAATTTCTTATCGACTGAGCAAAGACAGACACGAACATCTTGGATAACAAGAGGGTGAGTATATTATCTGTAAATTCTTGTTCTGGAAGTGAACTTCTCCTTTAATACAGTTAATATCTCTGGCTAAAACTAGCTAATGTTAAAGTTAGTGAGCTAACTATTCTCACATCATCTACAGTGTGGGTTAAAAACACCTGAACGAAGGTCTACATTTCAGTGACTCTTCATATTAAACTGGTTAAATGTAAATTAATTAATCTTACACTGTGGTACATAAACAGTGTTGATCCTGGATGTTGTCATCTGCGATCACAGCGATCATAACATGAGATTTCTCGAATTTTCATTGCGATCTGTAAACCGTCACTTCCAAATTAATCATGATACTCACCATATTTATTTTAAAATCATTTATATATCCCTCCATGGCATATTTAAGTCCTACTTGAATGCTCCTCGACGAGAGGTGGTCCTTCTGTGTTCAAAATTGATCAAAAACGTCTTCAGACAAGGTTTTCACACTGACACCTGTCATTGTAAGACAGTGGGCGACTCTGTTTGTTTGTCAAAGGCAGCAACAGTAACTAAGGGAGCGGGGCTTACAAATAGGACAATTGTATTTGTCTGAAAGATGAAAGTCATAGGATGGCTTGAGGGTGAACAAACCATGGGGTAATTTTCATTTTTGGGTGAACTGTTCCTTTAAATCACGGTCACAACTGTCAGAAGGAAATTACAATTAGGCTTTTTCCTGTAAATGGTTAAAGACTAACATTAGGGTGAGTAAATGATGACAAAATGTACTTTTTTTTTTTTTTTTTTTTTTTTTTTTTTTTGGTGATAAACTCTCCCTTCAGGACCTCTTTTGGTCTGGTCTGTTTCCTGCATGTCTGCCAAACTGTTACACCTGGTGGAGGACTTTCTACGGGTTTATTATTTAGACCCCAGCCATTTCCTCATGATGTCCTGACGACGTCACAATGCTTCTTATGTTTCATAAATATTTGCATGGTCTCAAACAGGCTGTTGAGGGCAGAGGCCTGAGGACAATAACTTTTGTTCTCTTCCCCCAGTGCTGTCCAACTCCAGATTCCTATTCAGAGCTCAGCAGAGAAGACTTGTAAATGTTTGTTGAAGTGAATAGCAGGCAGCCGAGACAGGAAATGTGGTGGAACTTGGAGAATGGAGGGATAGGGAGTCTGAAATGTCCAGGGCAGATGTTAAAAGTTTGCGTACAGCTTTATATAGACACGAGGGCAGACCATGTGCGTTGCATTTGCATACAAGCCAACAGCAAAAGCTGGATCTCATTAGGGTGTTACCACCAAATGTCTTATTATGCTATTACACACACTAATTGCTATTAATGATGCACAGCATTTTGCATTTTGAGTTGCTTTTATTTGTGGCCAAATGTGGTGATTCATTTGGAGTCCACAGGGTCAGGGTTTCTCATAGGCTTGTTAACCCTGCTGGTAGATGTTGAAATTACACCATCTGTTTCCTAAAGCATCTTTCTCCTTTGATGGCCATATAAAAGCAGAGCAACTGCAGTTCACATGACCAGATATCCTCTCTGTTTGAATCAAGAAACCTCAGGAGTGTACCTTTTAGCTAAGGGTGGAACTCTAATCTTTCCTATTTACTGTTTCTGTGGGAGTTCTGAGCAGTGTTTTCTCATAAATGCTAATCGCCAGCGGAAACCTTGCTTGCCAGATCAACAATAGGTCAGAAAATTCCTCCAAAACTTGGCAGAGCTTGTATGGTTTGAAATGAATGTTCACAATTTTTATATGCCCGATCAGTTTGGCAGGATCTTGGGTCTGGGTTGTGTGCCTTATCATCAGTGTGTGTCATTCAAGTTGTTCACACTTTGCTCTGTAGTAATCTGAAACTGTCAATGCTCCTATTTTCCCAGAAGGCATTAGAGATATGCTGACTGAGTGTTGGAGTTTCTCATTTTGGTTTGCTATTCCAATAGTGAACAAGCGATAAGCCTAAATCTGTGCTTCTTTAGCATAAGTCAGTGATACACATGTGAATGTGTCATGTCTGGGAACGCATGAGTCACACAGAACGTCATTTCCCATTCTTACACAGAGTCCAGACAGCAGTAGAACATTTTCCATGTTCCAAAATTTGGATGTTCATTTCCATGTAACACCGGCACTAGCATATTTCCCTGCATTCTCTTCACTTTCCCTTTTGGGCGATGCCTTGGGCCTTATATGATTTATATGCTGTGGCTCACTTCATTGCCAAGTCAGTCTTATCTAAAAACGCTGCATAGTAAGACTGTAAAAGTCAATGCTGCGTTAAAGTGCTGGATTATTTTAGACTTGCTTTTTTGTCATGATGAAGGGTTTATCAACAGTGTTGCAAGTTCTTTGTCTGTGCTGTAGACTGCACTTCCTCTCAGGTGTGTTTGTTCTTGTGCGGTTGGGTTTGATTGATTGGAAGGTGCTGCTTCTTTCACTGCAGTGGTTTTGGGGTTGACATGGAGTTGAATAGCTGAATGGCTCAGCATGAGGTGTGGTTGGCTAATAGCCTTTTTTTAGCTGATCCTGCTTTTAAAGCTAATGGTTGTGTCGTTTATTCAAGCTGATGCAACTAAAGTGTTTTTGAATGCTGTAAAGCGATGTGCTTTTGTTGATTAAATAGTGACAAAGGACTTGATAGAACAGGTTTGCAGGTTCAGAGAAATGTTCCCATTATTAATCTCCTCATTTGCTGCTGGCCTACTTAAGCGCAGAGCCCTGAATTTAGACATCTTCAGAATCTGGGTCAAATTATAATGAATTCAGCAGCTTTTAGATATCAAAAAATAAGTTTATTCATTTTGGAGATTCGGTAGGTGTTAGTGGTGTTAACCAGTGTGGGAGTTGCGTTTTTTATCTTTTTTTTTTTTTTTTTTTTTTTTCTAGTAAAGTAACTAGTAAAGTAACGCATTACTTTTTTTCATTTACAAGAAAATATCGGAGTTGCTTTTTTAAATAAGTAACAGAAATTACTTTGTTTTCCCATTCATTGACTGACAAATCTCTTGTCTCCACGTTGAGAGAAATCGGGAGTAAGTGCAGTGGTGTTTTGTGCGCTGTGTAAACTTAATGTTACTGTAGTTCTAGACTAAATGTGAACATGCATTAATTTGTCTCACAGATTCAGTATTCCTCAAAATGAACACAAACAGTGAAATGCAGACTCAGAATATGATGCAAACCTGCACTAATACTAGTAGGACTTGACGATAAATCAATAACGATAATTATTGCGCAATATGAATACAAGAGTTCGATATAATGTTTATGCAGCAAAGGCGGAACAAAAGAGCGCTAGTCAAAGTGCGCCACTCGGACCGTTTATCCACTCGCGTTAAAGTTTAAACGGCGGCATGGCGCGAACTTGCTACAAAGAACTTACTAGAGCAGATGAGTTCACTCACTGATGAATCTCGGTCACTAAACAGCACCAGCGTGAAGCGCTTGATTTCAGTGAAGGACATAAATGACTCGGTTTATTACCAAATGAAACAGCGCTGACAAACAAGAGAGAAACTGTGTGCAAAGATGCAGTCAGAAGGCTTTTACATTTACAATCGTCATCATTTACTATAGTAGCACTAACTGCACAGTGGTATTGTGTCGGAAATGTGGGTATATTTGTGTCGAATTTTATTATATTATTAGTGTAGACATGTATTACATGTATGGAAGGAGGCGTAATGGGGTATAATTAGAATATTTTTTTGTGATTTAAGCTATAGCATTTATATTAAATGTATTTAGACTACTGTTTTTCACACAAATACCTAGGAAGCATATTAAATTTCTACCATGGTATTCAGGTGCTGTATTGTGGTTTTAACTGTGATCATGATCTATGGATGATACTATGGAAGAACAATGGTTAATTAAAAAAAAACAACAACAAAAAACTTCAATTTCAACATATGGAAAAGAGGTTGCTACAGTTTTTACAGATATTACTGATTTTAATAATGAACATAAATCTACAGCTGCATCCTAATTCAAGCTACTATCAAATTTCTGAGAGACAAAAAATGTTTTTACTATTATTATTATGATCAGGTAACACAAACCTGTTTCTTGATTTGAAACAATATTACTCATTAAAATATACAGAACTAAGAAATTATTTTTTTTTTCTATTAAGAGATTTATTTTAAGGAAAAATGACTGGAACAAGTGGGAAGAATTAAAAAAACATGAAGTGTTTGTCATGTTCTGACCATAAAGAACATTTTTAAGCCATATTTAACTGATTTTTACAGCTTTCACATTGTAGCAAAAATCTGCCTTTAAACTCAAAATAAATAAAAATGTGACGTTTATTGTGATAATTATCTATATCGCCTGAAATGGGGAAAAAAAAATGTGATAATTTTTTGGCCATATTGTCTAGGCCTGCTAATAAGTAAAAATTACTTCATTTTTCTACATTTTTCTTCTCCTGCGTTCTACTGTACAGACATGAATTTGAATTTACTTTTCCTTCAGCCTGAGGCTTATTCATTTTACTTTTGGTGTGAAAGGGCTTTTACTTTTGCCAAAAATAGAACTTTTTATATTAAAAACAAACAAGCAAGCCCTACCTAAAAAAGTAACGCAAAAGTAACGTAACACATTACTTTGCATAAAAAATGTAATTAATTACTATTTTATGGAGAAACGCAATATTGTAATGCATTACTTTTAAAAGTAACTTTTCCTAACAATGGTTTTAACTATTGCTATAGTTCATACATGAGGTTAGAAAAAGAAATAGGCTAAACTTATGTATTAAACTTTGATAGCTTGCCCTGCACAATGCTACCAGTATTAATTTAGTATTATTTATTTGCTATTATAGTTTTAATTATTGTTTACATTTTTATATTTTCAGTTTTTAATTTAATGTTTTGTTATGTTTGTTTTTATTAGTTGTTACAATTAATCTTAATTCCAGTTTTATGGTTTTATTTTAGTTTTTATTTCAGTTAGTTGCCAAGGAAATATTTCAAACAATTTTTTTTTTCATCTAGGACTTATATTTTCTTTTAGCTTTGTTTCAGTTTTAGTGTAAATTTTAGTTAATGATGCTAACAGGGCCCCATGATTTCCAGAAAACACGGACGGAATTGCGGAATCCAGTCAAAAAAGTGTCATTTACTGTATAATGCGGAATGTCACGGAATTTGCCTAGTTTGGGATGAATAAATCAAAAGTAGGTCAGCACACTCAAATCAAAACACGACATAGACTAGTGTGTGACTATTAAGCCACAAAAGCACTGTTTAAATGCAAACCTGTATGTTGAATGAATGTCAGAGACACGTGGTTTCGTTTACTCATACTGAAGCACACTTGACGCTCGCTGTGTTTTCAGCCCCTTCTGCCTCAATAAGGTGTACATGAACACATAAACATAACCTCTAGAACTGCTCTGAGAGTAACGTCACATTTCTTTTGAGAAACACTACCGTCATATCATATACGAACAGAAGCTTAAGTGTCTTACTGCAACCCATCAAAATAAAAGTTTAGTTTAACTTGAAGAAACGGTGACACAAAAATATTGCTAAATATAACAGTATTTCTTTTTTTATTTAATCAATTATTTAGAGATGCTTTTAATTATTGAAATTTAATGTAATGTAGAAAATTAATGGAAAACACAGAATTTGGGAAAAATAAAACTGAATTTAAGAAAAAAAATAATAATAATTTCATAGGGCCTTAATTTAATGTTTAAGCTTTTAATACTTTGCTGTTAAATTATGCAAGTTTCATGATTTCA